>JBAJHW010000005.1:6227363-7427363 GCA_037013535.1 Intellagama lesueurii | reverse complement strand
TAATTGATTTTTAAAGATACCCAGCGTAGGGGCGGCACGAATCTCCGGAGGAAGATTATTCCAGAGGCGAGGAGCCACTGCCGAGAAGGCCCGATTTCTTGTTCTTTCCCTACGGGCCTCCCTCGGCGTCAAGCTCCTCAGCCTCACCTCCTGACTCGCACGGGTGATCCGGGTAGACCTTGGTGGGAGTAGGCGTTCCGCCAAATATCGAGGTCCTAAACCGTTTAGGGCCTTATAAGTAAGCATTAAAACTTTGAAGTCAATGCGGAACCGAATGGGCAGCCAATGCGATGCGGCCAGAATAGGAGAGATATGGTGGTTTTAAAACCTTATCCTGTAAGGTTTTAAAGTACCATGAGGCTGTTTTGCTTTTGCTGCAACACTCAAATACAACAATTTGCCCGATTCTCTACTGAGCTTGAGGGCTAAACAGGGATCTGGTTGAATTGCCAAAGTCCAACTTTCCCCAGTCAGTTGCTCTCCAAGCATGTTAAAATGACAACTCCCATCATCCTTCTCAAACAGCATATGCAACCTTTCCTCTGCTCCTCCAGGTTGCACCATGTTCAATTAAGTACAAAAAGATAAAACACTTTCTGGTGTAGCTTGAAGCTTAAAGGAACATCAAGCTGGCTCCAGACAGCTTTAATTGAAAGAACACATGTACAGGCTTTTTTTTTTTTCAAAGGAGAGTCGACTCTCCCATATGCATGCAAAACTGAACACATTAAAACTGACAGTTGGATAGTTTTGGCATTAAAAGGATCCAATTCCTTCTCTTCAAGAGGCAGCCTTAATTTTCCATGAAGGATTATATTTTTTAAGCTAATATTTTAAAAGGGGCAGAAGTTCGCCAAATTTCCCCCCTCGTGTTAGCTATCAGTAACTACCGGCAATTTCCTTTCTTTCAAGCCAGCTAAGAAGCTGGGCGTTTGTCCCATTTTAAAGCATGCCTGGGCTGGAATAATTCCCCTTCTAGTCAGAATTACACTTTGAATCCAAGTTTAGAGCAAACCTGGGGTGGTGGGGGGATGTAATCTCTCACAATTGCTTTTAATTAATGAGAGAAACAGGCAAACGGATACAGAGAAGAGAGAATTAGTCCCATATTGGCCAGCTTTGTTAGAGCACTACATAGGATTAAAAAACCTGGACGAAATCCAACTGGTAGTTCCAACAAGAGTGTTGATTGATTAATTGATTAATTAAATGTCTTTTTAGGCCGCCTTTCTCCCATACACTCAACTGCTCTAAATTCCACTGATTCAATGGGTCTACAAGATGGATTAAAGCCCTAGTGTTTATCTACATGGTAGACCTCTGTTTGGACAGTATCACTGGCAGATGGGAATTCACATGAAGTTCTCTTTTTCTAGCATGCTAGAGGCAAGTGTTCTGGCCCAGCTTTGTACGCGATCTGCTAGTTTCCCCCCTGCTTTGTTTCTGGAGGGTATTGTGGCATGGGATAGCGTTCAATGGATTGGCTGTCTTGGCGCTGTAGGGCCACTTGCTTAGCTACTTCTGTGAACACTATGGCCATAGCAGCAGTAGACTAACTAGCCAGCAGCAGACATTCCCAGCTCTCAAGGAACACGTTTGCCTAGCCCACACAGAAACAACTCTTTCTATCCAACTGCAAATAATCCCAGACTACTGCATACATTTTATACATCCATGGCAAACTGTTGCACAGTTAAGTATCACAAGTGTCCTTCCCACCACAGAGAATCAGTGTCGTCTTCAGTAGGCAGCAACTTATGAGAAATGGCACCCAGTTAAGAGCTGCACTGCTCATTGTGTTTCTCTAAAACTGCACTTGGATTTGATTCAGCAGTCCTGCTGCCATTTGGTTATACCCTCTCCCTTAGCACCAGTCTTGCAGTTGAGGTTGTCCTCAAATATCCCCCCATCATACTGTTTATGTACATTTTTTATGTAATACATTAGATAGGCACTAAGCTGTTTTATAGTTAATATACTGACCCTGTATAAATTGCATACTTCTTATAAAAACAACATCGGTTTATTAAACTTGCATAGCATGTTTTGTTTAATGGGTATATGTGTCATTTTATATATTAGTCTGTGCTGACTTTGGCGTAAAGGCAACTGGTACTTCTACGAGAGGAGGCCGATTAAATCAATTGTTGAAGTCTGGGTCAACACATTTGCAAAACCTATTGACTGAAATCCTGTGGCTTAATGTAATATGTTACACTAGAGTAGACCTACTAATCAGTCTCATTTGTTAAGTCTACTCCTCCACAAGTTGCACTGATTCAAATGGGCCTACTCTAGTTGCAATTTTCTAAACTAAATTTGAATCAATGGAACTTAAAGAACCAAATTCCCAGTCATTCAGTGGGCCTCCTCTAGTGCAGTTGACTACATAAAGAAACAGGACTTCAGCCATATTCAATGGATTTGCTCTAACTGGGACCACCAATTAGATTCAGCACTAGCCCACTGTTTTACTTCTTTGCATAAAGAAGACACTGTTTCAAGCGCATTTGAAACCTGATGTACTAAATTTATGTCAAGATATTTGATTTGGAATATGGTTAAAAAACAGTCATTTCATGAATGAATTGAGAAGGCCAATATGTATAACCCCTGTTCAACTGGACTAACAATTAACAGCTCTTTAGGTACTTTTACCACAAAACAAATATTTTTGCATATAAATGGATGGAATATGAACATGATCCTCTGCTAATATATTATAAAAGGAGCCATTTAACAAAATATCTACCAAAAATTTTTTATACAATTAAATGAATGTTTTAAAAATGCAGTTTTGCTTAGCTTCCATTAAAGCTTGGCTACAACACCCTTCCTGGTGGTTTATATCCTGGAACTCTTACTTTTTTAATATATCTACACACACAACACTTTTCAACATCCTTTTATGAGGAAGGAAATATTAGCTTGACAACACAAGAGACTGCTGTTAACTTGTATTTCCATCCAGCTGTCTCAAGAGTAACACACCAAAGAAGCACGCCAGCTCTTTCATGTAGGCATTTATTGAAATACAGTTTACAAACAGCTGGAGGTTCTTTGCCTGATTTTTTTTTTCACAGAATGATCCACCAACAGTAGTCACTCTCTAGAAAGGACGTGAAACAAACAGCTTGCCAGGAGATCGCCTCATTACCTGCAAACAAAAATAGTGCATTATGGTAAGTTTGAACATAGTTCTGACAGAATTTCCACTATGTTACTGCCCACTCCGGCTCCTTAAAACAAACTTATTTTAAACACCCTCCTTGCTCACTTCTGTATCTTCTTAAAATGTTTTCCCTATTCCACAGAATCAGAAGCAAATATTATGCAAAAAACAGGCTTTGCCACACTCCAACAAGTTATACTTTCATTGCATAGTTTCCACAGTGAAAACTAGGAATAAAACCGTAAATGAACAAAAAGGGATCACAAACTGCTGAGACAACACTTTTAATATTTCTGTTAACTTAATACAATGGCTAGAATTCTGCTGCATATTTATGCCGGTGTAACTCCATCAGCGTAAATTTCCATGACAAGTTGCAAGAGGTTAAGAAGCCAGCTAGGCATTTGCTATCACACACTGAGTCACATGCCTAGCATGTAGTATCAGATCCCTACACTGACTTCTAACCTTTTACTAATTCATTGCTGACATCTACGGGTACTTTGAATCCCGCCCTTTTACCCCCAGCTTCATCCAACACCAGACTGCTCCCCAAAATAACTTATTTAAAATTGAATTAGGCCTTCGGGTGGAACGAGATTTCCCATGTTTGATTTGAGAGTACAGATGGGCACAAACTGACAGTTCAGCAGTTCGTTTATCAGCCAAACAGGTGTTTGGCGCTTCCCAACCCTGCCTCAGAGGTAGCACCTGGAGGAGATGGGACAGGGAAGCTGGGATGTTGCCTCTTGGTGGGCGCCTGCCAGCGGAGGCAGGCCAGGGAAATGCCAAACACCTTTTTACTGATAAACGAATCGGCAGTTCATGCCCATCTTTATTTGAAAGACGCTGCACCTCATCGGCACCTCTACTACACAAGTGTCATTAAGTTAAAACATGTTGCACAATGCAAGTATACATGCAATAGTTCATAAGCAGCTATTTTAGAACAAAGGAAAAACCATCCAAGAAGCACCTTCCTTTTACTACATTTTTGTTAGTTCCTTTCTTTGCTCCCCCCCCCATACATCTAATTTACATCATTACTTTACCTGTTGACTCTGGATGAAACTCATTTCTGATTAGCCCCTTAGTGCCTAGTTGCAGAGTTGATAAAACAGAAGAACAAAACATGCCGTGAAACATTAAGCAACGTTGATTAGGGCAGGACAAGTAATGTGATTGAACGAAACATGCTTTGCAAAGCAGCAACACAAACATGAGCCCCATTCAAGTTAAAATTAAGTTGCCAAAATCAGCTGCTGAAATGGATTAAAGGCACAAATATTTTCCATGTTACACAAGATTACTTTTTTTTTTTCCTTGCAGCTTAAAGGATGCTATTTCAGGTACAGGCTGAAGGCTGGCTTTTGTTTTGTTTTTTGCAAATAGCTTGGTCCCAAGTTCAGCTGTGATTGAAGCTTTTCAAGAAACAGGCCAGTCAACCAGTGCAGGACTGGTTTATGGAATTTGCTTCACCAAAAATAAAATCATTCCTTCCCCCTGAAACTGATCCCCAAGAAAAGCCAGTAGCTAATATGGTTGTTGGCTATGGCAAATATAGAAAACCTCCATGCTCAGAAACAGTATATCACTGAGTACACATAAAATCCTAGAAGAGTTGCATTGGAAGGGGCCTCTAAGGCCATCAAGTCCAACCCCCTGCTCAAGGCAGGAATCCAAATCAAAGCAGATCTGGCAGAGGGTTGCTCAATTTTCTCTTAAATGCCTCCAGCTTTGGAGCGCTCACCACCTCCCAAGGTGATTGGTTCCATTCTCATACTGCTCTAACAGTTAAGACGTTTTTCCTAATATTCACATTGGTAGGGAATACGAGCAGCAGTTCCAGCTACTGCTTTCCTGCCTTGCTCATGGGGTTCACCTTGTTGGCAGCTGTGGTTATCACAACATGAGACTAAATGGCCTGATCCAGCAGAATCATCTGCAGCCCTTTCACAAAGACCATGTCTCAGCAATGAGGATCTGATGCAGTTAGATTAAGTGTAGGCTAGAGAAATACATTTAAAAAAGGGGGGTGCATGTATTGCTTAGAAGTAAAACTCAGAGAAAATAGTGTCTTTAGAACAGCTTCAGCATAAGCCAATGTAGCAAGTTTCAAATTACTGGGAGTCCCCAAAGAATGCCATGTGTTGTTAGTCCCTGGCATTTTTAAAGCCAATCAGAAGAATTTGTAACTTCACTGTTGCCTCTCTTTTCCCCCCTCCTCTCTCCCTGCATCCAACAGCACAGACAAAGGAAGGTCTGCATACACAGCACCTGATACTACTTACAGAGCCGCAGCACCAGAGATGATCTCAATAAGTTCCTTGGTGATGACAGCTTGGCGAGTACGATTGAATGTCAGCGTCAGCTTGTCAATCATCTCAGCTACAAAGAGAGATGGCATGTCAGGAGGCAAAATGACAAGAACCTAATCAGCTACCCAGAGATTCTCTTTGTGCCTTATTTTCATTAAGGAAGGGTCTCAATTACTTTGTTCTGTTATCTACATCTTACTTTATTCAGAACTGTCACTTGGAGGTGCACCTATCTTTATGCTCCCCCAAGCTAGTGACAACAGAGGACGAGATGGTTGGACAGTGTCATCAAAGCTACCAACGTGAATTTGACCCAACTCCGGGAGGCAGTGGAAGACAGGAGGGCCTGGCGTGCTCTGGTCCATGGGGTCACGAAGAGTCGCACACGACTTAACGACTAAACAACAACAAAAGCTAGTGAAATGCTATTGATATACTGAATGTAAAAAAAGCCCAGCATCAAGCACCTACTAGCCATGATTTCAGCCCATAGCTGATACCCACATCTTTCATAGATTCATAGGATAATGAAGTTGGAAGGGGCCTATAAGGCCATCAATTCCAACCCCCTGCTCAGTGCAAATTGAAGTATACCTGAAAGATGATTGTCAGATTTTTTCTTGAATGCCTCCAGCATTGGAGCGCTCACCACTTCCCAAGGTCATTGGTTCCATTGTCGTACTGCTCTAACAGTTAAGAAGTTTTTCCTTATATTCAGCCTAAATCTGATTTTCTGCAGCTTGAACCCATTATTACGTGTCCTGCACTCTGGGATGATTGCGAACAGCTCCTGACCTTCCTCTGTAGCACAACTTTTCAAGTATTTGAAAAATGCTATCCTATCTCTCCCCAGTCTCCTTTTCTCAAGGCTAAACATGCCCAGTTCCTTCAGTCTTTCCTCCACAAACGACTTCCTGTGATTAATTCCAGTGCTTCAATATACAGATACACCTTCAGCTGAGAAAAGAGAAAGTATAACAGGAGAAAATTACTCAGCCTTCTATTTCCCCAAAGGAATTTTGGCTAGCTCACAGTTACTGAAGTTGGTGCAATAATTCATCTTAACAGACTGCACCAAGGCAACGCACAGATCTTGCATCTGCTCACATCAACAGTACATCATGAAGTGTAAGTCAGCTATGAAGGTTCTCGCTGCCTGCCCACCTTTACTGTTGATCCTTGCTTACAGTACTCGGGAGCAAGGCAGGCCCTGAGCCAGATTTTAGGGGGTAATTTATCACAAGCCTGACTCAGTCAAGCTGAGGGTATGGACTGTATGTTGACATAGTTAGGGATGATGAGAGTTGAAGTCCAACACCATGTCTCCACCAGATTTAAGACAAGGACATTTTCATTAAATGGAGGGCAACATCTTCTAAGGCGAGATGGACCATGTATGGCTCCGAAGAGCCATTTTGCAACATCCCCACACCTACCCCATTTTAAAATGACGACGAAGTTCCTTTGTGTCCTCTGTGGGGACTCGATGGGCAGTTCTGCTAGGGAACCTGCAGGACTTCTGGGACACCCATGTCCCCCAATTTAATTTTTAAAAATCGGGCACTGGAGACTGCAAGGCGGATGCTCAATCAACCCTCCTTTCCCCATTAAATCCATTTTTGTTTAACCAAACTCCATGGTAGCAATCTTTATAATCTATTTTTAAAAGGCAGGTATACAAACTAGCACCTTTAGCCCCACCTCCTTGGAAAGGGGGCCCCCAGGTTGCCAAGGAATCTGAAAAATAGCCCTCGACCCTATGAAGATCACTCGTCTCTGTTCTAAGAGAAAGTTTCTGATCCATCTGCATTTGGAGCTCACACAGTTAGGGGTGCCAGTGACAGTGGAAGGAGAAACAGGAGTCCAATAAGCAGTCAGGATTAACCATCTGAAACACATATGGGTTTTTCAGAGCATGTGCAGTACCCTATCCCTGCTACTTAAAGGCAGGTCCTCCTAAACCCAGTGGGACTAACTCCCAAGCAGAACAAAGTCAGGGGTCTTTTCTAAAGCTATATTTGAAAGATCGCTCTTTCAACCCATATGGAGATCAGGGCTCAAAGAGCTACCTTTTAAGTAGCCCCCTTCCGGATCACCCTGCCCCACACCTACTGCCCCTCCAACAGTAAACTGCAACCTCAGAAGGTGGTAGGGAAGGGATTTGCCACTGAATTGTAATGTCAAAAACAGTTTTCAGGCCTATTTTAGAATAGAAAAGACCTTTTCAACAGGTCTGTGTCTTTCAAAAACACCATTTCCAGCCTAGAACAAGGTGGGCAGAAATTAAGACTCCAGTGTTAAACCCTCACCTTCCCCAAGGTTTCTGGAGACACACTTTATTATCTGGGGAGCTTTTTTTCCACCCAGAAATCAGCCCATCAGGGTGTGGGTGGGGGCATAAATAGCCTCCAGATTCTCTGAGGTTGCCCACTCAGACATGGACTGTAACCTGCTTCATCTCTAATTAAACTTTCTTGGCAGCTTCTGCTATGACTGCCACGTTTTCGCCCTGAAAAACTGCAGTGACTTGTGCTTACAAGCATTTTTGCTAGCGTTGTCCATGGCAGTCATCCTAGCACTCTGTTCACTGGTAGTAGACTCCTTGAGCGAGTAGAAGATAATGTTAGCTAAGGTGAACTCCTGGTAGTTTCGCAGGACGTCAGCATCAATGTCGTCATAAATACTAATGCTTTCTGCAAAAGCAAGAACAAAGAACAAGGCCAAGTTTTATGAGCTTAGAAAAATTATCAGAGTCCTAGCCTTCCAACTATGAGCAACTTCTGCAGTTTCAAAGACTAGTAGAAGATCCATGACTTCTAAATCTGCAGTTCTTACTTTCCCTGTTAAAGCACGGGGCTGTGGCCGTTCTTAACGAAATGGTAGTGCAGTCTCTGCTAAAGACTTCTAGCGACTACAGTAGGATCCCCTTATCCATGAGAGCAATATCCATGGATTTACTTATCCACGGTTTGAAAATATTAAAAGAAAAATCCTTGAAATATATGTATTTCTGAAGATGAAGTTACCAGAACTGGCCAATAGAGGGAGCCAGAGACCATGCTATGTATAGCGTTTGCTATTAAAATGGCCCCTATAATCTATGTTTTTCAGCATCTTTGCGGGGGCTTGAAACTGGTCCCCCGTGAACATGCGGGTCCTGCCGTACTGCCCATTCTCTAATCAATCCTTTGAGGGCAAAAGTGCTAGACAGAACGGTGGCCTCTCACCTCTGAGAACAAACAGATGTTCAGTTAGACCATTTCCAGTCTGACTCGGAAACAGACAGTTGGCCGTCCTGCTAAGTGACTTATGCTGAAGATTGGATGGTAGAATTGTAAGTGGTTTAAGTGCCGCTGGAACTTTCAGCGGATTTCGACACCTCTGACACCACAGTGTCTTTGTATGTCACAGTAATACTATGCCTCCCCATCCCATCTTCAATGGGCCCTATTCTGCACCTGAGAGGCAAGGCACCACAATGGCTCCAGTCATTTTTGGATGATCGTAATCAGAATGTGGCACTCAAGTGAATTTTGCTCCATCCCAAGGCTAACTCAGGTCTCCATCTTACTCCCTCATGTTCTTCAACATCTCTATGGAGCCGCTGGAAGAAGCCATCTGGAGAGCTGGATTTTACTACCAACAATACAGTAATGACACCTCTCTTTTCTGCCTTCAAATTCCAGGGAGGCGGTGGGACTGACCGATATGGTGCTTAGAGGCAGTTTCGAGATGAAGAGCATGCTCAGACTGAACATGGAGAAGGTGGTCTTATGAGCTGGGAGCATAAGCCAGTACTGGGAGGAAAAACTCTTCCCTGAAGGACCACTCAAGGAGTCTGGCAACATTCTCACTGCTATCTGTAGAAGCACAGGTAGCAGTGATCAGGAGGGCCTTGAAGCAACTCAGGCTTGTACACCAGCTGCATCTTTTCGTGGAGTAACTTACACAAAGGGCCAACAAGTGAACCCGCAACTGGAGCAGTGCAGTCTGGCAGACGTGGAGGTGCTTCTGAAGAGGGCTCACAAAAGCAGAAACTCTCACTGGTATGAAACACAGCTGTCAGATATTATAGATCAGGAGAAGAAGGCGGGGAACGTCTAATTTGTAAGCACATGATCATCATCTCAGAACTGCAGAGCTGGAAGGGATCCTATGGACCAGAGTCCAGCCTCTGTCCAGGAGGCCCAATGGGGAATCAAACTCTCAACCTCTGGGTCCGCAGCCTGATGCCTAAACCACTGAGCTATCCAACAATGTTGGGAGTCTCACCTGTCTGTCCACCAGTGACTAGGTAGGTTGAAAACATAGGAGAGACGGCCTTCTTGGCGATCTCCCACAATTGAGAAAGTCTTCCTATCAATATTACCACGGCCTCTTCAACACTGGCATTCAAGAAAGCCTTGAAATGTTATTTTTAATACTCCGTTTCCTTAACGGAATCAGGTGATTTAGACCATTTTCTCACAATATACTCAACTGTAGTTACCTTAAAGTTACATTTCTTGTCTACAGTTTCCTTGACTCTGCACTTTGTGCGCATCACTTTTCTACTCTTCACATGCACCACTTTGCCAGCTCTGTTCATCAGATGAAATAAAACTGCAAATATCTACTCAGTAATTTACCAAATGTTACTTCTGGACTTACCAGCACCCGAGACCGTTTCAAGTGAATAGATTGGTTTCTCATCTGTCTTGTAAGAAATTACAGATCTAAAGGAAAAATAAAAGTTATTATGAACACTCTATTGGCTTGAAAGAACCTGCCTTCCTAATTTTGCACTCTTTCTTTGCTCAGATATGTCAAAAGTATTTTGCACAACTTCACTCTGTCTGATTGGAGGTGGTTATTCCAAGGTGAAATCTAAATTTACTGACACACTGGATTGCTCTCATTCCAGTCTGCACCTTGTAGTTTGGAACTTTGTTCACTTGCAGAGAGCCTTTTGGCACAGTGGTTAAACTGCAGTACTGCAGCCAAAACTCTGCTCACAACTCAGATTCAATCCCAGGTAGCTGGCTTGAGGATGACACAACCTTCCATCCTTCTGAGATCGAAAAATTGAGTACTCAGCTCATGGGGTGGGGGACAATACATATGTACCCTGAATAACTGAATGGTAACCCATCCAAAGAGTGGTTTAAGCACTATGTGGTGGTATATAAACAGCACACTTTGCTTTTTGCTTTACTTGCTTAAATTGTCTGGAAGCTTAAAATCTAATTATGCTCAACATACTCCTGCTTCTTGGCTGTAGTTCATTCGTTCATTCATTCATTTACTTACTCATACATAAATATATACATACTAGAGATGGGGACGACTCACCGTTTTTTGGCGAGTTGTCCTGCTTTGTGAGTCGTCAAAAGTTGACGACTCACAAAGCTGCCCCCATGAACTGACGAAGCACGAATTTATTCGTCAATTCGTGGGGGGTTACTTAAAAAAACCTGACACCCCCCCGCCGCCCCCCATGCCGCCGCCGGGGGGGCAATATTCATCCCTTCATATTTGTCGGGGTCTCTGGAACCCACATATATGAAGGGACAAATATTTAACGAATCAGCGATTTCTGACGAATATCGCGATCTATTTTTTAATTCGTCCCCATGTCTAATACCTACATACATACGTACATACAGTCATGGCCAAAAATATCGGCACCCTTGCAATTCTGTCAGAAAATGCAACCCTTCTCTCAGAAAATTGTTGCAGTTGCAAATGTTTTGGTACTTACATGTTCATTTCTTTGGTTTGCGTTGGAACAACACACAAAAAAGAGAAGAAAAGTCAAATCTGATACAATCCCACACAGAAACCCAAAAATGCAACAATTTTCTGAGAGAAGGGTTGCATTTTCTGACAGAATTGCAAGGGTGCCAATATTTTTGGCCATGACTGTACATACATACATACATACTCCAACCTTTCTCCTAAAAAAGGACCCAAGGCAGCTCATATCATTAAAAACACAACATTAAAAGCTACAAATAGCAAATTATTCAAATATTTAAAAAGAATAACACTACAAAAAAATTAGGTAAAAGCATGACTAAAATAGATTTGTGTCTGTGTGTGTACTGTGCTGTCAATTTGGGACCAACTTATAACGACCCTAATGGGGCTTTCAATGTAAGTGAGATATCTAAGGTGTGGTTTTACCGGTTCCACTCCCCCAGTGGGTTTCCATGGCCAAGCAGGGATCTGAACTCTGTTCTTCAGAATCTTAGTCTGTCCCTCTATCCACTACACCACACTTGGAATCAAAACAGATTTAGAAGCAACAAAATACAAACCATCCCATTTTAAAACCTCTCCTAGGCAAGTCAATCGTTAAGGAAACGACTGCCTGAAGAGAAAGGTCTTCACCTGCTTGCAGAAGGACAGCCTTGAAATGACAGGAGTAATTCAATCTATGCAACAGAGAGGAGGAGAAGATGGTGGGCAAGGGATCCTGCGTTGGGTTAGGCCAGAGCAGATTCCACAATGTTGCTCTGGCTAGTTTTTTTTTTCATTTCCTCCTCCTGAAAATCAAGCAAAGCTTCATCTAATGCAATTAGCTTTCAGATCCTGCAGAAGTATCCATGGTGGGCCTGTGCAGCTCTTCCAAGCAAACTGGACCATCAGATAGAAGAGGGTGACAATATAACCAAACCCCTCATTCCCTCAGTGTGACTGTTGTTATTCCATGAGACATCGACTTTGTAGACTATTTTTATTTTATTTATTTATTTATTGTATTTTTACCCCGCCTATCTGGACTATGGCATTTCAAAGCTTTGCTGCGACTTCATAGTGCTGAAATGCTCAAATGGACAGGACTTCAGAACTTCAGCTCTTTGGGCCCATTAAATGAATTCCATATTGGGAGAGGGAAACAGGGTTCCCACGCCTGGACCCTCTGGAACCTGCCTATTCATTTGGGTTTGCTGCTTTGTTCTTTAATATTAGCCCTTGCAAAAGAGAACCAGACACCAAAAAGACTTGATCAACGTGATCTCGTTTGAGCTGGGCTGCGCATCTTCACACACATACACACACATACCCTCCTGTTCCCTTTGAAAGCAACCCCACCCCGTGTTAGGAAAGAACGTGATCATTTCTCTTGCCTGAATCGGTTGTAGATGACTGTTCCCTCATCGAACTCGTATCCAGAATTAAGCAGCTCCAAGGCAATGATCGATGCATCTCCAAAGGTTGGAGGCTTTCTCCCTATTTCTTTGCAGTTAAACAGGAAGTTTTTTCCATGTGTCCTGAAATAAAAGCAGAGAAAGCAGATCCAGCCCACGGCGACACGTTCTCTGTTTGCATCACTTCTCCACAACTGCAACATGTTTGACATAGGGCTGCTTTTGAGGTGTCCAGAAGCTTCAACTGGCCCATCGTGTGAAAGCAAAACTGCTAACGGGCCCAACTGGAAATGTGAAAGCTCTCTTAAAGCAATTATATGGGCTTCCAGGCTGTTTCTGTATCTCATTCAAAGTGCTGGCAATGGTCTTTACAGCCCTTTAGGGCTTAGTCATGGGTATCTAGTGGGCTGTCTTCTCTTGTAGGAACCCTCCTGCTTATTATCATTAAAAATGGAAACACCTTTTAATAAGTCTTGATACACCTTATGCTTGGATTAGGGAAAGTTATGTATGAATACAAAAATAAGCATCCGTTATGGACAGTTATGGTTGTCTTGGGTTTGCAAATAATTTATTTCTGTTTCTATCCATAGCTCCTGAAGAAGGCTGTGTGCTGAAACGCACTGAGCATTTTAAAATCAGAATAAAGACTATTTACGTTTTGCTTTTTTACATCCTGAGACTTAGTCTCTTGTTCTGATTTCTGATGTTGTTGAGTGCCCTGGACTGTTTTGCTTTTTGTTGTTGTTCCTGCTTTTCAATACACTACCAGTAGCTGTCATCTTATAGATGCTTGTTGGTATTCACTATTTTGGAATCTCTGACGAAAAGGAGGGTAGGAGATAAATAAGAACATGAGCGATCCTGTCTAAGAAAGCATACAAGAAATCTGTGTTCGGTTTTAAAACACCACTCAAGTTCCCCAATGACCTCAATGGGGTTATTCCAAAGCTAACCTGGGCCCCGCAAAAGAAAAAAAATAGCGCTGGTGGTTTGTTGTAAATGCTTCTGAAACAGTATGTGCCAGGTGCTCCATGTGGAAACATCTGCCTCTCTCTCCTAAGAATTAGACACTTCCACTTTCTTAGTTTCACTCCCACGACCAACATCAGCCAACTGAACAACCTGTTTCCTTTCCCCCATCTCCTTATGTATTCCAGCCAATCATCCTTCCTCTTCCATCTATGTTCCAGCTAACATGAGCACATTCCTCTTTTTCCCCATCTATTATGCCAAGGATATGAAACCCTATAGATCAAATACGACACTTCCACACCCTGTTCCTCACTACACAATTGTCTGGTTTCTTCCCTGCTTTTCCATATGCCCATTCTCTATTCTAGAAGGCTGAGACCATTAGTTACTGGCAGCAAGAGCCCCAAACTTTTAAAATGCTGATATTTTTGACCTCATTCTTTTGCCTTTGGCCCTGCGCATCCCTGGAACACAGCTCATGAGAGCTTCTGTGCCATAGAATTTGGTTCCTAGCATGAAAGAGGGCCCCCAGATGTATGATGTATTCTGGATACAACCCTTCCTTAATATCTCATCTTCTAAGTGGCTGAGCATGGTCCTGTCAAATGTATCCTACAGTGAAGTTTGCCCTCAACAGCTTTCAACTGAATATTATCGCCTTATGTTAAAATATCCAAAAACACAGAGGTATTTAGCACTGAAGAGTAAGCCTCAATGCTCCAAGGAGGGGGTCTTCTTCCTTTTACCTTTGAAGAATGGCTCTGAGCTTGTCACCCACTCCAACTACCATGACTTCTTTACCCCCCTCTGTCAGGGTGGCAAACTGACTCTTGATAGCTTTAGCAACTGAGGTGTGGATGGCACCGCACAGGCCTCGGTCGGAGGACACGCCAACGATAAGATGCTTCTTCTTGTCTTCAGGTGCCTTGATTTCCACTTTCTCATAGAGAGCTGGAAAAGAAAAGGGGTGAAGGGCAACAATAATGACACTAAGATAACAGACAACAAGGGCCATTTCTATAGGTCCCCAAAAGCGGTCATGTTAGACAACTAGAAGCCTAGTGACTCCTAAAAGGCTAATAGATTGATCATGCCATTGGTTTTGTGAACTACTGTCTACAAAAATATATATATATATATAACGGGAAAATAACTTGGCACCAGTTCTTTTGCTCACAATAATTACACTTGCAATGCAACTAAAATGCTACAGCCGAGCAAAGGAGATATTAATAATATAGTATGCATTTCACACAGATTTTCCTAAGCAGTGCGAAATACAGCATTCTGAAAGTTTTATCTTAATAGAAGGAGCCTCCTCAAAGAGTGGAAAAGCATTAAAGGTACAGTTGGGCATCCCATGGGCGGCAGCCAATCCTTCGCTTCCAGAAGTGCTGCACTGTAAATTTGCTGACTTGTGCAACACTCTGATATGAATAAAGAAAGAACAAAGATATACCTTCCACAAATTTCTCATGCTAATGATTGCAAAGGTAAGTTTGCTAACGTCTAGTGAGCTATCCAAAGCCAGAGCAGATTCTGTATTTCTAAAGATAAGGAGGAGAGATTTTGGTCTCTTGCATACCACCTTACCCATTTATATATATTAAAAAAAGGAATATATTTAAAGAGCAGAATTAGACTATCAATCACTGCCAAAATGAGACTGAAAAGAACTGTTAATACTTCTGTCATCACCACCTCGGGTGGTTCAGAGGGAAGCCAGATTTAAAAAGTTGCTTTCAAGACGGCTATACAAGCCTCCTGCAAGTACTTCATCAGAAAGTCAGAAAACACACAGTTCAATTCCTTGTTGTTGTTGTTGTTTAGTCGTTTAGTCGTGTCCGACTCTTCGTGACCCCATGGACCAGAGCACGCCAGCCCCTCCTGTCTTCCACTGCCTCCCGGAGTTGGGTCAAATTCATGTTGGTCGCTTCGGTGACACTGTCCAACCATCTCATCCTCTGTCGTCCCCTTCTCCTCTTTCCTTCACACTTTCCTAACATCAGGGTCTTTTCCAGGGAGTCTTCTCATGAGATGGCCAAAGTATTGGAGCCTCAGCTTCAGGATCTGTCCTTCCAGTGAGCACTCAGGGTTGATTTCCTTTAGAATGGATAGGTTTGTTCTCCTTGCAGTCCAGGGGACTCTCAAGAGCCTCCTCCAGCACCTAAGCAATGTCATTTCCAAAAGAACTAAAAACTGTTGTTGCAAGCTGACTCACAAAAAGGCCATTCTTCCACTTACCCAACGATCCAACTCCATACACTCTTGCAGGCTTTAACTCTCTCTCGGCTCTCGCGTATTTTGCTGCAGAAACCATCTTCATGGATTTGGTGATTTTCTGGATGTTCTTGATTGACTTCAGGCGCCGGGTAACTGAGCAAATGAGAGAGCATGAGCTGGGGTAGGGTTATAGGCAGACGATTTTAGAAGTAGCTAAGAACAATGGTATTTCAAATAGATCAATGGTTCCTAACTTTGGGTAAGCCAGGTGTTCTTGGACTGCAGCTCCCAGAAACTCTGGCCAGCACAGCTGGTGGTGAAGGCTTCTGGGAATTGCAGTCCAAGAACACCTGGGTTACCCATGGTTGGGAATCACTGGTTATCAGTAGAAGAATAGTGTGTTTGTTATGCAGCTGGCTTAGTGAACAGTACTGATCCAAAAGGCATGTTACTTCAATATAAATCAGTCAGATCTCGTTCAGAGTAAGAAGCAGTAATCTGTTCCCTAAATACATCCATTCGCATCTCCAACATGGCTAACGCAGTAATCCAGCAGGGCTTTAGGAAGGAGAATCCACAATGGAGAAATCACCAAATCCGGAGCCCTGCTAGTCTCATATTGACCAAACAGAACATGGAGGAGGGTGTAAATTCCACTACCCCCTACATTTCTCATGTGTTCTGATGGAACATGATGATGTTGGATCCAGCTATTCCAAAGCCTCTCCCAATGCGGCCTCCTTAAATACCCACTTTTTGCCATTACTGCCATAGGAGCACCAACGGCAAAGTAAGAAGAGCAAGCAGAAGAGGTTCCCTCAGGTGCAAAGAGCTGCATGTCAGGATGGAACCGCTCCATCCTACAACTCTTAGAACAACTTCCCAGAGGACTGCAGTCTCAGTATGCTCACATAGCCTGTTAAAGTCTGAATTCTCTTAAAAGCACAGATAAGCTATACTAAATTACTAATTGTATGGAGAACAGAGAAGACAATTTGGCAGTCAAGGTTTCTGAACAAAGGAAAGTCTATGCTTCCTAGTCTATTGCCCCCAGACAAAACACAATAAAAAAAATACTCACTGTCTTTCAAGGTTGCCATATTCCTAACTTGGACCCTGAAAAATGAAACGCACATTGCACATTATAGCAATCGAAAACATTACTTCTTACTGCTCAATCAATGCAACTATAATATAGCTGCTGCACAGCCTGATATAGTTGGAACTTCCAAATTTATCTGAAAATTGTATATGCGCATATGTGCATATAGGAATACATGTGTCTGCATTTGCATGCACACAACTATATCTGATTTAAAACAGACTTGTTACTAAGCAAGCATGCAGAAGATCAGGCAGCTGGTCTATCAACCCTATCTTAAAGAATTCAGCAGAAATCTAGATTATTTCAAAGCATTACTGTTTCATTATCACCGCTATTATACAAAGGATCTTCTTTATACGGATATGCCATCTTCAGATATTCTGCTGAACTCCAGCCTGACCAAGAAACAGTACATTGTTGAAGGTTATGAAAACAGGAAAAGGGGTTTATCCCCAGCAGCTCCAGTCATCAGAAACAGAATCGGCATGCCAACTGACAGCTTTTCCATTTCTCTCATAGCTATCCATTCCTCCGGGGTGAAAGAAAGGAGCTGGAACTGTTATTCTAGTGAAGGCGAGATGTTGCCTCCATTTTCACATCCATGACCAGCCACACTGAAAACCTCACTGACTAGATTCCCGTGTGGGGGTTTTCCTTTGTGCACCCTTCAAGAATCACAAGCTGCACACGGACATGCCCTTCACAACAGGTGGCATTTTCCTAAACCCTGTATGCCTTTCACATTTAGTAAATAATGCCGTGAGCAAAAGTAATGTTTTTGCAAGACCCTGGAACATTTTATGCCGACAGAGATACATGCCTAGGGTAGTTTCCCAACACCTCTTAAACTACCCACTGACCAAGGAACCTAAGTTTCATCATCATCTGAGAACTGCAGAGCTGGAAGGGACCCTACGGATCATCGAGTCCAGGTGGAGAATCGAATTCCCAGAGCCAGAGACCTGAGCCAATGGTTCTCAAACTGGGCTCCCCAGAGGTTCTTGGACTGCAATTCCCAGAAGCCTTCACCCCTCGCTGTGCTGGCCAGGAATTCTGGGAGTTGCAGTCCAAGAACATCTGGGCAGCCCAGTTTGAGAACCCACTGGCCTAAACCCCTGAGCTAGCCATTCTGTATGGTGTGTAGATGGATTTCCAGGCAGATCTCAACCTGGGGTCACACGGAGCAGGACCACAGAGCCCATTAGCCCCCTGCCGTGTGGCCAACGTTCCTGAGATGATGGGAGTTGGAGTTCCACACACCCAGGACCACCGTCCCCCTCCGCGTCTTCTTCCCCCGTTGCAACTGAATGCCCTCAGAAATATACCCAAAGAAGAAGTTTTAAAAAACAACTGAAGCCGGATTTAAAACTCTGGATCTTGCAAGCAGAGCTTTGGGGGGGGAGGGGGGGGTTTGGAGGTGCCTCGGGGCATGTGCAGAGCGCCTCCCTCTCCCAAGTGGCACCGGCCAAACCAAGCCTCCCCGGGGGGGGGCTTCCTCGGGGGATGCGGAGCCCCGGCCCCTTTCCCGCCCCTTCCTCGCGAGGAGTACCATTGCGGCTGGGAGAAGACCGCGCCGCCCACCAGGACGGCTCCTCGGGAGAACATCATGGCTCCTCTCAAGGGCACCGGGGCGCCTCGCTCGCTCTCTCTCTCTCTCTCTCTCTCTCCGGCTCCTGCCCGCCTGCCTTCGGCCTCCTTCACCCGCTTGCCCGCCTGGCCCCGGCTGCTGAAGGTCAGAGCCAGCAGAAAGCGCATGCGCCGCAAGGTTCCCGCCCCCTTCACCGCCCCGGTTCCGCTTGCTCGCTGGACGGAAAGCCGAAAGCGAGGAGGGGGGCGGGAGGAGAACGCCGACCACTTCCGGTTTAGACGGCGCCTCTTTTGAGCCGACTCTATGGAAGCTGTCAATCTCATGGGCCGCTTCCGGGATCCCGCTGACGTCTTTTCCGGTCTCCGGCGTTCATTTCCTCAGAGGCCGTAGAGTCTCACTGTGCCGTGGAGATGAGAGGCTAGAGCGGCACCCGCGACAACCCACATCTTTAGGGGGTGCTTATTCGAGGGAGAAGCCGGGGTCCTCTTTGACCCTCGACGAGTCTGAAAGGGGCGGCCAAGCGTTATTTGTCAATCCTTTAGGTCAGGACTTCTGCTTCCGGGTCATCCCCTCTTCCCGGAAGAGAACGGGGAAATAAAAGGTGCTGTTGATTTGGGGGTGGCGTAGAAGGCTGTCTCCTGGGTCCGCATCATGGGGAAGACGGATTTCCTGAGCCCCAAGGCCATCGCCAACCGCATCAAGTCGAAGGGGCTGCAGAAACTGCGCTGGTACTGCCAGATGTGCCAGAAGCAGTGCCGGGACGAGGTGAGAGTGAGGCGTAGAACCTCCACGGGCAGAAGAAGTCTATCTGTGTGGGCGCAAACAACGCGTTGGTGCGGGAAAGGGAGAAGTATTGAGTTTCTGCCCTCTTTGGAAGCCCTGTTTACTCCTCCTAGATGAGGAGTCGTGCGGAATGGGTGGACTTTCAGTCCTTTTGGGGGAGGTGCTGGTGTGATAGTTAAGGTGCGGGGCTGGGAGTTCCAGATTCGGCTTCTGGCCCCCAACAGGGCACCAAATCCTCTGGGAGCCCTTAGCTCCGTCACTTGACTCCCATCTTGTCCCGCCTCACAGGGTTGTTGTGAGGACGAGGAGGAGGAAGGTCAGGTCACGTCATGTGTGCAGCCTTGCGCTTGGTAGAAGAAAGGCAGACTATAAATGAAGTAAATAAACAGAGAGACAGACATCCAGACTCCCTTTGGATGCCCAGGCTACAGGTGATGGGGAGTGGCAGCCTGAGCACATCTGGCAATCGACCCCTCCCACAGCCTTTGGGTTAGACATGTTTCAAAGGAGGGGGCTGGACCTCAGGTTGCCGGGTGGTTGTCTTACCTGGCCATCCGGTTTTTATTCTTAAAATAAAAGGGGGCATCTTCTCACCTGCGGATGGACTCAAGATGCTGGACTACGTCAGAAGAAGGAGCCTCTGCTTCCCCTCACCCCCATAGCAGGGATGTCGGCAAGTCTTTGGCTCCACGTCCCAAGTCCGAGTCTTTGGTTGTTGTTGTTTAGTCGTTCAGTCGTGTCCGACTCTTCGTGACCCCATGGACCAGAGCACGCCAGGCCCTCCCGTCTTCCACTGCCTCCCGGAGTTGGGTCAAATTCATGTTGGTAGCTTCGGTGACCCTGTCCAACCATCTCGTCCTCTGTCGTCCCCTTCTCCTCTTGCCCTCACACTTTCCCAACATCAGGGTCTTTTCCAGGGAGTCTTCTCTTCTCATGAGATGGCCAAAGGATTGGAGCCTCAGCTTCAGGATCTGTCCTACCAGGGACTCTCAAGAGTCTTCTCCAGCACCACATCTTGAGTCCAGCATCTTGAGTCCATCAGTTTTTGGTACCAAGTCCCAAATCTGAGTCCCTGTTAAAAGCAAGCTTTTTCCCCCAGAACAAAAGGGATGGGTGGGTTCTGAGCGTCGAGTCTGTGTCATTGGAGAAAAAACCCAAGTCAAGTCTGTGTCGAGTCGCTGCTGCGACTTGACAGCGAGTCCTGGCACTTGGGTCCCCATCCCTGCCAGATGGTGCTGGACAGCAACTCCTATGATCTCTCAGCATCAATTGTGTTGCTAATAGGAGGTGCAGTCCAACAACATGGGGGGTTTTCACATTCCCTTTTGCTACACTAGAGCAGTGGTTCCCAACCTTGGGTCCACAGATGTTCTTAGACTACAACTTCCAGAGCTCCTGGCCAGCTCAGCTAGTGGTGAAAGCTTCTGGGAGTTGTAGTCCAAGAACATCAGGGGACGCAAGGTTGGGAATCACTGCACTAAAGGATCTTTTGATCTGATCTGTCCAGGATTCTTACACGGTGCTGTACATGGAGATAGAGAGACCTGATGATGGGGCCAAGGATTTGCAGTCCAGTGCCTTCACAATATCTTCATTCTTGCATTTCACTCATTTCAGTTCTTCCCAATTGCTTGGTTTCGGGGGGGAGGGAGTCATACAATGCAGCATTGACACGTTTTGCCAGTCTTGTGAAGGGAGTTTTCTTGTTTTATTCTTCTAGAATGGCTTTAAATGTCATTGCATGTCAGAGTCTCACCAGCGACAGCTGCTGCTTGCTTCAGAAAATCCCCAGCAATTCATGGATTACTTTTCAGAGTGAGTTGCCATTGATTTTCCTCTTGCTCTTGTTGCTTTTGTAAGCTTTGATCACAATCTGGAAAAAAAGTTAATCCTCGGTATCTCTTAGCTCGAAACTTGTTCTTTGTGACTTCAGAAAATTGGAGTATAGCCTTTATTTTATTTCTTTATTTAAAATATTCTTAACCAGCCTTTCTCCTTAAAAAGGCCCAAGGCGGCTTCTGACAATTACAAAATGGTATTTAAGTTAGCAACAGGGAGTATCCAATACTAAAAGGATCAATGAATATAATACCAAGAAACATAAGCCACCCGAAAACACATTCAGTTCTGCAAATTTTTGTGCCCACACAAAATAGCACCTCAGTCTGGATGTGCACAGAATATCTACAGCAGACGAGCAGCATTTCCATGTAGTTGGACGGGACCATTTCAATCAAGGAATAGAATATCTTACTCATTGAAATAAGTTATTAGCCCTCATCCAGATGAATAAAACAATATATATATTGTGTTCAATAAGTTTAGGCAATACCTTTGGAGTTCAATGAGAATTTCAACGAACTGAGAGTTAGCTACAGTATTTTAAAAATACGTGGGAGTTCCAAAATTTGTAGAAAGACTACATATGCACATTTTGTATTATAGTGTTGATTTTTTTAGTATTGATTTTATTCACCATTTTTTAAAGTAATATTTGTTTAATTCTTTTTAAAAACTATTTGTATACTGTATTCTCAAAGGCTTTCACGGCCGGGATCCAATGGTTGTTGTAGGTTTTTCGGGCCAAACAGCCCGAAAAACCTACAACAACTATTTGTATAATTCCTATTTTTAGCTGTCAAATACTGTCTTTTTAATGAAGTAAGGCTGAGTGGATTTTTAAATGGCTTTGTTGTACTTTACTGGTTTGAATGTGTTTTGGTATTGCTTTTGTTTACTGTATTTTTTTTAATGTGGCATTTGTTTGCACCTTTTCAGTATTTGTATACTCACTGTTCTTAGCTTTAAATACTGTCTTTTAAATGATGGGTCCTTTTTAAAGAGAAAGGTGAGGCAGAAATATTTTAAATAAATAAATTTTCTGAACCTGCTGAGAATTCCAGTGTCATGATTGCATGGGACCAACCTATTCACCACTAGAATATGTTCCTTCTGCTTCTCAGCATCATGGTTCACAAAAAAACAAAAAACAAAACCCTAATAAAAAGGCAGTGGATTACATTGATTGGGACAAAAAAAGTACCCCAGTGAAAAATGCAGTAAATTTATTGGGACAGTTTTTGTTCTATCCATTTATTTTTTATTTTTTTACCTGGCTGTAAAATGCTTGCTTTGTAGGTCTAGCTCAGAATGAATTCTGCAGCAAGAGTGCCCAGTGTGTACTAACATAAGTTTGCAAAAAAGGATAGTTAATGAGTACCACAATATCACTGCGGTCCAGAAACAGAAGCCTCACAATGCCTTTGAGATATGGGAGACCAAGTGTTTTTCTGATGCAAAGTTCTGTGTCCCTCAAAAGTTACCAGTTCTTTCTTTTGTATTCCCCTAGGGAGTTCCGAAACGATTTTTTAGAACTTCTCAGAAGGCGATTTGGTAAATAACTTGGATATGATAAAAGCTTGTTTATTGCATTTCTGTTAAAGCATTTTCTGTCCAGCATCAAAGCTGTAATTAATAGAAATGTCTCTTATTCTAGGAACAAAGAGAGTCCACAATAATATAGTGTATAATGAATATATTAGTCACCGGGAACACATCCATATGAATGCCACCCAGTGGGAGACATTGACAGATTTTACCAAGTGGCTTGGAAGAGAAGGTAATTGTTTTCAGTAGATATGCTTTTAAGGATGCTTGCAATGAAAAAGACCTAAACAGTGTCTTGCAAATGCCCATTATTCACATCTTTTATTCAGTGGCTTTCACGCTCATCTGACTCATATGCATCAAGCAGAACATTTGTCCTCCTCAAAATCTTAATTTTCTTTAAAAACGAAAGATCAGATCCAAAATTGTTCTCGAAACTCTGTAAGCAATATGTGTTGAGATCTGAGAGGCCAGAAGGGTGGTTGAATGACTTTCCCTATGCTTCTGGATGCTATGTCTTCGTACCCTACTCTCCATAGGAAGTTTCTTTTTATCAGCAAGCCCTGAACTGAGGTTAGGAAGAGGTGGTATCAAATCCTGGCTCTGCCGTGAAGCTCGGTGGATAATGTTGTATCCGTCACCGTATTTCTACAGAACCTTCCTCTAAGAGGAAGCAGGGAGCATAGAGGTTGCACTTTGGTATCTATCTCAAGGCATAATTTCAAGGGAAATATTCATACCTAAAACACTGATGAGCAACTGCTGGTCATTATGGACTCAACCGTATGGAGGCCATCTTCGAGTTCTAGGGTGGTGTCCATTTTCAGAGGCACCCTTGGGAGCCACGTCCCATTAAGGCTGGGACACTGGGGAAGGCCTTCTTTGATGCTGCTCCTAGACTGTGGAACTCCCTCCCACAGGAGGCCAGACTGGCTTCGTCTTCGCTGCCTTTCCGCAAGCAGGCCAGGACCTTTGTCTTCAGGCCAGCTTTCTCCTAATGGCTGTCTGTCTGACCCCTACATTGGCCTAACTTAGTGCTGACATAGTGGGCTCCAGTCCCTGGGCTAGAGAAGGTTTAGTTGTTCCTGCCCTCTCTTCCTTCTCCACCCCTTGCCAACAGAGCAGTTCCGTTGGCAGATCCATGAGATCAGCCAGCAGAAGAGGGTCTTGTTAGCATGAGGGCATTTCTGCTGACATGGGATTTCTGCAGGCAGCAGAAGCTTCTGCTTATCCCCAATAGCTTACAACTAGCATATTTCTGAGTCTGGATTGCACTGTGAATTCCTCAAGCAGAAGGAGGGAAGATGTGGTGTTCCAGATGTTGCTGTGCAGCAATTCCCCCATCCACATGTTGTACCCCTTACTGTTGCACTATGATTCTTCAGGCTATTGTAAAGTGGACGAGACACCCAAAGGCTGGTACATCCAGTATATCGACAGAGACCCCGAGACGATCCGTCGGCAGCAAGAGCAAGAGAAGAAGAAGAAGCAGGACCTTGATGACGAAGAGAAAACAGCCCGGTTCATTGAAGAGCAAGTCAGGAGAGGCTTGATGGGGAAAGAACAGGTGAGCAAAGGATCCTGCATGTCAAAGCTCGCATTAAAACATACAGTAAGATCCGTTGTATCGGCATTTTCACTTATACTCAGTTTGAAAATACTAAAAGAAGAAAACTAGAAATAAGTATTTTCATGGTGTATTTACCAGAACTGGCCCCTAGAGGGAGCCAGAAACTATGTTATGATGGAATATATAACATGATCTCTGGCTCCCTCTAGTGGCTATTTCTGGTAATACATGGTAAAATTGCTTTTTTTTCTGGATTTTTCTTTTCTTTTATCGTGTTGTGTATAACATTCGCTATTATCTCCCATTTGCAGCATCCATGGTGGGAGGGCTTGGAACCAATTCCCTGCTGATATGGGGCTCCTCCTATAGCACTTAGTCTTTAGGGTGCCAGAACGTTTTTATCATCTTTAGTTTTTGTTTTTATTTTGTTTCTCTATCAGACAGCTGTCTTCTCTGCAAACCATTGTTTAACATTCTGTCTTCGTTCTCAGTTGCAACCAAGCATCTGGTAGCATCAAGTTTGCACTCATCTGTTGGGTACTCAGATCCTGAAATATCTCTGATATCTTTTGCAGGAAGAGCCGGTCTACACTGAACTAAACAGGGAAAACGAAGAGGAGAAAGGTGAATGATGGCATATACCTGTGTATTGTGATACTTAGGATGGGAATGTGGACAAGCATTGCAGTCACTCATTGCATCCTTTATTATCCTCACATCTAGCATTTTGTCTGCTTTACTGCTAAGCTGTGTGTGCTTTTTAAAATTTAATTTTCTAAGCCTCATGACTGTAGTCAGCTGCTTAGAAATATGTAAGTGACCCCTGAAGACCAAAACGCTAGGTGACAACGAAGCTGAGAATCAGACCTTTCTAGGAGTTTTCAGGAGTAAAACGAGTATCTTTCTTCTTGAGTTCACCAATACTCAGCTCTCTTTATGGGCAAGTGTCTTGTGTGTCATTGTTTCTAAGGCTTCTTCTCCCTGCTCTGACCCACAAGCCCTTGAGCCTTGCAGAAGACTTCAAGGGGAGCCAGTGTAAAAAAACCTCTCACTTAGATTTTGAAATGGAGCAGGCAAATGGTAGCAAGAATCTCTTCTGCTATTTTTTTCCCCTATGATCCAGTTTTCCAGAAAAGGAAGAGGAACTCTGTCTCCCAAGCCCTCCATTGAGGCCAGAAGTTTTATAACAAATATGGTCTTCTTTTTCTCGCTAGCCTAGCAAATTGACTATATAGGATAATTTCCCCAGTTCTTTCTGAAGGAGACACTGGATATTAAGCTCACACACTGGTTCTTTTTGTTTGTTTCAGTTTTGAGTAGAAGAAAAGTTCCTTTTTTACACTACATTTCCCAGAATTCCCTAACCAACATAGCCAGTCTCGGGGCAGAGTTTGTGAGAAACTGAGTGTGGCTTTAAAAATAAAAAATAAAACTTCTTCTAATTATGCAGTGGATAAAATGGTTCAGGGAGGGACTTACAGAACAAATGGATCTACATTCTCCCTTAGTAGACCACCCTTTATTTGTCATTTTATCTCAACTGGCACTTATTGTTTCAATCATTTGCTCAGAGACACTGGTAATGAGAAAAAAATAAAATGTTTCTGTTTACTTACAGTTCTTCATAGATAAAAACAAACTTCACATTGTGTAAAAAATCGTTACATCACTGAGTTTAACTGGTTAAGTAGCTTAACTACTGACTAACTGACTGGTTACATAGCGGACAGATCACTTTAATTATCTGCTTCTCCATTGCTAACACTGACAGAATCCCGACTGGAAAAAGTCAGTGTGGGGAGAGAATCTTAAGTTAGAGAGGGAACAATTGGTTACTAATGAGTTGACATCCACCCCAGTCCAGAAAAGTCCTGCCCAGCTAAAAAAAATCCTTAAAGGCATCATACATAGGTTGCAGTACAGTAGGACCCCTTTATCCACAAGGGATTGGTTCCAAGCCCCTGCCCCATAGAAGCTGAAAAACATGGATTATAGCAAACCCTATTGTAATAGCATGGGGACGTGGTGGCACTGCGGGTTAAACCGCAGAAGCCTCTGGGCTGCAAGGTCGGAAGACCAGCAGTCGTAAGATCGAATCCACGCGACGGAGTGAGCTCCCGTCGCTCGTCCCAGCTCCTGCCAACCTAGCCGTTTGAAAGCATATAAAAATGCGAGTAAATAAATAGGTACCACCTCGGTGGGAAGGTAACGGCATTCCGTGTCTAGTCGTGCTGGCCACGTGACCACGGAAACTGTCTACGGACAAACGCTGGCTCTACGGCTTGGAGACGGGGATGAGCACCGCCCCCTAGAGTCGGACACGACTGGACTAAATGTCAAGGGGAACCTTTACCTTACCTATTGTAATAGCAAATGCTATACATAGCATGGTCTCCGGCTCCCTCTTGTGGCCAGTTCTGGTAACTTCATCATTAGAAATATATATTTCTAGGATTTTTCTTTTAATATTTTTAATATTTTCAGACCTTGGGTAAGTGAATCAGTGGATACTGATCTAGCGCATAAAGGGGTCCTACTGTATATCCAACCACCAGAAGGATTTGTTGTTCCCCCAAAAAAGGAAATCATTTTCTCTAAAGAAAATCACCCTTTCTACCCAACAAATTCCCTGTAGTGGAGGAGCTGCATGGCATTCTTCTTTATACCACAAAGCACTGGAGGGGGAAGAAAGGAGGGGTGAGGGCCACTACTCAGGGAAACCCCATTTAATGGAACCCACCGGCAGCTGTGCAACTGAATGTGTGAATTCTTTTCCAAGTCTGTGTTGCAACCTTTTCCCTTTCTTTTCTAGTGGTATTTAATTTGAACAAAGGAGCCAGTACTTCTGCAGCTGCCCCTCCGAAAGCCAGGTGAGTGCCTTTTCCACCTACACACTGGCCACGCAAGGGGCAGCATCTGCCCCCTTGCATCGGTTTATCTTCTCCAATTCCCCAGCTCGGCTTGGCTTGCCTGTGAAAGCGGGTTTGGAGACTGTGCACCTGCTCCGGAAGCAGCTTTGTAGCACCACAGAACTGCAAGAAAATGCAGACGATGGTGGAACAGGAAACATTAGATACAATAATAAGTATGGTCCCGGATTCTTTGCAAGTTTTTGTTTTCCTTTTTAAAGCAACCCAAAATGCAAAACAGTAAAAACAGGTTTTAGGCCTTATCGTTGTACGGAAAGGTCGGAGAGGCATCGCCACCCTCTGACGGACAGAATTGTCTAATAATTGAGTTGGAAGGGGCCCCTTAAGGCCATTAAGTTCAACCCACTGCTCAAGGCAGGAATCCAGATCAAAGCAGATCTGACGGATGGTTGTCCAGTTTCCTCTTGAATGCCTCCAGCATTGGAGTGCTCACCGCCTCGCAAGGTCATGGGTTCCATTGTTGTACCGCTCTAACGGTTAAGACATTTTTCCTAATATTCAGCTGAAATCTGGCTTCCTGTAGTTTGAGCCTCTTATTCCATGTCCCACACTCTGGGATGATCGAGAACAGATCCTGTCCCTCCTCTCTAGGACTACCTTTCAAGTCTTTGAAGAGTGGTGCCATATCTCCACCCAGTGTCCTTTTCTCAAAGCTAAACATACCCAGTTCTTTCCATCTTTCCTCATAGAGCTCGGTTTCCAGCCCCCCTGATCCTCCTTGTTGCCCTCTTCTGAACTTGATCCCGTTTGTTGGCGTCCTTCTTGTATTGCGGTGTCCAGAACTAGACACAGGACTCTAGAACGAAAAGGCTCCAATGCCCTCTACGCATGGAAATCCTTCTTGTCTAAATCCGAATCTTTCACACCCCTTTAGCCCTGCCTTTCTGCAAGTTGTAACATTTTGGGAAGGGAGGGTTTCGTTTTTTAAACCTGGACGGACGTATTCTGGAGGGTGGTAGCAGAGAATCTGGGATACATATTATTGGACTCCAACTCCCATCAGTCCCTGGGCCAGCCAAGCCAAGCAGGAGGGCGTCCATGCAAGTCATGGCTCAAGGACCACAGGCTTTTGACCACGGGTGTCAGATTCGATATATGGAACCTGCTCTCATGCCCTGTCCACTGATGCAGCACACCCTGGACTCGGAAGGTTTCGCCCAGCTCTGACGGAGAGTTCACGGCCGTAGCAAAAGGCCCACCGTGGACGTCTTGTCTTGTGGTCTCTTTCCTCAGTTTGCTTGGGCCCAGTGCCCTGAAGGCAGCAGCGCCGGCACCGGCAGTGAAGCGCAAAGAGGCCCCTGCCAATCCAGGGCAGTCTAAAGAGAAGAAGAAGAAGTCTGCCCTTGATGAGATCATGGAGGTACTTTAAGATCTGTTTTTCTCAGAACTGGAGTGCTGTGATCCCCAAGGTGCGTGGCTGCTGTCAGTGCTCCTAAATCCAACCCCCTTTGCTCCCATGAAAAGCAGCAGCTTCGCCCAGTGAAGGCGGAGAGCGGAGGGAGTGGGCAGGGCACTGTTTCATCCAGCATGTTCTAGCATGTCCTGTCTGGCTCTAGGGCAGAGCTGGCTAATGGCTACATACCCTTGGAAGCCCCTCTGATCTCGAGAAGAGGGCCAGGAGCTGGGAATCAAAGTGACCACAAACTCCAGGTTGTCAGGCTAGCTCAGAAAGCTTCCTGGTAGGACCCTCATATCTAGAGGGGATCAGTTCCAAGCCCAGCCACAGATGCAGAAAAACATGGATTAGAGCAAACATTAAACACAGCATGGTCTCTGGTTCCCTCCAGCGGCCAGTCCTGGTAATTTCATCATTAGAAACCTATATTTCTAAGATTTTTCTTTTAAAGTTTTTAATATTTTTCAAACGATGGATAAGTGAATCAGCAGATACTGATCTGGTGGATTCAGGGGCCCTGCTGTAGTTAATGGCTGGGGTTTATGTGCAGAATCGGCAGAGAGTGAGAAAGGTTGCTGAAGTGTTAATTATTCACTGGCCAGAATGCTGTGTCAGTTTGCATGCGTGTAAGTGGAATCCTGTAAGTGGGAGCAGCAAATTGCCACTAATTAACAAGGTGTTGGTGGCTTTCTGGTTGACCGTCTCATCCCATAATGGGCACTGCCTTTTTGAAAATGTTGTGTATTTCGTTTTCAAGCTGCCCTTCCTACTAGGCTCTTAGGGCAACGAGTCGGTTCCCTCCCACTCACCCCACAACACTTCTCCACAGCAGGCCAAGAGAGAGCATGGCTGGCTCAGGGTCTCCCAGACTCTGCTGGGCACTAAGGAATGGCCCGCAGGTCAGTGGTAGAGCATCTGGCTCCCGTGCACAAGGACCTACATCCAATCACCAGCATCTCCAGATTGGGCTGTGGAATACTCCTGTCGAAACCCCCCAGAAAGCAGCTGCCAGTCAGTCTCAACAGTATATGCTGTGGTAGGAAGCAGCCTCCTGAGTTCCAGTAAACACTGGGCCACACTCAAAGCTTAGCAAAGTCACTTGGGGGATGACACCGCACAGAATTCCCTCATCAGCATGGCTGGGATCCGTACTGGGTGGAGGTACTGGGAGCTGTAATTCCAGAAATCGGTTTTCCCAGCTCTGATTGCTGTCTCTCTTTCTCAAAAGGAAAAATAATCAGTGTGGATGAAAACTTGGAAAGGTTTTGGGGACCTTTCTAGGAGTTATACCCGGGTGTTTGGAGCAGCAGTTCAGTACCTACTGGTCCATGTTAAAGAAGTCAAGAGTCTAGTGGGTTGCTTCTTTTTCAGTTGGGAATTTAGCTTTCCTTTGGCGTTCCTGCCTTTCTGGAAGTCATGAAATTCAAACCAGGGGACTGTTGTCTTGAATTCTGGGATGTTTGGGTGCTCTCGTCAGAGTTGTGGCACTGTTGCCTGATGTTGTTATTCTGCTGATCTAACCTTCTAGGCCAAACTGAGCCATTGAAATGTTCTTTCTTCCCTTAGTTTGAAGAGGAAAAGAAGAAATCCACGCGAACAGACTACTGGTTACAGCCTGTACGTTTCCTGATGGTGATCCGCATGATGTCATTTCTCCTTTTTAGGCCAATTCTTTTACTGTGGTATTGCATCCTGGAATGGCAGACTGGTTTGCCTCTGTACCATTTCTGAACCAAAATGGGAGTCGTGCAGCCGTAGATCCCGTGTTAAGCTAGGAATTAGATCAGACAGTCTCTATGATTGATTGATTGAGCTTTTAGACGGCCCGGCTTAGTGAAACACCGCTTGGGACGGTTTACATACTTGAGCAAAGATACAACAACTAAATAATAAAAAACAAAATACATGATACCACAAACTAAAATGAAACAAAGCAAACATCCCTTTCAACTCCAAACTTTGTGCCCGCGTCCCACCAGATCTCGAGAAGTGTTTCTAATCCTTACTTCAGTTGTGGTCATTGTCGTGTGTTGTCATGTCGCCTCCAACTTAACAACAACCCCATAAATGAGGGATCTCCAAAATATCCTGCCCTCTACAGCCCTGCTCAGCTCTTGCAAACTCAAGCTACAAAATAGTTTCATAATAATTTTAAAAGAAACCAGGGGCTGAAACCACAATTTGATCCCAGTAGCTGATTTTAATTCGAACTAATTTTACATCACCTTTGTTAGATGATTATACCCTGGTGGGATTCAGGCTGCAGAGCTTGATGCCAAATAGAGCTGGTAAGCAATTAAAATGCCATGAGTCTTTTTGTGATTTTTGCCGTAATGAGAGTAAAAGCGTTGGTCTGGAAGTTCTAACTTCCTATACAACACAGAATTGTATTCCCTTTTTCCTAATTCCTAAAATGAACTGGCGTTTTCAGTTTCCTCCTCCAGCAAGCAAACGAGAAAGGGACCCTTAGCAGGACGGATTATGGCAGGTTGCATGTGGTGAGATTATAGAATCATGGAGTTGGAAGAGGGGCCTCTAAGGCCAATCAATCCAACCCTCGGCTTCAGGCAAGAATCCAAGTCAAAGCAGATCTGAGAGATTCTTGTCCAAATTTCTCTTGAAGGCCTCCAGCATTGGAGCACTCCGCACCTCCCGAGGTCATGGGTTCCATTGTCGTACTGCTCTAATAGTACGACAATTGGTTGTTGTAGATTTTTCGGGCTGTTTGGCCATGTTCTGGAGGTTTTTCTTCCTAACGTTTCACCCGTCTCTGTGGCCCAGCATCTTCAGAGGACAGGAGTTAGAACTCTGTCTGTGTTCCTGTCCTCTGAAGATGCCGGCCACAGAGACGGGTGAAACGTTAGGAAGAAAAACCTTCGGAACACGGTCAAACAGACCGAAAAACCTACAACAACCATCAGATCCCGGCTGTGAAAGCCTTTGAGAATACATAGTACTACAATTGTTTGATATCAGGTTTTTCCTGATATTCAGCTGATATCTGGCTTCTTGTAGCCTATTTTTATATGTCCTGCACTCTGAGATAATCAAGATCAGATCAGATCTCCCCTCAGTCTTCTTTTCTCAGTTCTTTCAGCCTTTCCTCATAAGACCTGGTTTCCAGTCCCCTGATCATCCTTGTCACCCTCCTCTGGACTTGTTTCAGTTTGTTGGCATCCTTCTTCAAGTTAGGTGTCCAGAACTGGAGTCTAAATGAGGCCTCACCAGTGCTGGACAGAGGGCGACTAGTACTTCATGAGATTCAGGGGCTATAGTTCTGTTCATGGAGCCTCAAATAGCGTTGGCCTTTTTTGCAGCCAGATTGCACGGTTGGCTCCTATTTAGCTTGTGATCTACAATAATTCCATGATCCTTCTCGCTCACAATATTACTGAGCCAAGTATTTCCCATTTTGTAACTGTGCATTTAGTTCCTTTTTCCTACATGTAGAACTTTGCACTTCTCCCTGTTACCTTATAGTTAGAAATGAGAAGCTTGGCCTGTTCTTTTGAGCCATCAAATTGCGTCGGCCTTGTAGTGACCCTTCTGGATTGTAGCAGCCCTGACCTCGGAAAAGTCCCATCATTCAGCTCACTCTGCTTCATTCTGATTGGTCTTTCTGATCCTTGTCTTGCAGGAAATTGTGGTCAAAATCATAACGAAGAAACTTGGTGAGAAGTACCATAAAAAGAAGGCAGTCGTGAAGGTGAATATTTTTATCTGTCACCAGACAAATTGTGGGTGTCGGGGTGGGTCTATTTTTTGCACAACAGGATGTGGAGGCATGTGAGAACGAGCGCTGGATCAGCAAAGGGTGGGATCCCATTCCCAGCTCACATGTGCTTTGGGGAGAGTGGATGGCCTTGGGAGAATTCTACCAGTGAGCCTCCCCGGTAGCAGAGCTTGGCAGCGTGGTTTGGATCTACCACTGGTCTGGTTTTGGTTTGTGGCTACCTCTTCCAGAATTTCCCGAGTCGCATAGAATTCTGGGAGTTGTAGTCCAGAAAAAATAACTTCTTGAAGTTGTGGGCAGACCACTCTTAGTACAGCAGGACCTGCAGTATCCGTGGTGGATCGGTTCCTAGCCCTCCTGCAGATGCTGAAAAACATGGAAGTATCAAACGCTATGGATTGCATGGTCTCTGGGTCCCTTTAGTAGCTAGTTCTGGTAAAAAAAAACCCAGGAATTCTGTATAAATATGTATTTCTGGGCAAGGGGTGTGTTATTCAGTATTTTCAGAGAACCGACAAGTGAATTGGTGGATACTGATCCCGCAGATGGGGAGGGGAGGTCCTTGCTGGCCAGCAGGTTCCCATGGTAGGGACTCGGGGTTAACGGCAGCATAAGCCTTAAGAATGGGGATACGTGCGTCCACTTTCACATTACACGCTCAGCCAGAGACGGGGAACCTGTGGTAGTCCATCGGTTTGGGGACTGCATGTCTGGTCATCCCTCCTCACTCGTTATGATGTCTGATTGCAGCCCCGGCCAACATCTGGAGCGCCACATGTTCTTTTGCAGTTCCTAAGAAGTGGGGACACCTGGTTAGGTTGTAACGGTTCCCTTTCCACACGCACACACACATCCCGGCAAAAGGTGAAGTCGCCGATCTGTCCCTTGAACCGGTGTGTCTTCGTGTAGACCTTTGGTCTAGATGGGCGGGGTAGAAGTCTAATAAAGAAATAAATACATTTGTGTGACAGGAGGTGATTGACAAGTACACAGCCGTGGTCCGAGTGGTTGGTTCTGGCGATAAACTGAAGCTTGACCAGACGCATCTGGAGACGGTGATTCCAGCGCCAGGTAAGCCGTCTTCCCGATCCAACTGGCACGGGCGCAGCTGGGTTCTGTAGACCGTCATTGCACAATCGGTTCTCCTTTAATGATTGATATCTGTAAATTAAACTGGAAAGGTGCGTCTTCCTCCCCTTGGGCAAATGCAAATCATGGTAAAGCGTTTTGAAAAAAAGTTTGAAATAACTCTTTTCAGGTTTATTTTAAAAGCTCTAGTCCTCATGATTGGGTAGCAAATCTTTAAAATGGAGCTATTGCAATGATCGTAGTGAAAGGACAGAAAAACTTTGGCACTCCAGATGTTTTGGACTACAACTCCCAGAATTCCTGCCTCCATTGCCAAGGATCAAAGACTGGGATGATGATGATTGGTCCAAAACGTGGTGTGGCCAGAGGTTTGCCACCGCTGCCTTAATGAATGTTTCACAGTTGACCAGTAGGGGGCACCATTCTTACCATTTTGATTTAGCAGTAACTAAACCATAATTTTAAAAGTCTCTGCAGGAATATTAAGGCTGTGATCTCAGGCATAGCGGCTTGCTTAGCATAAGGCAAATTCTCTGATGTTCACATTCCAGGCAAAAGAGTGCGGGTTTTAAACGGAGGTTACAGAGGGAACGAAGCCACTCTGATATGCATCAACGAGAAGTCATTTTCGGCAACTGTAGTTATTGAGTCTGTGAGTATCTTTGAACATTCATTATTGGTACAGCAGTTTGTCTAGAAATGAACAGCGTGAACCTATAGTCGTTTATTCAGGAGCACGTGGCACCGTTTCATAAGCCACCTGAAGTCCCACATGGGAGAAGCATGGAAAGTAAATGAAATAAATAAATGGGAATGGGAGACTGACCCTCAGTTGGTGAGAGATGAAAATGCTCCCCTGCAACATGTACAGTAGGTCCCTGATGCGAGAACCCTCTCTAGGTTGTTCTGGGGTCGAATCCTGCAATTCTATGGTTGTTGACCTCTTGCCTTCCTGATCATGCAGAAATTTAGTTTTTTCCGCCAGCATGGCCAAAGCTCAAGAAATTCTGGGAGTCAAAAAAATCCAAAACATGAGAACGACTAGTTTAGCTTAAAGGGAAAGGTGCCGTCTTTATTCTGGCAAAAAAAAGTCCAGCTACCAAGTCTGCTGCAAGCAGGAATGGGGGACTTTATTAGGGTGAAGGTGGATTGCCCACCCATCCTCCAGCTCTTATCATGGGTTCCTGGAGAGCTCAGTGGTTTAAGTATCTGGCTGCAGAGCCAAAGGTTGGGAGTTCGATTCCCCCACTGTGCCTCCATTAGGGGATGGACTCAATGATCTATCGGGTCCCTTCCAGCTCTGCAGTTCTAAGAGTAAACTAGGTGTCTCTATCCACTGCTTGGGTTACTAACCCAAGTTTACTTTTCTTGTCCTCAGTCCCTGTTCTATCCGTCAGTGCTTGCGAATGCTGTTTAAGCATACCTGGCTTTGCTGGGCGTCCCCCTTCTCTCCACAGGGCAAAGGGAGGAGGTGCAAACATGGAGCCGAGAGCCCTCCTCTCTGCTCAGGGTGGTTCCTCTTTTCTGATGACCTGGAAACTGGAATCGCCCATGGTCTTTTGGCACACGCCATCCTTTGGAGAAAGAATCAGTCTTAGGGTTTCCTTTTTTCCTCCTCCTCCTCCAGGGCCCTCTGAAAGGACGTCAAGTGGAAGGGATTCCGTACGAAGACGTTGCCAAGGTGGCCTGAGCTGCGCAGAAGAGCTGATGGCCTCTGGAACAAGCACCATTGAAGGAGGTCCCCGATTACGTCCCCCACTGCACTAGACTCCACTGTGTCGGAGGTCTGAGATTTGTATAGTTTTTTAAAGCGAGCAGGACTTTTAAATATCTGCCTTTGTTAGCTGCCGAGAGACTGCCTAAACCCCCGTCCTTCCATAGTGAAACCCTGTGATGCTGTGTATTTAATTTTATTGTCTGTTTGAACTCAACACTCAGAAGCTTTTGATGCTTCTTGCCCTCCTTGAAATATATTGCCAGCTGTAAGTCGCTGTATCCCTTCCTAACCTTTGGTGTAATTTCTGTTTCTTTAAAAGAAACAAGCAACCCCGCGCCCATTAAGCCACAGGGAACGGTTGTGGGGGAGAGAGGAAGTGCGCCAAGGATGGGCTTGATTTTCTTTATCTCAGTCTTCTTTTGAACTACAAGACGTTGTCCTGTTGTGTAGGAATGATGGAAAGTCTCAGAAACGCACCCATCCAAAAGGCACCAGGTTATATGCTGATTGTCTGCGTCAATGCTCAGGTGGAGCCCTTCCCTCCCGTCAGTTCTCCGGCCGTCACAAAGAGCTGTGCTTGCCATTCACCTGTGATGCCGGTGCCCAAGGACCTGCCTACCAGTTAAAAAATGTGCTCCGAGCCTGAGAGGTAAACCATTCCTCATAAAGGCTGCCGGAACCCCACTCGTGGCTGTGATCCCCCCCCCCCCCAACCCTGCCTTTATGATGCTGCACAGATGCCTGTGAGAAGGTTGTGGGGAGGGTGGTAGTAGTGAAAGGGCGGAGCAGAAAGGCCAGAAGCTCAATGATGAGATGCCCGCAAGGAATAAATTGGGCTTGCAAAATGCATGAGGCACCCGAAAGGGCGGTGGCCCCACTGCGCCCCTACATCACCCTAGTGTTTTATTAGGGAGGGGGGAAAAGAACTTAAAAGGCCCAGTTGCCGCCTCTCTAGGGCATGGGGGGCAGTTTTGCCGTATTTCCCCCCCAAGCTGTTTTAGGCCCCACCCACCCCAAAGCCAGAAAGTCACTTAAAGGGACTCAGGAACAGCCCCCCCCCCCCCCGACCAAAAAAAATAACTATTTTCCCTGTGTATGCAAGGGAGGCTTTTTCAATTTAAAAACAAAATTAAATAAATACACATAAAGAGATCTATTTAATGTGAGGGAGACGAAAGCAGCCACTCAGATCCAGGCCAGGCGTGTACCGTCTCTGGGCCTCTAGAAGCTCCCCAACCGTGGCCAGCGTCTCCGTGATGAGGCTGATTTCCTGTGCGCTGCTACAGATGCTGAAGGGGACAGAGGGAGGGGAGCAGATTTGAGAGAAGGTGCCACTTCTCTCCCCCTCCCCCCCCCCCATTTGAATGTTCTGTCACCGTCTTATGTCGCCCCTTTGGACTGAGTGATTGTTACGCATCTGGAGAAATCTTCCTGAGGCCGTTGGGTGTTGGACTGACCTGTTGTGGGTTCTGGCTGTGTCAGATTCTACCCAGGACTACCTTGTGAAAGAGTCTGCCCAAGATGCAAATCAGCCTGTGCCTGTAGCGATCTGAGGCTTCCTCTTCAAAGTGTTGTGGCCTAAGAACAGTTGCCGGTCCCTTCTAGAGCAGACCCATTGAACCAGTTGCTGAACAGAGAGTCCAGACTTTGATAAACCTCCATGATTCAGTGGGTCTAACTTAGTTGGAACTACTAGCTGGATTGAAGCATCGTGATTTTTCCTATAGTAAAGTGGGACCCCCTGTATCCTCAGGGAATCTGTTCTAAGCTCCCTGCAGATGCTGAAAAAAGCAGATGTTAGCAAATGCTGTTATAATAGCAAGCACTATACCTCGCATGGTCTCTGTCTCCCCCTAATGGCCAGTTGCAGTAACTTCATTGTTGGAAATATATATTTGGGGGGGGGGGCAGTTCTTTTAATATTTTAAAATTTTTCATACCATGTATAAGTGAACCAGCAGATACTGGTCCCGCAGATATGGGGGTCCTACTGTATTTTCTTGCACTGTAAAATAATTTATCATGGACCTTTTTGGTTATTGAAGTCATTGATTGTGGAGATCATGAAGAATTGAGTAGGATGCACCCGTTCTGATGCAAGAACAGTCATGGAGACACTGATGGTTGGTGATGACAGTAGGCCAGGGTAGCTGTAAAAGCATTACGGGTTTTAAACATCCTGTTCCCTGCAGCTGATCCTCTGTACAAGTGTTATATTCCGTATACTTATACAGATGTGCAGTGAGCTGTACAGTTATTTTTTTATTGCCGTTCCGAAATGAACCCATGAATCTTTTGACTGTGTGGTGGCTTCTTGAACAATGCACCTGCCACGGGAGGGCCCCTTGAATGAATAATGTGTTTTACGACAGTTGTGTGAAGGCCAGAATGAAGTTTTATTTCCAACATTCTCAAGGTTGTGCAGGAACTGAGATGCCTGAGTTGAATATCACACACAGAGAGGCTTTCTTCCCCACTGATGATGCCCTGACCCTCTATCTCAGTGCTTTTTCTACAACAGCTGGAATGGCATAAGCTTTCTCAAAATGAACAGAGATTTTAGAGTTTTGGGTGACCTGAAACAGTGAAATTCTCAGTCTTCTGTTATTGAAACATGAGCACGGGTGGCTAGGGTTGAATGGGGGCGAGGTGTGTGTGTGAGAGAGAGACACAGGAATCACAGATGCATCATAGGAACCTGGTCACCTCTTTAGGGGACTGCAAACTTGGTTCCTAGTTTCGCTGCACTTCCAGTATATAAAGTTCAGCTTCTGGAAATCAGATTACATTTTGAAACTGAAGTGGGTTGTTTAAAACAGTACTCATCTAGAGTCGTGTGTCCAGTTCTGGACACCGTACTTTAAGAAGGATGCCAACAAACTGGAGCAAGTTCAGAGGAAGACGACAAGGAGGATCAGGGGACCGGAAACCAAGCCTTAGGAGGAAAGACTGAAAGAACTGGGCATGTTTAGCCTTGAGAAAAGAAGACTGAGGGGTGATATGATTGCACTTTTTCAAAGACTTGAAAGGTAGTCATAGAGAGGAGGGGCAGGATCTGATCTCGATCATCCCAGAGTGCAGGACATGGAATAACGGGCTCAAGCGACAGGAAGCCAGATTTTGGCAGAATATCAGGAAAAATGTAACTGTTAGAGCAGTACGACAACAGAACCAATGAACTCCAGAGATGGTGGGCGCACCACACTGGAGGCACTCAAGGGAAAATTGGGCAACCACCTGTCAGATCTGCTTAGATTTGGATTCCTGTATAGAGCAGGTGGTTAGACTTGATGGCCTGATAGGTCCCTTGCAACTCAATTATTCTATGAAAACGGAATTTCCATCAGCATCACCCAGCATGGCTTGAGGAAAAGATGGATGGACGTTGTCATCAGAAACATCTGGAGAGCCAAAAAAATTCCCTCACCACAGCGTGGAAATTGATTTGGGGCTCCAAGTTCAGTTTGCTTTGAAAAGCAACGGACAACCTTCAGTCTGCCCGTAGTGCGAAGACTGAAGGTATAACAACTTGAAAAGCTGTGGACAACTCTTTAGTGAGGGTATCTGAGAATGGTCCAAAACACTCACAAGCGCAAAGATGATCTCTGCTGTTGTGTATCATGAGCCCTCAGGATGAGATACTGTAGTTTGAGAAAAACGTTTATTTTGGTTGTAACTGCGATGTTCTTGGGAACCCTGAGGTGCTTGAGACGGTTTCTCGCTTCACCCACAGCCAAAACCAGTCGATACGGCCGTGCTAGCAGGGGATGCTGGAAGCTGTAGACCAAAAATGTAACTTCACCGGGTCAGCCGTGTACACCCATTGAGGCCTAACAAACTGAACCGACTACAGAATCCCAAGCGAGAGCTTTTTATTTGGTGTGGAAATACGGTATTTGGCCTGTGGTAGAGACTGATTTCCCAATTTGGATGGCCAACCTTACATGGGGCTTCCTTTCAGACTGGATGTTGGCTGGTGGCTCTGGATGGGGGAAGGACATGCCTTCTTCCAGGATTACGGCCTTCATCGATGGCCTCAAGAATGCAGCTGGCTGTGATGTGTGGTGTTTATTGCTCTGAGAAGGGAAAAACGGTCTTCATTCTGCTGGGGCCGGCGCCTCAAGGCTGGCCATCCACATCTAGTCGGCTACAGCTGATCTCTCAGACAAGGGTTTTCATGAAAAAAGACCAGATCACAAGGAGCTGCCTGAATGAACCACTACAGGAGCTGCATGAATGAACTCTTCAGTAGCTCAGAACCAGGCTGCTACCTACTCTTGCTTGAGGCTCAAAAGGGACGCTTCATGTAGCTGTACAAAGTAGGAACCAGGTAATCTGTGTAGGGACCATCCAGAAAACCCTTCCCGCTGTTGTGCACAAACCAGCACGGCACATCGGTTCCCAACGCACGATCCATGCGGTAGTCCTTCTGCAAACCTCTGTGAGGGAGGTTTTTTAAAAAAAAAATCCTCGTTACAACGCTCAACAAAACCAAATAATAATCCCGAGCGGTCAAGTCAATTCTGGCTTAGGGTCATCCTTTTCCGGCTTTTCTAGGTAGAGAACACCAAGAAATGGTTCATCATTCCCTTCCTCTGAGGGCATCCTGGGACTGTGTGCAGCTGGCCCAAGGCCACCCAGGCTGGCTCTAATCACAGGAGCCCCAGTGGGAGAAATTGAACTCCCAGCCTCTGACTCTGCAGCTAGATCCCTAAACCACTGTGCTATCCAGCCTGCGTACAACTTAGTTTCTCTTATTAATAGCGCTATTCCCTTCAAGGAACTCTGTAGACAAAGGGGAGCCATGATGATATTCTCCTCCTCCTTACCAAGGTACAGGTCTTAAGATTCTTTGGGCTGGGAAGAAGCAAAGGACCCCTCCTTTTACAAGAGATGCTACCAGTTGTAGTGTACCATCCCATTGTTGCACAATATGCTCTAAAACAAGGAACTTGGCTTTTCTCAAGATTAGACTGCATTCAAATGGAAACGTGCATACACACCTCTTCCCCCCAAGCACCTGCAGCCATAATGTAGGCTTCCAGATGTCCTGGCATTCTTCACCACTGGCTTTGCTGGCGAGGGCTGATTGGCACCCCAATCCAGCCTTTGGACTTCGCCCATTGAGACTGAAAAGGCCAGGAGGCGTTCTCACTAGCTGATCCGGGTGCCTTACCTGGTGACGGTGAGCTTGTGACCTTTGACTTCCATAGTAGCTGCAGATTTCCCAGGTTCTTGGCTAGGTCGCTCATTGTAGACCTGGACATTGGGCTCAAGCATGAATTGACCTAGTGAAAGAGAAGTTTGCAGACGTTTGGGTGGGTTGACTTCTTTAGCGTGATGTAAATGCGAGGAAGGTGATACCATCCCCCAAAACCTTGCCTGTATTTTTGGAAACGTAAAGTGATGTAAAACGTTTGAGACTCTTACGTCAAGATGAGTACCCTGGTCCGAGAACAAGCCCAGCAAGTCTTTATGAAAGTTGGATCATATACCAGAAGTGTGCATACAGTAGGACCCCCATATACGAGCTCAGTTTGGAGCTCCCCCCATGGATGTTGGAAAAGACAGATTAGAGTGAATGCTATGTATAGCATGCTCTCTAGTGGCCAGTTCTAGTAATGACAGCATGGAAATATATTCCTCTAGCGAATGCTATGCATAGTATGATCTCTGGCTTCCTCAAGTGGCCAGTTCTGGTAATTTCATCTTTAGAAATATGTATTTCTACAATTTTCTTTAAATATTTTTAATATTTTCAGACTGTAGAAAAGTAAGTGAATCAGCAGCTGCTGATTTCACAGATAAGGGGGTCTTACTGTATTTGAGTTTCTAGACTTCAACCCCCTGGGTTTCAGAAAGCGTCTGGTAAGAAGTGCAGCATTCTGAAGGGAAACGACTTTTGGTCCCTATTTTTTTTTTAAATCTTATTTATTTATTTATTTATTTTGGGTGGGACGGGAAATCATTTTTCTGAACAACAAATTCTGTGAATCCCTAGCCATGTATGCTGGTTGAGAGATTTCTTGAGTGATGGTAACTGTGCTAGTAAGACCCTTATCTGCAGGATCAGTATCCACTGATTCACTTATCCACGGTTTAAAAATATTAAAAATATTACAAGAAAAATCTCTGAAATATATATTTCTAATGATGAAGCTATCAGAACTGGCCACTAGAGGGAACCAGAGACCATGCTATGCATAGTGTTCAGTAGAGAAATATATTTCTATGATGTCATTACCAGAACTGGTCACGAGAGGGAGCCAAAGACCATACTATTTATATTGTTTGCTATTACAATAGTGTTTGCTATAATCCGTGTTTCTCAGTATCCGTGGGAGTGGGGGCTTGGAACTGATCCCCTGTGGATATGGGGGTTCTACTGTATTTTCCTCCAGAGAATCTTACCGATTAGGCCATGCACGCTGGATGAGAAATTATTTGCAGGTGGAATGTAGATTCCCAGGAAGTCCACGTTGATGGGGTGCTTTTTCCACACCCGGTGCAACACGACCATGAAGGACATGTCTCCGTCAACTGTGATCGTGACAGTGCTGTTTCTCTGCACAGACACAAGCAGTCTAAGAGGAATGACAAAACGCATTCATAAGTATGGAGTTCAGCTTCCACTTCAGCAGCTTTTGATAAAAACGTATCAACATTAACTGTTTTTCCCCCATTTGAAATGAAAAGCTCTGTAATGCAAGCTAAGTGTGGGAGAAAGTACAAAAAATAGATTTTCCTATCTCTGCCTATGAGTTCTCAGCTTGGTGACATCTTTAGCCAGTCATTTGAGGGTTTGTTTCAAAAGTTTGAGAAGTTATTTTTGGATTAGACAGGTCCCAGAATCTGCCTAGCTTTTCCAACTTCTGGCCTGTTTGGGATCAAATGGAACCAGCTGCATACTCCCATTCCTGCAAAGCACTGTCTCGGGTCCAACATGGGGACAATCATTGCTCTCTATCTGTGCCCGGCTGACAGTGGGATTATAAAAGCTGTAATCCAGGACATCTCATAGAATCACCGAATAACTGAGTTAGCAGGGGCTTATAAGGCCATAGGGTCCAACCACCTGCTCAATGCAGGAATCCAAGTCCAAGCAGATGGTTGTCCAATTTTCTCTTGAATGCCTCCAGCATTGGAGCGCTCACCGCCTCCCAAGGTTATTGGTTCAGCAGAAATCTGGCTTCCTGTTACTTGAGCCCATTATTATGTGTCCTGCACGCTGGGATGGTTGAGAACAGATCCTGCCTCTCCTCTGTAGGACTACCTTTCAAGTATTTGAAGAGTGTTATCCTATCTTTCTCTTTTCTCAAGACTATACATGCCCAGTTCTTTCAGTCTTTCCTCACAGCACTTGGTTTCTTGAGGGCGCACGTTGGGCAGGACTGGACAAGTGGCATAAAGTGTAGACTGGGCAAGCTTGGGTTTGAATCTCTGCTTGCCAAAGCTGCCTGATCTACCTTAAGCCTCTCTCTCTGTCTGCCTAGTGGGCTCCTTCTACCACCTGCAGAGCTGGTTGGATGCTCCCGATGCTCTCTCAGCCAACCATCCTGATTTATGTGGAAGGCACAGCTGTGTCCAAATGTGACAGAAGCAGAGAACCACTTCCACCGGGAGGGGGGTCAGATGCTTCCTTGCACATTCTTTGAAAAAGTGCAAGGCCTGATCCACAGATGGTTGCACGAGGAAACCGGGATTGCTGAATCCCAGCCAAAAGTGCTTAAATGGCATTTCTCCATCCGGAGCTTGTGAGAACCAGAGGTGGCCCAATACTGATGGAGTCGCCCGTTTACCTCCTCCGAATGAGCCTCCCTGTATCCGACCAGGAGAAAGAAGTCCTGGAAGACCCATCCTTCAAGGTGATGGCTTCAGTGCTGACTTCCACCTTTAAGCCTTTCTTTTCAAAGTGGAACCCAATCTTGCCAAAGTAAGTTCTCAGTTTATTATTCAGGGATTTCTTGGCCCCAATAAGCTGCCCATTAACAGCAATTCCTACAAAAAAGGAAGACATGCAACATTTTCAAAGGCTTTAGGGAGGGGTACAGGGTCTGCAGTGGGAGGCAGGTAAGTAAAGGCACCTTCCTTTAATTTCCATCACTAGACACAACCTGAAACAACAAGGAAGCAAGCAAACTCTCAGGGTGCATGAGAGAGGCCTTTAAACCATGGAGGTATCTAAATTATAGCATTTCTCTCTCTCTCTCTCTCTCTCTCTCTCTCTCACACACACACACACACACACACTTTATTTATTTATTTATTTTTATGCTGCCCCACCTAGCAAAAAGCTGCTGCTCTGCTCAATCGTACACACAAAACAGAGACAAAAACGAAAAACCAAACCCACACAAACCATCCCCCCTCCCCAAATAAAAAGGGGAATGAACAAATGACATATTCAACCAGGTACCTGAATAACTATAAGAAAAGGTGACCCCCCCCCCTGTGAAAAATAGAAAACCATGGGGCCCAAACGGCTCCCTGAGGGGGAAAATGACCGTAAAGGCTTCTTCAAACCGCAATGTGTTTAATAATTTCTTGAAAGTCTAGAGGGAGGAAGCCTGACGTCTCTCCGATGGGAGACTTTTCCAAAGTGAGGGGGCCGTCACCGAAGCCTGCCTTGCATCTCTCGGTGCCTCTCCACAGACCATCACAAAGCCTGGGAGGACCAAGGGGCATGATCTTTGGGAGAGATGATCTGACAGGTAACAAGGCCCCTAACTCTCTCCTCTTTTGATGCTTTGCATATTCTTCTCTGAGATCTGACACCCTTCTGCTCAGGAGGCAAACGAACGGCCATCCAGGTTGACCTGGGTGGGCATTTTAAATAAGAGTTTTGTTGCTGCCTTTTATTTATTTTTATTTTTTTCCCTTACCAGACTCGGCATCTGAAATTAAGTTCAGGATCGCACCAGGTTCGGAATCAATATTGAAGCAGACGTTTTTCTGCTGCCTCGGCAGGTTGATGATAAAATGGGGGTCATTGTCCACTGGAAGCAAAAAATAAACAGTGTGCAGTTGATCACTAGAAAAATACCCAGGGCATTTGCTAAATACCTCCCTTTCACCGTATTCATATGCATAAATAGGTAGTAATATTGTATTCATATGCATAAATAGGTAGTAATATTTGAATGTGGCCAAGTCAATTGTGAGTTAGGGTGATCCTTTCCAGTGTTTGCAAACGACTCAGAAATAGTTTACCATTCCCTTCTTCTGGAAGGTATGTAGGGAGTGTGTATGTGTGTCTTTCCCCCAAGCAGCAAAACATGCACACATACACATTATTTTTTTCCTAAACTATGTCAACGACAGGATTTCAGAGTGTTTATCCACTCACGTTACCTTGATTTCTGGAAATACAAGCCTGAATCGAACTGTTCGTCTCAACTAGAGTGCACCCCTCGAATCGGTGGGATTTACACAAGAGTCCACTTTCCACTCAGCAACGGATTCAATGGACATACACTAGTGGGGACTATGGATTGGATCCATCTCGTTAAAGCTTGCCACCTGGGTTCTTCCTGGAAGAACCAAGGAAGCGGGTGCAAGTAACTAACACACATTGCTCTCGGTCCAGCTGTGTGGCCCTTTTCAGTGTGCCCTGAATAAACAAACTCACAAGAAGGGACAGGCCTGCTCCAAAAGGATCGCAAGAAGAAGGAGAGAAAGCAAACAAAGGTGGAGAGGGAGAGACAGACTCAACAACGAGAAAGGAAGCAGCCTTCAAACCTCCACCTTTTTAACTTTGCCCTCTGCACATTTGCAGAAAGACATAACCAAGTTCAAGCCGGCATCTCTTAGAGAGGGCTGGGAAAGAATCCAGTCTAAATGTTAGACAACCACCGTCTCAGATGGTTCCGGGTGACATAGTCATGGCCCAGTGGTTCCCAATCTTGGATCTCCAGATGTTCTTGGACTACAACTCCCAGAAATCCTGGCCAGCCCAGGTAGCGGTGAAGGTTTCTGGGAGTTATAGTCCAAGATGGTCTGGGGACCCAAGGTTGGGAACCACTATCATAGCCCGATGGTCCATCTAAAGCAACATTCTCTATTCCCGTGTTTGAAAAGTCCCTCGTCTTTCTTAAAAAGGGTCATTTCAACCTGCTGCTGCTCCGTTTATGACCATCACTGAGAAACCAAACGGTTGTATCTCATGACTAACTCCACTGCTAGAGCCAGGCTCCCATGTGACATAAACTGCAAGACACCAATACATTCCTCTTCCATTGTCTACCAGCTGCAAAGGAATTGCATCACATGTACATAGTTCTTCAGTATGCCTACGGTCCTGCATCTGAAGTCTTTAAGGTGCCACAGGACATGTTGTCGGGTTTCCCACAAGAGAAAAGGGAAAATATGGCTATCAGAATCTAGCTGAGGTCCCAAGACATAACCAGGTACAAACTCTTTCACCACTCATAGTGAGAAAGGAAATTCAGTACAGCCCCCATTATCCACCGGATCAGTATCTGCTGATTCACTTATCCACGGTTTGAAAATATTAAAAGAAAAATCCTAGAAATATATATTTCTAAAGATGAAGTTACAAGAACAGGCCACTAACGGGGGCCAGAGAATATGCTATGTACAGCATTCAGTACTAAAATAGTGTTTATAGAAATCATAGAAATCATAGAAAAGTGAAGTTGGAAGGGGCCTACAAGGCCATTAAGTCCAACCCCCTGCTTAAGGCAGGAATACAATCAAAGCATGTCTGCCAGGTGATTATCTAAGTTTTTCTTGAAGGCCTCCAGTGTTGGAGCACTCACCAACTCCTGAGGCAACTGGTTCCACTGTCGTACTGCTCTAACAGTTAGGAAGTTTTTCCTGATATTCAACCGAAATCTGGCTTCCTTTAACTTGAGCCCATTGTTGCGTGTCCTGCATTCTGGGATGATTGAGAACAGATCCTGCCCCTTCTCTGTATGATGGCCTTTCAAATATTTGAAAAGTGCTATCATATCACCCCTCAGTCTTCTTTTCTCAAGGCTAAACATGTCCAGTTCTTTCAGCCTTTCCTCATAGGGCTTGGTTTCCAGCCCCCTGATCATCCTTGTCATCGTCCTCTGAACCTGTTCCAGTTTGTTAGCATCCTTCTTGAAGTGTGGTGTCCAGAACTGGACACAATACTCGAGATGAGGCCTAACCAGTGCTGAAAAGAGGGGGACCAGCACCTTGCGGGATTTGGAAACTATACTTCTGTTCATGCAGCCTAAAATAGCATTGGCCTTTTTTGTAGCCACATCACACTGTTGGCTCATATTTAGCTTGTGATCTACAACAATTCCAAGCTCCTTCTCGCTCGTAGTTTTGCTGAGCCAGGTGTCCCCCATCCTGTGCAATTGGTTTCTTTTTCTGAGGTGCAGGACTTTGCACTTAACCCTGTTCACTATACAGTAATCCACATTTTCAGCATCAGCTTGGAGCCAATCCCTCGTGGATAGAGGGGTTCTACTGTATTGCCCTCCAAGTATTTGCATCCCCGTCACTGAGTGGAATGCTCACCAGGAGGGAGAAAAGAGAAGAGTGGCTAACAGTCGCATGCTCTTTCTTCCAGCTCTGCCATCATCATCTGTCTGCCTCCATAGTGTGGTTGGTTCTCCACTGGCAATGTGAACCATGCCTAGCCTTGAAAGTTCTTGGTGGAGTATTATGGGCAAGAATGCCCACCACCAACACAAAATATCACCACAACTGATTAGGAAGTGGCCCAACGGTGGAACACATCATGGTGGCCAGAAGAAAAGAGACCACCAGCAGCCTTGGGCTAATCTAAGAGGAAGACCTAGGACGCTGCAGCAATATCAGCCATGGGAGAGATTTTGAGGGGCGGTTTGAGCATCACCAGGTTGCATGGGAGACCTTGCATGGGGCCCACATGCCTCCTGGGAGTCATATGAAATGTAAGGGATAGAAACGGATAAGTCATGGTGCTCTCTGTGACCAAATCTCTTCCTCCAATGGAGAATCATCAAGGCACTCCCTCACCCCACATTTTTACATCCATCCACATTTTTACATGGAGAAAAACAGACACACCATCTTATCTCAAGCTGGAACTCATCAAGGTAGACAATACCCCAGATTTACTACTGCAGTTATCCCCATGCTTACATCACACACACACACAAATCATCTCTGCCTCTTCCACCCCATGGTAAAACCAAAACCAGGAAAGAGTACCTGCCTAAAGTTCATAGAGAGGGTCGCCAGTAGCCCAGCCAGCTGGATGCTTCTCAAAACTGGAGTCCGGAAATAGATAACCTCTCTACAATAATGTCGAGGACCTCAAAAAGATTCTCTTCCTTGCCTCTCCTGGAGGGAGCAGGCGCAGCAAGAGGGACTACAGCTCAGAAGTAGAGCGTAACCTTTTTGTGTAGGAGGTTCCAGGTTCAAATCCCCAGCCTCTCCGGTTAGGGCTGGGAAAGAATCCGGCCTGGGGTTCTAGGCAGCAATCTCTGCCCTGTCAGTGGTGACAACACTGGGCAGGACAAATCACTGGTCTGACTCAAGATAGAGCAAAGTTCCTATGTTCTCTCCCTGCAGTAATTCACAACTCAGCAATGAGGGTCCGCCCAAGGCATTCTACTATCTATGGTAACTTGCCTCAACATTCACAACAAAACTAAGGTGCATAATATTCAAATCTAGCCAAGTTATATTTGTTGGAGTTTCTTGCAACCTCGCATGCTGCCTTCTAGTGTGTTTGACTGGGAGGAACCTTTCTAGGCTGGGAGTAACTGTCAATCTGTCCTGCCTTAACCAATAGTTTTCTCCTGTGTTCTAAATCTGAAGACAACCCCGCCTCTGCTGAGAGTCCTTTTAGCTCATATAATCTGTTCATGGCTGTGGATGGTGGTTGGTAGAAAATGTCTCTTAAACTATATTGAAGCAGAGTTGTTAAAAGCAATCACATAGTTTATTGTTGATATATGCACGATGATAAGTAGATGTAAAGTTTTTATTCTTTCTACTGTTAATGCCTCTGAGTGAATCATTAAAACTATGTGTGTATGTCCTCTGCTGTCAAGTTGTAACTGACTTGAAGCAGTCCTAAAAGGGCTTTTAAGGTAAGTGAAATATTTAAGGAGTGGTTTTACCAGTTCTACTCCCCCGGTGAGTTTCCATGGCCGAGCGGGGATTCGAACCCTGTTCGACAGAGTCCTCGTCCATCCCTCTATCCACTACACCACACTGGGAATCCCATTAAGACTATATGTGCCAGTTAATGAGAGAGGGGTGGATTATCTGGGAACCAGTGGCTATTTCTACTCCATGAGTCCCTGCATTTCTGCTGCACAGCTGAGCAAAGTGAAACCACATCATTTCAAAACTCTGCAAGAGTATTGTCAGATGAGGCAGAAAAGCCTGGGTGCCCATCTTCCCATCATTCAAGACAGTGCAGAAGAAATAAATATGAAGATAAATAAACTAACAGCAAAGGAAATTAAATAACAGCAAAGGAAAGAACAGTTTGCTCCTCTTTGTGACACTCCAAATCTGTTTGGGTCACTGCAAGGAACAGAATGGTGCTTTTGAACAGGGGTGGGCACCTTGTAGTTTTCCAGTTGTGGTTGAACAGAGAGGATCACTGTGTGTAGGCATCCTTCAGTCTCGAGAGACTATGGTAACGTGATCTGAACAGAGGTCTTGCAACAGCGTCTAGTGTGGCTGAGAAGGCCGATTCGAGAGTGACAATCCCTTCCACACTGAAGACAAATACAGTCTGTCCCCTGTCCAGCTCCCTGATTTGGCTGGTTTCGGGACTGCCTCTTTGCCTCGGCCTGCTGGACAAGTGTCTCTTCAAAATGGGAGAGGCCGTGATGCACCACCTGCCTCCAGGCTGAACGCTCAGATGTCAAGTTTTCCCATCTGTGGAGGTCCATTCCTAAGGCCTTCAGATCCCGCTTGCAGATCTCCTTGTATCGCAGCTGTGGTCTCCCTCTGGGGCGCTTTCCCTGCACTAATTCTCCGTACAGGAGATCTTTTGGAATCCGACCATCAGCCATTCTCACGACATGCCTGAGCCAACGTAGACGTCGCTGTTTCAGTAATGTATACATGCTAAAAATTCCAGCTCATTCTAGGACTACTCTATTTGGAACTTTGTCCTGCCAGGTGATACCAAAAACGCGTCGGAGACAACGCATGTGGAACGTGTTCAGCTTCCTCTCCTGCCGTGCACAAAGCGTCCAGGACTCAGTGCAGTACAGGAGTGTGCTCAGGACACAGGCTCTATAGACCTGGATCTTGGTATATGCCGTCAGCTTCTTATTAAGCCATACTCTCTTTGTGAGTCTAGAGAATGTGGTAGCTGCTTTGCCAATGCGTTTATCCAGCTCAACATCTAGAGAGAAGAGGACCACCACCCCTCACCAATAGCTATGCTGCCTCGTTCCAGTGGTAACTGAAGTCCAGCAAGATCTGAAGGCTGGCAAGTCATAGAATCATCATAGAATCGTCGTAGGGTTGGAAGGGACCTTGGAGGTCTAGTCTAACCCCCTGCCCAAGGCAGGAGACCTCATACTATCCCGGACAGATAGCTGTCCACTTGTTTCTTGAAAACCTCCAGCGATGGGGCACCCACCACATCGGGAGGCAAGCTGTTCCACTGCTTCATTGTTCTCACCCTCAGGAAATTCCTCCTTATTTCCAGGTTGGATCTCCCTCTGACGAGTTTCCACCCCTTGGTTCTTGTCCTACCCCCAGGCGCCATGGAGAATAAATTGATGCCCACTTCCCTGTGGCAACCCTTCAGATTTTGGAAGACTGCTATCAAGGCTATCAAGTTTTCTGCTCGTAGACAAGACTGACCTTTCTAATCTTCCTGCAGAGATCTCCTTACATTGATGCAAGCCCCCAAGCTTCACATAGTTTGGGGGAGGGTGGTGGGTGGGAAAAGCAACCCGTTGCGTGCCACGGGTTCAAATGGATGATAGAGGACTTTCCCTCTAGCCCCCTTCCCCCCGTACCTTGTGGGCCCCCCTATTGAACAAAAGAAAGTAATGAGCTGTAACAATGGAAACCCGGTTACAATGTCTTCTACCTGAATGGATCCTGTTGCTGCCAGTTGAATCCTGTGTGGCTTTGCCCAAAGATGTGCTGGAATTGTCCGGCTTGGACTGCCCTAAAAATAAAGGCCCTGTTATGAAAGAAGACGGGTGAAATCTAATTATCTCCTTGATCAAATCATGATCTTCTGGGAGCAGAGTTGTGACAGGCTGGAAATCACATTTCTTCCCCTCGTGTAAATATATTTGTGCCAACTGGTAATAAAGACATAATTGCCGTAACAATTATCCTATAAGCAACCTTGTCACTTTCAAGGCATTATTTGCCAATATCTTAAATCAGAATTGGGTCTGTATTTTTAATGTAGATTACTTTCTAATCCTACCTGAAGGGTGTTGACTGTTATCAACAAGCCGTGAAATACTGCCAAACGTGAATGGTAAATTTTGTCAATATAATGTTTTTTATAGCAAATAATAATAATAATCTTAGAACTACAGAGCTGGAAGGGAGCCTGTGGATCATTGAGTCCAGACCCTGTCAAGGAGGCCCAGTGGGGATTCGAACTCCCAACCTCTGGATCCGTAGGCAGGGATCCCTAAACCATGGAGCTACCCAGCAGTTCCATATCTCTGTATTATCTCTGTATTATTATCTGTATTATCATATTACATAATTCTCAACAGTATCTGTCATTGTTTTAATGTTTCTATTTTTGTATTATTAGATTTATTTTTAATATTTGCTCCTTTTTTGTTCTTGAGCTGGGTACTCAATTTACTGACCTCAGAAAGCTGGAAGGCTGAGTCAGCTGTTAGCCTGGGATCAAACTGAGGTCATGAGCAGAGTCCTCACTGCAGTCCTGCAGTTTAACCACAGTGCCATGATGGTACAGTGGTTAATGCATGGTATTTCCCAGAAATCCCATGATATATAGGAAATCGCACTCCAGGCCCACCCTGATTTCTACCTTCTTGGTCCATCAGTAAGGCTACTACTTTTAGGGGCCAGGTTGGAGAGATTCTCCCATGGACAGAAGGGTTGCTTTAAGGGAGAATGCTCCCAGAAAAGCAATCCTTTCCAGTTTGATCAGATGCACACCCTAATTCTGGCTCCATCTTAACAATTGAAAGAGGATTTTTGCTGTGTAGCTCTGAGAGTTGCATCAAAAACCAGAAATACTGACTCTGCTGAAGTCCAGAAGAGATGATGCCCACAGATCAGTTGCTTTGACCTTGGCTCACGAGTACATTCCCCTTCACAATTTTTCTGAATCCAATTTTTAGGGTGGGGTTGTCTGGAAGGGCAGGATTCTGAATGCGTAGACCTTCATTTAGAAAACTGGCCCTTCCTATATTTGTTTGCTGTGTTTTGAGCTTCCTCCAAAGAATGGTTAAGAATGAGAAAGAATTTTATTTCATATCTTCATTTGTATGTTCCTTCCCATTCAAAATAGGAAGAATTAGAGTTCTAAAAAGTTGATAATGACAGAATCCAAAACTTCATCATTCATTCATCCAGCCCCAGGCTTTTAAAACTTTGGGTGCCCTATATATTGAACTGTTTTAGTGTGGATGTGGGTTGGGAAAAAAACACGATTTTTGGGGGGATAAAGAAATGTGGAATATGGAGATCAACAATAACTTAATATGTGGATTGAAACTTAGAAAAGGAATACTGAAAGCAAATTATTTTAAGGATACATAATTTTTTTTTGTACATGTATTTTAGAAAGGGAAAGGTCATACCCCAGAACAAGAATCATTATATTTTTGTAGACAACCAAGGCATGTAAATTGAAAGGGGGAAAAAAAAATATCCCAGAGATGGTGGCAAACACTATAGGATGTATTATGAGTTTTACATTTGAATTTGAGTTTATGTTTCTGTGCTTAATTATTTTTCTTTTTCTTTTCTGTCTTTTCTATTTGTTATTATTATAACGAATTATTAGATTATTATAATAAAATTTTAAAGAATTAAAAATCAAACCTAGGAGAAAGTGGGACGGATGGTTTTTCCTCGTTTTTCCTCCTAGAACATAAGACGTTTTTGCTTTGGGATTGGGGCCAAAGAAGGACCTGGATGAAGGAGGCTCTTTCCCCCACAATCTTTTCTTGTTGCAAAACCTCACAAAGTTGTTGCGTTCAAGAAATGCAGTCAAAAGGGAAATGAGTCCAACGTTGATTACCTGCATGTATGGCAGAAATAGTTGGACCCATGACAACAGCTAACGGGCCCCCTGGTGTCTTCGTGGGCTTCACCCACGATGGGATGGGATTGTCAGTCAGTGCTTGGCCAATTACTAAGGATCCTGTTCAGATAAACGAAGAACAGAAATGTACTGGGTGATTAGTGCATTATCTGCAGAGGGTTTGTGGTACAATAGGACCCGTATCTCTGGGGGGTTGGTTCCAAGCCCTCCCCCACAGATGCTGAAAACAGTGGGTAACAGTGAACACCGTACATAGCATGGTAAAAGAAAAAAAATACAGAAAAAAGTATTTTCACCATGTATTACCAGAACTGGCCACTAGAGAGAGGCATAGACCATGTGTGCTTCAACAACACGAAGACATAGCATGGTCTCTTGCTCCCTCTAGTGGCCAGGTCTGGTAAATACATCATGAAAATATGTATTTCTTTTAATATTTTCAGACTGCTGATGAGTGAGACCACAGATACTGATCCCGTGGACACAGGGGTCCTATTCTGCTTCATTTTCTTTGGATGATGTAATTTTCATTTTGATGTTTATCTAGCCCTTTGTTTCAATAGTCCTTTTGTAACTAGGCTCCCTCCAGACAAATTGGACTCCATCTTCCATCATTAGCTGGGGATGATGGAGATGGTATCATCAGGTAGAGGAAGTTCAATTCCCTGTGTACACTTTATTCCTTTACCAGTAGTACTTTAAATGCAACCATTCAAGAAAATGTCATGTCATAACTCCTGCAGTGTTCTGGAAGTTTGGAGGAGGCTGGGCTGAATGCAACCTTCTTAGGCCCACGTACAGAAGGAGCTCTGTATCTGTGGGGCTACGCATGGATACAGAAGTCCCAAGGCCTCCGCCCCTGCAGATGCTGATAAACGCAGATTATAATGAGTCCTGTTTTAATTGGGTTGTTCCTTTTTCATTTCAGGGACCAGTGCAGCCCACCGTGAGTCCAGGAGGCTGATCAATGCTCCCTGGTTGTATGTCCATTCTTAGCTGCATACATTAATGTCATTTTTCAACAAGTGGGGTTAAGGCCCACATAATACCTTCGACATGCAAGACCCCCCTTAGTGGAAGTTGAAATAACTGAACACAGAGGGCACGTTGGCCCCGTCATCATGGTATTGTTAATAAGGATCCTTGCCTTCTAAGAACAATGCTTCTCTTTAGATTCCACCCAGCAACGAAGTTCTCTTTGACAGCCTTGCATTGCATCACACACACACACAGGCGCATGTGCACACGCATGCACACGAGCACACACAAACACCTTTTGGTGTTTGTTTCTGTCTCCCAAACAAGAGCCAACACTCTGTGGCTGCCAAGTGCTTCTAGTCCTCCTTACATGGCTTTATTAGAGTTTTTCACCTAGTCGTGTTTTTGATCATTTTCAGCAACTAGTTTTTGAATTTCTGCTGACCGTGCCCACAATGATATAGCAGTCAATGTTTACCTTCAGGAACTCCTCACGTGCAGGAGCCAGCCACCCCTGCATAAGGAGCGTCCAAAAAAGGCCAGGAGCTGGATCACTGGGTGTCAACAAGAGAGAGGCAGGCCATTTGTAAAGCTAATGGCTCCTAATTGCCCATTCAAGACTAAAGCACCCTGAAGTAGCTTGCAACCCATTTCCAGCCCAGCTCCTGTGAAGACAGCAGTGAAGGCCAGGGGAAACAGGGATGCTTAAGGGGGTGGCAAATAATATCATCGTCCCTGCTTTTCAGAAAGTGTGGGCCCTCCGAGCCCAGGCTCCCCTGCACCACTAGTCACCCCTCAAACCTTCTTGACACCCCAATGCTTAGTAGAAGAGCAAGAGGAGGGAGGAAAAGTTCCCATCCAGGTCCTTGATAGCGCAAAGCTCCCTGCCCCAAAGGGCTTACATTCAAGAAAACATCACAAAGGAGATATCAGAGGAAGGGAGGAGGAAGGAATGCGAACATTGAAAACAGTGGCTGAGGGTGGGATTTCCTCAGAAAGAGCTGCTTTAGCAGGAGCGGTCTCCCTCCAAATGACCCTCCCTTCTGCTGGGGAATCACTCCATCCCAGCCCCCCAAAAAGCAGGGATCGGGACCGAGTTGGAGGGCCATTCCCGGTGATGCGTGCCCTTCTCTATGGGCTACCCAAGTATTCTGGGCCAATCTTGACAGCCTGTTCCTACTTATAAGTAAGCCCCACCAGTCTCAGGTAGACACACATTGCCCATAGGATCGCCTTCTTCTTCAACCGGTGTTCTTCTTTATTAGTTAAAGATACATCTCCCTCCGACTTTTGCAAATAAATAAATAAATGGTTTTCAGGGCAGATAGCAGTGACATTCCAATAAAAGCAAACAGAATGCATAAACCAACTTAACCCCGCTTTAAGTAAAAAATCCATACCTCTCTGCCACTATTATTGTTGCAACTAAGAATAATAATACCAGCGACTGCTGCTGTTCTTACTACTTCTAGCGGTGCTGCAATGATGGGCCGGATACTACAAAGTGCTAACGATAACGATTAAAACGTTTTCTGCCCTGGGATGTTGGTTTCCGTTCTGTCCAACTGGAAGGAAAGCTCCATTTTTTCTTACCCTGGTGGACGGCTGCCGCCGTTGGGCCCATGAGAAGAGACAACGGCACCTTTGAGGTGGGATTGGCCCAAGAAGGGATGGAGGTGTCGGGTTTTGCCGGGCCAATCGTCAAAGCCCCTGTGTAGGGAGACAAGGAAGGAAATGGTAAACACAACCATGGAGGGCATCATGTTCTCTGCGGGTGGGAACCTCAAGGCAAAACAGGGCTGGAGTGGCCCACTGGCGTTGAGGGAGAACCATCCTCCATTTGAAGGGCTGACTGGGAACCATCCTCTTTTCAAAGGTGTCCATTGAAAGTCTGATTTAAAGATCAGGAATTGTTAAGGAGAGGAATCGGGGATCTTAAAGTCATCCGTCCATGGGGAGGAGCACCCGGACAGCAGGCTCAGTAGCCGCAAGCAGAGAGGTGCTGACCTGGTCTTACACGGTCATCGTGCTTCAGGTATAGACATGCTTTCTGGTTTGGCCACGGGACCCAAGTGAGCCCCTGCGGATTTCAGTGGCCCCTTGATGGGGGAACCAACCTGGACAGCAGGCCCTCTTGCGGTCTTGGGGAGAATCGGCCAACATCAGCTCGTCTCCGTTGGGGCTCTCGATCAGCATGGCCGTGTAGGGCGTGATGATGTGATGGTCCAGGGACATCTGTAGGATGGTCTTGGTGATGTTTTTTTTTAGGGCAGCGGTTGGGGCCAAGTTCCTGTCCAGAAAAAAAATGTCAGAGATGTAAGTGATGCGCACGCCAACACACACACACGCGCACACACACACACGAGTTCTTGCGGAAAAGGCCATTATTTCTTGGAAAGAGAGGGGTTCTCAACCCTCCTCCTGCAAAGGCAAATGGAAAAAAAATGAAGTCCCATTGGTCATGCAACAGAGCATCCTGTGAGTACAACACGACTATCGGATTCTGGACCATGTTTTTGCACTTGGATTTGAGCTGGTAGATCTCAAGGTGCCCCCAGAAAAACAAAGATCCCAAGACAGCCGACGTTTAGGTTTCAAATATTCAGCGCCTAATATTTAAAGACAAGCTATGCAAAGGAATTCAAGTTGTGCAATGCCTCTGATGATGATGGTGACGATGATGGCAATTTGACTAAATTTCACCTTTTAAGCCATTGTTAGGAAAATACACATTTGTCCTGACAATGCTGCGTGGCCTCTGAAACCTGACATGGCTTCTCGCCTTAGTGTATCTTTCGCCCTGTCCACATTCCAAGGTGGAGTTAACTCTGAATGGGACAGCAAACTATATGGCAGGGGTGAATCATAGAATAATGGAGTTGGAAAGGACCTCTAAGGCCATCGAGTCCCCTGTTGGAGGCAAGAATCTAGATCCAAGCAGATTGGACAGAGGGTTGTCCAATTTTCTCTTGAACGCTTCCAGCATTGGAGCGCTCACCACCTCCCGAGGTCATTGGTTCCATTGTCGTACTACTCTAACAGTTAAGAAGTTTTTCAAAGTGTCGCCTGGAGCCACCTGCGACCCCCATGGTGGCTACCGTAGCCCCATCTTGTTCCCCAGCTCCCCTTGTTCTGGAAAAACCCCTCATGCTTGTTTAACACACCCACAAACCGAGACACAAAGACCTGTTGATTTTAAAACTGGAGGCGGTTAAATTATTGATTCAACTTTTAATTCAGTTTTCTGCCATTTTTGGGGTGTAGCCCTGGTCTGAAAATTTCCCCCCACATGTACCAGACGTGTTCCTCACCCCTCCTCTATAGCACAGAGATCAGGGGAAAATGAAGGCAGCAAAGAGGGCAATTGCATAAGCTCAGGTGGAAGAGGGAAACTTGGACAAGGCCATGGACAACGTTATACTTGAAGCCCCACAGAGAATCCTGGGTTTTGAACCTGTAAGACCCGGTTGCAGTTCAGTACTAGGAGAAACCCTCTAAATGGATCTATAGTAAAGGTAAAGGTTCCCCTTGACATTTAGTCCAGTCGTGTCCGACTCTAGGGTGTGGTGCTCATCCCCGTTTCCAAGCCGTAGAGCCAGCGTTTTGTCCGTAGACAGTTTCCGTGGTCACGTGGCCAGCGCGACTAGACATGGAACGCTGTTACCTTCCCACCGAGGTGGTACCTATTTATCTACTTGCATTTGCATACTTTCGAACTGCTAGGTTGGCAGGAGCTGGGACAAGCGACAGGAGCTCACTCCATCCCGTGGATTCGATCTTACGACGGCTGGTCTTCTGACCTTGCAGCACAGAGGCTTCTGCGGTTTAACCCACAGCGCCACCACGTCCCTTGATCTGTACTCAGCACAGTAACATCTCCATCCTGCATGTAGCACATCTAGAATTATCAGTTTTAGGGGTGCACCAGCCAGCATTACCATCATAAAGACCTTTTTAAAGGGTTTCTCCCATTTCCTTCCCTCTCTTTCCCCCTCCTTTCCTTTCCCCCCTCTAGAAATTACGTGGAAGCCACCCTTCTCACCTCTCAGCCATGAGCTGGTTGATGGTAATGTACGCCCACAATTTTTCCGTGAATTTGGGATCTGCGTGCTTGTCTTTTTTCAGGAACTCATCCAGACCCTCCACATCGGCCAAAGTCTCCAAGACCAGTTCAGCGTTGGACTAAGGGGTGAAGAGAAAAAGCCGCAACATGAGAAAATGAACCAGTCAGCCAATTAAAGGAGGCCTTCTCAGCCCGTTCTTAGGGCATTGATGCTCTCCTGAGATCCCTGCAGTTCTGGCTGCCCTTCTCAGTGTTGCAGACTACAGCTCCCATCATCCATAACTCCAGATGTAGTGAACAGCACCTGCAGGGATCCAGGTTTGGAATGACTGCTCTAGTAGATCATCAGGGGAGGAGGAAGAGCTGTTAAGAAGAAATGTTCACGGCATTTTTTTCAAACAAGGGAATTAATTACTAGTTACTAGTTGCCGGTATTTGCAACCAGTTGCTCCCAAGCTCTGCATAACTGCATACCTGTCCCTGCTTAGGAAAGGACAGCGCAGACAACCTGTTGGGATGATAACAATCTGGCATGCACTAACATTGGGTATCAGTGTGAGGGGGCTTTACAACCTAATGTGATGGTCCTTTGCCACTAACTTGACCGGTAAAGTTCTTTTCCTGCTTCTGGCATTTGAGGCAAGCCCCCTTTGCTGTTTTTAGTCCCTCTTCTTTCTCTGCCCTCCGACTAGGCAACAAGCATGGGAGGTCTCTTCCAAGTGGCAAAGACTCCATTTCTCCCTTTTTAAATTCTTCTAAATTATATATATTAAAAAAAATTCTTCTGACTGTAACTGCAAAATGGTAACTGTAAGTAATCTTTTTTTCTTTAAATGCTTCTAAGGTACTTTTATCATAGCTAAGTGATTGTCTGTGTGGAAAAGAAACCAAAGGGGACAGGCAGGGGACAAGGTCTGAAGTGATCTCTCTACATTTCTATGTTGTTTTCTACCTCGTTCTCTGTAAAGTAAGAGGAATAACCAAAATTTCCCCATTACAAACATGGTACTCACAGCTGTGGCTGTTATCACACTCTGCAAATGCTGTGCATTCGCCGTGTCAACTTTTCCAGCCACCACAATCTCGGAGCCTCCAAAATAGTTCTGGAAACTGTTATGAGTGACGTCAGACACAAGTCCTTGTGGGTAGTTGAACTCCAGATTTTTGAGAAGCGGAGTGGAGACCTGGTTGAAGAATTTCTGCAGAATTCCAAAAAAATTAAAAAATAAAATAAAATATTTTTAAAAAAGCACCCAAGTGAGAAAGTCAGATTTTATCAGAGCCTTGAGCCATACGCTAAATGTTTGCGGTGGATACATCTGGAGCAATTATTTCCAGAGGATAGCAACACTATCCATAACAAGAGTGAAGAAGTGTGTGTGTGTGCGTGTGTGTGTGTGTATTAAGATCTTTAAGACTTCACCGGTGGAGGTTGATGACCAATGACACAGGGTGGTGGTGATAAGTCCTCTCTGGATTTTAGTCCAAACTTTAAAGGAACTAAATCAGATGCTGACTCTTATTTTGGCTCCACATCTCAAGACAGCTCCCATAAAGTTCATATTAAAACCTGGAACAGATTCACTGCCCACCCGTGACATCAGAGTCACCAGCCCTTCTTCACGGTCACAATTCAGCCATATATTTCAGCATACGTAAGAACATCGGGATATTCCCATGCACAATCTAAGTAAATCTCATCTGAACAAGAGAACTAGAATCTTCTAGCACAGCGGTTCTTAACCTTTTCTTTACCACGGACCCCTTTTAAACATTGTTTGTTGCTGTGGACCACCAAGACTTACTTTTTTTGTTCGTTTTTAATGGAGGCAGTAGGATAGAAAAGCCAAGTCTTGCACAAACGAGCAAGGGAAATGGAGATTTTGTTCTACGTTTCCTTTTCTTTCTTTCTTTCTTTCTTTCTTTCAATCAATCATTCATACATTCAATCTTTCTTTCATTCATTCATTCATTCATTCATTCATTCAATATTTCATTCATTCATTCATTCATTCAATTTTAACTGCAAAAGAACAGTTTTCTTTTGCAGACCACAGATTAGGACCCTGGGCTGTAGCAGATCTCAGCACATACACAGGAACCCTGGAAAGCCAATGCCCGCTGAGTAAAACCCTAATGACAGCTTCACTAAACCTGTAATGCAACCAATAGAGCCGTAGGTGACTTAGACTTAGAGTATTGGGCAGACGCCTTTCTCCAGAGGAGGCTGCTGCCTTTTCAAGCCTCTGAGGGAGGCCCCTTTCTCAGTCTTACCACTGTCAGAGGAACTTTGGGAGAAGATACGAGACAGTGCCTTCTTGGTGGCTGATCCAAGGCTATGCATCTCCCTGCTAAGGGAAGTTAGAGTAGACTCTCCGCTGGTGTCTCTCAGCTAGGCAGACTTCTGAGATGTTAGATAGTCTGCTACTGAACAGAGTTTTAAAAGTTTTGTCCTCTATTTAAGATGCATTTTAAATATATCTTAAATGTATTTTGCCAAGTGCTGTGTTTCCTGTAATTAGTTATTATGCTTTTAAATCAGCTTTTAATTTTTCATCTGTACGCCATTATCATTTGTGGACCTGAGTTCCATTTTTGGCAGAACACGGGGCTACAAATGTAATGAATAAATAAATTAGAACCACCCCCACCATTACCTGCCATGAATATTGTAAGTAATGAAATCTTTTATTATTTCTACTATCAGTGTCTCCATGTGAGTTATTGAGACTGTAAGTGCCAGTTAATGAGAAAATGGAGGGGGGCTACTACTCTGGGAAACTTGAAGCTATTCTGCTTTTTGAATCCCTTCACTTCTGTTGCACAGCTAGAGGAATTTGACCAGAAATCCAGAACTCTGCAACAGTATGGGCACTGCCATAATGACCACCAGAAATTCCAAATTTTCTGCTACACCCCTGACTCCGTGGCTGCTCCTGGCCATATTTGGTCAGTATTTGTTTGTATTCTCCTACACAAGTCAAGACTGATACAAGTAAACATTGTTTGGATCTGTATGATTACAGAGATCTGCATGGTAGTTACTCCTCTGGGAATCCGGCCAAGTTCATCTTGCCGTGACGTTACTAGCTTAGACTAGATGTGACTTAAAAACAAACGTCTATCTGATTTGTTTGCTTTTCAGAAAGAGGATTACTGGTTCCCAACCGCCTTCCAGTCATGCTCCCCTTTTATAATAGCCAAGTCACCTGCGACACACCCACCCTTCACTGCCATGTTTGCACAAAAAGCCATTTTAAATGGGGTAAAGCCATTCCTTCTCGCAAACCAGAGGCTTCTTTCTCCCCCAGAGGGCGTACATTCATGGTGACTTGAATATCCCGCTCCGAAAGATCAAGGAAGAAATTAATTAACAAGGGCTACGAGACATATATGGACTGCAAAGAGAGTCCCCTGGACTGCAAGGAGATCAAACCTATCCGTTCTGAAGGAAATCAACCCTGAGTGCTCACTGGAAGGACAGATCCTGAAGCTGAGGCTCCAATACTTTGGCCATCTCATGAGAAGAGAAGACTCCCTGGAAAAGACCCTGATGTTGGGAAAGTGTGAAGGCAAGAGGAGAAGGGGACGACAGAGGACGAGATGTTTGGACAGGGTCACCGAAGCGACCAACATGAATTTGACCCAACTCCGGGAGGCAGTGGAAGACAGGAGGGCCTGGCGTGCTCTGGTCTATGGGGTCACGAAGAGTCGGACACGACTAAACGACTAAACAACAACAACAACAACGCATATAAGATAGCCCATGACCCCCTCCCCAAAAAAAGACTTTGCAACCCCCTTGGGGGTCCCAAACCAGGTTTTGAAACACTGGTATTGATGTACTTCTGGTCTAGAAAATACAAGTTACTACGTTACAAGGACATCATTTGTTCCTTCTCGAGCATTTTAATGTCATTTTATTTGTTGAAAAGAGAGAGAGGATGGGAGAGGGAAGGGACACATACCTTCATCTGAGAGGAGGTTTCCTGATTTCCAAAAACCCTTTGCGCCATCCCGTTGTTTTCGTGAGCCAGTCTTTTCAAGAAATCATAATCCACGTCAAACCCAATCCCAAGACAGAACAAAGAGATGTCGTCCCTAATATTCTTCTTCACGTTCTTCTGAATCGTAGGCAGCTTAAGTTCTCCTGATAGGAGTGGAAGGGGAGGAGACGGTCATCATTAGAGATGGGCACGAACCAAACCACAAACCGGGGGGGGGGGGAACACAACACGAATTGGACTGATTCGTGGTTCAGTTTGGGCATCCTGTTTTATAAAACTAACCTTTCCCCCCACAGAAGCAGCAGGCCCACCAGCTCATGCGCACAGGCAGCAGTTGTGGCTTCAAGGAGCCAGGCCAGCTGCTTCTGTGCATGCACCCGCCCATCAGCTGAGCAGTGGGTGCATGCGCACCGGCAGCAGGCCCGGCTTCTGTGCAAGGAGCCAGGTTGCTGCCTCTCAAGTTAATGGCAGTGAAGGCGGCAGAGGCAGCTTCAGGACAAGGTAGGGAGGCCACGGGGGCAGGGGGGCGGCAAGGTGGTTCCCCCCCACACGAACCCAAAAAGCGAACTGTGAACGGTTTGTTTTTCGGTGTGAGTGTATGTGTGTTTCTGAAAGTTCGTGGGTAACCACGAACCACGAACCCTCACGAACCACCGGTTTTCCGATGCGTGTCCATCTCTAGTCATGATCCTTCCAAGATTATGATTCCACTCAATTTGGGGAGGGAGGGGGAATAGAAACATAACAAGCAATCAAGATGGCTGGGGGAGGACGGTTAATTTTCAGCGATTTCTCTCCTCTTCAGCTTTAAGGAAGCAACAGGAAAACCTGACTCCAAAGTTCTTACCGACCGTCGGGTCTCCATCGGACACCAGCACAATCATGGATACGGAGTTGGGATCCAGCATTCCCAGCTTGTTCGCTTCGTTTAAGATGAAGATTGCTCGGAGAAGAGCATCATTAATGTTTGTTCCTGTTCAAAGCCAGAAAGGGAAGCCCATGATGTACATGGTTGAATCAGAGAGAGTAGCACAAATCCTGTTGTGCCAAAGGCTTAACTTTTGGAAGTGGGTTGATGCAACAAATCTCTGCAGGCATTATCTGTTGGACTCCAATTCCCATCATGCTTAGCCAACACAGGCATCAGTGAAAGTGAAGGGAATTGTAGTCCAAGAGCATCTGGCAGGTCTCATGTTCACCACCCCTAATGTGAAATAACAACAAAGAAGAGATTGCTTCTGAGCATATGCAGAGTTCCTGTATTCCCCATACATGGCTTCAGACACAACACAGTTTTGCAGATGCCCTATAGCTGTATGTGCAGCCCTGACTCCAGATTTAACAAATATCTCATAGATCAGTCCAAGAACATCTGGGGACCCAAGGTTGGGAACCACTGTAATTGATTATCACTCATCGCTGTTGGAGGAGTTGTGTGTTTTTTTTTTTACAACCTCACATGCTTCCTGTCGTTTATTTGACTGGGAGGGACTTTTCTGGGCTCGGATGACTGCCAATTTATCTAGCACTGACCAATCATCCTTCCTGCTTCTGAATTTAAATTTAAAGCCCCACCTCTCTGCTAAGTATTCTCTTTCCCTCCCTTTCGTCTGTTGAAGTCAGTTTGTTAGTTTGCTGTTGATCTGTTCACAATCGTAAGTAATGAAACATTTTTATTCTTTGTCTTACAAATGTCTCAGAGTGAGTTATTCAGTTATTTCATCCAATTGTTTTTGGTACGAAGCTCACCTCCATTGGGATGGATCCCTTCAATGTATTTCTTAGCGGCTTCTGTCTGCAACTTGGAGGCTTGCACTAAACTGTCTCTCCAGCACCGAACATTATGGTTGAAGTCCAGGACTGAGAACTGATCATCAGAACGGAGGTCCTCCAGGATGGTTTTCATGGCTTCAACAGTCTGAAAAGTGAGCCTTTGTGGTCAGGTACCTAGCAATCCTTTTCCATTCTGCATAAATATCATACATTCAGTTCAGCTGGAAGGGACCTCAAAGGTCATCTAGTCCAACTCACTATCAGTGCTTGAATCTGAACATGCAGGAACATGTAACAAATACTACAAGGAGCAACATGAAAGAGCAGGAGATGGGCACCAATTTTATCCAGATGTTCACACTGGTTTTCAACAGAGCTTGGAACTAACAAGTTACAAACAACTAGTGACATGTGATTAACTCCTTTATAATAATAATATAAATAATAATCATGACCTTTGAACTGCAGAGCTGGAAGGGACCCTCTGGATCATCGTGTCCAGCTCCTGTCAAGGAGGCACAGTGGGGGATTTGAACTCCCAACCTCGGGCTCTGCAGCTAGAGACCTAAGCCACTGAGCATGTGGCCTCATAATACAGGAATATCACACAGTTCAGAGGCTGGGTCATGTTGCGGCTCACAATACACCCTACGCTGTGTTTCGAGTGCTGAGGTGACAATGGAGTAGATAAAAGAATGAACAGTATATCTTTTACCACAAGGGAGTGGCTTTTGCATTCAGACAAGGCTTTAAAGAGAACTTAAAATATAGCACTTTAGTTTCTTTTGAGTAATGGAAATGTAAATAGGTACTTTTAAAGAATTGTAATTGCAACCATAGATGGCTGACAAGTGAAGCAGCCAAGCATCTCATCTATAAATGATAGCTTAAAATATGCCGCATTTTTCCGTGTATAAGATGATACTTTTGTCTAAAATCTTTGGTTAAAAATTGAGGATCGTCTTATACACGGAAGTAAGGAGGGGGAAGGGATCAAAGTGCTTTGATACCTGCTTTCCCCTTCCACTTTCTTGCGAGGAAAGTGGAGGGGGAAAGCACCCCCTTCACTTTCTTTGCAAAAAGTGGAGGGGGAAAGCAGCTTTTTGCAAAGAAAGTGGAGTGGGAAAGCACTTTGCTCACAAGAAAGTGGAGGGGGAAAGCAGGGATCATCAAAGCGCTTTGATCCCTGCTTTCCCCCTCCGCTTGCTAAGCCCTGCTTAGATTTCTTAATTTTGGGTTAGAAAAGTGGGGGGGGGTGTCTTATACATGGGGGCGTCTTATACAGGGGAAAAATACGGTACCTCAGACCACAGACTGCCCTCCACTCCATCAATTGTTACTAATAATTGATGGAATTCATGTAACTATAGCTGGAATTCTTTCTTCAAAGCAGCTCTTTTTTCATATTCTATTAAGTTGCCCTCAGATTTTACCCAACACACCCTTCAAGAAACTAGAGGAGCCACACTCTATTTTAAATAATAACCATGTGCCATCAAATCAGTTCTGACTTATGGTCACCCTTTTCAGGGTTTTCCAGTTAGAGCGTACTTAGAAGTAGTTTACCATTCTCTTCTTCTGGGAGGGGATCCCTGGGACTGTGTGCAGCTTGCCCATGGTCATGAAGGCTGGCTATTGCCGGAGGCTCAGTGGGAATTGAACTCTCAACCTCTGGTCCCACAGTCAGATGTCTAAGCCACTGAGCTATCCAGCCAGCCTTCAACCACTCCCCCCACCATTTGCATTCCACTCACAGCAACCCTCATAGGATTTTGGAGGTGTGCAAAACATGCAAGAACCAGTTTTACCTGGTGCAGCCCTCCATGGAATTTTCATGAAGGAGTGGGGATTTGAACCCAGCTCTCCTGGGTCCTAATTCAATACTCTCTCCACTCTGGATCTCTCAGCAGAACCTCCTGCCTTGTAAGTGTGTTCAGAATTGCAGCCTAGAAGCATGCGTGATGGCCTAAGGGGTTTTGGTGCCTACATGTATTAATTCACCAATATGGAGCCACCTCTCTGGAATGTGTTTATATTTCAGCGATACAGGTATGCAGAGACGGTATCAGCTACCCCAATGTTGATCCTTATGGAATCTCATAACCTGCTGATGCCTTGGACAGCCACTTTCCCCTTCTATTAAAACCCTTTTAGAGGCAAGGATACATAAACAAGACATAACAGTTATTAATCTCCTCTACCTTAAGGCTGCAGTCCGCTGAGGAGATGCTGCTCCCTTAAATAAGAGCAGGACCTCAGTTCCTGAGACATGCGGTGTTTGATTTTATTCCACCACCCCCACCACAATTCATTTTAACCCGTCAAACAAAATGGAAACCAGTCTGTAAAAGTCTGTCACGGAAAGAGTCGAAATTCCATTCAGCCCCCATATTGTTGCAGGATAAGCGGAGCATAAACTGACCGTGCTTTTTAAGGAAAAGTTCTACACCTATTTCTTACACGATTTCCAAAGAGGTTGCCACGTTTGTCTGTTTCCGCATGTGGACAAAATGAATGGGGAAAAAGGGAGCGAAGTGGACGAAATAATGCAACACCTTAAAGATTAACAGATTTGTTTCAGTGGCCAAAATCCTGTTGTTTGATGCAATCCACTGCAGAAGAGCAGACCCATTGAATCAACTCCTCCACAAGATCCATTGATTTAAATGGGCCTCCTCCAACTGTGATTTACTCAGCATAGTAAGTCACAGCTAGAGTAGGCCTATATGTTTCAATGGACATACAGAGGAGTTGACTCTGCAAATCCCCATTGATTCAAAGGGTCTATTTTACTGCAATTTACACTAAGCAACAGGATTTGACCAGTGTGCGCTTCTGCGGATCCACTAGTGCTGGTAATAAAGTAAATTAATTCATTCCGTGGATCCACTTCCACAGACCAATTCAGGAGAGCTGAGTTCAAATCCCTGAAGGGGATTTTGATCCCCAAAAGCTCATAGTGGAAAAAAATATGAGTCTTTAATAACAATAACGGCATGCTGTCAAGTCAATTCTGACTTAGGGTGACCCTTTTCAGGGTTTTCCAGGTAGTGAGTACTCAAAGTGGTTTACCTTTTTCTTCTGGGGCCGCCCCTGGGACTCTGCAGCTTGCCCAAGGCTACCCAGGCTGGCTCTTCTCCCGGGAGGCCCAGTGGGGAATCAAACTCCCAACCTTTGGCTTTACAGACAGATACCTAAACCACTGAGCTATCCAGCTATCTAGAAGTCTTTAAAGCACCACAAAATTTTGTCCTTTGCTTTTGTCTCTCCCCCCCCCCCTTTACAGATGTGTTTAAAACCTTCTTTTAGATGAGTTCTAGGCAGAGACAGCATCTGAAGGCTCCTGCTTGGTCTCACAGCACCAGCTGAGATTCCTGGGAATTGCTGAGCTGCTCTGAGTCTCTAGGACAGGAAAGAAATCTCACAGTGTGCCGTGCGGGAGGAGGAAATGGCTTTTAAACTCTAGGCGATCATCTCCGCCCATTCCCCACGGGCCCATTTATCCATCACAAAGAGCAATGTTGTCCATATTTTCATAGACCCTAGAAAACTAGCGATCAGGAAGAGCGTGGGTGGATTTCTGACCCCAAACCTCAACACGGTTTAAAACAGTAACAACCCCAAGCAGGCTGGCACCCAAAGAAAGCTTGCCTTCTATGACTGGTTTCATTTATGAAAACCATGAGGGGAAAATCCCTGCCAATGCCTCTAAGGATGGTGGGCCCTCCTCCATTACAGGTGTCTACACAGAAGTTGGGTGGCCAGCTGCCCGGGTTGCTTTAGGAATGGATTTCCTGCTTCACTGGGGGTTAGACTAAATGACCCTTGGGGTCCCAGCCAGCTGCCCAGTCTTGTGGGTCTGTGATCCCATGCCTGTTTACCTGCTTCATTTTCAGTCCCCACATTGAGCCACTGACGTCGATGACAAAAAGAATGTTTTTCGGCAGGGGGTCCATATTTTCAGGAGCAAAGTAGTGGAGGAAATAACCATTAAAGATCTGCAAAATTGGAGCAGAAACAAGGTGACTGTACCAACAAATAAGTATTCATGGAACCTATATTCTTCCTGTTTCCTGCCTATGCAATGAACTACTTTCCAGATAGAGTCATTATCTCCTAGTGTTCTTTACAACCACTGCTCTGAATTATTATTATTATTATTATTATTATTATTATTATTATTATTATTATTATTATTATTATTATTATTATTATTATTATTATTATTATTATTATTATTATTATTATTATTAGTGTGTGTGTGTGTGTGTGTGTGTGTGTATGAGAAACTCCCTTCTTGGTCCATTGAGCCTTGTACTGATAACTCTGACTCACAGCAGGATGATGACCCTTCCTGTTGTCTGCTGCCAGTTAGTAGTCTGTTGGAAACAGAGAGTCTGTTGAAGTCTGTTGCAGAAAGCAGTCATGTTTGTCAGTTTGCTGTTTGATCTGTTGAACTGTAAGTAACGAAAACCTTTTATTCTAATGTCTCAGAACGAGTTATTGAGACCGTAAGTGCCAGTTAATGAGAAAACAGGGTGGACGACTCCGGGGAACTTGGAGTTAATTCTGCTCTGTGAATCCCTTGCACGTCTGCTGTGTAGCTAGAGGAATTTAACTAACAATTCAAAAGTCTGCTACAGCCCCATCCTGCTTAGCTTCCAACATCAGACAAGGTTAGATGTGTTCCAAAGAGGATGGTGGTACTTCCCCAGGATTCAGTACCAAGCATAGCTTTGCCTTGTTTCTTGTGGCAACTCCTTGCTCAGTGCCACTTCGATTTCGTTTGTATCCCAGATTCCTTCTGCCCCTACCCCATCTCCCACTCCTCCTCCTCCTCCTCCCGCTAGACTTACCTCCAGCTCGCCAGGTTTGCTATCTCTCTTGACATCATAGTTCACCACAAAGTTCCCGTCGACAGCCGTAGAGGAGCAGGTGGGACACTTCCGTTGCTGGGCCACCGTTGGTTTGAAGGACACATGAGCCTCGAAAGGACAAGGAAACAAGGAAGCACAAGTGAGCTGTCTTCCAAAGCTGTGCTTCTCTCTCCCCCCCCCCCCCCCAAAATTGCAAATACCCCAGCCGTCACTGAAATACAACGGTTGTGTTCGCCAGGCAGCCCTGCGTCGTGTGAACCCATAATTTTCACAGGCTTATTTTTTTTAAATCTATGTATGCATTGATTTAAATGCTGTTCGTTTGTCTGTCTGTCTTCATCCTGCTTTTTAACTCTGTTTCCAAGCTGGTAGAACGCAGTGTATTTCAAGCAGTCGATGACTGGGATGGGTCCAGCAATCAATGATTTCATGAATGGTGCTTTTAAAGCAAAGTAAAGCACAGGGTGCTGCTTATAGACCGTCCCATAGCGCTTAAAGCACTCTCTGGGTGGTTTGCAATTTAATTATCCAGACCACACATTGTTCTTCCCCAGCAAACTGGATACTTTTAAAAAGTCAATAATAGATAGAAGAGTGTTTGGGATGGAAGATATGGTTCAAGCCTTCGGTGGGGGTAAGGAGGCTTTAACCCTTCACCTCCCACACACATACACCCTGTGATTCCACTCTGGATTGGGCCATATCCCCTGGATAGTTGCACTGGCAAGAAACCTCCCAGGTACACCAATGGAATACTCCCCCACTCCATCCTATGATACACAAGGGAGCATCCTTAGAGGACTTAAACCCTGCCCAGGCCCTTTCTGCCTCCTCCCACGAATTTGTTCTAATTAGAGTTTCTTGTTCCATAAAAGGAGCCTCGTACCGCAGTGGTTAAACTGCAGTGCTGCAGTGAAGACTCTGCTCATGACCTGCGTTTGATCCCAACAGGCTCAGGTAGCCGGCTCAAGGTTGACTCAGCCTTCCATCCTTCTAAGGTCGATAAACTGAGTACCCAGCTTGCTGTGGGAGGGGGGCACTGTGTAGCTTGCATAATTAAGTTGTAAACTGCTCAGAGAGTACAGTAAACACCAGGGGGGTGGTAAATAAGCAGCACACTTTGCTTTTTCCCCTTTAAGAGCAGAGGTTCCAGATTGAGACTCACCCCGAGCTCAAATTAAACCATGCCAGCGATCGCTCAAAATGAGATGGTTGCAAAACAGTCTCTCCCACAAGGTGGACAACTTTGGCCCAGCCTTACCTTTTTCTCTCCTTTGGAAATGGTAGGAATCCCCGTGAAGTGCTCGCCGAGTGCATCGGGAACATGGACGAAACTAAGCCCCTGGGGTTCGACAATATGAATGTCCACCTGTAAGGCATGGCAGCAGAGGGAAGACCATCAGTCTACAGGAGAGTCACGGCGATCTCTTTCTTGCTGTGCAAAGGATGATTGTGGAACCCCTTCCTCAAAGAAGTGGTTCCTCCAGACTGGTCCTCCAGGTGTCTGAATCTTCAGCCCTCACGGTCTCTGAACGCTGGTCAGGTAAGCTGGGAGTTTGGAGGAACAGGGGCTGAAGTTCTGGGATGCTGTCAAGTCAGACTTAAGCCACACCAGCGACTCAACTTGGACTCAACTCGAGTTTTTTTTTCTTTTCTTTCAATGAATCAGACTGAATTCGTGATTCGGAACGCACCCACCCCTCCCTTTCTTCCGGGGGGGGGGCGGAATTGTTTTTAATAGGACCTCGGTCATGGGACTTGGTGCCAAAAACACAGAATCAGACTTGGGACTCGGACCCAAAGACCTGCCAACATCTCCGGGAGGTGGTGGGAAATGAACTCCGAAACTTCAGGAGAACCATAGACTCTGTGCTCGAGGGGACCTCGGGCTCGTTGAGGAAAGAAGGGAACACACAGGGGTACAGTCTTCCTTTCTTTATTCATAACAGAGCATTGCATAATTTAAAATTAAGGGGGATATATGAAATAGAGGCAAAATGAGAGCAAACTAAAATGTTAAAATAATTAGACTGTCTTTGACCAGAAGTTGGCTACTTCAGTAGCATTACCTCATCCATTTGCTAGATCTTCTTTTGTACACGTGGCGGGGTATAAACTGCATACACACAAAGTGCTGCATGGATTGAATTTCTCCACAGTCACAGAAAATTTGTCCTGTATCCAAGTAGCCCCATTTTAATCAATTATTCTATAATCTTCCTACTTTGCTTTGAAGTCTATTAAGTGACTTCCAGATGGTCCAGTTCGAATACAGTGCATACCCAAGATCCATCTGGGAATGTCCATGTAGCTTAGACCAGCCTCTACCCCAGACTTAATACATCAACACTGCAGAGTTGACACCACTTTGATGGCCATGCATCCTAAGGAATTTGATTGCATCCTACAGAATTCAGAGCTCCTCACTAAATGTAAAATCTCAGGTTTCCGTGGGATTCAGCCGTGGTAGTTAAAGTGGTATGGAACTGATATAACTACCGTGTTTCCCTGAAAATAAGACAGGGTCTTATTAATTTTTGCTCCAAAAAACGCATTAGGGCTTATTTTCAGGGGATGTTTTATTTTACAGTCATGTCATCATCTTCTGGTTGCTGCACAAGGGTGGAGGGCGGGATTTCACTGAACTGGGACTTATTTTTGGGGTAGGGCTTATATTACGAGCATCCTGAAAAATCATACTAGGGCTTATTTTCACGTTAGGGCTTATTTCCGGGGAAACAGGGTATGCAGTAAACACAGCAAAGCAGTAATACATCAGGACCCAGAAAGGGCCGGGGCCAAAAGAACACTGGCCTGCCAGTATAATGCGATCAGCACACATTTTGGGGCATATGTTTTGCGACAAGGTAAGAAGTCAGCATAGGTATTCGCTGATGGGCAGTCTGTCACTCTGCTCAGCACGCAACAGCATGGGCCTGCGCTGACTCCTTACATTGCAGCAATTCACCACCTGAGATTTACGCTGATTGAGTTATGCTGGTGTAAAACTGCAGTTGTATTTTGGCTAGAGATTTTTAAGGTAAAAAGAGGCAGAAGATGTTAACCCCTGAGCGGGGCAAAATGGCACTCACTGCCCATCACGTTTCCTTAAGAAGGAAGTTCCCGAGGGTGTTGTTATGGAAATAGTAATTTAACCTTCATTAGGGGAGGATACATAACGTGGCCTTTGACAATGACCATAAATTATGGGGCACATAGGACAAAGGGGTCTTTTGGATAATTAAGATAATAAGGGGAGGCCTTTCTCTCACAGGCACGCTTGGTGGGGACACGGGAGAGGGGCCTTCTCTGTGGCTGCTCCCCAGACTCTGGAACTCCCTCCCACTGGAGGCCAGCCTGGCCCCATCTTTGCTATCCTTCTGCAAGCAGGCGAAGACCTTTCTCTTCAGGCAAGCCTTCCCTCAGTGACTGGCTGCCAAGTGAGGTTTTTAAATGGATTGTTGTGCTCTGTTGTTTTTAGTAGTGATTTTAATTATCCTTTTTAATATAATAATTGTTTAATTCTTTTAAAATATTCGTATACTTACTGTTTTTAGCTTTTAAATATTGCCTTTTTAATTATGTAAGCTGCCTTGAGTCCTTTTGAGGAGAAAGGTGGGGCATAAACAAACAAGCAAGCAAACAAACAAACAAACAAATAAATAAATAACTTGTTCCCATCCATTCCGGGCCTTTTAAGTTCAGAAACAAACTGGAAGATAGTGAAGCTGGTTTAATCCTGATGTATCTAGAAATGTATGCATGATACATTGTATCATATCTAGAAAAGTATGCATGATATGTATCCTGATGTATCTAGAAATGTATGCATGATACATTGTATCATATCTAGAAATTGTATGCATGATACATTGCATTATTTAACACAGTTTTTAAATGGCCACCAGCTGAAGGTTTCTGGCCAGTTCTGGGCTGCCATGTTTGACGCTAGCTGTAGTTTAGTGGCACTTTTTAAGGGCAGCCCCACACCAGAAGTGTGCTATAGTAGTCCAACTTCTTGGAAGGCCACATTTGCTCCTCTGACACCGTTGCACCCCGCAACTCCCCAAATTACTCTGCCCGACCAGGTCCAATTACACCCCCAAAAGAAAGCACGTTGTTCCGTTGCCCACCATGTGATTTCTTATTTCCACTCACTTCGAAGTGCTTGGCCAGCCGGCCAGGTTGCACGGGGATAATGTGCTCGTATGTTGACAATTTCCTCCGGATCGGCTCTTGGTAATGGATTTCAAACTGGACTTTGGTTCCTCCTGGAACATTGAGTTCAGCTTTGAAGTTCTCCATGTCGAGAGCATTGCTCCTGCATTTGTTAGTGAACAAGCAAGCAACAACAACACCTTGATTTGCCACCAAAATATCACGCGGAAATTCAGGCGGGTCTCAGGGGATCCCTTAACATTCAAGGAAAGGCGGAGGTCTTTTTTGCACTTATGGAGGAGCAAAAAAAATAAACATAAGTGGAGAAGTTCAACTTTCTCAGAAGCATGTCCTGATGGGTCAAAACAGTGTATTTGTTAGACAAGATTAAATACAGAGGGACTCCCTTTATCCGTAAGATCAGTATCTGCTGATTCCCTTATCCAAAGTCTAAAATATTTAAAATAGTAAAGGAAAAATCCTAGAAATATATGTTTCTAAAGATGAAGTTGCCAGAACTGGCCATTTAAAGGGAGCCACAGTCCATGTTATGTATAGCGTTCACTATAATCCACATTTTTCAGAATTTGTGTCAGGGCTTGAAATTGATCCCCCGTGGATATAGAGGCCCTACGGTATTTGTTATAACCTTTGTTAGAAATAAGCTACATGGTTTAGGTGTCTGGCTATGGAACCAGACGTTGGGAGTTCAATTCCGCACTGTGCCTCCCTGGGAGAAAAGCCAGCCTGTGTAGCCTTGGGCAAGATGCACAGTCCCAGGGCTACCCAGGAGGAGGGGAACGGTGAACCACTTCTGAGTATTTTCTACCCAGAAAGCCCTGGAAGGAGGGGGGGTCATCGTAATTCGAATTTGACTTGATAGTGTACGGTGATTAGTAGTTACAAATGCATTTTCTTTTCTTGCTATATAAAGATCTTTCTGCTGGGCCGAAGGGAGAAGGGATTATATACGATTTGATTCACATACCTCAGTATTCCGGCAGCTTTGCCTTTGGCACGGGCTTGTGCATATTGACTTCTGGCTGCAGATTTCTCCTTAATTGAACTCGTGAAGGTGATGCCATTGACGTTCCTACAAAGGCAGAAACCCAGCAAGAGTGTAAGGGATCTCACCGGCAGAAGAACAGTGGCCCAAAAGAGAGAGGCAGTTTTTCATCACCATTGACCCCATTTCTAGTTTTTCCCACTTTTGGTTTTAAATCAAATTCTGCCCCTCCTATAAAGAAACTGAAAAATGTGCTAAGTTCTCATAAAAAAGCAGGAAACTGATTTTTCACCAGCCAAATTGAAGTGACAGAGCTATTTTTGATTTAGAAAGGACGATGCGTGACCCATAAATGGCTTGTGATAGGGGGGCTGCTGCCACCCCAATTTCGGGTTAAAGTGCCCCATGAGCCCCCCTTCCGTCAGTTGTGCCTGGTGGCTGTAAAGCTGATGAACCTTGACAGGAAAAAAAGTTTTTATATCCTTATTTAGCATCACAAACATGATTGAGCAACCAAAACTACAATTCTCAGGGCTGAGCACTGTTTCATTTCCCCCCCCCCCCCCACACACATTGATATTTTAAAAATTCTCAGCCCTTTTTTCATTGTCCTCCGAATAAATGCAGATTTTGGAAAGTTCTTATCCAGAAATGAACCAGACCCAAACCTCTCCTTTCCCCAAAGCAGGAGGAGGAAGGAGAAAAGAGACAAGATATTTCTACAGAGCCCAGCTGAAAGTGGCTAAAGTCTGGGGACGTGATGTGGAAGAGATAGGCTCAACTTTGCCACTCAGCTATAAAATTCAGTCAGTGACAATGAATTTCCCAGGATAATAGCAGCCTCATCACCTTCACTCCATACTCAGATGTAGAGTGAAGTTAAAACAAAAGAACTGTGTGAATGGTTTCATGTTCCTGAGATAGTTGTGATTCTTCATATCCTACAAATCAGCCATTCAGGTTTGTAACAAGCAATAGTTGAAAAGCACAAGAGCCTTAAATGTTACAAGTGACATGATTTAGGGGGAGCATCCTTGAGCAGGGCTTTGGTGCCTGGATCGTCCAACGTGGCCCAGCCTGCTCTAGGTAGCTACCCATCCTATTCAAAGTGGTTGAACCAGCTCTGCTATTACTTACATGGTAAAGTTGTGAATGAAAGCTCCTTTGGGTACCTGGACATCAAAGACCAGGTTCTGAGGATGCCTGGCTCTGTTTTCCACTTTGGTCTGGACCATCGTGTTGGCGAGACGAGACGTGATGACGGACTGGACCTTGTAGCTATGGAGGACTATGTTGTCATCACCGGCAACCTGCAATTGTCAAACTATTGTGGTGGGATCCACAATATCTTTTGCTTCCCAAGACAGGGGGAAAAGGTGGCCTTTTCGTTAGAATACAGCTCCCTTGCCATTGGCTGTGATGGTTACAGAGGATGGGTGCTGTAGTCCGATAACTAGTAGAAGGTCCTTCATGCGTTGGAATCATCTTGCATTCCTAACTTAGGTGGTTCCTCCTAGATCAGGGGTTCTCAAAATGGGCACCCTGAGGTTCTTGGACTACATCTCCCGGAATTCCTGAACATTGGCTGTGCTAGTGAAGGATTCTGGGAGATGTAGTCCAGGAACCTCTGGGAGCCCAGGTTTGGGAACCACTGTCCTAAAACAAGCGGAGGAAGATCTTGACAGAAAGAATGGAGGACATGCTTCCAACCAGGAAGAGCTGAAACAACCTGCAATCCCTTTTTTTGTTTTTAGATCAGAACAACGCCAAAGACACAAAGAAGTGAAGAAGGAATAGAAAAAGAGACAGAGATGCAGTAGAATCAGAAGTTCAGGAAATTTTCAACATACGGGCTGACTTAAATGTAAAGATTCTTGAGGCTCCTGAAAGACGAACGGGTATTTTTAGGTATAGGCTTTTGCTGACTGCAAGTTAGCGTCATCAGATGTGTGCAACATATGAAAAAGGTGGGCTGCTGTTCATAAAAAGATTATGCCAAGAAAAACTTGTTAGCCTTTCATGAGCCACTTCTTAAAAGTAAAGCTGTTTTAGCATTTTGCAGTGCAAAACCTGTGTTCATGGGTGACTTCGATTGTATGTATGCATTTATTTATCTTTCCTTATAAGGTAACTTTCCGCTATTAGGATACGGCTACACTAGCAGCAGGGAACGAGCTAGTGTGGGCCGTTTGGGAACGGTTGGACTTGATTAGAATCAAGTCTGACCGCTCACATGGAAATGACTCCTGCCAATTTCTTTTTTCTCTTATTTTCAATAAGAGAGCCACTTCAGGATATTGACAAATTAATCACTTTCCCTGCCTGGCAGAGGGTAGGGGAAGTGAAAAAATCTTTTTTTGACTGTGTATAGACTATCGCTGATGCACTGTATCAGTTATTTTTTTAAAAAAAAATCTTTTCTTTGCCTTCTCTTAAAGGGCCAGTTTAGAAACAGTGCAACCGAAGCCACTGCTGTGGATTCAACTGTGGGCAGTTTCTTGGCCAGCCCTTTAAGGTGAGGTGAAGACAAGATTTTTTAAAAAAATTTGATATAACTAATGCAATGCATCAGTGATAGTCTTTTATATAACTAATGAATCAGCGATAGTCTACATAACAGTAAAAAAAAATATTTTTTTTCACTTCCCCTGCCCTCTTCCGGTCAGGGGAAGCAATTAATTTGCCAATATCCTAAAGTGGCCTGCTTACTAAGCCACTTCACAACATTGGCAAATTGAAAGAGGAAGGCTTGCTTTCGATCGGTTCCAGAGATCACACACACTGGAACTGATCCAAACCTCAGCGAGCCTACCTGCACCAGAAAAGTAGAAGCTCCTTAATAGGGTTCAGAAAGGTGTGGGTAAGAATGCTCAGGGGACAGGTTGGTGCGCTATAGGAAATACGTTGTCTGATTGCCATCTTGAAGAGCCTGTCCCTGCAGGGCTCCAAACAGCAGAAAAACTGCCCATGTCGTCAGCCTCTTAATTTATGAATATACATATATCCAGTGTGGTATACTGCATAGGGTGGCAAACTATGACTCAGGAGACCTGGGTTCGAATCCCATGGGAATGCCCTTGCCCCACTCCAAGACTGTGCTCTAGAGATGGGGATATTCATATTTGTAAACGAATACGACTATCCCCATCCCAGCTGGACCTAAGGAACTCTGCCGTTTCCCTGCTCGGCTGGCCACTCAGCAGCTGTGCGGGGAGACTAGTGCTCCCTGCCTGGAGTGGCCAGCCAAGCAGGAAGACAGCAGAGCTCTGGGCACCATTGGCAGGAAGAGCGGGACCTTTGCAGTAGCGGGACACGTGAGTGGATGGTCCAGTCCCAGGGGGCAGGACCCTAATTAGGTTCAGCTAGGACGAGAATATTCGTATTCGTTGACAAATACGAATCTCCCCATCTCTACTGTGCTCCTGGAGTTCTGGATATCTGAAATTCCAATTTAAAAAAAAATCTGAATTCGAAGGGCTATAATTCCGAATTCCAAATCTAAATTCCAAATCTGAATTTTGGTGCTAGTGAACGTCCTTCATTCATATCCATACCTCTTTTTCTCCCTCCCCCCCCCAAATACTGTACATTTATAAAGTTTCTTCTCTAGCACCGATCCCCTTGTCAGTTTCCATCTGAGCTCTGTTGTGACAACATTGTGCAAGAGAAGGCAAGAAAACAGGGCTGGTTAATATCCTGCTACCTAGACAGAGAGAGAGAGAGAGAGAGATCCTAAAGCAAATGGTGGAATTGACCTCCGGTTAACAGTTAACCTTATGGTGGGGGTGGAAAATCACTTTGTAATGGAGAAAGAAGAAGAATCAATACCAAAGCTCACCAATTCTCCGGAGTCCTCGTGGTCGGTTGTGCTCCTCTAGAGTTAAAACAAACAAAGACAGTATCAGTCGTATACTCTAAAGGTTACAGAAAGAGTGAGTTAGATCAAAGCCTGGAAAAGTAATGGGGGTGGGCGGGCAAGGGTGCAAGGCTTTTTAAACTACAACTTCCAGAATCCAGAGTTCGAAAAACAGGAAACTTCCAAGCAGGGAAAGCTAGATGTCCGTATGGTTTATCTTGAGGGAATCACCAACGGTGCAGATATTAACCTTAGAACACTTATTTTTCCCCAGCTGGGAAGGGGTTTTTCAATTGGGATCTGAATGAAGATTGAATAACTGCAGTCTTCCTCTTTTCCAGTTCTTTTTCACATTTTTAAGAAATGACAGGTTGTCTTGTCTACTTCTGCAAAAACTTGGAATCAGCTTGGTATGAAGTTTGTGAGAAAACCATGACAGACATAGTAACTGGTTCACAGAAATCAGAAATATAAATCTGAGATGCAAAGTGGAAACCCCCGAGCACTATACTACTATTATTATTGTGGCTGGTATATTAGAAGGCCCATGAAGAGAAAACTACTCCACCTGGAAAATCACACATTTTGTTTTTTAAAAATGTCCTTTTTCCCCCTATGGAGGGAGCTAAAAATAATGTCTTACTCCAGTAGGTTAAGCATGCAATTAGCTTCATGACAGGTCAGAGAATGGCAGAATTTTCAAATCCAGTTCACAAGCAAAGCCAGGGAGCAGTTGTGTCTATTTTTTTTTTTCATCTTTATTGCACAGGTCAAGCAGAAAACAATATACTATGAAAGCGATTTTGAACGGCTGTATGATTCCCACCTCATTCCCTGCGATAGGAAAAGACAACTTGAAATTTAGTGGTTCTGGATTTGGCCCTTTGTCCGGAAAAGGAATTGGCCAATGGTTCCCAACCTTGTGTCCCTAAGTATTCTTGGACTAAAGCTCCCAGAAGGCTTTGCCACTAGCTGTGCTGGCCAGGATTTCTGGGAGTTGTAGTCCAAGAACATCTGGGGACTCAAGGTTGGGAAGCACTGGAATAGGCAATGAGTTCCATAGGTTTCATGAAAGAGCACTGGAACACAGTGAATTCAGGCAGGAATTCAAGCATAGCTTGCATTTCTAAGCCTCTTTTAACACCATTCCACCTACAGTTAAGGCAAATTAATCTCTATACCACATAGCTATTCTTTCCCCCATTTCAGTCTCATCCCATAGTTCCTCCTCATTCTAAGGACTCCACAATCAAGAAACAGGCTACTGTACCTGATGCCTGCCATTCCGCAGAGCAGATCTGGAAACAAATCCATCCACCTCCCAGTCAAACAACTCATCCAGATCCTAGAAGAAGAGCCACCGAGAAGATTAGAGAAGCAGGGCAGATTATTTATAGAGGGAGATTATCTGTAGACTTCCCACGTCATAGAATCATAGACTAATTGAGCTGGAAGGGGCCTATAAGACCTTCCAACTCCTGCTCAAGGCAGGAATCCAAATCACAGCATGTCTGACAGAGGGTGGTCCCATTTTCTCTTGAACGCCTCCAGCGTTGGAGCACTCACTGCCTCCCAGGGTCATTAGTTCCACTGTCATACTCCTCTAACAGTTAAGATGTTTTTCCTGATATTCAGCCTAAATCTGGCTTCCTGTAGCTTGAGCCCATTGTTACGTGTCCTGCACTCTGGGATGATGGAGAACAGATCCTGGCCCTCCTCTGTAGGACTGTATTTGAAAAGTGTTCCCAAGGCTCAACAGGCCCAGTTCTCCCAATCATTCCTCATAGACCTTGGTTTCCAGTTCCCTTTTCCTCCTGGTTGCCCTCCTCTGAATTTGCTCCAGTTTGTTGGCCTCCTTCTTGAAGTGCAGTGTCCAGAGCTGGACATGGTACTCTAGATGAGGCCTAACCAGAGGGACTACTCTTTCACGGGATTTGGAGACTATGCTTCGGTTAATGCATCCTAAAATCACATTTGCCCTTTTTTGAAGCCACATCACACTGTTGGCTCATATTCAGCTTCTGATCTACAACAATCAGGTAAAAGATCGTCAAGCCAACACAGAGTCAGAAAAGTTAGCGGAAGAGGGTTAATTTTTGTTGTTATGTACTATCAAGCATCTAATCTATGGCAATCCTCATAGGGTTTTTCAAGGTCAGTGAGAGGTTTAAGGAGTCATTTTGCCATTGCTACGTATGTACCCCCCTCCGAGAGTTACCATGGTCAAGCGGGGATATGAACCCAGCTCTCCTGGATCTTAATCCGTCACTCTATCCAGGACACCACGCCGACTGAACACTGTTAGCGAACTCAAAAATCCAACCGAGTACATATTAAGTTGGAGGGTGTGAATTTTTAACAGTTAAATTGTCATTTAGGTTTCAGTTGGATTATTTACAATTACTTACAACCTTATTGCAAGGAGTTAGAAAATCCGCTCCCAGAGATTGGGGTCCTGGATCAAACGGAGAGACTACATGGGTGCAGCATCTACACCTGGTTCTGATAGTTGCTTTTGCACATTGAAAGCAATGGCAGAGAGAGTTGGGCTAGCATGCTCCCCTCAGTGTGTGTGGTCTGGTCTCTACACATTTACCAAAGAATTAAAGGGTACCCCTTTAGACACAACTGAACTTAATAATAAGTTAGGGTATATGGGGCAATAGAGAGAATTGTAACAGAGCAAAATACAGTTTTATTCAATTTTTTTTCCATCTATTTATTTGAACACCTTTATTTTCTATAACATGCAGAAATTGCAGTTTGGGGCAACAAGTACAAACCTTCTAGAAGATTGAGGCAACCCAGACTTCAGCCCACAGTGAGTTAAAAAAACAATAACGCCCCTATAAACATGTGCTCATATTCACACACATACAGACACTTGACTACTGAAGAAACACCTTCAGACCTCATCAAAGTCCACACCTTCTAACCTAGATAATTAGAAATCCCAGATAGACAGGCATCACTTTGATTGCTTCTGTTGCTTCTGTTGTTGTCCACTCTACTCATGCTCAGAGGCTACTTCACATATCCTGGAACTGAATCACGCAACCGTAGGGTGCGCTAAATGTTTCCCTCAGAGCTGAAACTCATTTTGAGGAGAAATTCTCAAGCAGATTGCCTTGCCATAATAACAATGGTTTGACCATTTAATGCATAACACAATGCCGAAAACGTTGAGGAAAAAACCCCCACAGAAAACAAGAGAGTTGCTTCTAAAAATCAAACAAACGGTGGCCAAAAGGTTGGGAAGCATTAAAAAAAAAATTGTTCCAAGGCCATAGGCGCTCAGGTGAGAGAAACTGGGACCCCCGCAAACCCCCCACCCAACCCCCGTTGCATTGGATCAGGCGATTACACTGGGCAGAAAGCGGACAAAAGCAACGTCAGCCCAATTAGAGCAAAATTTAACCCCCTCTGCCGGCTGAACAACGACAAAATTAAGACAATTCCCAACTAAAAAGAGATGATTCCCCAACAGGCTTCCCCACACTAAGCTGTTCATGAAATGGTCACCCGTTTTTAATGTCAATTCATCTGTGCCTAATTGGATGCAAACTGTGGACTAAATTGCTCATGTAGCCACCCCCTAAAACAATGGCTCCCAACCTTGGGGAACTTGGGTGTTCTTGGACTACAACTCCCAGAAGCCTTCACCATCCGCTGTGCTGGCCAGGGTTTCTGGGAGTCGCAGTCCAAGAACACCCAAGTTCCCCAAGGTTGGGAGGTAAAGGTAAAGGTTCCCCTTGACATTTAGTCCAGTCGTGTCCGACTCTAGGGCCCGGTGCTCATCCCCATCTCCAAGCCGTAGAGCCAGCGTTTGTCCGAAGACAGTTTCCGTGGTCACGTGGCCAGCGCGACTAGACACGGAATGCTGTGACCTTCCCACCGTGGTGGTACCTATTTATCTACTTGCATTTACATGCTTTCGAACTGCTAGGTTGGCAGGAGCTGGGACAAGCGACGGGAGCTCACTCCATCGCGTGGATTCCATCTTACGACGGCTGGTCTTCCGACCTTGCAGCACAGAGGCTTCTGCGGTTTAACCCGCAGCGCCACCACGTCCCCTGTTGGGAACCACTGGCCTAAAAGTAACTTTTTTTCAACAATAGAATGAGTTGCTTTCACTGTTTTGAAACCTCTCTCCAAGGTTGCTTTGGGCAATAAATTTATTTTTAAAAGTAACTTTCCAAGCATGGATTCATTCTGTCTCTACTATCAAGGAGGAGAGGATATTATCCTGCCAAATATACATTTAGCCACTCAAGTACCTGCTCAGTCACACATTATTAAATAATGTCCACTCCAGTCCAGTGGTTTGTTTTGTTGTTGTTTTTTAGAGAGAGAGAAGGCTCAGGCACACAGGACTTTGGAAAGACCGAGGGGGGTTAACAAAAGGGGCCTTCGTTCTCGGAAATTAGTTAGAATGACACTGCAATGGATGGACATTATTTAGTAATAACTTGGTAATGGATGACTTGGAAATGCAGAGGAAGAATAGAAATGACAGGTGATACTCGAAGAATCACAGAAGCATAGCGGTGGGCAATGACAATCTAAGCAATAATTGCAAAATTGATTACTTTTAATAAACCTTTAGGGGAGCATTATTTATGCATAATCCACCACACTCTCTAACAATGAAATCCAACTCTATTTTTTAAGAACATAATAAAGGTTCCATTAAAATCTGAAGGGTTTCAGGTTCAGATGATTGAAGCTGGTGTTTAATGTTGAAATGCTTCAGATTTTCACAAATACCTATATATAAAATGAAGGTGTGATTGTTGGTCACTGCTGTTTCATTTAAATAAATATAAATATTACTAAGACCTCACTACAGTACCTTGTTTTGAGATACTGAAAGAAGGCTGAGGTAAATAAATATTTAATATGCTTTACAAGACAGTCTGACGCATCGGTTAGAGTGTTGAATTTGAAGCATGTAGAGGCCTGGGTTCAAATCCTGACTCAGACATGAAATCTGTGAAGTGTTTGTTGACTAGTAGAGTGGACCATATCACTGGGCAGCCACCTCAGGCAGCAGATTTGGGATGTCATGGGAGGGCTGTACATGGATAGTACAGTAATTAAATTGTCATTATTGGATGTTTACTGCCAGGGTTGGGAGAGGAGGTTGTGGATTTTCTGCTTTATGGGTTAACAAAACACGGCTGGATTTTGACAATGTCCATCTTGACTTGCCTCAGTCTCACCAACAAATTAAACTTTGTTGAAAAGTATTGTAATAGGTTGCCAGTAATTAAGGCCAGTACTCTACCTCTAATCTCAGCTAGAGTGCAGATCCATTGAGTCTATCATTGAATAATATTCCACACTTAATGTAAATCCCTGTCATCGAAGCAACCAACATGAATTTGACCCAACTCCGGGAGGCAGTGGAAGACAGGAGGGCCTGGCGTGCTCTGGTCCATGGGGTCACGAAGAGTCGGACACGACTAAATGACTAAACAACAACAACAATGTAAATCCCATTGAGTTCATGAGTCTCCCTTAGGTAGGACTAGCCACAAGATGCTGGTCTAAAGGTTTAGGTTGCATGCTCTACGCCCTTCCCCAGGAGGAAGTCCCATTGAGCTCAATGGCGATTATCTTTCAGGAAACACATATCAGATGGCTCTGTGAGTTGGTGCTTCCACTGACATGACAGGGAAAAGCTCAATGAATGCAATTGTGTCAAGTAAAAGTCTTGATAAGAAAACGGGGAGAAATACGGACAACCTGAAGCCACTCAAGTCTTCTTGCTACCTGACGTAGCGTAGGACAGGGCACCTCCCCATGCCCCTCTATCAGTGCCAAAGTTTAGCTAAGCCAATCCTAATATTCTGGCATACGAGGCAGAAAATCTTCCACACAACTCTTTCCCCCAAGGCACTACAAATAGGAGAAAAGGATCCGAACAACTAAGCATGTTTGGCTCTTTCTTGCCCTCCATAATCTGCCACCTGAGGCTACTGCTTTGTCGTAGGAGCCAACCCATTCCTAAGTTCCCCGCAGTCCAAATTGGCCCCTCTTCGGGAGGGCCCACAGGAGAAAGGAAGGCTTACCTCTGCCTTTTCTTCAACGATGAAGTCAAAGCTCCATATTTCGGAAGCCAAAAACAGCACCAAGACGCAAGCAAAGTGCATCTTCTTCTTCTCTGCGTCTTCAAGAGAATACTAAGCCTAAAGGCTGGGTGGCCGGTGGACCGCTCTGCAACGTTTACACCAAGTTCAAGGTGGGTAGGTGGGACAGGAGGGAGGGAGGGGGAGAACACCAAGCCCCAGATGTCTCGGTGGTATTTTTGAAGATCCTTTTGCAATGCTAACTTTGTTTGAGCTCAGACAAATATTTGCCCAATAATGCACGTAGGGGCACAGGTTACAGGTTGTGTAAACAGGTCTTTGCTAGGCCGGCATCCTCTGATAACGGTTCGGCGCAGGATTGGTGCTGCTCAATTTCACTTTGTAGTTTTTACCCCATGCTTTGGACTGAAGCAAATTCAGAAGGGGCCATGGGTAGGATTGATGGGGCTCTGCGGGGTGGGAGTGGGGGGAGGAAGAGGAAAAATGGTCCCTGATGAGATCATGGTACAATCAAAAAGACTGAGTTGGATACATTCATTAAATGAACTTCCAACAGATACAAGTGCATCAAAGGGCCCTGATTAAAAAAACTGAGCAATGTATATTCAGCCTGGCAGCACCGTTTCAGGGAAGCATGCAGAGAAACACCATTCCCAGCACAGTTAACACATACAGTATTTATGTTTTATTGTTCGTCTATTAGATAAAACTCTATTCCGCTTTTCCTCCAACACACTTAAGGCAATCATGTTTTATCCAACAAGTACATAATTTTCTTCCTCTCCACTTTATAGCGTATTTGCAAAGTTAACGGGCTGGAAGCCAGAAATACTAGTGACAGAAAATCGAAACGACAGCTGTTTTTAATATTGTTATAGGTTTAATAGTACTTTAACATTAATATGCTAATTTATTGTGATTTTTAATATTTGTACACTATTTTTAGCTTTTGTATGCTGCCTTGAGTCCCTTCATTGGGAGAAAGGTAGACTATAAATAAAGTAAATAAGTAAGTAAGGATGTGAACCCATCGATAAAAAAAATGTGGGAAATGCCCCAGAATTAGGATGAGCGGATTCATTTTTTTCCTGCTGACCACATGGTGCAAAAGGACATGCAAATCAGCCTGGAGTCCCCCCATCCCCATCCATAGTTTTTACTTCCACTGCTGGGGCTCCTACTATCTGAAAAAATTGATCCATTTGCATCTGTTTAGGTAGTGTGATCACTCAAACTGATGCAGAAAATCCACCATGCCAGCGTAGACTCAAAGGAATGGTAAACAAAGCCTCTCTCGATTGGTAAGACTTCTCTTTTTAAAAAAGCAGCTTAAGATAACAAGAGGAGGAAACAAGAGAAGAAGACCCTTGTTTACAGCTTCTTAGGCAATTTCCTTGTAACTGTGCCTCCTACAGGGCTACATTAGAGCTGTAAATAAGCTGCAAACAAGGCTTTCCTCCTCTCTCCCTGCTCCAGCGAACAGACTCCGAGAAACCCAAATTCCCCAGTGAGCCTTTACAGTGAGTAAATGTGAGTGAATTCATATTTCCCTCGCTGTATAGTCACACCCTAGGTAATTAAATGAATAAATATCATCACAACAGCCCAATGAGATAAGAGTTAAGGCTAAGAGTGAGTGGCCCAAGGTCACAAAATGAGTTTTATGGCTCAATGGGAACCCGAACCCAGATTTTCTAAACCCCAGTCCAGCACTCTAATCATTATACCACAACTGGTCCCTGTTTTAATTCAAGGACAGGTCATGTGTAGTAGCTTCATGGATATTTTAGGGCTATGATACCATCATCCCTCACTACTCAAATCAGTAGGTTTAGGCTGATGGGTATTGCAGTCCATCAACATCTAAACAGTTGCATGTTCCCGATCCCTGTTTTAATCCAAGATTCAAAAAGGGCTCTGGCGCATTAAATGTGCATGACTTTTATTGTGAAGGTCATTCAACTTCTCCCGTCGTTGGCTAGTTCCCAAGTACAGTTGCTATTAGATACTGTATTATTTTTTAAAAAATTACATTTTCAATTATGTATGTCACATTTTTATTAAATCCCTGGCTATGCCCTGTTTTTGGACAACGCCCAAATTACTAACCGAATTGGCCTGGTTTTGACTGATTTGTATGAGGTTTAGATAAAAGCAGGATGATTCGATTCAGTTACGGAATTAAGTAAAATGAACAGGCAAACGGGTTTGAATCTGGAGACACAAACTTGCTTCAGTTTCTTTTTTAAAAACGTTCACTGTGCCTATTATGCACCATATGGTGTCTTGTGTAGTGTAGTAGATAGAATGATGGACGAGGACTCTGGAGAACAGGGTTCGAATCCACACTTCGCCCCGAGACTCACTGGGGACGTGGAACTGGTAGAACTACTTAAATGTATCACTCACCTTGAAAATCCTATTAGGGTTATTAGAAATCAGTTTTGACTTGACAACACACAATTAACTCACTGTTATGCAAAGACCTGAAGTTAGCTGACTGAAATTTGTGAGTTTACTTCCCTCTTTAAGGTCTATTATGTTGCTATATTTCATGTATATCAGTTTAAAACAAAAAATGTTATACCTTTTTCAGGTTTTCCAACACACTGAACTTCACAAATAGACAAATTGGTTCAGATCCAAGACACAAAGGAAATCAGATGAAGTATGGACCAAACCAGGAAGGCAGCCATGTTGTCTGTTACCTCCTGATATTGCGTAATTGGTTCGTTCCACCCACATGGGATACATGTTGAGCATGGACGCCCAAATAGGATGCCCACAATAAAATTTCTTAGGGACCCCTCTCCAGATATCTGATCCCAGGGCCGTCCCAACTGTTAGGTAAAGTAAGGTGGTTGCTTCCGATAGCAAATCCAGAGAGGTAGCAAATGTACCCTTCTGGCTGTTATTGCTGGACTCCACAACTGGTCCCCACTTTCACAAAAGAACATAAGAAGAGTCCTGCTGGATCAGGCCAAGGGCCCCTCTAGTCCAGCTTCCTGGATCTCACCGTGGCCCCACCAGATGCCTCTGGGAGCACACGAGACAACAAGAGACCTGTCTCCTGATCTCCCTCCCCTGCATCTGGCATTTGGAGGGACCTTCCTTTTAAGCCTGGAGATTATACATCCCCATCACGGCTTGTAACCTGCGACAGACTTTTCCTCCAGGAATCCGTCCAATCCCCTTTTTAAAAGGCATCTAGGTCAGATGCCATCACTACATCCTGTTGCAAGGAGTTCCACAGACTAACAACACACGGGGGTCAAGAAATATTTTCTTTGGTCTGTTCTCACTCTCCCAACACTCAACTGGAGTGGATGTCCCCTGGTTCTGGTATTGCGTGAGAGGGGAAAGAGCTTCCCTCTATCCACTTTATCCATCCCCTGCATAATTTTACACGTCTCAATCATGTCCCCCCTCAGGCGCCTTTTCTCTAGATTAAAGAACCCCAAACGCTGTCGCCTTTCCTCATAAGGGAGGTGCACCAACCCAGTCATCATCTGAGTCGCTCTCTTCTGCACCTTTTCCAGTTCCACGATATATTTTTTGAGGTGCAGTGACCAGAACTGTACGCAATACTCCAGGTGCGGCCTTACCAGCATTTTGTATAATGGCATGATAATGTTGGCTGTTTTATTTTTAATCCCCTTTTTAATGATATCTAGCATGGAATTGGCCTTCTTCACCACTGCCGCACACTGGGTTGACACTTTCATCAAGCTGTCCACCAGCAAGCACACCAAGATCTCTTTCCTGATCCATCACAGACAGCTCAGAAGCCATCAGCTGATAAATAAAGTTTTGAATTTTTTTTGCCCCAATGTGCATTACTTTACATTTTCTTATATTGAAACACATTTGCCATTTTGCCACCCATTCTCCCAGTTTGGAGAGATCCTTCTGGAGCTCTTCACAAACCCCTTCTGGTCTTCACCACCCAGAAAAGTTTTGTGTCATCTGCAAACGTGGCCACCTCACCGCTCATCCCTGTCTCCAGGTCATTTATGAACAGGTTGAAAAGCACCGGTCCCAGGACAGATCCCTGGGACACACCGCTCTTCACCTCTCTCCATTGCGAAAATTGCCCCTTGACACCTCCTCTCTGTTTCCTGGTTCTCAACCAATTCTCAAACCATAAGAGGACCTGCCCTCTTATCTCCTGACGGTGGAGTTTTCTCAGCAGCCTTTGGTGAGGGACCACATCAAACGCCTTCTGAAAATCCAGATAGACAATATCCACTGGTTCGCCCGCATCCACATGCCTGTTGGCCTTTTCAAAGAATTCTAAAAGCTTTCTGAGGCAAGACTGACCCTTACAGAAGACATGCTGATTTTCCCTCAGCAAGGCTTCTGTAAGTTTGTCCTGGGCTCCCGGTTTTCACCTATATCAGTGGTTCCCAACCCTGAGTAACCCAGATGTTCTTGGATTGCAGTTCCCAGAAACCCAGGGCAGAACAGCTGGTGATGAAAGCTTCTGGGAATCGCAGTCCAAGAACACCTGGGTTACCCAAGGTTGGGAACCACTGACCTAAATATCAAGAGAAACTTCCTAACTAATAACAGCAAAAGCTTCCTGAGAGTGGAACAGACTTCCACTGGAAAATGGGGAGCTCTGCCTTTGCTAGAGGTATTTATGCAGTGACCTGACAGTCATTTATACAGGATGCAATAGCTGCCAGGTGCCTGCCCGGGGCAAAGGATTGAATTTGTTGACTTTCAAGGTTAACCTTTAAATTCTCTGACTCTATGAAAGACTGGTTAGTTGTGTTTTCCTCTTCTGGAATGCATTTCTGTGTACTCACGGTAAAGCAAACTCTGAGAATGCACTCCAGAAATGCTAGTATAGATTGATTTTCCTCCCCCTCCAGGTAAGTGGCATGGTCAGGAGGGAGCGAGCGAAGTAACTGCAGCATCATAAATAGCATTGCCAGCTTTTCGTGTCATGCAGTGTGGGATGGATATTAACATGCACATACATTTTCCTTTCCCAAATTTCAGAACATGAAAATATTCTAGGCTTGGAGATACTGTAAGCCTCTCAGATGGCATGCTTGTCATTTAGCTCTTACTACGGCACAGGAGCCTGGTGAGAAAAAAAGTTGTCGGCTCCATGGACAGAAATATTTTGGCAGCCCCCTTTCTTTTACACAGCTCTTACCAAACCTTTTATATTAGCTGGGCAGATAGAAACCACCACCTGCTTCTCATACTAACTACTTCCATATTGGAGGAAATATGACCTGCTTAATTTAATTTCTGCCACTTCTGCATATGAAGAAGTCAAAAATCTTGCCGTAAAAAGCTGTCAGATCTACCCTCTAAAGCAAGATACAGATTTATTTGGGCTGATTTATTGCTGTTTTAACCATTTTCCTCCTTTCCCAGAGAATTCAGAGCTACTGTTTAGCTTCCCCAAAGGAGAAGTTATTTATTACCCAAGGCTTCCTATGTATCCCTAATGCCATGGCAGGGAAAGTACAATAATTTTGCTTTGTACTGTTCCCCACCCTTTAAGGTGCTGTTGGGGGTCATGAAAAGATACTGCACATCCCAGCTATAACTGATTTCCCCCCACTATAGAACTAATGTCAGCTTTGGGAAACACAGATTTCATAGAATCATAGAATCATGGAGTTGAAAGTGGTCTTTAAAACCATCAGGTCCAACCCCCTGATCAATGCACAAATACAAATCAAAAGATATCTGCCAGGTGGTTGTCTAATTTCCTCTTGAATGCCTCCAGTGTTGGGAACATTCACCACCTCCCAAGGTCATTGGTTCTGTTGTACTGCTCTACAGTTAGGACGTTTTTCCCTGATATTCAGCCGAAATCTGGCTTCCTGTAGCTTGAGCCCATTACAGTGGTACCTCGATTTACGAACTTAATCCATATTGGAACGGCGTTCATAAGTCGAAAAGTTCGTAAGTCGAGGCAAACTTTTCCATAGGAATGCATTGAAAACCATTTAATCCGTACCTGCTGTTTTTCGTTCATATGTCGAGGCGCTGTTCGTAGGTAGAGGCATTAGTTCCCATAGGAACTAATGCAAAGCCGGTTAATCCGTATTCTACCACTAGGGGGAGAATTTTTTTTTTTATTTTTTCTTCTTTTGACCTAAGATGAACTTAGGTCAAAAAAAGGGCAGGAAAGGGTTTTTTTCGGGTTTTTTTTCGTTCGTAAGTCGAGGCTCCGTTCGCTAGTCGAAGCAACATTTTGCGAACGGAGCCGTTCGTAACTCGAAAAGTTCGCAAGTGGAGACGTTCGTAAGTCGAGGTACCACTGTATTATGTGCCCTGCATTCTGGGATAATCGAGAAGAGATCCTTTCAATCATGAGAATATGAGAATGAATAGAAATATGGTTTCAGATCGTTGTTAAGAAGAATTTACCAAAATTGGCAGGTGTCCCATCTTTTTTACAGAACACCTTGAAATTTTCAAAGTGTGAAAGTGAAAAACTTGTGTAACTTGTAAATGTCCAGCCTTAGTTTAACACATAAAAACAAAGAGACAGACGGACAGGTAGATAGATAAATGGTCTGGTTGTGAATTGCTACTTTGTTCATCCCGAATCAGAGGCGTCATTTTTTTATTCTTAACAGCTCCTTATGTTTAAGATCTGTTTTGTCAGACAGGTATGATACGGTCCTCACCAGTCTGGGAATAGACTGATGCAGATAGAACAGAGTTTTATTGTTGTTGTTGCTTTTAAGAACCTTCCAACATTTGCAGCCAACTTGAGCAAGCTCTCTCACCTACCAACTACCTACCTACCTTGAACACTCCTCAGCTGACTTTGTGCTTTGACTTAGTAGACTCTCAAAGTGAAGCTTTTGTTCACCTAGTTAGCCCGAGGAGCAGCCTTGTCGTGAAGGTCAGTAGCGACAGGGAAAAAGAGGCTGAGGGTGGCGGCGGCAGGCTCAGGCAGCAGAGAATGGGGGTGGCAGTCTTGCTCTGCCACCTGAGGTCACCTTTCCATTTGGCTAATGGCCCAATCAAATCTGATGTTCACATTTCTTCAAATTTTCGGCTGACCGCCGAAGAATTGATGCTTTTGAATTGTGGTGCTGGAGGAGACTCTTGAGAGTCCCCTGGACTGCAAGGAGAACAAACCTATCCATTTTGAAGGAAATCAACCCTGAGTGCTCACTGGAAGGACAGATCCTGAAGATGAGGCTCCAATACTTTGGCCATCTCATGAGAAGAGAAGACTCCCTGGAACAGACCCTGATGTTGGGAAAGTGTGAGGGCAAGAGGAGAAGGGGACGACAGAGGACGAGATGGTTGGACAGGGTCATCGAAGCGACCAACATGACTTTGACCCAACCCCGGGAGGCAGTGGAAGACAGGAGGGCCTGGCGTGCTCTGGTCCATGGGGTCACGAAGAGTCGGACACGACTTAACGACTAAACAACAACAAATGGCCCAATCAAATCTGATGTTCACATTTCTTCATATTTAGGAGGATAAGAGCCTGATGTTGACAAAACTTAAATGTGGGGGACAATATTGTGTGTGTTTTTTTTTCTATCTACACACAGAAAGACTAATTAGATACCACTTTCATTAGCACAGCTTTCCAGATCCAGCTGGCTGTCCATACGTGCCATCAACTGTGACTTTTGGGAACCTTTTTCAAGGTTTTTCAGGTAGAGAAGACCCAGAAATGGTTTAACATTCCCTTCTTCTGGGTGTGTCTTGGGACTGTGTGCAGCTTGCCCAAGGCCACACAGGCTGGCTCTACTCAGAGGAGGCACAGTAAGGAATCGAACTTCCAACTATACCTAAACCGCTGAGCTATCTAGCCAGTTAATAATAAAAAATTAATAAATTAAGTAAAAAATGAGAGCAGTTCTCACTTTTCAAGGCATATCTCTCTAGGCAAGCCTTTACACTATTATGGCTGAAATCCTATTGTACTTGGCATTATGCCTGTGGAAGCTTTCAGGGAGTTGTACCCAAGCTCATCATCTGCCTAACTGCACAATGAACAGAGCATTGATTGCTGGACGTGTTGCCCGACTGTGCCTGAAGAAGAACTTGCCAAAGAGGATTCTGCCTTGGTGCAAATTTCTCAGAGTAAAACCTCTACCCTTACATCTGTCATTGAGCTTTTCTGGATGGCACTGTTTACCCAGAACTGGCTGGATAGTTCAGTGAGTTAAGTATCTGCCTGCAGAGCCAGAGGCTGGGAGTTCAGTTCCCCGCGGTGCATTCCAGAAGAGCCAGCCTGGGTGGCCTTGGGTCAGCTGCACAGTCCCAGGATGCTCCCAGAAGAAGGGAAGGGTCAACCACTTTCTGTGTATTCTCTACCCGAATAGGGTCACCATAAACCAGAATTGATTTAGTGGCACATGATGATGATGATTGTAATGTACCCAGAGCACCACCAGGTGGCATAATGTGCTTAGCTATCCTTAGTTTGCGTAGCACATACTAAATACTAAACCTTGGTTTTCAAATGCTATGCACACAGTTACTTTTAATACTTATTAGGGTCCAAAGGTTTGCTGTCTGTGATACAGGAGAATAGAGACGATTGCCCACCCACTCCAGAATCTTTTGACGTGGAAGAAGGGAGCTTCATACATTTTAAGGGTCTAGAACAAGGCCCAACAAAGAAAACCAGGACAACAAGGAGGGGTCACGCCCAAGGTCTGTCTGCTCCAGAATCCAGCTTCCCACTACAGCTTAGGAAATTTATTTTGGGAGGAGAGATTAAGAGCAGAAATTTGCAGAATTTCCACTTTGTTATCAAGCTAAGGCTTAAAAACTAGGGGTATGCAGCTCCTTTTGTGTTTGTTTGGACTACAATTCCCAGAATTCTCTGCTAGAGAAGGCTTTTGCAGTCTCCTGACCTACTACACTACAGCGGTAGTCCAAATGTCACTAATCCATGTCATTGCCAGAACTGCAACACTGGAGCTCTCTGGCAGAGATGACTAAGTTCCTTGCTAAACTACAGACTCCAGGCTTCCATAGGAAGGTGCCATGACAGTTTGAGAGGTATCAAACAGTGTCATGTAGTTACATTGATAGTTCTTTCCCCCTGCCTGTTATATATTTTCCTGTTAGCTTGCCCTTCAGCCAGCCTGCCCTAGCAAATAATTCCACAGGCTTAGGTGCTGGTGAGGTAAAGAAACCTCCCCAGAAGAAGATGCAGACAAAACGTTAGAAAGCACCAAACCAATCTCACTGATGTTCTACATAAATTCTAAGAATGAAACTCCTGCTGCCTAGCCCACACCTTCGCACTTCACAAACCAGCCGACCAGGTGTGAGACTACCCACGGAAACCAGGAGGTGCAGTAGAGATGGGCACGAATCAGAAAAATGGTAATTTGTGTTGATTCGTGATTCATCCAGGTTGAGGAATCATGTGTTACAGATTTACAAATTTTTCTGACGAATCAATGAATCACTTCATCAAGTCATTTTTGCCTTTAAAACCCTATAAAATGCTCCTCCCCCCCCAAGTACCTGGGGGGTGCTCTTTATGGGTGTATAACATGGACATCCAAAACCCAATCTTCACTAACTATGGCAGGATTGTAGAGGAGAATCAGAGGAAGCCTCTCTGCAATTGTGGTGTCTCTAGGTGCTTGGGGGGCTGTTTTATAGCCCAACAAATCAACACATCAAAAATCACTAAAATTCATTGATTCCTATCCGTCAGAACTCGGAGGCATTGATTCGTCCAAATACAAATCAACAAATTCGCTATTTGTGAAGATTTTTGAATTCATTTTTCAGTTTGTGCCCATCTCTAATGTCTATGCAATCAACAGTCTTTTTAATTAGTCGTTTCACATTCCCTGTGCCTAGCCTGGATATAACTTGTGGCTTTACTTCACTCTTAAATGTCTAAAGAAGTGAATGTATTTCCGAAGTCTCACACTGAGTTATAACAATTAGTTTTTAAGGTGCCACATTTTTGCTTTTTTGTGTTTTTGTCAAGATAGGCAAAGAATGTGCACCACTCTGGTCCATGCGCTCGTAATCTCGAGATTAGACCACTGTAATGCTCTCTACGTGGGGCTACCTTTGAGATCGATGCGGAAACTCCAAATGGTGCAGAATGCGGCGGCCAGACTTCTTAGTGGGGTGAGGAAACATCAACATATCACTCCCACTCTGGCCGCCTTACACTGGCTGCCCGTTCGGTTCCGCGTTGATTTCAAAGTTCTAATGCTTACGTATAAAGCCCTAAAGGGTTTAGGGCCTCGATATCTGGCGGAACGCCTTCTCCCACCTAAATCTACTCGTATCACTCGATCTAGCCAGGAGGTGAGGTTGAGGAGCCTAACGCCGAGGGAGGCCCGGAAGGAAAAAACAAGAAACCGGGCCTTCTCGGCAGTGGCTCCTCGCCTTTGGAATAACCTCCCTTCTGAGATCCGTATGGCCCCTTCGCTGGGCATTTTCAAAGGCCAATTGAAAACCTGGCTGTTTAGGCAAGCCTTCCCTCCAGCCACTACTTGATTCACTTTTTTCTTCCATCTTGAGTACTGTCTATTGATGCGTTACTTTGTCTTATATTTTAAATTGTTTATATTATATGTTGTCAGCCGCCCAGAGTAGTCAGTTGACTAGATGGGCGGGGTATAAATTTAATAAATAAAAATAAATAAATAGAAAGCAAAAGGACTGCTTTGCTTCTTCAAAGGTAGGGGGTAGGAGTCCATTTTGCTGAGATTTTTGGATTATCTCAACCATGGCCGGCCCTAGTATCAGGCAGAGTGAGGCAGTTGCTTTAAGCAGCAGATGCTGGGGAACGGCCGTCAGCTGTTGGAAGAGAGAATTATATGCCATGTGCTCTCTAAGTTAGCCTGGTGTCTTCTGGTGTGGTGGAAGAAATTCAGCTTCAGCTCCCATGGCAGGTGTGCTGTTGTGTTCATCGCCTCAGGCAGCAAAATGACTTGGGTCGGCCTGTTCCCAGCTGTAGACAGATAAATAATAGAATGAGAACAAGGACCCCCACCTGAGTAAAAACCCAGACTTTGGTGTCTCCTCTTCATTTGCTCTGTACTTATGTTTGCGCTGTAAATTTGCTCAGTATAAACATACATTCACAGTATTCTTCTCATTTCTTGAATAGACATTCTGCAGCAACTTGGCTCTGTTCTGGTTTCTAAATCAGGTTTCCAAGGACAAAAAAACATAACAAATATGCATTTTCCCAGTACTCATAATCATGGCATGTCTGGGCAAAGATCGGAAGGAAATAGCCAAAATAATGGTGTTAACCTGCATGAAAAACTCACAACCACCCTCTGTTCGGAAGGCGAATGAAAGTTTAACAGAGTTCCATGTCAAAAATAACATAGGAAGTGGAAACAACATTACTTTTTTTGGTGTTGTCATCATCATCATCATCAAAATTACAGAGCTGGAAGGGACCCTATGGATTATCGAGTCCAGCCCCTCTCAAGGAGGCACAGTGGGGAATTGAACTCCAAACCTCTGGCTCCACAGCCAGAGACCTAACTCCCTGAGCTATCCAGCAGTTCTGTAAGAATTGCAGATTTTAAGTACTTATGGAAGCTAACTTTAAGACTGTTTTGGATGAGGGAAGGGTCTTTACAGGTATTTTTAAATTTTATCCCATGCTGTCTTACACAATCCATGCAGCTGATTAGTGGCATTGAATTGAGAAGGTTGTTAGATTCCATGTTTTAAGGAGACCTCTCCCAGCCTGACACTTTCCAGATAAGTTAGACTACAAATCCCATCCTCCCCAGCCAGAAATCGGATGGTGTGATAGTGACATGGAAAGTACCAGCTTGGAGAAGACTGCTTAGAGTACAACAACAACAAAAAGGAGATTGTTCCTGAAGGAGTCAATAACGAAATGTACCACTAGTGGACAATGTTGTCAACTAAGGTGAGTGCCATGTTCTTTATCAGAAAAAGAAAGAGGGATAAGGTAAGGAAATGGATGGCATATGAGATGTGGATATAAGGGGGTACCTGAATGTTAAGTCATAAGGCTCACCTACTCTTTGAGGCAAGCCACTACACTGCCAATATGGCGTCATGATTCAAGCATTGGGCTACGACTCGGGAAATCCAAATTCAAATCCCCCTTGGTTGAAAGCACACTAGGAGACCTTGGGCCAGCCACACCTTCTCATGCTGACCTACCTCACAGGGTTGTTGTAAGGGGAAGTTAGCCTATGCTGCCTTTTGCTGCTTGGGGGAAAGGTAGCCTATAAAGGTAAGAAAAAATGAATAAAAACACAGTATAAGATGTGTGTTATGTGCTGTCAAGTTGGAACTGACTTACAGAGACCCTAATAAGGTTTTCACACACAAATTCAAATTTCCAAGTCAAAAAATACAGATTTCAGCAACATAACTGAGTGTTACTGCTTCCCCTTGGTTTTCTGGCACTGAGGTCTAGTCAGTCTGTCTTTTGCATCTCACGTGCTTTGCGACTTAGGTTACCAACTTCTTGTGTGCAGGCGATTAGCTCTTGTGTTGGTCTCTGCACTTCACAGATTTACTTTTGGAGCATTCAAGTTGCCTTCAAAGATCCACCCAATTAATGACAGTTCAGGTAATACGCCTGGTAGAAAATTCCATTTTTCCAGAATGAGAAAAAGGGACTCCCACTTGGTTTTCCACAACAATGTCTCCCATTGCTATGGGATTTGCTCTGAGGTGGAAAGAGCAGCTGGAGGAACCATGAGTTGGCACGTCAGGGCTGGGTATAATTTTTTTACTGGGCCTCAGAGCCAGCTCATCTCAGCCTGGCCAGATTTTACTTCGGGAATTGTCGGTGGCCAACAGCTAAGGTAGAAATGCAGACAGAGATGAGCAAAACAGCCCCTAGCTTTGATTTGGTATGAAAACCTGCAGAGTTTTCAACATTTACTTCTTTGGACTACAAAGTCCATCGTCGCTGCCTATGGTTGGCTGAGAGTTCTGGGAATTGTAGTCTCAAAAAAGCAACAGTCCCGAGCTCTGCTTATACCAAGCCACCAGACCCAGCATCTTCTACTGAAATCCTTTCCCAACGTGGTGTCCTTCACATGTGAAGAACTACAGCTCCCATCACACTTCGACAGCAGGTCTCCTCTGACGGGCAGACTTGGAAAGTCACTTTTGAAATGTAACTCGCCCCCCTCGTTACTCAGTGTGGTGTTTAAAATAAGCAATGACTTGCTTTTTAATCAGAAAAGTAAGGCATTTTGTTTATCCTTGCCAGCTCGAGGATTCTGGGAATTGTAATCCAAAAATGTTACACTTTCAAGCTCTGAAAATGTGTAAAGATGCCAGGATCGAATTGGATGCCTTTGCGGGCCCACGCTTCAGGCCTGCCCGTGAAAACGTTCCCTGGAGCTGAGCATGTTCCCATGCACAGAGCCCACACCTGCCACTTCTGGCCCGGCCGTGCTCCCTGGCAGCCAACGCAAATGAATCAATGCTTACCCACGCTTTCCCATCATGCCTTCCTGGTGCCAAGCAAAACAGATCTTTTAAAGGATTCCTTGAATGTCAAAGCAGAGAGGGTGGCGGAAGGAAAGGATGCCGAGACAGAAAGAACATCTCATAGTCACGTCCTTTCAACTGAGGTGGGCCAAGTACAACGCCTCCAGAGGCTGTTGGACTACACCTCCCATCATCCTTCTCTATCAGCTTGGCCGGCTAGAGGTGCTGGGAGCTCCCATCCAAAACACTCCATCCACTCTTGATTTAATCCATTGGTCTCCTTCCTGATGGGAACCTGGGATCCACAGTAGGGCTGTACCCCAATCAGGACCTGGCAATATACCCTCTAGTGAACACCTCTTAAAAATACGTGCCCTACTGCATTAACCCGTTGTTGTTATGTGCCGTCAAGTCACCTCTGACTCAGGGTGCCCCTATGAATGAACCATCTCCAAAACCCCGGTCTTCCATTGCCCTGCTCAGCTCTTGTAAAATCAAGCCTATGGCTTCCTTTAGGGAGTCAGTCCATCTCGCATTTGGTCTTCCTCTTTTCCTGCTGCCTTCCACCTTTCATAGCATGATGGTCTTTCCCAGAGAATCCTGTCTTCTCGTGATGTGCCCAAAGTAGGACAGCCCCAGTTTCAACATTTTTGCCTCCAGAGATAGTTCAGGCTTGATTTGATCTAGGACCCCCTTGTTCATCTTTCTGGCAGTCCAGGGCCTCTGCAAAGCTCTCCTCCAGAACCACCTTTCAAACGAATCAATATTTTTCCCTCTCACCTTTCTTCATTTTCCAGCTTTCACACCCATACATGATGACTGGAAACTCAATAGTGTGAATGACCTTGATCTTGGTCTCCAGTGACACATCCTTATTCCTTACACTTGATGATCTTTTCTAGCTCCTTCATTGCTTCCCTTCTGAATCTCGGTCTTCTGATTTCTTAGCTGCAGTTTCCATTTGGGTTGATGATTGAACCAAGGCATACAAAATCTCTAACAATTTCAGTTTCTTTATTGTCAGTGCTAAAGTATAGTTCTTCTGTAGTCATGATTTTTGTCTTCTTAGCATTCAACTGCGGTCCTGCTTTGACACTTTCACTTCCCCTAAAAGTCATTTCAAGTCTTTGCTGCTTTCATTGACCTAGAAAAGCAGAAAATAGTGAGTTTCACTTTTTTCTGCCTTTGAGCTTTTTCCTCCTCAGTTTCTCATCCACCCCACCAAGCTAAAGAAATCTGCAAATGTTTAGTAAATTCCATGGTTGTTGCGTTTAATGAAACAAAATTGTTCCCTATCCACACATTTGTTTGCACGCAGTGCAGGTGTTAAGGATGAAACACCTCTCAGAAACAAGACCTGCCAACTGTAATTCAGTTCCAGCATGATGGAATAGGGGGCAATTCGAACCCAGACTTTCAATCAGCGTTGAAACTCAAAGCCTTGGGCCTGATTTAGCAAATCAATCTGAATCGGTTTCTTCCACTTGCTTTCAAGTTCTTTCTCTCTTGATTATGAAAGAACCTGAGAAATCTTATGAATAAGGAGCTGCAATGTAATTCTCACCTATCTGTCCTGCTGGGTGAGAATTACATTTCAGTTCCTTTTTAATAAGATTTCCCAGATTAATAAGATTTTTGTTGCTTTAACCACGTTATTGATAAGGGCTTCTGGAGAGCATGAATTACAAAACAAAGGAATTGGCAAGAACACCCGGCACCAGTGATAGAACCTGCCTTTCCAGCAGCTGGCAGGTGCCATTTGCCAAAACCAGAAGGCTGGGCCTGTCAGTATTAAACGAACCCAGTACTGGGCACATCCTACTAGGTTATTTGCTGAGTGCTGGTGCTGTGTCTCCCCTTCCCAAACCTAATGTCAGTCACACCCTGAAATATCATGTACTATATAACCTTCAGAATCCCTCACCTGGAATGGCCATTGCATCTACTTTCGCAAGAGTAAAAGCCAGTGTTAAGTCAGACGGATTTCCTCTTGTTGCTGTAGCCTCCTCTGCCCTCGTGTACCCCAAATCTCTGTTCCAGAGGATCATTTGGGGGGGCAGTTCCCTTGGGGAAAGGAAGGAGGGAGAAGAATTTCCCTAAGGTATGCATGCATACTGGACCATTCTGGGTGCCGTTGTCTGAAATCTACACCTTCTTAACAACAAATTTCAAAAGTAGGAAGTGCTTGAAGCGCCCTTCTGTTAATTCGGAAACCGTGGCCCTCCATCTAGAACCTGGTTGGGGTTGATTCAAAGATGAGGTGAAACAGCAAACAGCACTCTGGAGATGCTCAAAGGCTCCATCTGCATCTTACTTTCCAGGACGTTTCAGCCGAATGTTACAAAACACAGCCAGGGACGGGACAGAATCTGGAAGAGAAGCAATGCCCTCAATCTTGGCCGAGGTAGGGTGAGCGCTTGAGAAGCAGCCCTTTCCTTTCCCGTCAAATTAAGTTCAAGCAAGGAAATCCCAGCCTTGGCTATGAACTCTGGCAAAGGGGCTGGTCCAGGGGAGGGAGGAGGAAAGGGTGAGTCAGGCAGCCAAAGAGCTCACTCATGTCACTTGCTTTTCCTCTCCCGGTAAGTTGTCGGCAGGGGCTGCAGCAACCGAAAAGGCTTCCCCCCATCATCACCACCACCACCTAATTTCCTAAAAATTTGAGGGTTGCTCTTTGGACCTCTTTCTCCATTATGATCCAGCTGTTATGGTTCTGCTATGGTCTCTCCATCATTTCTGGACAGCAAGATCCTGAATTTTTAGCAAGAGAACTAGAAGAGGCTGAAATTATGGATTACAACCTTCTTGACAATGTAAGTTTTTTTTTAAAAAAACTATCTGTTTTATTATTACGGCATGCAAGAATTCCAAATTTGTGACAGGAGCAGAAAACAGAGCATAGAAGTTGGAGAATGGTAGATGAAGCGGGAAACAGAGGAGTGAATCTCTGCAGAGGTTTAATGGGATCTGACGCGTAGAATAATCGAGGAGATGAAGTTTTCCCTATACTGCTGGGTGAAGGTGCTCTTAATTTCATTCGTTTATGATCTTTTTAAAAGCTGACAACCTTATTAAGGAGGGAAAAGGATTTTACAAGCAAGCCATTCCTGCTTAAAAACAGTTTGGGAATGTTCCAGCTAGAAAAACATTCCTGCACCTTTCAGAGTTGCAAAGAGAATATTCAACCAGATGTACGAGCGCTTTGCCATATTTTGCAGTCTTTCAAAATATTTAGGAAATACTTAAACATTCTGCCTTTCACACAATCCGTAAAGCTATCGGAGAGACTGTCTTTTCTGACCTGGATTTGACAAGCCCCAAGTTAATTCCTTAGGATGCTCACCGGGCTACGTGGAACCTCCACTGTGAGGTGCAGTGTATCTCACAGTATACGTAAGGCAGCAAGGGCAAACAGTAGAGGATACACATTGCTTGCTCAGAGTGGGGGAAATTAATTTCTGGACTACAAATCCCAGAATATTCCAGGTAGCATGGCCCTCCAAGATAGGATATTGTCGTCCAGAGTAACATTTCCAGGGTTCGGGGTTCCTTAAGTACTACCTGTAAATATCTGAGCAGTTACAATTGAAACAATGCCAAACTAAACCACAGTTTGGAAATTTTAGTTTCCCGGACTGCAACTCCCAGAAATCTGGAAGTTTGTATCTAAAGGGGATTTCCCCCCCCCCCCAGACTCTTGACTAAATGGAACTTTGGAGGATATTTTGAATGAGTAAAAAAGCCTTTTTTGCTTTCCATTTTGCACGTATCCAAGTCCATCATGAGGATATTATTTTCATTTGTCTTGGTATTGCATCTTACACACACATTTGCTTTTTGAAATTTTATTGGAATGTCTTTGGAATTTGTCAAATATTTCTTAACTTTTCACCGTCATTCCTTGGCCGATTCCCAAGACTCTGTTTGGGGTCTTAGATAAGGCTATAGGTATATCTTTCTCATTACCTTACCAGCACCTGGCTAAATAAACCTGTGGAATTATTCACTAGGATGTTGTGGGTTGAATGACAAGTTACAGGCACACACGAAACAAAACACCCAATAGCCCCTTCACCCCCTCCTTCCGACAAATAAAATCTTCAGAAAGGGATGAACCGGTGCAAACTCATACAGTAGAGGAAGGAGGGAAGGGGTGTGTGATTAACCCTTTCTATGGCCACTGTTTTCCTCTCTCTCTCTTCCTTCAGCCAGATGGGGGCAGCATTCCAGATGGGTTTGCAAGTCTGTAGACCATGTCAGCTGACTGCGAGGAAGATTTTCAGTAGAGCAGCCAGACAAAGGGTTAACCATTTCGTCCCCTCATAGTTTCTGCATTTGATCATTGTGCTTCCCTGAGAGCTTGGACAAGTTCCTTTTTTTTTTTTGCTTTGGAACTTGTAAAAAGAGCAAGAGTGGTAGCCAATCTGCCTATGACGGTCTAAGGCTGAAGAAGGAAGGAAGGAAGGAAGGAAGGGGGAGAGAGAAAGAGAGAGAGGAAGGAAGGAAGGAAGGAAGGAAGGAAGGAAGGAAGGAAGGAAGGAAGGAAAAGACTTATCTGCCTTGCCTGTGGCTCACTCAACTGGCATGCAACCAGTCTCATTGTGCACAAGCCCTGGGAGCCCTGGGACAGAAGCAGGAACTCTTTAATTACCAACAATTTCCCCCTGCAAATCATCACCCTTACACAGGCATAATTTGTGTAACGGGATTTTGCCCACTGGTAGACTTATCTTCCATGAATTTTTCTGGCATTCCTTTTAAAGCTGTCTAGAATGGTGGCCATCAATCCTCCTTGCAATCATGAATTTAATCACTTGGTGGTATACGCTGTATTTTGTCTCTACTGAATCTCCCCTCGTCCAGCTTTATTACATGACACCATGACCTGAAATCCTAACTATTAGAATTAATGGAAATGAAGCCAGTCAATTTAAATCCTTTTGATTAAATCTTATTTATTTGGGATTCACCAGTGGATTAGGCCCAAGGATGGAGGGAGGTCTCTTTCCATCATTATGCTATTTTAGGGTGCATTAACAGAAGTATAGTTTCCAAATCCTGCGAGGTGCTAGTCCCCCTCTATTCAACACTGGTTAGGTCTCACCTTGAGTATTGTGTCCAATTCTGGACACTACACTTCAAGAAGGATGCTAACAAATTGGAACAAGTTTAGAGGAGGGCAACAAGGATGATCAGGGGACTGGAAACCAGGCCTTATGAGGAAAGACTGAATGAATTGGGCATGGTTAGACTTGAGAAAAGAAGACTGAGGGGTGAAATGATAGCACTTTTCAAATATTTGAAAGTTAGCCATACAGAGGAGGGGCAGGATCTGTTCTCGATCATCCCAGAATGCAGGACATGCAACAATGGATTCAAGTTGGAGGAAGCCAGTTTTGGGTTGAATATCAGAAAACACTTCCTAACAGTTAGAGTAGTAAAACAGTGGAACCAATTTCTTCGAGAGGTGGTGAGTGCTCCAACACTGGAGACATTCAAGAGACAACTGCCTGGCAGATATCCTTTGATTTGTATTCCTGCCTTGAGCAGGGGGTTGGACTTGATGGCCTTGTAGGCCCCTTCCAACTTCACAATTCTGTGATTCTCTGATATTTATGAGTGATCTATTTCAGTCCACACACTATCGGGAGATGACACCGGATAATGTGAGATAAGGAGGAAACTATATCCTTAGAGGTGTGCAGATTTGTGATCTTCAGAGTATAACTCCCAGAATTCTAAGAATCATACTCCAAAACCACAGACTGGCACACCTGTACATCCCGGTTCAGTTGCTCTGACTCTGCATAATTTTATCTGGCATCAGTTGCTCTCCAAGAATGCTGTTGAATGAATGCCAGGCCTAAGCTAGAATGCTCAGTAAGATTTTGCCAAACACTGAAATTCAAGAGAAGGCAGGGCTCTTGTATATTTTTAATGCAGGAAACAGGTTCAGATTGCCCATCTAGACAAGCGAGACGCTGCCCCACTTAAGTCAGATAGTGCTGTAAATGGTGATGCCTCTTCAAAATATTTTTGAGTTCAGCGTGATTGGAACCCAGGTCTTTCTAGTCCAGTTTATCACCCTGTCCCCTCGCCTCTCAGTGAACTGCGGGATATGTCTGTATTTTGCTCCTGGCTGGATAGCTCAGTGGTTTAAGCATCTGGCTGTGGAGCCAGAGGTTGGGAGTTCAATTCTCCATTGGGCTTCCTGTGAGTTGAGCCAACCTGTGTGGCCTTGGGCAAGCTGCAGAGACCCAGGGTGTTCCCAGGAGAAGGGAATGGCAAACCACTTCTGAGTACTCTCTACCTAGAAAACCCCGGAAAGGGTCACCATAAGCCAGAATGGACTTGACGGCATGTGGTTATTATTATTTTATATCCATATTTAGGGCAGAAAAGAGTTTTGTTGCTCTGGAAAGCAAAACACCGTAGCCCCAAATTTCGAGATCAGCTGGATTCATAGGCTGGATTACTCCTCGGGTGGGAGACCCTGATGAGGAATCAGTTGGCTGTGCCAAGACTGAAGTAATTCGCTTTCCCCCTGAGGCAGTAATAAACAGATGCCCACATTCGTTGCCAGGAGATTTTGTAGCAGGGTTTAGTGTCACATTTTCAACAGCAGCAAATGTTTTATGATGCTGCTCTCTTGGCCGGCTCTGTTGCTTACATAGCCTTACAGTGGAATTTTGCTTCTCCAAGGCATCAACGCAATCTGTAAAATGGCCTCCCCAGGCCAGATGACAGACCGTTCTGCCAAGTCAGCAGGAGGTGTTTCGGAACAGAAAGGTTATTACCAAAATCTCACCGGCTTAATTTCTGCCAGTCAAACAGGGCTGACTCTAGAGCCAGATCAGACCAAATTCCAACAGAGCCTCTCACTCGATATTTATATTTATTGCTTGGCAAGCTTCCAGTTTTACACACTTGGTATTGTTTGCTGTTTACTGACAGGCAGCATGAGTCTATTTATCCATGGCTTCCCGGTCTATCCAGGTGGCTCACAAATAATTAAATAATTAAAACTAAGAACACAGTAAATTGCAGGTTAAAAAAAACACAATTAAACCTATAATGGGAATTGAAAATGAAAAATGTAAATATTAAAATCTCAAAAAAACACTTAAAAAAAAAACACCATCCAGAAGAGTCTCAGTCTTGCCCAATTGGGTTATTAAAAGCCTGACTGCAAAGGCAGGTCTTTAACTGTGGCCGAAAGGCTAAGAGGGGAAGGGACCGGGACCACCTGCCAAGGGAGAGCATTCCACAACCTAGGAGCAGCCACAGAGAAGACCCCCTCTTGTGTCTCCATCAAAGGCGTCTGTAATGGCAATGGGACCGAGAGGAAGTCCTCCTCTGATGATCTTAGCAGTCAAGAAAGTTTGTATGGGTAGATATGGTCCTTCATGAGGGGCACAAGACCACTCTGAGAGTTTCATGTTCGAACAGGGATTTGAACCCAGGTCTACACTCTAACCACTATACCACGTTACTGAAGAATAGTAAAAAGTAGTAGAAGAAGAGTAAAGCATATTTTATAATAACTTTGTTGTTGTTTAGTCGTTAAGTCGTGTCCGACTCTTCGTGACCCCATGGACCAGAGCACGCCAGGCCCTCCTGTCTTCCACTGCCTCCCAGAGTTTGGTCAAATTCATGGTGGTCGCTTCGATGACACTGTCCAGCCATCTCATCCTCTGTCGTCCCCTTCTCCTCTTGCCTTCACTATTTCCCAACATCAGGGTCTTTTCCAGGGAGTCTTCTCTTCTCATGAGATGGCCAAAGTATTGGAGCCTCAGCTTCAGGATCTGTCCTTCCAGTGATCTGTCCTTCCAGTGAGCATCATCATAACTGGGGATATCTAAGACTTAGGTTTGTTTGCAGCCATCCGCTTTCCAGAGACACTGTGGGAGTTAATAATCATGGTTGATGATATTGTGATTGTTTAAGATGGCGGCAGATTCCTACTTTTCTTCAAAAAGGAGCTGCTTGTGTCTTCAGTGGAACCCAGAGGTTTGTTTTTATCAAAAACGGGGGTGAAATAAGAACAATCCACTCCAAGAACTGATATTAGGCAAAGAAGAAGAAGAAGAAGAAAAATACCATTTCTCATTTAGGAAATCCATTTAAGGAAAGTGTAGGAGGGGGGAAAAAACAAATTTAAGTTTATATAGAGAAGCCTGTAGTGCTGTCCTCTGTCTATGCATGCAAATCTGCTGGCAGCCACTTCTCTATTTGAAATAATAGCAAGAAAAAGCAAGAAGCAACCTCAGAAGAAAATGGAGGAAGCCTAAGAATACAATCCTAAGGGTAGATCTAGAAAAGAAAAGAAAAGAAAAGAAGACAACTATATATTCACCTATTCCACCCCCAGCTTTCCTTCGGGCGTTGTTCCAACAATTTCTAGATAATTTTTACTTTGCTTTGACTCCTGCACAATGCTTAAATAAAAAGGAATAAAATAAAGGAAAGTGATGTCCAATGGCATTCAAAGTTGAGAGCATGAAATCATATTGATATGTGAATGGGAGCTGGGCTGAATGATCTTTTGGGATATCTTCCAACTTGGTGATTAAAATTTCTCCAAACATTTTTTTTAAATCAGTCTAGGTTATCCGAGACCAATCTGGCCACTGCTAGTTAGTTACTGAGATCATTAATTTATTTTTCGACGCCAGCCTTCCTCACAAAGCGGAACATCTTCCTGTGCTTTGCCTGGCAAAGTTTCCTGGTACTGTTTCTTTATTTTGGAGATGAGCTGATAACGTTTCAGCTGCTCCTGAAAACAAGTGTTTGTTCCCAAACTGAGGAGAGGGGGTGTCTACATTTTAAATTACGAAATCAAATTCTTCATTGAAAGAAGGTTGGGTGATGGGAACAGAAAGGTGAGGGCGGGGGAGTGAGGGTTTCTCAAAAACTCTCGGCACAAATTGGTGTGGTATACAAGTGACATAAATAAATAAATAAACAAGTAAGGAAATAAATAAAAAATACGAAAAAGAGTGTGTGTGATGCCTAAGAATTTGGGAAATGCTGATCTAAGGAAACGTCCGTTGCCGTCTTAACTGGTGGAATTTGGTTTTTTTACTGATATGTCTTTCGTTGGCCTTTACATCAATGTAAGGATGTAATAGGACCCCAGCCATCAAGGCTGTTTCGCTATGGATGGATTGCAACACCCATCTTCCTTCACTATAGACTTCTCTGTCTAGAGTGATGGGAATTGTAGTTTGCCAAGACCTGGAGGACCAGACGTTGCCCAGTCCTGACTTAATTTCCAAATTTCCAGTTTTGCCTGCAGAAGAATCTCTGGAAACGGGTGGAGGAGGGTTTTTTGACACTTGGAAATGCTTAACTTTGCTCTAGTATGTTAGCATTCCTCGCTTCATATAAACAGTTATAAAATCGCCTCCCCGGTGGGCAAATCAGTTATTTTAGCACATAAAAAATGACCAGTAAGGGTGATGAGGAATTAATGATACTCTTACATTCCCTTGCTACGTTACATTCCAGTGAGGGGTGCCTGAAGGATTATTTCTCCCTTTCATTAATATGCTGCCATGGAAACCCTAATAAAGAAGTCAGCTTTGAGCTTACTTGTAAATAACAGAGACAGCACCATTTTTACAGATGGCCGATGTATATTTCATTTTATTGCAGACAGAGAGAAGGTGTGCTGAAGTGTATCTCCTCTAACCTGTAAGACTTGGAGGTCCTGACTCCTAACTCCACATGTTTATTGACACTCGCAGGTGGAAGAGCAAAACAATGTATTTTGCACATTTCCTAACTATTGCTTCATATGTTCAGAGCAGAGTTTGAGCACCTTGCTGATTTGGACTGCAACTCCCAGAATCCCCAACTCAGCCTGGGAATTACCGCCCTATGTGGTGTTCAGCCAGTTCTAGTCAACTTCTGCCTCGCGGTGGGATTTTGGATCAACTTGTGCGTCCCACAGCTGGCCGGACAGCTCATGGAGTTAGGTCTCTGGCTGCAGAGCCAGAGGTTGGGCGTCCAATTCTCCACTGGACATGCCAGAAGAGCCAGCCTGGGTGGCCTTGGGCCAGCTGCACACAGTCCCAGGGCTCCCCCCCCAAAAGAAGAGAGTGGCAACCCACTTCTGAGTATTCTCTACCTAGAAAACCCTAGGAAGGGTCAGAAATGACTTGATATCACAGGATTATGAATGCTTCTTACAGGTCTTTGGTGCATAACGCACACACCCCTGCAGGGCTCAATCTGGCTGTTGCACAAGGGCCGGTCATGGCAGGAAAGAGCACAACATGATACACATAATGGAAGTGGGTTCTGCATTGCTCCCTGCTTTCTTCCAAAAGGGAGAGGCTGGCTATGAGCCAAGAGTCTTGCATTCTCTCCGTTGCCGCCTGCATGCTCATGTGTTCAGACCAGCACATGGCCTGGTGATACCTTGTTTGGTTCCATTTAAGGCACATTCATGCTCAAGGCACTTGACAATGTTCCCATACCAAGAATTATGTGAGGAATATAAAGAGTACTTACTCATTTTTTCATTTTCTTGGGTTCAGGGCAGTTCAACTTGATGGGACAACTCAGCAAGCAATTCTCAAGCCCTCCGTGATCCTTTACCACCTCCTATTATTATTTTTTTCATGTGAATCCCCACTGTGCGAAGTTTCTCTGTTGCAAACCTAGCCTTTGGGAAAATTATGTTATGTTATGTGTATGTTTTTGTTTATTGTTTTTAGTGTATGTTGTAAGCCGCCTAGAGTGGTCATAATTGACCAGATAGGCGGGATATAAATGAAATAAATAAATAAATAAATAGCCTAGTGAGAAGCGACGCACAGCAAGCATGGCGTGATTGGTTGATAAGATACACACAGGAAAAACACTCTGATGTTTCTAATCTTTAAAAAAAACGATCTATCTGATGGCCATTTGTACAATTTTGTGTTATTTGCATTAAAACATCAATTTTGCTTAAAACATCAATTTTGCACAAATTTGCTTAATTTGCAAACAAACCCTCATCATTTTTTGTTCTGTTCCCTTGCCAAGAGCTACCCCAGGTACCCCCCCTCTCTTGCAAACTGTGGAGAACAAGTTTCTTTCTTCCTCATCCTCACATTTGAGGATGCAGCGAGCAAAGATGAAGGAAACGTGGATTTACAACCTTACTTGTGGGCCATGAACACACGGAGAGCCAGTGTGGTGCAGTGGATGGAAGGATGGACTAGGAATCAGAAGATAATAAATAATAATTGCATGCTATCAAGTCAATTCTGATTTATGGTGGCTCTTTCCAGGGTTTTCCAGGTACAGAATACTCAGAAGTGCATTACTCTTCCCTTCCTCTAGGGGTGCCCTGGGGCTGTGCAGCTTGCCCAAGGCCACCCAGGCTGGCTCTTCTGGGATGCACAATGCGGAATTGAACTCCCAACCTCTGGCTCCCCAGCCATACACCTTAGCTCAATTGCTGTTCAGCCATGAAAACCCAATGAGGATGTTGGACCTGGTAAAGCCACTCATTGAACATCTCATCTATTAGGGTCATTATACATTGGAGGAGAGTTCACAGTACCCAACAGCCACAACGCTGTATAAAACCAAAATATTCAAACCTTATTGCGCAGACTCATTAACAAAGGGAGAGCAGTAGCTCAGTTGTAGAGGAAAAGCCTGCAGAACAACCTGGTTTTGATCAAATCCTGCAGTGTAACCAAGGGGAAACTATAGGAGATTGTCAATGCTGTTGCAGAACCTGGGCGCTATGAGTCAGAAGCCCCATCCCATATACCCACCCCTGCCATATTTCAGGTGACTGGGCATGGAGCACATCCTTCTTAACAGATCTGAATGGCTGGAGGATGATAGTGTGATTGTCCATGAACGATTCCAGTTCTAAACATGTATGGGATTAAAAGGAAGAACCAGCCCCAAGACTTCTGTAACAAGACTTTGATTATTTGATGAGTGGCTTTGCAGCAGGAAAGACTATACAGCTTGGGTCCAGGCTACCAGAAGGACTGCATCTCCCCATATGAGCCTTCTCGGCATTTAAGATCCTCGGAGGAGGCCCTCCTCTCGGTCCCATCGCCAGCGCAGGGACAGCTGATGGGGACACAAGAGACAGGGTCTTCTCTGTGGCAGCTCCCAGGTGATGGAAGACTCTCCCTCAGGAAGTCAGGGTGCCCCCCTCCATTTTGTCCTTCCACCAACAGCTGAAAAACCATCTCTTCAGGCATCATAACTGTGCCCCTGAATGCCTTTTCAGAGTCAGATTGCTTTTAATGTTCACTTGCTTTTAATTATTCAATTGCATTTTAATTTGCATATAGTTTAATGGTTTTTTAAACGTTTAACTCCTTATGTTTTTAACCATTCCTTTTATTATTGTGAGCCACCTTGGGTCCCATTATAGGGAGAAAGGTGGCATATAAAAAAACAAAAAAACAACAACAAATAAATAAAGAGTATTGCAGAGTTTTGGTTTTTGGCTAAAAAACTCTAGCTTGCAGCAGAAATGTAGTGACTTACATAGCAGAATCAGCATCACTCTCCTGAGTAGACCACCTCTTTTGTCTCATCAACTGGCACTTACAGTCTTGATAATTCATTTTGAGGCATTGGTAAGAGAAAGAATAAAAGCTTTCATTTACTCAAAGTTGAGTAGATAAGAAACAGCATACTGTACAAACATTACTACTATGCAGCAACAGGTCTCAACTGACTCACAGCCCGCTTCCAGCAGACTCCTGCAGATGACACTCACATAACTACACAAACTCCATAACTGCACACAAACTGGCATTAGACTAAAAAGAGAGGGGAAAAGAGACTTAAGCAGAGAGGTGGGGCTCTCTTTGAAATCAGAGGCAGGGAAGAACAATTGGTTACTGCTGGATTGATTGACCGTCACCCCAGCCCAGAAAAGTCCTTCCCAACCAAACCTCTTAAAGGCAGTATGCAAGGCTGAAATAACTCCAGCAAAGACAAGTAAAGCTAATTTCTAAGGCAAAGAACATAGTCTTCTGTGTGTTCCTTAGCTTTTCTTTTGTTTCCCCTACTTCTAATCATGATGCATCAATGCTGCATTTAACATGAGGGATCCATGGGTGTCTTGCTCTGGGTGACCAGTGGCTCTTTGCTTCGTCCCATGTTTTTCTGGTAACTCACAAATACTCGTTGATGTGGTTCATATTTGTCCAAAGTCTGTGTCTGTGTAATGAGACTCCATCTGGGATATCCAACTCTGCACAGTGCCCCCTAGTGACTGAACTCTAGAATGACATTATCCACACAAGCAATAACGATAGACATAATATACACCGTTTCTACCCTCTGTCTGCAAGGTGTGTGGGGTGTATTACAGAGTGAATACCTGGTTTTAGTCGATGCTGTTTATCTTTCTGTGTAGTTTTATCTTCCCAAATAGCCATGGCTCCTTTTGTTGTTTTCTTGTTTGGGATTGTTATTGCATTTTAATGTTACTGGCTTGTTCTAAAACCCTCCAAACCCTGTGATCAGCGGCACGGGAAAGCTGTTAATGTACACAAACGATCCTTTTGTATCCGAGGAAGAGTCTTGGCTGGTTGGTAACATGCCCATCTTCATGCTGAAAGACCCAGTTCAAAGCAGAAATAAATAACTACATGAATTAATATGCTCTCTAATGGCATCCCGTCTTTTCTAGGTCGCTCGCCGAGTTCCGCGACAAAGCAGAGTCCTGCAGAGACTGGTAGGTAGTGAAATGAATGTTTGTTATTATTATTATTTCCCCAAAGAAGTTGCTAGAAATCTTCTGGACTCATTAAGGGAGAAAAATGAAGAGGAATCTCAAAGCAAGTAAGCTTTTTTCCGGCAGCTTTTTTCTCTCCACGCCACTCCACAGTCTCGCACGAAAGCAAGTAGGAACATACTAAAAATACAACAGATAAACAAATGTTCTCCAAAGAACAAAATGTTAAATGCTAATTCTTGGGAGGGGTGAGGTCCGGGGAAGAGACAAAGGCGGGAAGGAGAGTTCTCCACATTTTAAAACATTTTTAAAAGCTTCTCTGTGAAGATTCTCAGTCATCCAGGTGAGGTTATCTGGAAGTTGAGTCATGCCCTGTCATCCAGTTGCCACGACCCAACTTCTAGATTTTTTAAAAAGCTTGTTTTATTGTTTCACTCTACTGGGTGGCGTTCCGCACAAATGGCAAAACCCAGTCTCAATACTGAAATTTTAAAAGTTTAAGTCCAAATTTGCCCTTTAAACCCAAACTTTCCTCACTTTGGGATTCTTACACTTAAATTCCATGGGCAAAATCATCTCCTTCTTCTGGCACTCGGATAATGTGAGGACCACACCTTTGGCGCCTTCGAAGCATCCCCGTCCATACCTATCACAATTCACACTCTTTGCATTTAATACACTCCAGCTCTGACGTGCCTTTGCCCCGTTCTATTTTTTGATCCCTTTTGTCATTCTCTTCATCTCAATGCTTAAGCCCCAGCTCAGTTCCTCTTATCACAAGGCTGTGATCTCTTTCACCTTTGCCGGGGTATCTAAGCAGAGTCTGGGTGATTGTATATGTGTGTGTTATATGCCATGAGGTTGCTTCTGACTTCTGCCGACTCTATGAGTTCGTCAATTCCAGAAGATCTGATCAAGAACAGTCCCAATCAGGTCTTGCAGACTACAGGTCATAGCTTACTTTACTGAGTCAACCCATCTCGTGTTAGGTCTTCCTCTTTTCCTACTTCCATCCACTTTCTCTAACCTTACTGTCATTCCCTCTGTAAGGAATGTGCCTGTTGTGAGATTCCTTCATGGAGGTGAGAGGTGGAAAATATTTTTTTTCTGGGTCTAAAGTTCTGTGATCCCATAGCCTTGCACTGGTGTTCAACGGTTCCACGTGAAAACTAAAGGGTATGGGACACAGCTGTGCAATGTGTGTGCAGGGCCCTATCCCAATGTTGCTAAAGGAGGGGTGAATAAAATACTGCCTGTGGGCCATATATATCCCCAACACTGTTTTTGTGGCCTCCTCGGCCTTTTAGTATCTATCACATACCAAGACCTAGTCATGGGTGCCTCTAAAGACCACCTGGTTTTTAGTGATAAGCTCCTTAGAGGAGTTATATATGCTGAATTCATGAGTCTCCCTGCAACCGGTGAACTGGTAAGTCGAAGGATGGATAGTAGTAGTAGTTTAACCACTGAGCCTTATGATACAACTGCAGTACGGCAATCAAGACTCTGCTCACGACCTGGGTTCGATCCTGACGGGGTCTGGTAGCTGGCTCAAGGTTGACTCAGCCTTCCATCTTGCTGAGGTTGGTAAATTGAATATCCAGCTCACTGGGAGGGGCAATATGTAGCCTGCGTAATTAAACTGTAAAACTGCCCAGAGAGTGCTTGAAGCGCTATGGGTCAGTATATAAGCAGCACACTTTAGTAGCAAGCAAGCAAGCAAGCAAGCAAGCAAGCAAGCAAGCAAGCAAGGAAGGAAGGAAGGAAGGAAGGAAGGAAGGAAGGAAGGAAGGAAGGAAGCAAGCAAGCAAGCAAGCAAGCAAGGAAGGAAGGAAGGAAGGAAGGAAGGAAGGAAGGAAGGAAGGAAGGAAGGAAGGAATAGAACGAAGAAATGTCTGGATAATTCCAGGGGATGCCAGCGTTGAAGATAAAGAATTGGAACAAATTACAAAATAAAGAGACTTGGAAATAGAAATAACTCTCTGGTGGATGAAACACATTTCAATGGTCACCATAGTCATTGGGCCATTGGGAGCAATGTCATGGAATTTTATAAAATATTATAATCAGGTGCAAATCTCTGAAATAACACCATCAGAGCTGCCAAAAAATGGCAGTATTAGGAACAGCGTATATATTGCATGGGTATTTAACTGGTTACATTTTTGGTTAAAACTTGCATCTGTTATGTAACATCAGTCAAAGATTGTGTCTTGTATTTTTGAATAATGATGATGATGATGATGTATGCTCAAGCCTGATCTGTCTTCTAGAATTAAAAACAAATAAGCGGAGACTAAATTTGGGGCATATAATGAGAAAGCAACACTCGCTGGAAAAGAGAATCATGTTGGAAAGAGGTGAAGGCCGCAGAGAAAGAAGAAAACCAAACAGAAGATGGATTAACTCAATAAAGGAAGCCACACCTTTGTGTTTGAAAGATCTATCCTGTTCATGACAGGACCTTTTTGGATGTCATTCATTCAGAAGGTCACCATAACTCTGAATTAACAGCACATAACAACAGGTGCGCGGAAGTCATCTGTTCCTGTCAGCTCAGTCTGATGAAAAAGACTGCACAAAGTGCGTTGAGTAGATGTGGAATGGGACCCAAGCCACCTCTATGCATGCCTGGACTCATGCATCCCTTCTATTCCGGGGAAGTGATGGGAGCGGTCCTTGATTATCATTTTTTTTTAGTTTCTACACGTCCACAGTCTTGACAGTGCTATCCAGAGCTAAGCAATTTCAAGCCCTTCTTCTAATGATCTAGGAATGGGTTAGAAAAGCTCTAACTCTTGGTGGACTCCAGATCCCATTTGCCCCAGCCTACATGTGGTGCTGGAGGAGACTCTTGAGAGTCCCCTGGACTGCAAGGAGATCAAACCTATCCATTCTGAAGGAAATCAACCCTGAGTGCTCACTGGAAGGACAGATCCTGAAGCTGAGGCTCCAATACTTTGGCCATCTCATGAGAAGAGAAGACTCCCTGGAAAAGACCCTGATGTTGGGAAAGTGTGAAGGCAAGAGGAGAAGGGGACGACAGAGGACGAGATGGTTGGACAGTGTCACCGAAGCGACCAACATGAATTTGACCCAACCCCAGGAGGCAGTGGAAGACAGGAGGGCCTGGCGTGCTCTGGTCCATGGGGTCACGAAGAGTCGGACACGACTTAACGACTAAACAACAACAACAATAGCCATAGTAATGGGATTGTAGTCGGCTGAAGGCTGCTGGTTCTGTGATCATTTCAAGGTGCTTTGTCCTGGTTTTACCTATGAGGGATGAGCTGAAACAGCACAGCAAAACCCCACCTTTCACAAACTTTCCTTTCCTGCTAAGTGTTGGTTTTAACACACCTTTGCCGATGGGCTCATTGTGCAGGTGTTTCCTTGGCAGAAGTCCTATCCGTTCAGGGTTGAGAGAAGCGTTCAGCAGGCTGTAATGGATTGCTAGTGGTGTATTAACATGCCCTGCCATTAAGGAATGGCTGCTTTTTCCCAACAGGAAACCCGGCCCCGGATGTCTGAATTCTCCGTGAGAGCCACAGTCATTTCTCGCTACGCTTTTACCACTGTCTCTTGCACTTTGGTGAACAGCGGCTCAGAAGCCAGAGAAGGCATCTTTGAAATGCAGATCCCTGTCACGGCCTTCATTTCCAATTTTACCATGTAGGTGAGAGGTAACGCGGAACTGCAAAAAAAAAAAAGGTGCAAGTGGCTAAGGATCAACCTAGACATTAAGGAGGAAGTGGGTTTAGCTTGTTTTTCATCCTGCAATGGAATTTCCACAGACCTACAAGCCTCAGCGATCAGATTTGCAAATTAAGCCCGTGTTGACTTTCCAGCAACCAATCACAAAACAGATATGAAAAGCAGAATAGATGAAACAAGGGAAATCATGTGCTGTGACAAACAGACGTCTTTTACCCCTTGACGGAGCACTTTTTAGAAAAATATGCTAAGGGCATAGTCTGGATTGACCCTCAGCTTCAGGTTTCTCTTTTGTCAGTATGCTTTTAGGCTTTCCCCACCAGGTTTTGGGACACGACCTAAGGGACAGTATATCCAGGGAGAGGGAGAGAGAGAGATCCAGAGTCCAGACAATATATCCAGCAAAATTCCAGCTTTGCAGACTGCAACAGAAGGTCCTACAACCTCATCTGCTCTCTTTCATGGCTCCAGGGTTATTGGTGATCGGGTTTACCATGGGGAAGTTATCGGGAAAGGCCGGACGCACGGTGATATAGGAAGAAGGCACAGATACTCACGCCCCACAGATGAAGGGTAGGTATTGCATCTTGCAGTCAACCAATCAGATCTTTCCTCAGCCCCTCTTGCATCACACATCATTCAGTGTGGATAACTGGTTGCCTGTCCAGGGCAATAGCAGATTTTGGGTGAACATTAGGAATATGGGATTGACAAGGAGAACAGTATGACAATCAAAGCAATTACATAGAGGCAAGAGGAGTATGGTGTCACAGGAAGACTTCAAGCAGAGGTAGGAGAGCCATATGTTCAGGGTGTACTCACTCTGGGCTAGAACCAGGGATTGGACAAGATGGCGCCAAGGTTTCCTCCAACACTCTGATCCCTCTAGATCTATGGCTTTGCATTGAGTTGCAGTTAGATAAAACATTTGCCAAAGGTTCCTCAAAATCAGAAGAAGTCTTTCTCTTGGTCCCACTGCCCCAACAGGCTTGTCTGATGGGGACACGGGAGAGGGCTGCTCCCAGACTTTGGAACTCCCTCCCACTGGAGGCCAGGCTGGGCCCGTCTTGGCTCTCCTTCCGCAAGCAGGCCAAGACCTTTCTCTTCAGGCAGATTCCTTTAAATGACTGGTTGACCCAGGGTGATTTTTTTAAAGGGATCATTTTATTCTGTGTTTTACTTGTGTTTCTAATCTTGTTCTTATTGTGGGTTTTGATGTGACATGTGTCTAATCCTTTTTCAATGTCGTAATAATTTATTATTTGGTTTTTAACTTTGTTTCTTTTAAGACTATAAGCCGCCTTGGACTGTTCAGGAGAAAGGTGGCATATAAATATTCTAAATAAATAATAATTCATAAATATGGTGCTGCATGGAATATGAAATTGAGTAAGGAACACTTCCTAGGTCTCCCTTTCTTCCACTGTCCTTTCATGGAAAGGCCAGTTTGTCTGACTCTCTGTATTAGGCAGAAGAGAGACATAGAGCAGAAGGCAGGAGAAGGAACAGATGAAAACAAGCCAGAGGTGGGAGAGCCAATGAAAAAGAGGCAGAAGATGTGATAAGACAGGGGGATATGTTTGCACCAGAAAAGGTCTCACTTAAAGTGACTTTTCAGTCCATGCAGAAATCAGTCCAGGCTGAAAACCTCCCCCGCCAAAGAGCAGACCAGCCGCTGGACCAAACAGATCCAGCTTGGGCACGGATCAGGGTCCGTTGATCCTTGATCTGCCATGCATAGTACAATAACTAGAGATGGGCACAAACCAGAAAACCGGTAGTTCGCAGTGGTTCGTGGTTCTTCGTTCGTGGCTAACTATGAACCACCACGAATCCCTGGGAAAACAAACCAGTTCGCGGCCTGTTTTTCCGGTTCGTGCCTGGAGTGGGCCTCCCTGTGGCCACGCCTCCTGTGCCACCCGCCCACCCCCATCCCACTGCTTCCCGGAGTCGGCTGCTGCCTCTAAGCATGAGTCCACCGCCCACTTGATAGGCGGACACCTGCACAGAGGCAGCAGCTGGCTCCTGGCAGGGAAGCTGGTCCCACTGCCTCTGAGGATGGTGGTGGAGAAGGAATGGTGGCAGTGGCAGGAACATATAGGGCAGTGATGGAGGCCGTGGGAAGGGCTGGGGTGGGCATCCCATTTTGCTGGAGCAAAATGACAACGGGGGGGGGGGAGAGAGAAGTTCAATGCTTTATTTTGTTTGGGCAAAATGAGATCCCTGAACCAGGTCACGAACCAAACTGCGAACCAACCTGATTCGTTGTTTTTTCTAAATCATGGTTCAGTTTCATTCCCCTCTCCGATGATCACCAAGAAATAGCTCACCTTGGACCATGCCGCAAGAGAACTATTTCCCCCATCTGATATCACCCAGAAGTTCAAGGATAGGCAGATTCGGGGGAAGAGCAGCAGCTCAATAGGGCAAGTGTAAAGCTCATTAAAACGTCTTTCACTGCCCCGTGGATTCCCTTCAGAGAAATATGGGAACTGTTGTCTGTGGGCCTTCTTTCCGTGACCTTCGCCCTGTGACAGGAAAGAAGTTCTTGAAAAAACCATGGCAGGTATACAGGTTTGAAACCGGTTTAAATCTGTTGTTTAGACGTGTTTGGCTGCCAAAGCGCTCGAGTGACTACGAGGCCACTGGCATGCCTGCCACCGCTTCTGATCCTTCTCAGATCATGGAAGTGGTGCTTTGGAGACCACAATGGCCGGAACCTCCAGAGAGCCCTGCTGCTGGGGATTCTGGGACTTGTAGTCCAAAGGGAAGCTTTCCTGGGTGCAGGTCCTTTGGCCCTTACCCTCTCTCCCCTACCTGCCAGTGGCTTTGGTAGGAGAATGACATTACCACGGCAAGAAAAAAAATGGTTCGTTCTCTCAACGGGCTCCCGCTGTGGATACAGCAGATGGAGAGGAACGTCTGCAGGTGATGCATTGACGACACTCGGACTTCTCCCAACAGGGAAAACGGAGTCGAGACCTTCAGAGCCTCTGGCATGATCCCCCGGAAGGCCGAGGCGGTTTTCCTACTACATTACGAGGAGCTCTTGCAGAGGCGACTGGGGATGTATCAGTACACCATCAGCATCCGGCCCCAGCAGCTGGTGGGGAAGCTACGCGTGGAGGTGAACTTCCTTGAGAATTCGGGGATCAGCTCCCTGGAAGTGCTGCCCCTCCAAAACAGCAGGAGCAAAGGCAATGGGGAGAAGACAGGTGAGCAGAATTCGGTGGAGGTGCTTGCATGCGGTAGAGAGATAGGGGACCTTAAGGGTCGGTCTTATGCCTCAATGCACAACCCTGCTTCTCCATTGCATGAAAAGAACAAGGAAGGGGCCTTATTCCAAGCCACACTATCAGACCGTGTCTGCTGTCAAGTCTATTCCGACTTATGTCAGCTTTATGCAGGATTTTCTAGAGATTTCCCCATTCACTTCTTCTTGGGGCATCCTGGAACTGTGCCGTTTGCCCAAGGCTATACAGGCTGGCTCTACTTGTCAGAAGGCACAACGGTGAATCGAACTCCCAACCTCTGGCTCTGCAGATAGAGACTTAAACCACTGAGCCAGCCAGCTGGTAGTCCAGATTATAAATGAGAGACGAAGTCTCAGGATGTAGAAAATAGAATCGAGTTCTTTATTCTGTATTCTTTAAATGGATAGTTAAAAAGCTCTGGCTCGACGCGTTTCGGCGAAGCCTTCTTCAGGAGCGAGCTTCTTTATACTCTCTGCACCTTTCTTTGGTTTATACCAGCTCCAGAACTGGTTGAAAATGCCACTTCCTGCTTTTGCTGACCCTTGGAATAAGCTTTTTAAAAATGGTTTGCTAAAGCACATTGGAGGGCTTTCCATGTGAGCTAAAACAAGATTTCACATACATTAAAAATTAGAAAAATTGCCGAATTGGACATACCAATTTTTTCAAAACGTTTTCCTTTTTTGAAATTTTATTTTTCATCATAAGGCATATTTTCTGAGATACTGGTCAATTTTGATCTTTCTTTTCCCCAATTTCCCTTCCCTCCCACCCATGACTGTATTCAACATGCACAACTGGGAGATGTTTTCTTTACTAGAGAGAGCATAAATGGGAATTTAAGTACGCAAGGAGGACACAGGGAAGTTTTCTTACAAGCCATTTCTGTCCACATTCTGCTACATTCGAAGCTCATCACGACTATTCAGGATTAATATGTACAGTATCAAGTGGTATAACAGCCAAAACAGAGTTAAGGAGTCCATGGCACTCCAGCAGTTCTACAACTCCCATTAACCCTGATTATTGCTTGTGACGGCTGTGACTGATGGGATGTGTTGTTATGTGCGATCAAGTCGCCTCCAACTTATAGTGACCTGTGAAGGAGCAATCTCCAAAATGTCCTGTCCTCAACAGCTCTGCTGAGCTCTTGTAAAACCAAGCCCATGGCTTCGTTTAGGGAGTCATTCCATCTCATACTTGGTCTTCCTCTTTTCCTGCTGCCTTCCACCTTTCCTACCCTTATTGTCTTTTCCAGAGAATCATGTCTTTTCATGATGTGCCCAAATTAGGACAGCCTCAGTGCCGTGTTTGGTGTGGATCCTGGGGGAGCAAGAGATCCCCTGTTTCTCATCAAGAATGCTAGAATTACATCCCATTCCAACCCCCCTTTGGCCATAAAGCTGACCTTGGATCAAACACTCTCTATCACTGAGCCTACCTCACAGGGTTGTGGTTGAGCAATTGAAGCGCAAGGAAGAACAAGAAGCTTTTCAGCCATAGGACAGGATAAAATTATAAATATAGGAAGAAAAGACATTTCAGCATCTGGGAACTGTTCTTCCTGACTCCTCTTGGGAATCTCTTTTATTTTAAGCAAATTGGGCGAGGGAAGGGAGGTTTTTCCATCCAGCCGTGCCAAACCACGTAGGAAGCCCTGCTGCTCCTTTACAATAGGAAAGGGGGGGGGGGAGTTGATGTTTTTTTAAAAAAAAGCATTGGCCAAAAGTAGTAGCCAGCAGGCCAAGCAAAATGGCATTTCAACACCCTGCTGTGTTTCCCCATCCGTGTCTGTGTTGTGTCTTTTAATTGCCCCCTTTGCAGGCTGGCAGCCACCCAAAGCAGGATGCGATGCGGTCCCTCTGCTTGGGAAACGCTGCTCGTTACTAACCGTGTTGGGTTCAATGATTCAAAGGGGAGCAAGAATGCGAGCCAAAGTTCAGATTTCACGATCCCAGCCGTTGTGAAAGCAGCCTAAAAGCTGTTGTGACGCATCCAGCGATACCGGACAGACTTGAGCATTTTTCAGTGTTTCAGAAAGTTATTTTCCGGGACTGCAATTCCCAGACAGCCTGGGAATTCCCAGCACGTGCCTGTGGATTGACCCTGGAACGTTTGGCTTGCGGTGCAAGGCATTCTGCCGCCTGAGGCAAAGGAGACGAGGATGGCCGATACAGGAGCGGGTCGGCGTGGCAGCTGAACTGCGATTCAAAACTGGGAATGAAATAGGACCTTTTACTGTAACTGAGAGCAATGAGCCAGTTTAGAGGGCGAAGAAGAATGGGTTATACCACACAGTCAGCTCTGATGGGGGAAATGGGAGCAGTCTGGTTTGAACGTAGAAGGTTCTTATTTTTAGTGAGACCTATTTTATCTCTCACTTGAGCCATCCTTCCATCCACGAGAGGACAACAAGAATAATCAGGGGACTGGAAATCAAGCCCCGTGAGGAAAGAATGAAAGAACTGGGCATGCTTAGCCTTGAGAAAAGAATGAGGGGTGATATCATAGCACTTTTCTAATACTTGAAAGGTAGTCCTACAGAGGAGGGGCATGATCTGTTCTCGATCATCCCAGAGTGCAAGACACAGAATAATGGGCTCAAGCTACAGGAAGCCAGATTTTGGCTGAGTATCAGGAGAAACTTCTTAACTGCTAGAGCAGTACAACAATGGAACCTATAAACTCGGGAGGTGGTGAGTGCTCCAACATTGGAGGCATTCAAGAGAAGATGGGACAACCATTTGTCTGATCTCCTTTGATTTCGATTCCTGCCTTGAGCAGGGGATTGGATTCAATGGCCTTATAGGCCCCTTATAACCCCATCATTCTATGATTCTATGATTCACACTGATTGATGTTTCTTCTTCTGTGAGAAGGGTCCAGACAAGTCTTCGGATCACTTCTATTTGTACCCCTTCAGTTACTGAAATTCTCCTTCCCACCCCTTTCTCTGCCTTTCCCCCAGCCATCATTTAGCAGGCTGCAAAAACTTGCCTTTTGTTGTGGTTGTTGTTAAATAACATAAAACGACATAGCACAATGGTAATGCATCTACCTGGCATGGTACCCATGACATCCCCTGTGTACGAGGGATCTCATTTATCTAGAGTAGCGTTGCATCAAAAGGAAAATATATTTTAAAAACTGAAAACCATTGCATAGATGGAAATAGAGCAGGGGGATTGTCCGTCATCCCTTTCAGTGCCACATCCCACCAAATATGTCACAGGGTTGTCCCCTAGATAACACCTTGCACTGTTCTATGTGGGTCTACAGTCTACGGAAGGGTCTAATTAGGAGCACTCCAAATGGTGCGGGGGGAAAACGGTAGCCCTAATGCTATGCCAAAAAGGAGCAGGATAGCTCTCCCATCACCTCCTGGCAAATAGAAGGGGAAGATATGGAGGCAGTGACAGATTTTACTTTCTTGGGCTCCATGATCACTGCAGAGGGTGACAGCAGCCACGAAATTAAAAGACACCTGCTTCTTGGGAGGAAAGCGATGACAAACCTAGACAGCATCTTAAAAAGCAGAGACATCACCTTGCCGACAAAGGTCCGCATAGTCAAAGCTATGGTTTTTCCAGTAGCGATGTATGGAAGTGAGAGCTGGACCATAAAGAAGGCTGACCGCCGAAGAATTGATGCTTTTGAATTGTGGTGCTGGAGGAGACTCTTGAGAGTCCCCTGGACTGCAAGGAGAATAAACCTATCCATTTTGAAGGAAATCAACCCTGAGCGCTCACTGGAAGGACAGATCCTGAAGCTGAGGCTCCAATACTTTGGCCATCTCATGAGAAGAGAAGACTCCCTGGAAAAGACCCTGATGTTGGGAAAGTGTGAAGGCAAGAGGAGAAGGGGACGACAGAGGATGAGATGGCTGGACAGTGTCATCGAAGCTACCAACATGACTTTGACCCAACTCCGGGAGGCAGTGGAAGACAGGAGGGCCTGGCGTGCTCTGGTCCATGGGGTCACGAAGAGTCGGACACAACTTAACGACTAAACAACAACAAAAGCTCTAAAAAGAGGCTCTAACTCCAAACACACGTGGACGCCGTAATTTGATTTGAACCAAACAACACTAAAAGCGATCCGAAGAGTGAGCTATATGCCCGTCTAGATGTGCCCTGAGTGTGTACCACCTGAGGCAGCCCCCTCATTGAGCCCAAAAAAGGCCCAGCCCTGACCTCTTTCTCTTATACACCCTGAAGTAGGTGCACAAAGAGCTGGGGATGGGAGGGGGAGGGACAACGTTTGGACTACAATGCCCATCATCCCCCAACCAGAGGGGCTGACTGGGCTATTCTGGAATCTGGTGTAATTTTTTAAAAAAGTAAATTCTCCAAGCTCCGGGCCTACATAGCAGCCTCATGCCATATTTCCTTGCTTTTGGGGGAAATGAATTAAAAAGCTTCTGTAAAAGCTGATAATTCTGGATCGGATAGCAGTGAGAAGAGGAAAAGGGTTACTGGATTTCTTGTCTTCTTGTCATTTCTGCACTCAGACTCCTATATCCTGCCCCAGCAACTTGTCCACCGATAGGAAAAAGGTTTGTCTACCTTTTACGTAGGAAGTGTGTTGGGTTTTTCTATGCTTCTTTGAACGGTTTGGCAGTCCACGGTTGGAAACAGGATGCTGGGGAATACTGTATAAACCCTGGGCCTGATCCAGCAGGGTTTATGCTCTGTCTTTCTGGTAAGCCCCAACCCTACTTGTTTTTGTGTACATTCTAAATGTAGGGAACCGAACCCAGACAGGCATCTCTCGTTTAAAAGGGGAGAAATGGAAAAACATCCAGCCACGAACACGGATAGGGAAGGTGAGGGATGCAAAATTCCTCTGAAAAGAAGCAAATTCAGCGTGAGTCACAAGTGAGGTTGCAAACGTGCAACCCCAGCTGTTTGTTTTCCCTTAGCAGGAAATTTGCAGGCAAAAAAAAATAATGTTTGGAAAATCATTTGCTGCGCCAGGCAGGTGTGGGGATTTTTTTTTTTTTTGCAAGAAGCGAAATTATTGTTATGACGTACAATATGGTTTTGACTGTCGCCAACAACAGGGTGAGCAGGAAACTGAAGATCGGAAGTTTCGCCCTTTTGGGTGACCTCTTTTCGGAAATCATTAGATACTTGGAATTCCCCAGCCCTAAACCAGTGGGATGGCTAGCTGGATAGCTCAGTGGTTTAGGTCTCTGGCTGCAGAGCCAGAGGTTGGGAGTTCGATTCCCCCACTGGGCCTTCAGAAAGAAGAGCCAGTCTGTGTAGCCCTGGGAAAGCTGCAGAGACCCAGGATGATCCCAGAAGAAGGGAATGGTAAGCCACTTCTGAGTACTTTTTACCTGGGAAACCCTGGAAAGTGTTGCGGTAAGTTGGAATCGACTTAACAGCACACAGCTATTATTAAATCAATGGGATACCCTTCTCTTCTCTTGTTTTTTCTTCTTCTCTTCTGTCCATGAGTGTCGTCTTCCCATTTTGAGCTACATTTCTGGCAGAGTTACAATGCACTCACAGTTCTCAGTCCTTCTTCAGACGCTATCCAGTGAGGGATACATGGATTTCCAAACAGTCAGCACATCCCCAGCTGCAGGTCTGAGCTGACAATTCGCAACCATGCGTGGAAGATGTTGGCAGGAGAAGCAAGAACACCCTTCCTCCTGCTTGGATCCTGGCAGGGGAGAAAGGAGAGACTTCATATGGCTCAAGAGCCAGTTAAAAACGAGTATGGATTCTCAAGCTTATGTCTAGGAATGAAAGCAAGGCACAAAGTGGCCATCTCAGCCCAGGCATGCATGTGTCACTGGAATGCATGAGTAGCTTTTGGTCACATGCATGAGTAGCTTTTGGTCAAAGATCACTGGGCTGAATGTGGCCCATGGAGGTTCCAATCCAGCCTGTGAGCTCTTTTGTTGGTTCTGCCCCCCCTAGAAGCCCATTCCCACTGGTTCTCTTGGTGGTTCAGCCCTTCCTGAAGGGGATGGCTTTCTTCTGCCGGGAGCTGAGAACTCCTGACGATCTAGGGTAAGGTGGACCACATGTAGTCCCTGGGCCATTCTTTGCTGTCCCCAAAGACTCACCATCCAGAAATGCCGATAGAAATCCTAGTGAGATTTAAGATAAAGGTTCGAGGGGACAGGGCGTTGAGGAAGAAGGCAAGGCTTTAGGAGGGTCGTAATGTCATCTGTCCCTCTTTAATAATAAATACTAACAATCATGTGCCGTCAAGTCAATTCTGACGCATGGCACCGCTTTTCAGGGTTTTCTGGGTACAGAATACTCAGAAGTGGTTTTCCATGCCCTTCTTCTGGGGTGCCCTGGGATTGCACAGCTGGCCCAAGGCCACCCAGGCTGGCTCTTTTCCCAGGAGGCACAGTGAGGGAATCGAACTCCCGGTCTTTGGCTCTGCAACTAGATGTCTAACCCACTGAGCTCTCCAGCCACACCGACCCTTTCATGTTCTCACTTTTATTTTCCAACCAGTCCTCAACACTCCGTGGCTTCTGGGACTGAACTGATCATGCTCCCTCTCCATTGGACTAGCACATGGGGGGGTTGCTTTACTTTGCTCTGTTTTAGATTGTTGCTCTTGTGTTTCCTTCTGCAAACTTTGGGGTTCACCACAACATAACCCCTTTCTGGTTTCTCAGATTCCGTGACCTTGTGTTGTCTTCAGTGCTGCCCACACAGGGCTCAGGATTAGAGCAGTGATATTCCAGATGAGGTTCGACAAACGTGTCTTGCACAAGATCCATGATTAACAGCCAGTTTGCAGGAGAGATGAGCTTCGAACCGAACTGTTCTTGGTTCATAGTTCAGTCTCTAAGCTACCACAAAGAGGATGTAGGACAAAACAGAGCAGCTGTCACTGAGAATATGGTTCTCTGTCGCCTTCATCTTTTACACATTACTAGGGTAGGCCCAACTATTAGGTAGGATGATGTCGCTGCCTCAGATAGCAGATTTAGAGCAGCATAGAGTACAGTGCTTAGAGGGGAGAGTTATGGGCCATGTGATCTTCCCTGGACCCCTCAGCTATTCCCACTACTTTGAAGTGTCAGAAGGAAAGCTGTCCATCACCAGTCTTACAGAATAGTTTCACCTGCCCGTCCAGTCAGCCTTGATACCTGGAAAAGGCAGAGACAGTGGGGGTGACTCCAGTTCCGGGAGTGCAAGAAATCCATCCCGCACCTTGGTTCTCCCCCCCTTATTTTCTTTTTGCAATCGCTATCCAAGGTGCTGAACTCTGTGCCCAAAGTATATTCAGCACCTTGGTTAGCTGCCATGAAGTGCAAACGAAAACCCGGAGTGGATTTCTAACATCTCAGAATTGGAGTCATCCACCACCACTGGACAGTAGCCCTATCTTGGTTTTCCTCTCAGGCAGCCAAATAACTTGGGCCTGGCTTGTCATATAGAAAATAGAGGTTGGAGAAATTACAATGGAGGATATTGAGAGTAAAAATCCGACAGAATGGCCCATCCTTCTCAGAAAGTGTGAAGAAGTTTTTACAGGCTGTCTCTCTCTCTCATCTCCACAAAGTGGCTGAAATCCTGTCGCACAGTTGTAAAGGTGATGATGTCATCAGCCATGGGTGTCTAATTTAAGTCTCCTTTCCCCTTCCCAGATTCCAAGGGCCTCTAGAGTTCCATTTTGACCCAGGGAAGCCTTTGGGAACCTCAAGGCAGGTGGGGAGAGCCTTTAATACCTGGAAATTGCCACTAGCAATCCAGTGATTTTTAGATTTTAAAAGCTTCCCCATCTTTTAAATTAAAGATTAACATCTACAGCTGATGGTGTCATCACTATTTACAACCACACAACTCTTCCAAGAGGATTTCAGCCACAGATTGTTTCCAAGTTCCAATTTTTAGTAAGTCTGGAAAAGACCTCTGGACAGTGACAAATCATAGGAGCAGCCACTGCTGCAGAGCTTTGAATTTCTGATTGAATTCCTTTAGCTGTGCAATAGAAGCATAGAGATCTGCAGAGGAGAAAAGCTTCAAGTTCCCCATTCTCATTTACTGGCTCTTAAAGTCTCAATAACTCACTCTGAGACATTTGTAGGAAAAAGAATAAAAACATATTTCTTTACTTACAGTTATGAACAGATCAACAGCAAACAAACAACACTGCTTCCAAAAGACTAAAGAAAGGGAAAGGAACACTCAGCAGAGATGCGGGGTTCTCTCTGAATTCAGAGGGAGGGAGGAATGATTGGTTAGTTCTGGATAGATTGACAATCAGCCCAGCCCATAAAGGTCCCTCCCAGCCACACAAACCACAGACAGCATGCAAGGTTGTAAAAACTCCCACAGACACTCAAAAAGTTTGACAGTTGTTTGCGAGTTTACAAGGCATGAATCGTATAAATGTGCTTCTCCACCAGGTGACTCTTCCCCACCGCCATCAACAGTGATCGGACAGACAAAAACTTTAGCCAAAGTAACTTTCAGTCCCAGTGTGGTCCAGCAAACCCAGATTGCAAGGAATGGCGTTCTCGGAGATTTTATTGTCAGATATGATGTCAATCGAGAACTGAGTGTTGGAGATGTCCAGGTACAGTGTAGATTACCTACTGATCATCTCAGGATGGGGAAAAACATGTTTGGGCTTCCCCTTTAATTTCCTTAGAAAAATATAAGTTCTACATCAACTGAGATTTCCCTCAAAAATCTGCACATTACCGAAACTTGCAGTTTGCTTTTGCAGAGAGAAAAAAGTGCATGACAAAGAATGTATATATTTGAAAAATGTACACAAACACATTGGCTGAAAACCTTTTGTCACACACCAGTAGAGTAGACCCATTGGGATTTACACAAGCTTTGACTTATGGTTCAGCCATTGATTCAGTGTATGTACTCTGCTTTGAAACTAGCAGTTGATTTAGGACAGTAACTAATGGGTAAAATGAGAATAATGAATACAATTGTACATGGATGTAGAAAAATGTGTACATTCTGGAAAAAAAATGCCATCAGGTATATCGAAATGTCATGTAACTGATTCTGGCAATGGAAAGCACACTAGGAAATTATGATTAAGATCATGTGGAGTTGCCCAAATGTTTTTACATGCTACAGAGCCAGGTGGCCAAAGTGACTTCAAGAGCCACACAAGGTTGTTAAGAATTTCAGACAAGATGCCTGAAGAGATGTGTGAAGAATTTTGAACCCCTTAAATTGCCACCTGTTTTGACACCATGATTTTTTTTTTGTTCAACTGCAGATCTTTTCCCCATTAAAAAATTTATAGGCATCAGCACAGACTGCAGCTGTTTTAACTAAAATTCCATTGAGCAACAGTATGACATGCTACTAGGAGACTGAAACTCTATTCTCATCTAAGCTTCTGGCATTCATTTAGATATATGAATTGCTGGCAGAGGAGAGGATGGGATTGATGATCTACCAAATCATTGTTAAATATTTGAAAATAAATCCTTCATGATCTATGGATGCCAAAACTCTTCGGAAACACTGACAACTACTTGTGTTAAATTACAGTGGGCAAACTGTTGAAACTGCAGTAGCTGGGTCTCCGTCTTTTAAAGATGGTGCTCTGCTGAGAGATTTCAATGGCTATAGTAAAACTAAAATGCCCCTTTGTTATAATTTGTCTTTTTAGCTGTATCTCTTTTTCATTCATGCTGCAAACTGTCTTGGGTCCAGCACTGGCAAGATATAAACGAAACAAAGAGCTATTTGGCACGAGATTCAGTACAGATGGGATGCAAAGCTGAACTTCTCCTTTTTATCCCACCAGGTTTTGAACGGATATTTTGTCCACTATTTTGCGCCCAAAGATCTTCCTCCGCTCCCCAAGAATGTTGCCTTCGTGCTCGACAGCAGCGCCTCCATGGTGGGAACAAAACTCAGGCAGGTGAGAAGGGTTTCCCCCCCCCCTCACATCCCCTAAGGAAGAATGAGGCCAGAGGCATGGTTCAGAGTTGTGGAGGTGATGATTTAGCCTGGATGGTAAGAGGGCGTGGCGTTATTTTGGTCTGACGGGTAGGGTTGTTTCACTTCCTTCGGGCCCCCTAAACACACTTAGAAGTTAAAAGCGACTCCTGGAGCAACAGGAAGTGTGGTTTAATGGTTAGAGGTTTGGAATGGGGTGTCCAGATTCTAGTCCTCACCGAACCCTGAAACTTATTGGATGACCTTAGGTTAGTAATTCTTGTCCTGGCCTACCTCACAGGGCTGTTTCAAGGATGATGGTGGAGTAGGCAGTGAGCAGCTGGTTCATGAAGGCCATTGGGGCATGGTGCCCCCTCAAGCTGGGGGCACAATGCCCAATCTGCTCTTGCCAGCCTCCTAACCAGATACCCTGCTTGCGTTCTCTTCCTGCCACACTTTAGCCTGATCACACTCTGTTGATGTGCGTGCAGGTGGGTGCAGTAAAGAAAGCGGACAGGAATTTTTTTTAAAAAAAAGAATAGGTAGCTGTGTTAGTCTGTGCTGGCATATCAGGCAAAACCAAGAGAAAAATTAAAAAACTAAAGACAACAAAAACATGGCATTTTAATGTGAGGTTTCATGGTCCGAAGACAGTGGACTTGTCCACTAAAAGCTCATGGATGCCACACACATTTTTGTCTTCTTTATTTTTTTATTTTTCTTCTGGTTTTGCCTGATGGGAGAAAAATTAATTTGTTTGAAATGTGCTGGAGGAGAGCTTTGCGGATACCCTGGATGGCCAGAAAGAGGAAACAAGTGGGCCCTAGATCAAATCAAGCCTGACTATCCTCTGGAGGCAAAGATGTTGAAACTGAAGCTGTCCTACTTTGGGCCCATCCTGAGAAGGCAGGATTTTCTGGGGGAAAACAATGGTGTTGGGAAAGGTGGCAGGCAGCAGGAAAAGAGGAAGACCAAATACGAGATGGATTGACTCCATCAAGGAAACCACGGGCTTGAGTTTGCAAAAGCCATCATCGACACCAGCTGCCCCTAGAAAGAGACAAACCAGGTCCACCACTCTGAGCTTGTTGGAAAGAAAGGACGAAGATAAACAGCTAATAAACAGCCAATTATCTAAGAAACGAAGACTTCACCACCTGAGTGCCCAGTCTGCTGGATGACAAGCAGCATCGGGTTTGCAGCACTGAATGGGGAAAGAAGGATTAAGAAAAAAAAAAAGGGGGGGGGAAGCCTTCTTCCTGCCAGGAGTTGGTGTGAACAGGGCCAGCTCTGTGGGTCACAGATTAAACCTCTGCAAGGGGTTTTAGTTTCCTCCAGAATTAAAAAGTATCTAGCATTTTTTGGCTCCAAGGAGATCCTGGTCTTTAGTTAACCCTTGGAAACCTACACCATGATTACAGCTCCAGGTTTTGCTCTCCTTTGGTTCAACGGGGCTCAAAGTACAGATGGGACCAGTTACAGGTTTTGAACCACATTTCCTAGAATCCAGGGGCCACTGACCATTTGTAGTTCCCCAAAAGTAAGCTTTTCCCCATTGCTGGCTTCAACATAGATACCTACATGTCAGGTTATGGCTGTAAAGCGAAGAAGGGAACAGAAATCACACTTTTGCAAATGCTCGGGTTGCCATGTCAGGGGATCATTGAAATGTTGGGAAAGGGAGAGCGTTGAAAAGATTGAGGTGCTTAACTTCATTAGGATACCCAGTCCTTGGGACATGGAAGTCCAAAGCCAACTGGTGTTCACGTAAAGTTTGTATAACTTGCTGTGGTTAGATTATAATTAATTGATGATGTGGTGGGCCACATTTCAGTCATGTGCCTCATTGGGAAGGACAACCAAGATGTGCCCCAGCACCTTATCGGTCAGCCACAATGAGCTGCGGCAAGTTACACAAATCTTTTGCGAACCCACCGTGCAATGCTGGCTGGCGAGTTAAGGTTACCTCTTATATCACAAATGAGATAACCACATCAGTGGTTTGTAACTAAGAAGATGGACAGCTCAGTGGTTTAGGTCTCTGACTGTGGAGCCAGAGGTTGGGAGTTCAACTCCCCACTGTGCCTCCTTCGAGTAGAACCAGCCTGTGTAGCCTTGGGCAAGCTGCACCAGTCTTGGGATGCCCCATGTGTTGTGCTTGTTCCCCTCCAAACACTTGCCTGCCCAGCTTCTGTGACATCACAAGGCTCCACCCCCTTTGATGTCCCCTCTGATAGCACAAAAACCTACCCCTAATGGTCTCAGGGTTTGGCCCTAAAATCTCAGCAAATATGATGTTACTGACCTGGCAGTGCTAGCCTAAACTCGCTAGCATTTAGGAGAAAGACATGGTTTGGATTGAGGGAATGTCAATTTACAGGTCTTTGTCCAGGTATCAAGTGATCAATTTTAGATTAGAAAGAGAGTGGATGATCGAGCATTTGCATGCAGAAGTAAAGGACAATGGAAACTTCATAAGATCCAAAAGCAAACTGATCCATAGAATTATTTGCAGCCTACAAAGGAAACAGAACTCCAGGAAGGAAAGCTAGAATCTAGAACTGAACTGAATTTCTCCCAACCTTTGCTTCCCACCTTTGCCTGCCCTGCTTCTGTGACACACAAGGCTCCTCCTCTTGAGGAAATGCCGTTTTGCTGACCTTGCCACCCCAAAGAAAGAAGGGGACAAAGCAAACAGAGGTGGCTTTTCTCCCCTGCTTTTTGTTGCCGCTCACAGAGTAGGGCCCCAGGGTCTGAGAACGACCTCAGCAGGCACTCGGCAATTTTAGTTGTTGACCCGGATCCCGCACTCAGAGGTCAGGGTTGCTGTGAGACTTGTGGATGAGAAGTTATGGAGTTTCTTAGTCTGGCTTTTCCCCCAGAATGGTTGAGATAATAGTTACCTAATGTTCAAAGGAAGGCAGCTGTTGGCCAGCGAGCGGAAAATGTGAATCAATGGGCATGGAAGGATGTCAGAAGGAGCTACTTGTTGCTTAGCCTTGACTTCATAGGATGTTTGGTGTGTTGTGGAAAACTGAGGGCAGCCAGAACAGCTGGTCTCTGTGTCTCTCTTTGAACCGGCTTGACTTCCATCTCGTGGGCAGGACGTTCCCTGCTCTCACCCCCCACCCCCATACGACCTAACAAAGAGAGGGACTGTGTGGTAGAAAATGTCGCTGATGCCACCCATTCCCATCTGCGGAGGTCCCTTGAGGGACTGAAGGTCATGGGGTCAGCTTCTGGGAATGACCACATCAGTCCTTTTGGCAGCTGAAGGAACAGACTCTATTAGAGTTCTCCTAATTGGTTCCACTACAGTGTGATGCCTGGAGGATCCTGGGAATCGTAGGGCAAAAAATACAGCCTTCTCCAGGCTCTGTGAGGGAGGCAGATACTTTATTATAATAATCATCTTAGAACTGCAGAGCTGGAAGGGACCCTACGGATCATCGAGTCCAGCCCCTGTCAAGGAGGCCCAGTGGGGGAATCGAACTCCCAACCTTTGCTCTGCAGCCAGAGACCGAAAACCACTGAGTTCTCTAGCAGCTCTTCGTGCCACTTGTTTCTTTACTGAGGCCTTGGAGGACACTTGAGAACCCTCTCATCTGTCCAACAAGTCTAATCTCCCTGTTACTAATTTCCCACAATACTCCAGATACTCACACAAAGAAGAGGGCATTGTGGGGAAATTAAGAGGAAGGCTGGGATCCAAGTACCTGGCCTCAGGGCTGCTCATTCCCACAATGCCCTGGTCTTTGTGTGTGTTTCTTGAGTATTGTGGGAAATTAACAGGGAGGTTAGACTTGCTGCTGCATAACTCAGCAGCTTAGGTCTCCTCTGGCTGTGGAGCCAGAGGTTGGGAGTTTGATTCCCCCCACAGTGTCTCCAATGATCCATAGGGCAACCCCAAAATTTCAGAGACAGTCCTTCCTCCCTGTTTAGACCATGAATGGCCTACGCCAACCCTGACGTTCAGCAATGTTACCTTTGTAGTGTAGTTTTTCTGACCACAATAATTCCATAAGAACCCTTCCCAGTCAGAGCAAGATCTATCTAATCTACCATCCTATTTGCTACTGTGGTCAGTTGGATTTCTTCTCGGAAGCCTATGGGGAGAGTATGAGCAGAGCTTGAGAAAGGAGGGATCCTTTTTCCAGACTACAGTCCCCAGAAACTACCCAGACACAATTTAAAAATTTGGTTGCTGAAGCCAAAGACAGCAAGTGGCTCAAGAAGGCCACCCAACAAGTTCATCATAAGCAAAGATTCTGATTAAAAACAAAAGCAAAAACCAGTGTCTCAGGACTTCATCCAAACCATATGGTTTCTGCTGTGTTAGAACACCCTGCTGTTGCAAGAGAAAAAAAAACAAACAATATCCATTGTCCTTGATAGCCCTTGGATCCAACGTCAGGGCCACCAGCTGGAGAGATGACTCTAGATTCCATTGCAATGTGTCATGTGTTTCGCTATGGCATCATCAGCTTCCTGGCCGGGATCATGGGGAAGCTGAATAGATGACATTTACGACTCCTTCCAAATGGAATGCTCCATCTGGGACTGAGAAGCCCCCAGTGTTTTTAGACGGGAAAAGAAGAGAATAATCAGGACTTGGCAGTGCTGCATTGGCATCAAATATTGTTGACTTTGAGACAAGAAAGCAAAGCAAAACCTTTAACCATCCTCAGTCTGAAGGCCTCTAGCTGAGTCGAAACTATCCCCTGGCCCAGGAATGACAGAAGTTAGGAGATCAATCCATCTCGAAGGCTGGGTAATAAGGATCCTCTAGAGTTTGAGTCTATTAAACCCAACATTTGGAAAAGTTGCTCTAGAAATCCTCTACTCAGGCCCTGCTGCATTAGCTGGGGGATCTGGCAAATTCTTGTAGAAAAAAGTAACTATTCCCAGCTGTGGAAACTTGGCCAAAATCCAGATGTAGAAAAGATTGTGTTAACTTTAGAACTTGACCTTTGGGAGTCGTTATGGGTCATTGCTGGAAAGTAGGGGATATTTAGAAAGCTGTATTATACCTGCCTGGTTTGGGGGATTCTGAGTGACTCTTCAAAATTATCTGTAATTTCCTCCCATTTTGGACTTCTGGCCTTTATTCAGATTGCTACACACATCCTAGTTTCCAGCATTAGACATGGACGAGCGCGCGCGCGCACACACACACGCGCACACACAAACACACAACACACAGAGAGAGAGAGAGAGAGAGACACTGTGGAGGTTGCTGACACAATGGGCTGTATGTACATTTATTAAAACACGGAGAGAAAAGAATACCATAGATAAGTGGTTTCCCAACCTTAGGTTCCCAGATGTTCTTGAACTACACCTCCCAGAAATACTGGCCACCACAGCTAGTGGTGATGGCTTCTGGGAGTTTGAGTCCAAGAACATCTGGGGAACCCAAGGTTGGGAACCACTGCCTTAGGGTAATAGTCACTCAAATTTAAAGAAAAAGAAAGCAGAAGAACAGATCATTCCTCTAAAATAAACTCAGTACTACGGAACACCAAAGTTCATGGAAAAATGTTGTATGGAGCACATTTTTGTAAGCCTTGCTGATTTAAAGGAATCGTGTGTGTGTGTGTGTGTGTGTGTGTGTGTGTTGTTTGCCATCAAATCGAACAGACTTACAGAGACTCTAAAAGGGCTTTCAAGATCAGTGAGATATTTAAAGAGCATTTTTACCAGTTCCACTCCTCCAATGAGTTTCCATGGCTGAGTAGGGATTCAAACCCTGTTTTCTAGAGTCCCAATCCATCACTCTATCCACTACACCACCCTGGGGACCCCAAAGGTTTGAAGCCCTCTGTTTTCCTCTGACAAGGATTGGAGGAGGAGGGACACCGTATACTTTGCCAGGATCCTCTGTTCATCATAGGCCAGGGATAGGGAAACTGTAGATGATTTTTGGGCTACAGCTCCCATAATCCTTGACCATTGGTTCTTCTGGGCTGTTGCTAATGGACGTTGGAGTCCAGGTTGGAGTTTCCCATCCTGATCATGGTGAGATATCAGAAGAAGATAGTATCTTCATGTAAATATACCTCTGATCCACTTCCTCTCCAACTTTTTCTTTGCACATGGATCATATTGAGGTGACCCTACTTGGGAGTCAATGTCCACACGTGCCTCCATTTCTTGTGTACACTGTGATAGTGTGTGGGGTTGGGTCCATGAGTTGAGTCCGACCTGCAGAGGGTCTCTTGCAGTCCCCATCCTTCACGCTGTGAAGAGACAAGACGAATCAGCGAATTGCCCAAAATGCACATATTCACTCTGGAGTCTTATTTTGTCCCTTTTCAGACCAAAGATGCACTGTTCACCATTCTCCGAAGACCTAAGACCCGAGGATCACTTCAACATCATTGGTTTCTCCAACCGGATCAAGGTTTGGCAACAAGACCAGCTGGTGCCGGTGACGCCAAACAACATCAGAGATGCAAAGATATACATCCACAACATGTCACCCACTGGAGGTAATCATGGCCCCAAGAGGGATGGGTCATGTTTTTTTCCCCCAACTTTGTCTACAAACGTATGGTGCACAACCCCTAAATGCACATACGTATAATCAATTCAGTCGTGTGCTTTATTTATTTTGGAATAACAGGCCTTCAGCTGATGCATGAAACAGAGGTTCAAAAAGGGTAGCTTTCTTCAAGAACAGCATCTCTAAACTGTACCAGTTGGATTTCTGCATTTCATAAAGTAGCTGAAAGCACACAGAGCTTCTTAGATTAGATTAGGCATCCTTCAGGCTAGAGAGACTATGGTAATGTGCTCTGAATAGAGGATTTGGAACAGCATCTAGTGTGGCTGAGGAGGCCAATTCGAGAGTGGCAATCCCTTCCACACTGAGGACAAATACAATCTGTCCCCCGTCTAGCTCCCTGATTTTGCTGGTTTCGGAACTGCCTCTTTGCCTCGGCCTGCTGGACAAGTGTCTCTTCAAAATGGGAGAGGCCATGCTGTACCGCCTGCCTCCAGGCTGAATGCTCAGATGCCAAGGTTTCCTATTTGTTGAGGTCCATTCCTAAGGCCTTCAGATCCCGCTTGCAGATCTCCTTGTATCGCAGCTGTGGTCTCCCTCTGGGGCGATTTCCCTGCACTAATTCTCCATACAGGAGATCTTTTGGAATCCGACCGTCAGCCATTCTCACGACATGCCCAAGCCAATGTAGATGTCGCTGTTTCATACATGCTAAAAATTCCAGCTCATTCTAGGACTACTCTATTTGGAACTTTGTCCTGCCAGGTGATACCAAAAATGCGTTGGAGACAACGCATATGGAACGTGTTCAGCTTCCTCTCCTGCCGTGCACAAAGGGTCCAGGACTCACTGCAGTACAGGAGTGTGCTCAGGACACAGGCTCTATAGACCTGGATCTTGGTATATGCCGTCAGCTTCTTATTAAGCCAGACTCTCTTTGTGAGTCTAGAGAACATGGTAGCTGCTTTGCCAATGAGTTTATCCAGCTTGACATCTAGAGAGAGAGTGTCAGAGATCGTTGAGCCAAGGTACACGAAATCATGAACAACCTCCAATTTTCTTAAGCCTAGTAGAAAAAGAATATGGGGAAAGTTACTTTTGGGACTGCAGCTCCCAGAGTACCTCAACCAAACAACAAGCTTCTCTTCCCAATTCTCCCCAGCTCAGCTGTCAAATCCCCCAAGAATCAGCTTCATGGGAAATATTCTCATTGTGCAAGCCGTACTGCTTGGGCATAACACCTGAGACAGTAACACACTGTTCCACAGGGTTGAACTGGATTTCATCAGGAATACCACAGTATATATGATCTTTGCCGTGATCTCCAGTAACACCTTCTTACCCTTGAGGATCTTTTCTACTTCCTTCATTGCCTTAGGGCAGAGATGGCGAACCTATGGCACATGTGCCACAGCTGGCACACAGAGCCCTCTCTGTGGGAACATGAGCCATAAGTCGCCATAGAAAAATACTTACCTGTCCTCCGATCCCGGATTTCGGCACTCCCCTCTGCTGGTGCAGTGGTCCAGCGGAGGGGTGCAATGGCAACCATAACTGATCTAGCCCAATGGGGGATTGGAGGACCAGTAAATATTTATTTGTTAATACCGCCCATGGGGGGGGGGGGGGGGAGAGAAAAACAAGCATTTAACCCTTGCAGTGCAGGAGCAGTTGTTTTTTCTAAACTAAAACCTCAGCATTCGGGTTTTAATTGCAGTATTGGCACTTTGAAATAAATAAGTTGATTTTGTGTTGCAGTTTGGGCACTCGGCCTCAAAAAGGTTTACCATCACTGCCTTAGGGTGTGACTAGACAGGGGTAGGTGGCCTGGGTTGGATCAGGTTCAATTGAGGTGATGGGGCCGTTTAAATAACATTTAGATTAATGTTTCCGTTCACACAGAAACATTCACTTTTCCGAGGGCAAGAGGCCACACACGCCTCCTTACCCTTCCTTCCATTCTCCTTGATATGGGGAAGAGGGCAATTCCTTCAATGTTTTGTAAAGCGCAACACTCACTTTATTGTGACTAGATGGGGAAGTTGTTCAAGATGATCTGACACAGCATTGATCTGACCCTGTGGCGTGTCTCATAAAATAGCATAAAAATGTGTGGAGCAGAGACAACAGAAGTGAAGGAGTCACCCAACTCCTCTACTGTACACTGTCAGAGGGGTTGGGTGGCCAGTGATCCCAGGTTCCGAATGATCTGGAACAATGGTTGATCTGCCCAGATTGGAGAAGAGACAAGAGAATCAATGTGAGTTGTTGCGGACTTGTATGTAGTAGAGAGCTTCTTAAGAAGCACCCCCAATTCTCGGTGGCCATCGTATCCCAAGCAGCAAGTTCTACACTGCCATGTCCAGCCACGCTAAGTATGTCTCCACCAGCATCACCCTACGACACACCCACCACTGTTGATTTGAAATGATATGGGTGATCACATGTGTCAGAAAGAAAAATCAAGCAAGCACGCTGTCAAAAAAGTAGCCCCTTCTGGTGAACCAAAAAAGGTCTCAATGGCTGTGGAAAAGCGCCGGGCTGGTTCAGGAGTACTTGTACGTCGTATAGTCGCTGGAAGACATCCATCTCAACATTGGGACAACCCAAAGGATGAATCACAAAGTGGTCGCACCTTGAGTTTCTTTGTAGCATCATTCCTTCATAATTATGGGAGCTCATAATCAGTAGAAATAGAAATCTACTCGCTACTGATGGAACCTTGTTACAGAAGCCCTAAAAGTGGTTTCTATGTAAGGATGTCCGTCTTTCAGCTTCCTTTTCCTGGATAGAAACCAAGGGGGAAGACTCTTTTTCTCTGTTCCATTTTTTTTCCTCTGAGAAATCTTGTGGGATTTCTTGGAAGTTTTGCAATCATTTTTTTTTCTAGGTGAAATGCAAAGCTGTACAGGAATTTTACAATTCCTACACAGAATGGCATTTTCCCCGTGTTGGATCCCCTTGGAAATAGGTGAGCTGCCTCGTTACAATTCCTCTGCAGGATACTGTCTTTCCAGGATTCTCAAGAGATTAAGCTGTGCAGAACCGGACAGTTTCCTGGCAGAATGGTCAAAGACCAAAACAAGATGAAAAAAACTGAACAGGAAGCGACGACCAAAATATAAAATAAACAGGATAAAGAGATCAGGTTCTTGTTTTGGAGGAAGCCAGGAAATCTTGTTGATGCAAGCGTGTGAAGCATCGCTGGGAAGTCTTGGCATGGCAAGACTCAGAAAATAATCGATAAGAAATTTTGCAAGCACTTGTACCATAAATAATTCTTCACGTGCAGATCAGGAGAAACCCTATGAGTCTGCATTTTCCCTAGGAGCAGAAAGTGATCTTAAGATAGAGAAAATGCTCCCCCAGCCCAAAACAACCTTCAGCCCAGACTTCTCACCAAAGCAAAAAGCAAAGTGTGCCTGCTTATAAACTGCCCCATAGTGCTTAAAGCACCCTCTAGGCAGTTTACAATGTAATTATGTTTGTTGCTGCCCCCCTTTACGAACTTTGGAAGGATGGAAGGTTGAGTCAACCTTGAGCCAGCTATCTGAGTCTGTTGGGAATGAATGCAGGTTGTGAGTAGAGTCTTGACTGCAGTACTGCAGTTTAACCACTGTGCCACAAGGATCACCACCAGTTCTAGTAACCAGTAAGGAAATTAGAGCAGAGGATAGATCCTGGGTCTGCTACTGCTCCCTTTACCAAATCCTCTGTCTTCTGAACAATGTGTTAATGCTGATGTCTCTTCCTAGGCACAAACATTAATGGGGCGCTCCAGATCAGTACCAGAATCCTCAACGACTACATCGCCCAGAATGACATTGAAGCGCGAAGCGTCTCCCTCATAATCTTCTTGACCGATGGGCGGCCCACAGTTGGGGAGACAGAGCCTGCCAAGATCATCAACAACACCAAGGAAGCCATCCGGAACAAGTTCTGCCTTTTCACCATTGGCATCGGCGACGATGTGGACTACCAGCTTTTGGAGAGGCTGGCGCTGGAGAACTGTGGGATGACGAGGCGCATACGGGAGGACGAGGATGCTGCAGCGCAACTGAAAGGGTGGGTGGGAAGACATGCAGTGAGCCGTAACATATATTGTTTTCGCTGCTCTTGCTGGGCACAAGTCCAGCCAACGAATTTCTACTGAACTTACTTCTGAGTAAATATGCAAAGGACAGAGTTGCATTTCATGGGGAACTGAGGTCAGATGACACTTTAGGAGAAATGTATATTTTCTGTTTTCCCTTGAGGCAGTCACTTCTTTCAAAACTCCATGCTAGAGCCATCAGACTGGCATTCTCCTTACCTCTCCTGCATCATGTTTAACTCTCAATAACCAGTTGCCAAACAACAGCAAACTAATTTGCAACATGCAAAATAAGGCCAGTTCATGCTAGGAGAAACACATGTCTTTTACCTTTTCCAGCCAGCTGGATTCTGTAGTTCAGTGGTTCAGGTATCTGGCTCTGGAGCCAGAGGCTGGGCATTCGATTCCCCACTGTATGTCTTATGTGTAGAGCCAGCCTGTGTGGCCTTGGGCAAGCTGCACAGTCCCAGGGCACCCCCAGAAGAAGGGAAACCACTTCTAGGTATTCTCTATCTAGAAAACTCTGGTCACCCTAAATCAGAATTAACGATGGTGTGTGATTATTATTAATAATGTGTGAACTGTCTTGGCTGGCTCGGGTGTAAATGTCATTTTGAGAAATATGGGTCTCCGAACCCATGCTGATACAATGAAGATAGGGCAGAACCTCTGTAGCTTTGGGTTGGTCCCTGATGTTGTCTGCTATGCAGTGCTAGTTTGCTTCTCCTACACTTTGCTTGTATATTTGTAGTGCTGCTCCAGGACCTTAGAAACGGAACCAAGTGACTAACCAAAAGGTTCATCCACAGGTTCTACGACGAGATCGGCACACCTCTTCTGTCCGACATCCGGGTGGATTACCCTCCAGAGAGTGTGGACAAAGTCACCCGGAATCTCTTTCCCAACTATTTCAATGGATCCGAAATTGTCATTGCTGGGAAACTCTTCAACCAGACCACCAACAGCTTACATGTGGAAGTGACGGCCAGCAACAGCAACAAGTATGTCCTCCTGAAAACAGACGTGGCCATTGATCTCTCCACCAAGAACCATCTCGGAAGAGCTTCCAGTGTTGAAGACCCCACCGAGGGCCAGAACTACGTGGAGAGGACGTGGAGCTACCTCACCATCAAGGAGCTGTTGACGTCCTGGCTGAAGAGCGACGATGGGGAAGAGAAAGAATCTCTCAGGGAGAAAGCAAAGAATTTGGCCCTCATGTACAACTTTGTCACCCCCTTCACTACCCTGAAGATGAAGGAGCTTGCGCTTCAGGCAGAACTCCCCAAGGAGGTCTATGTCGGCCCATCGGTGGGTGGAGTTGGGGAGATCGTACAGGGGTTACAAGGTCACTGGGCACCTGCAGGTAAGGATCACACACCATCCTGAACAACTGGAAACAGCTGGGGTTGTAAGCTGATCTTCTGTCTGGCAATATGTAGCCTGTGGGTCATCATTTCTTCCACTTCTATTCTTCCGAAGCAGGCCATTGCTTCGGTAGCCCAAACTGTGCCATCTATCCACAAAATGGAAGAATGCCTCCAAGCACTAGAGGCATTCAAGAGAAACATAAGACAACCACCTGGCAGATATCCTTTGATTTATTTTCCTGCATCAAGCAGGGGGTTGGACTTGATGGCCTTATAGGCCCCTTCCAACTTCACAATTCTATGAAGATAGAGACAGGCCCTTTGTGGAGTCTAGGGGCTAATTTTCAGACCCTTCATAAGCTGCAGTGGCCCCCTCCCAAAAAATCCAAATTAGAAGCTGCAGGGAATTCAGTTCTGTTTTTTTGTTAAAAACCGCTCTGCGGGGGATTTGGTTAAAACAGGATACAAGGAGGCCGTGCATCATGTTTTTGAGGAGGATCATCAGCCCTGGAAGTTTCCAGGAGCAAAAATTCTCCTTTCTTTTCCAGCTATTGTTTTTTTTTAAGCAAGGAGGATCTAGGTGTTGCAAAAAGAGATGGTGGGCGCAGGATTTCCACTAGAGATTTGAGCCTGAAAAAAGCATCCTTATGATGTGAAAAATGAAGATGGTACAAGTAGCTATAGAACAGTGGTTCCCAACCTTGGGTCCCCAGATGTTCTTGGACTACAACTCCCAGAAGCCTTCACCACCAGCTGTGCTGGACAGGAATTTTAGGAGTTGTAGTCCAAGAACATCGGAGGTTGCAACTATAGAATGCAGACTAGCTCTTGGAGGAAAAAGAGTAGAAAACTGTGGGTGAATGGAATTAGATGTCCTGGAAGAAGCATCCTTAACAGACCCCAAACATACCCTGCCACATTTTGTTGCTGTTTCCCTTTGTGAACTCATACTAACACATCCAATATGGAAATCACAACCTTGTATCTTAGATTCCACCCATAAACAGTCAGAAGATGTTGAGATGCCCACAAGCAATGCATGAAGTTAAATGACCTTTCCCAGCACGGCTCCTGAGCAACTGGCATTTGTAGATACAGTGCTACCGAAAATGGAGGTTCCATTTTGTTGTGGTAGCTACACATTTTTCACAGCCTAAGGTTCCATGATGGAACTTTGAGGGAGTGTCAACATTGCAAATGGGAGATGTAAAAAAAAATGGGTAGTTTCCAATAGCACATGGCAATGAACCACATGTAAATTCATTTAAATGAACCATGGGCAGTTCCTTTGGAAAGACAGAACAATGAACTATGAATTGAGATGGTTCTAGGGGTGGAGCCCCAGAGCATTGGGGCCCACAGCACCATCACAGGCATCAGGGCTTTCCCGGTGTTGGCATCCCATTGACAGAATTCACTTCCATCAATCATCTACACTACTTCATTTTTCAGGTGCCGGTTAAAAACATATTGATTTCTATCAACTTTCAAGGCATAAAAAGAGTGTTCATTCCTTGTTTGCATCGCTTTTATTATGCTTTTAGCTGATATTTTCATCTTTCATTTTAGATATCTGTAATTTGTGATATAAGATTTGAGATGTTAAATATTTGAAACGAGTGGTTTTAATTATGTTTTTGATTAAACTGTCAGCTGCCCCGAACATCCATGACAAAGGAAAGGCTATAAATCAGATTAATAGCAATTATAATATTTAACCATTATAAAGTATTTTTTTCTCTTTTCATTCTTTCCAACATTAGGTTCAATTCTTGAAAGACCAAAGAAGCAAAGAATTAATGTGACTAAAACATCTGGTGAGTTTTATTACCCACAAGTAGTAAACCAGAAGTTAACATATGTTGTTGGTTAGGGATGGGATTTTTTTATTTCTTGGACTACAAATCTCATAATTCCTGGTTCTAAAAATATGTGATTTATATGCACCTTACAAACAGCTGGGGAAAAAGGCCTAAACTGGAAGACTTTGTGGCTTAGCTAGGCCTAGCTCCTCCAAAGCTTCCTGTTCCTGTCCCAGTGCTAGCTGGGAACATTCTTTCTGAACAGGAAGCTAAGGACTGAGCAACTGGTTTTGAAACTAAGAACATAACTTGGATTTCCATGTTAGCAGCAAAATGGCAAAGGTATCTCAGAGAGAACGCCACAGAGAGGTTCCTCAGATGAATGCCAGATGCTGATTTGATTTGGTTCCCTTCCTTGTCCTCTGGTTGACTCTGACAAACCATTGTTTCCCATTCTTTTGGAACTTTGCAAGCTACAGTTTATGCTTGCTTTGCAAACCAGGATCAGAAAGGAGAAAACTCATTTAAAATTTCTGAGATTGCCATCTCAGGTTGCACCAATTTCATTGCATCTCTGTTTAATCCTACAGTTTATGATCCTAAAGAACTTGCAAAGTAACATTCAAAAAATAATGAATTGATTAGTGCTTGTTGGCTTTTGGCTATAATAAATAATATATAACTTCTAACTTGCAAAGTCTGCACACAGCAGCTTGATTAAAAAACCACTTTGTAGAGTAAAATTTGATGTTCTCCCTTATATGTGTGTTTGTGCCAGCAACTGATAGTAAATAATCACCTTTGTCTTTGTTAAAACATTAAATAACATTTACTGCTTAGAAATATATGTAAAATATAACATAACTCATAGTGGTTGGACATTCGGTATTTGTCATACATCTGCTTGACTTACTAACAGACATATTTTTTCCAGTAAATAAGTAACTCTCTCATCCGAACACTATTACATTTGTAAGCCCTAACTGGCTGTCCCAAATCCAGTCAGTTACTTTTTTTATTTCTGACAATGTCTGTGTCATGTTTAATCCTATCCCTGTCACGTTTCTCTCCATGTCCCTGTCTAACAAACCTCTAATTGACATCTGTCTTATTTAGCAGCCTGGCTATATTGAAACATACAGATGCACATCTGCATACTGTGTTGTATAATTATATATATCAACAGTTCTAAGGCCTCAAAATCTAGTTACTGTACTAGTCTTTACTTAGTTACGATACTACAGTTTTTAAAAAAGAATTTATTTCCATGTCCTGTTCCTCAAAAGTAATGACCACTCTTCCCTTTGGTTATTTCTTGGGGAGAGGGGAACTGTTGGCTAGGGTTAGACACTGCCTTCAACCCAGTTTGTCCCCAGATAAGGGCGCATAGGTTGGTGCATGCTCAGCCCTGTGCCCTTCTGGAGACACTCCAGATTTGGGGGGGGGGGAGTATTTTAGACGAGGATGTGGCTAGCAGGAACCCTGAACACGAGGGCTCTTCCATACTGAAACAATTTGTTAGATGTTTGCTTATCACAACTGGTTGCTTTAACCACCTCAAGAAGAATGACCAAACATTCATGATGATGACAAGTGGGAAAAGGAGCCTATCAGCTAATTTGGGGGGGGGGGGGGGGTGTTCGCTTAATATTCAATGTACTGAGCTCTGGCATCATTAAAGCTTTCTCTCCAGGTAGGCTTTTCCTTAGTGACTGACCATCTAGACCAGTGGTCCCCAAACTTGGGCCTCCAGATGTTCTTGGACTTCAACTCCCAGAAATCCTGGCCAGCAGAGGTGGTGGTGAAGGCTTCTGGGAGTTGTAGCCCATCAACAGCTGGAGGCCCAAGGCGACAATAAATGAGACAGTTTATATTGTGTTGGTTCTAAATCTGTTTTTCGTAATGCTTGTAACTAACATTTTTCATACGGTACTATTAATTCTTCTTTAATATTTGAATAATTTATTGTTTTTAGCTTTTAATATTGTGTTTTTAGTGATGCAAGCTGCCTTGGGTCCTTTTTAAGGAGAAAAGCAGGGTATGAATGAATCAATCAATCAATCAATCAATCAATCAACCAATCAATAAAATTGCCTTTCTTTTTCCAATTGTCCTTTCAGCCGATGGTGACCCTCATTTTGTTGTCGATTTCCCTTTGAGCCAGCTAACTGTCTGTTTCAACATCGACGGGGAACCAGGAGATATCCTCAGATTGGTTTCGGACCACAAAAACTCTGGTACGATGAGGGAGCGGTGCTGTTGCTGTGCGGTTTGGCTGCTGGATCAATAGAACTGGATTTTAAAAACAGAGCTTGGAGTGTTACATTTTAAAAGGAATTTGTTGCGTTACTCACTTCTCACACAAGTGATTTGCTCCAATGTGCATCAGCAATGCCTTAAAGTGCCCTTTGAAAATGCCCCAGTAAATGCATCACCATAACATGGAATCTGGATTTGGCACTTTCGAAAATAACAGCCCAAGATGTATTAGGTCCTTTTGGGGGGGGGGGGGCAAGGGGTACAAGGTAGGACAAAAATAAAGAAAAGAATAAAGAGAAAGGAAATGAATAAAGAAATGTTCCAAGTTCTAGCAGATTTCCAAACAATCCCCTACCGACGTTGCCTTTAACCGTGGAGCCACGGAAGAGAAAATACATGGCTACGATTTTGTGTTTGGAGGACTGTGGAGCCATGCAGGAAAAAATACATGGCCACAATGTCTACCCTTAGTTTAACAACAGGTCACACGATGGGGAAAGGCACCTGATTTTAATCAGGACCTCGGTGCAGAGAGAGATATGGTCACATCCTTCTCTCTCACCGTGGCAGGATCCACTTCTCCCTCCACTAATTGCTTTTTGAATATGCAGATTTGAAGGAGTTCCATTCATACAACTCTTAACATACGTTTTTGTCGCTGTTAAGTCTTCCCTCCAGAATAAAATCTAATCAAACCATGGGACTTCTTGAGTTAAAACGTTCCTATCTTTAGGGGACAGGGTCCCTGGACCTGCTGATCTCTCCAGGAATTCTTAAGCAGCTGTGATTTCTAAGAGGATTACTTAGGAAGCAGCAAAGCCCCAAACCTGACTGTGAGTGGGAAAAGAAAACCATGGAAAGAAAAAGGAAATTAAGGCAACGCAATAGTTAAGTTTTATAAATGGAGAAGACACCAAAATGTTTTAAAGTGAGAGCTATACATTACCGCTTCTTCCAGTTTTCCAGTTCTACCCTCTCCATAATCCAAGAGCACAATGTGGAAGTAAATAGGGACAGATAACAAATTGCTTGGAATTAGTTGCCCCAACAATTAGGGCTACCTTGTGCTTATAACATACCATAGCAACGTAGGAAGTTTCCTTATACTAAATCAGATCCTTGGTCCTTTTACCCCACTATGGTAAATAGAGATGGGCACGAACCAACAAACCAGTGGTTCATGCTGGTTCGTTTCTCAGCCAAACAGGTGTTTTGTGGTTCCCAGCCCTGCCTCCTCAGGCGGGTGCCCACTTAGAGGCTGTGCCCAGAGGAGGCAGGGCAAGGAATCAATGGTGCTGCCTCGAAGTGGGCGTCCACTGGAGGAGGGAGGGCTGAGAACTGCCAAATACCTGTTTGGCCGAGAAACATTCGGCAGTTCGCGCCCATCTCTAATTGTAAACATGGACAGGAAGCAGCTTTCTGAGGTTTTAGCTGGGATTACATCCTAGACCTGCCTATAGACTCTAGAGACTGAACCTGGAACATTCTGCATGCAAAAATTCAATATCTTAGGATCTTATGGCTTCCTCTTTTTTCAGGGGATAACTCCTCTTATTTTGCTATAGTCTATAGCCAACTCCTGGGTTACTTTTATAAATTTGGGGGATTATGGCCTTATTTAGTAGGGCTGGAGGAAAATTTCACAGTTCCACTGCTGTCTTTGGATCTGTGGTAGGTTTCAGGGTGAGGGTGACACGGACTGGAGAAAAGATTGTTTTCTACTACAGGCCAGGGGCTTGTTAGCATTGAAAGGAACTATATTTGTTACTTTTGAAAAAATGTGAAAGAGTTCCTTTCCAAATAATGTAACTAACAACAACAAGAGGGGGAAGCTTGGAATCATAATTGTAAATCATAATTTAAAAACAGCTTTCCAATATCTGCCCAGGAATAGGGAATGTGTAGCCCTCAAAATATTGTGAGTCTACAATTTCTATCATCCCTCAAAATTGGCTACAGCTGATGGGAACGGTAGTCCTCCAAAATACCTTTTTAGGGTGTTAAATTTTGAGCTAGGCATTAAGGAGCTACTTGGCTGCGGCTGGGCAGAGGGTTCATTATATACTTATAATACACAAATGTCTTACTTTGCATTTTTTTTTAAAAACACCCTATCTTATTTTATTTTATTTATATTCTCGTGGCGTAAGACATCACAGGGGATAGATACTGTGCCAGAGTGGAAAGAAAAGGGAAGAATGTAGAGCCACAGCTGAACTTTGCATTCTGGCTCTTGTTTAGCTCCAAACCATCATTCTGAAATGACATATTCCGCTCAAGGGCCATTTTGTAAGGTGGGTGAAAAGCGGCTTGGAAGGAGGGCTGATTAAAAAGATTGCAGAGGAGAGAAAAATCACATAACCCACAGATTGCCCATTTTGCAAACTGAAGAAAAGTAACATAAACATAAGGGAAATTGTTTTTTCATGGGTCTTGTCTGTTTTATGAAAGAATTATCCAGGTAGAATTATCCAGCAGCACCCCACCTCATGCTTTATCTACTTAAAGATAGTATCGCTGAGGGGTATAACATTCATTCCGGTTTAGACATTGATTTCCAGGAGGCTGACAGGCTCATTGCCAACAGCCCTGGCTCATCTACAACCCACTGTGATTGGCAGGCTGTGTTTGGGTTGGAAGATAAGGTATGTGAGGCTCTATTAAAAAGAAAAATATTGACAAGTGCCACAACAAGAACAAGGGTAGACTCAAACAACCTGGAAGTGCCAGGAGTATATCTTTTGTCACAGCTAAATTCTGAACAAGAAGACTTTTCTTGCGTGATTACCCTGCCTCAGTCACAGCATTCATTCGTTCGTTCGTTCGTTCGTTCATTGTATTTATATCCTGTATTATCTCTAAGGAACTCAGGTCGGTGTACAGGATCTTCCTCCTCACCCCTGATCTCATTTTAATAAGCATGTAAAATGGGTTGAACTGAGGATTTCATGGTTGAGTGAAGGTTTCTCCACGTTTTATCCATCCTCTTAATCATTAAGTCATCTTTCCCTTGTAACCCTCCCATGTTTTCTCATAGCGCACACACACACGCACACACACACACACACAAACTCATTGAGGGGGAAAATAGGAAGCAGGTCTACAAGTTGTTTTCGCTGGTCAATATAGGACTTATCCTTATTCCAGAAGCATCTGAGGTATTATATAGGGAACCTTTTCCCTTCCAAGGAGCTAAACGTGATGTCTTCAAAACACGTGAGCTGTCACAGAAACCATTCTGAGAGGAGAAGAGTTGCAGAGAAAACGCAGGGCCGAATTAGGCACGCTAGCTGCAGAATCAGAAGGTGATGACATGTTTTCTTCAAAAGACGGCCGGCCTTCTGGGCAGCTGTATTTGCACAGTTAACTTGCAAACAGAGTGTATATTTATTTATTTAAAATATTTATATGCTGCCTTTCTCCCGAAGGATCGATCCAAGGCCACTTGTAGTATTTAAAAGAAACAAAGTTAAAAGCCAATTAACAAATTATTACAATATTAAGAAAGAATTTTAAAAAAATTATAATAAAACTCAAAATAAGAACAATATTAAAAACGCAAGCAAAACACAAAATAATGTGTTTATTTCCCAGTGACCAATTAGCAAAAAAAAAAAAATCCATGCTAATCTGGACTTTCTTGAGCTGAGAAGTTTGATGCTACGGTTAAACAAATGAATGTTACTTCTGAAGGGAGCTTTATTTCTAACAAGGCTCACTATAACGTCTGTTTTGACACACACACCCCAGACTGAGAAAAAGGGAGCTCCATATAAAGTATCAATTTCAGTGGCGGGACACAGAGGAGTCCCCCCACAATGGATCTTAACAACTGAGCAGGTAGATGCTCCCTCAACTAGCTGAGATTTATCCACTGCATACACCAGACTTTATGCAACCTCATTAAAAGTGTGTCTCTCGACGTATTTCTCATGAGACACACCAACCCTTTTTTTTCCTTCTCTCCTTTCCTTGTGTCTTTTAGGTGTGACTGTGAATGGCCAACTCATAGGAGCTCCGGCCCCCCGCCACGGACACAAGAAACAGAGGACCTACTTCCGCAGCATCACCATTCTTAATAACCAACCGGAGAGGTCCTACCTGGAGGTCACGCCAATGAAGGTCATCTTGGATGACGGAAAGAGACTTGTCCTGCCTTGCGGCCGCAGTGCCACAGTGACAAGCAAGAACCTCGAGGTCTCTATCTTTGCCCTCTCCAACGTCACCGTGGTCCTACGGGGCACCATCGGGTTTGTCATTCTGATCCACCACTATAAGAACCCTGCCCCTTACCAGAAGGACCATCTGGGGTTCTACATCTCTAACAGCCAAGGCCTTTCTGCAAACTCTCATGGGCTGATAGGTAAGGAGAAGGCAGGTGGGTTTCTCAACATGTATGAAGCAGCCTTAGAAGATAAGACTTGTCATGTTTCATTCGATTATGTTTCACTGTCTTGGAACTAAGCTGGAGACAGACAAACAGACAATAATAATTAATAGTAACCAGGCATTTAATTTTTCGATGTTTGGGTGCTCTTGCTGCATCTACCTCAGTTTTCCCCAACATGGTGCTCTCTAAAAGTTCCAGACTATCAACCCATCACCCACAGTAATAAGCCATGCTGGCTGTGTCTGGTGGGCATTGTAGTCCAAAGCATCTGGAGGGCCCCATGCTGAGGAGACGTCTCATCTACCTTCTTGCTAAACCTTACATTCCTCCTTCAAAAATGGAGGCCACTCACCAATTCCCATCTCAAAGCTGATCAAGATGTGTTCGTTTGTTTCATTTTCATACCGCCCACCTAGTGGAAATCCACGGGCCTGAGTGGTTCACAGCTAAATAAAAAAAATCTACCCACCACCGACCGAACGATGATACAAGACCCGTAGATAAATAAAAATTGAAAATGAGGATCCCTGTGGTGACAGCTGAATAAGATCTGAGAAGTAAACATTGTGTGGCTATGTTTATATCCTGGCAACACTCACTGGTGTTCCATCTCTTCTATATAGGTCAGTTCTTACACCAAGAAGTCCAGCTGATCCAGGAGTCCCAGGAACCAACTCATCATGCCGCCAGTGGGGACCAAACCAAGGGCATGAACTTAAACCCTGGGACAACGTTAAAGCTGAAAGGGCGTTCAGTCCCTGTGGTGTGGAAGCAAAGGAAGATCTACAATGGGGAGCAGGAAGTGGACTGCTGGTTTGCCAGGAACAACGCAGAGAAGCTGATAGATGGACACTACAAAGATTACCTGGCCTCACACCCTTTTGACACAGGGACTAGCTGTTCGATGGAGGACAGACTCTGAGGAAAGACAATCCCAGCTGCTTTTCAACCTGGACAAGACCATCCAAGAAGACTCTTGAGCACTTTCTTATGCCAAAGCAACCAAGTTTCTCCAACTTCTTTTTGAAAGCAGTTCCGTTCGCACAACGGCCGACGCCCCTCGGCTTGATTCAAAACACTTTTCCCCAGGAACTCTTAATAAGCTTTGTCTGACGGGAGAGATTAGAAAAACAGCCAGGCAGACGTATGAAGAGGGCTCTCACTGCCCATAATGTAGGGAATGCGGGTGGATGACAAGGCTCAAAAGATTCATATTTTCGCCCTCTGGGATTTTGGTGCTGTGTCTTATTTGTATATGTGGGGATTGGGCAAGGGCTTCAAGTTTGGAAATGAAGAGGCAAAACCCGGTGAAAGTAAAGCTCTTTTAATAAATCCTATTGATTTCAGCTGGTGAATGTGAAGCAAATGGTTAGCCTCTTCCTTGAGCCCGATGGGACTGAGGTGTGACTATACGGTAGTTTACTCCATCGTTTGTGTCCAAGTTGGCATGGGTAAATTCAATGTGTTTTCAGTCAACTACATAATGTACAGCTAATTGCGAGTAAACCAGGTCTGTTTTCATGGGCGTATATTGTTTTTTATTCAGCCAACAGGGGCTCATAGGTTGTTGTTTGTGTCGTGATTCTGCCCACACTGTTCCCCCTACCCCAGTTTCTAGCATGTGTGATGGCCTGTATTGGTTCCAAGGGCTGGTGGTTCCCAACCTTGGGCCCCCAGATCTTCTTGGACTAAAACACCCAGAAGTCTTCACCACGAGCTGGCCAAGATTTCTGGGAGTTGCAGTCCAAGAACATCTGGACACCCAAGGTTGGGAACCACTGCCCTAGGTTGTAATTGGTAGTAATAACATCTTCAGTGGAGCACAGAATACACCTCACAGGAGCTCCTCTTCTCTCTGATTTTTCATTATTGTCGATTATGCTTCCCAAATGTTGTGCTAGGTTAGATAAGCATTGACAGCTTCGCAGGCTGGTATATCACTTCAGCGTTATGTCACTTGCCATTTTTTTAAAAAAAAAATAAGAGAGTGAGTGGTGCTAACGACAGAGAAGGACAGCTGACCCATGAACCCAGTGAGAATTTTAGTGATTTGAGGTGCAATGCGGGGCCTTGTCCCCCACCCCAAAATTTCCCAAGATAATTAAGTATTCTGTATGAGCAACAGCTGCAATTTAACTCCCATTGGAAACTTTGAATCAGCCTGAGTCAGCATCCCTGTCCGGTCAAACCCTCAAACGGTCTTCTCAGCTTTGGTTGAGTCCTGTTTGTACCGCAGCCATCAATCCCCACTCTCTCTCTTGAGTGATAGGGCAAAGCCTTCCCTCCCTCACTGGAAAACGGGAGGAACAGAATGTTACTATATTCCCCTTGATGCCCAGCCATGTTGGTATAAGGAACCTTTATATGTCTTGTGATCCTACTGCCCAATGAAAGTATAAAAGAAACTCTTCTCCAGGTTTTAGTTACTGCAGGACATCTACCCATGCAAGGGTGGAATTCATGACATGACTTCCTCCCATTTCCACCCCCCAAAATTGGAAAAATAAATAAATAAATAAACCGATCCAGAGGGCAGTAAAAACTTTCCAAAGTTGACTTTCAGACTGAGGCAGCCATAGACATGTTACGGAAAAAGAGGGCATACACTGTCAATGAAGGGGCTTAACACAGATACCGATTTGCTAATTCGTATGCTCAAACACTAAGTGGGTTTTTAGCATTCAAGCAGAGTTACAATACAGCAGAATTACAATGCAGCTGACCCAAATGGGGAAAATTGTGAGCTGCATTCTTGCTGAATTTGTTACCTAGGTGCTGCTAATTGAGGAAGGGCAACATCAAGATCCCACCCCCTTACTTCTGGCTCATCATCTTCCAGAAGAACTTCAACTGGGTGGTGCAGTGGTTAAACTGCAATGTTGCAGTGAAGACTCTGCTCACGACCCCAGTTCAATCCCAATGGGCTCAGGTAGCCAGACTGAGGTTGACTCAACCTTCCGTCCTTCCGAGGTCAGTAAATTGAGTACCCAGTTCGCATGCCGGGGGGGGGGGGGATGTGTAGCCTACACAATTAGATTGCAAACCGCCCAGAGACAGCTTTAAACATTATGCGGTGGTATATAAGCAGCACCGTTTGCATTGCCTGGATGCTCTTGAAGGCATCATTTTCAAAAGGAGGATTGTGCTCTAGCAGCTCTCCGTAAAAGAGGACATATGCCCCCCCCCCAAATCAGGCAACTCCAAAGGCTGCAGTGGGAGTAACGGAAGGACCCCCCATTGCTAACATGACTGCCAGTCTACTGTTAGGCTGAATTTACACCTAAGATTTCACTCTGGCCAAAATCTAATTTAGTCGTGCCTTGTGATCACTGAGCAGATCAAACTGGGAACAGTTTCCCCGCTGCAGAGGACTGCTTGTTATGTTCTTACGATCAGTTGCTCATCAATTTGCCGGTGCTTTTGAAAATATTTTAACAAGGCAGGGACAGCTGCCCGTTCATTAACATGTACATGGCATCCTTCAGAGCCTTGAACCCTAATTGAACCCCCATGGGGAAAATATTGGATCACACCAACGTTATCTCGATTGAAATAGTTTTTCCCCTTTTGAGTACTGCTGGGGCTTTGAATGCACTTCTTCGAAAACAAACCGGGGGGGGGGGGGGGAATGCAAAGCCTTGTTTTGGAAAGTCTCCCAAACTCCTGTTGGGGGAAAGAATGGAAACTGGGGCCAAAATAAAGACAACAGCAGGAGAACAGGAATGGAACAGTTTTCGTTTCTTCCTAAAAACCAACAGGGAGTGGGGGGAGAAAGAATGAATTCACTAAGAAATGGAACAGAAGTTGAAAATGGATCTCATTATCTCTTTATGTGTCTGTCTGTCTGTCTGTCTCACCTTAAATGTCTTGTCTTTCATGTTGAGGCACATGTTTTAAATACACGTGGTTAACTCAAAGTTTACGGCTGCCGTGTCTGTTTCATGGGAGCTTTGTTAGCCTAGCAGGGATCTGGAAATATTACCATTATTGTAAAAATAAATTTCTATTCTCCCTTCCTGTTGAAAAAAATGAACAGCAAGCACACATGGCTAGGCAATATGCCAGATGTTTACAAACAGCAGAACAAATCACTCCAGGACAAAGCATTTTGAAAGACAGGAAAAACAGAGACACATTTACGAACAAAAATTCCAGGAGAGTACATACACCATCAACAGCTCTTTAGGCCAAATATCTCCGAGTTAACAAGATCTTGACAAAACAGTAGAAAAACTTGAAACAAGAAGAAAGGGCTGGCTGCAAAAAAAAAGAAGCGTTATTTCTGGAAGTTGGGATCCAAAGAAGTATCCATGCCATTTAGCAGTATGAGAGGCTACAGTTTTGAATTTTTCATTAATTTCCCCCAGCTGTGCAGCAGAAATGCAGGATTCACAAAGCAGAATAGCTTCAAGTTCCCCAGAGTAGATCACCTTTCCTCCTCCACTGGCACTTACAGTCTCAATAACTCACTCTGAGACATGAGCAGTAGAAAGAATAAAAACAATTTTTCTTTACGTACAGTTGTGAACAGATCAAACAGCAAACTGACAAAACATGACTGCTTTCAACAGCAGACTTCAACAGACTCAGGAGAGGGGGAAAAATACTGAGCAGAGAGGTGGGGCTCTCTTTGAACTCAAGAGGCAGGGAAGGAATGATTGGTTAGTGCTGTCTAGATTGACACTCATCCCAGCCCGGAAAGGTCCCTCCCATCCCAGCTAAACCTACTAAAGGCAGCATGTGAGATTGCAAAAAACACCAACATGAGAAGAGCCTCAGTCACAGATTTCACTGTTAGTTAGTTAGGCATCCTTCAGTCTTGAGATACTATGGTAACGTGCTCTGTATGGAGGACTTGGAACAGTGTCTAGTGTGGCTGAGAAGGCCAATTCGAGAGTGACAATCCCTTCCACACTGAAGACAAATACAATCTGTCCCCTGTCCATCTCCCTGATTTTGCTGGTTTCGGGACTGCCTTTTCGCCTCGGCCTGCTGGACAAGGGTCTCTTCGAATTGGGAGAGGCCGTGATGCAACGCCTGCCTCCAGGCTGAACGCTCAGAGGTCAAGGTTTCCCATCTGTTGAGGTCCATTCCTAAGGCCTTCAGATCCCGCTTGCAGATCTCCTTGGATCGCAGCTGTGGTCTCCCTCTGGGGTGATTTCCCTGCACTAATTCTCCATACAGGAGATCTTTTGGAATCCGACCGTCAGCCATTCTCACGACATGCCCAAGCCAACGTAGACGTCGCTGTTTCAGTAATGTATACATGCTAAAAATTCCAGCTCGTTCTAGGATCTCTAATTGGCCTTCTCAGCCACACTAGATGCTGTTCCAAGTCCTCCATACAAAGCACGATACCATAGTCTCTCGAGACTGAAGTATGCCTAATCTAAAGAGGTAGCAATGAGGTGCTTTTAGGGAACCGGGGGGGGGGGGGAGAAACTATCACAGGTAAAACTGGCTCCCTGCCCTGGAAGAAAAGAGGAACAGCCGAGTGATCTGCTGACATCTTAATTGCACTCACTGGCCTGGATATAGAACAGAGCAAATTGCAGAAACATGTACCATTTGGCACCTTGCAGCCCTTTGCCTCACGCTGAATTGTTTCCTCATCCATGCGATAGGCAGTCCCCTCTCCCTTCCTCGGAGACAAGATTTGGGCTTTATAAATCTTGTTCGGCCTGCATAAACACACGATGCCTGCAAAGCGAAAGCACAATTTATAAATAGCCGAGGGGTGGGGAAGCATAACGATGTTCTCTGTGGTAGGTTCCTCCCTGAAATTCCTGGTTAATTGTCCAAATTAATAATCCTTCAGGGGCACCCCTAATTCTGCAACCGCAGACGGAGCGCCTTTATCCTACCGGACGGTTGAGTGTTTCCATCGTCTCTTCCCTACAAGATCATCCTGTGTTCCAGTAACACCAGCCTCTCAGTGTAGATCTTTACATATACCAAACCAAAATCTGTAACAGGGCAACAGAGCTGTTCGTGGGAGTAAGGGTACTAGCATTGGCTGAGGAACTGAATGGGAAAGATGGTCATAAATCAGAATCAACTTGACAATCATTATTATTGGGCAATGATAGTGAGCTAGGATGGCTGTGATCTTACCTCCAGCATCAAAGGTGGTATGCCTTTGAACAGCTGTAGCTGGGGAACACACGCGGGAGGATGCAGTTCCCTTCCTATGATGCTGGTGGGCTTCTCACAGGCAACAGGTTGGCCCCTGTGGAAATAAACTGCTGGCCCTAGATAGTCTTCTTAGATTCAGATACTGTCTACTACAGCTTGCAGCTGATTCCCAGGAACTTGTGCAGTTCTATCACATATTCATGAACAGTTCAAAAAACAAAATACTAGGTAGACCCCATAGCAGCGGGGATGGTGGGGTTTGGGGAGCAGGATAAAATCAGATTACGAATTTGCATTTTGGAAACCGTTACATAAAGGCACGCACATTGGAGTTTTGTGCCTAACATAGGATTTTGTTAAAACACAGAATTCCAGTTCCGTCCCTTGCTTGGACATTGGTCATCTGGAAAAGTAAGGCAATGCTGTTCTCTACACCAGGATTCAGACACATCGCTCCACAGTCTTCCTTACTCCTGTCCTCCTCAGCTGTCTTCTCCCTTTTCCAGTCCACCCTACACTTTCTTGGTTGCTCCTCCATTCCTTCCATCCTTCCTGGCTTCCTTTGATGTTCGACTTCCCAGTGAGTCAACTGTTGAGGTTGCAAAACTATGCTTTGAACAGCAGCAGACAGCACTGGTTAACACTGGGGAAGTCATAAAAGCTGGGGGTTGTCCGTACCCCTTATAGCAGGCTGCAGAACTTATACGGGGGGGGGGGGGGAGGCTTGTTTAACTCCAGTTTCCACCAGGTCTCAGCCTATGCTGCATGATAGTAGTGGGAGTTTGTCAACATCTAGAGAGCGAGAAGGCTCTCACCCAACACTAGAAAATAGTTTTCATTCCAATACAGGAGCAAATGAACTCAGATCTTACAACAGATCCCAGAAACCATTCAAACCCCAAAGAACAGCTTCCAGAGATGCTTAAATATCAAATATTTATTACGCTTCTTATAAAAAGGAGTAAAAAAAAGGTGAGACAAGAAGGTCATCCCCCAAAGCTTGCTTTGAAACACCTGTTTGCTTATTTACAAGCCATCTGTGCATTTATAAACGTTTCAAATGACCTTCCTGACCAGCTATCTTGATCCTTATAAAAAGGATGCAGAGTTTTTATTCTCTTACAGTCCAAACCAGACCCACCAGTGGCTGGTCAGCCAGAAATTTTCATTCAACATGCTCCAGCATCTGCTTGAATGAACTCAGGAGACAAAAATACATTGCAAAACAGAATCTTCTGTCCACCAGAATACTCGGACGGTACTCCCAAGAATTCATACAGAGAACATGTATTCCAACAAAAAAACATTAATAGATTAGCGCCTCCTAGTGACCCTTAATTAAGTGTCTGGTTGGCTGAAATCCCCTGGTTGTTACACGCATCATTTCTAACTCCAAGGCAGCACAGGGTTCCTCGAGGAAAAATCCACCATGTATTTTTACTGGGTTTCTCTCAGTTTGCACATTCCACCCCCGTTATCTGTCCCTGTTAAACTGCCAGCTGAGGTTCTGTCTGCTCTATCACGGGGCTCCGGCCATGGAGAAGAGATCCTGAAAGTTCTGGGTCATTTCCCGAGCGGTCGAAATCCAACGCCGGAGAAAGCAGCACCTGTAAAATAGAGCGGAAAACTTACAGAGCAAATTAAAACAAATAATGTCACTTACAAGATTTCTAAGCTGCTCTCTTGCCCAGGAGAGCTGTGCTTTCCTCAGCTGCTCAATACCTTTTCAAAGAGACCTGAACAAGACACACTTTAAATATATATACAGATCTTTAATTATACTGTCTTACCACCAAGGAATTAAAAGCGAGCAACGAAAAGCAGTGTATCTTGTTCTTTCTTACCTATCATTTTTTAAAAAAAAATCTGAACAACAACTAGAAGATAGGTCAAGCTGAATAATTCCGACCATATTTTCCAGAGTAGGGTGCTGGGATAGGGTCCCTTCCAGCTGTGCAGTTCAAAGGTTGCTATTATTATTTTGTTGTTGTTGTTTAGTCATTAAGTCATGTCCGACTCTTCGTGACCCCATGGACCAGAGCACGCCAGGCCCTCCTGTCTTCCACTGCCTCCCGGAGTTGGGTCAAATTCATGTTGGTAGCTTCGATGACAATGTCCAGCCATCTCGTCCTCTGTCGTCCCCTTCTCCTCTTGCCTTCACACTTTCCCAACATCAGGGTCTTTTCCTGGGAGTCTTCTCTTCTCATCAGATGGCCAAAGTATTGGAGCCTCAGCTTCAGGATCTGTCCTTCCAGTGAGCACTCAGGGTTGATTTCCTTCAAAATGGATAGGTTTGTTCTCTTTGCAGTCCAGGGGACTCTCAAGAGTCTCCTCCAGCACCACAATTCAAAAGCATCAATTCTTTGGCGGTCAGCTTTCTTTATGGTCCAGCTCTCACTTCCATACATCGCTACTGGAAAAACCATAGCTTTGACTATGCGGACCTTTGTCGGCAAGGTGATGTCTCTGCTTTTTAAGATGCTGTCTAGGTTTGTCATCGCTTTCCTCCCAAGAAGCAGGAGTCTTTTAATTTCGTGGCTGCTGTCACCATCTGCAGTGATCCTGGAGCCCAAGAAAGTAAAATCTGTCACTGCCTCCATATCTTCCCCTTCTATTTGCCGGGAGGTGATGGGACCAGTGGCCATGATCTTAGTTTTTTTGATGTTGAGCTTCATACCATTTTTGGCGCTATTATTATAGCTCAGGGGTTTAGTGGAGCCAGAGGTTGGGAGTTCGATTCCCCACTGGGTCTCCTTTTCCACTTACTGGGCTCGATGCAGACTAATTTTTCCTCCAACTTGCTCATCTTAAGGTACAAATCAGAATGAGAGAACTTGTCTTTGCATTATTTGCTGTCCAGCTACATGGGGTGGGGTGCAGGTCAAAGCAGGGCAATCCCCATGCTGACCAGAAAACTCAACAGGAAATGCAAACATCCTCTTTTTGAGTGGGAGAGGAAAGAGAGCGAACAGCCCACAACAGGATAGAGAGTTTTATATGGGTGTTATATTGGGCGTCAGCTGAGCTGTTGTATTATTTGAGATCAAATATAGTTGTTGTGGTGGTTTAGTTGTTAAGTCGTGTCCGACGCTTCGCTGCTACGCAAACCTGAAGCCAAAGTACAATGTGAACTAAAGAAAGCTAGCTCACAGATCATGCTCTGCTATGAAACTCTTTTTTAAAGTGCAAATTCCAGGTAATTATTCCCCTGGAAATTATAGATAAGCTAAGTTTTTCTGTGGTACAGGTTGGAACTAGTGACACATCTTACATTTATTTCATTGCTTAGGAAACAGAGCCCAATATTTCTCTTCAATCATTTTTTTTTTTCAAATCATACATTTATTATAGCACTCAAACAGCCTTTTGGATGTGACCATTCAGCCCAGAGAGCTTTCCACAGTTATGTACTCCCTCATCTACAATGTTCCTTTGCTGGAAATAAAGGAGGCCTTTATTTCTAAGTTAGGCCTGAAATCCAAGCAGGATGAATAGTCCTTGGCGCCAGCTTCTAGACAGATTTGATGAACGCTGATAAACTCCCAAGCACTTGCCCACAAGTGACCCCAGGAGAGGAGAAATATATATATATATTTAAAATCTCCATATCTCTTCAAGGTTAAGAGCTGAAACCGAGATGAAAGGTTGGCCAAACAATTTCAGCTGATTGAACAAAGAGGGGAAGTTATAATTTGGATGCATCTAAGCCAACACCTCAGTTTCCACCAGGTCTAGCTGCTTCCTGCTACATATAACAGTTGGTAATTGAGAAGTAATATTTTCCAGCTCAGCAGGGCTGAGATGCTCAATTTTCAGTTTGTGTCCCTGGACAAATATGAGTAGCCGGGGAATCTGAATGAGGGCAGATCACTTAGCAAACCACTGAAGATAGCCATGTCCAAACCAACAAGACATAGGGGCATTGTTGTTGTTGTTTAGTTGTTAAGTCGTGTCCGACTCTTCGTGACCCCATGGACCAGAGCACGCCAGGCCCTCCTGTCTTCCACTGCCTCCCGGAGTTGGGTCAAATTCATGTTGGTAGCTTCGATGACAATGTCCAGCCATCTCGTCCTCTGTCGTCCCCTTCTCCTCTTGCCCTCACACTTTCCCAACATCAGGGTCTTTTCCAGGGAGTCTTCTCTTCTCATGAGATGGCCAAAGTATTGGAGCCTCAGCTTCAGGATCTGTCCTTCCAGTGAGCACTCAGGGTTGATTTCCTTCAAAATGGATAGGTTTGTTCTCTTTGCAGTCCAGGGGACTCTCAAGAGTCTCCTCCAGCACCACAGTTCAAAAGCAACAATTCTTTGGTGGTCAGCTTTCTTTATGGTCCAGCTCTCACTTCCATACATCGCTACTGGAAAAACCATAGCTTTCACTATGCGGACCTTTGTCAGCAAGGTGATGTCTCTGCTTTTTAAGATGCTGTCGAGGTTTGTCATCGCTTTCCTCCCCAGAAGCAGGCGTCTTTTAATTTCGTGGCTGCTGTCACCATCTGCAGTGATCATGGAGCCCAAGAAAGTAAAATCTGTCACTGCCTCCATATCTTCCCCTTCTATTTGCCAGGAGGTGATGGGGCCCATGGCCATGATCTTAGTTTTTTTGATGTTGAGCTTCAGACCATTTTTTGCGCTCTCCTCTTTCACCCTCATTAAGAGGTTCTTTAATTCCTCCTCACTTTCTGCCATCAGAGTGGTATCATCTGCATATCTGAGGTTGTTGATATTTCTTCCGGCAATCTTAATTCCGGCTTGGGATTCCTCCAGTCCTCCCTTTCGCATGATGTATTCTGCATATAAGTTAAATAAGCAGGGGGACAATATACAGCCTTGTCATACTCCTTTCCCAATTTTGAACCAATCAGTTGTTCCATATCCAGTTCTAACTGTTGCTTCCTGTCCCACATATAGATTTCTCAGGAGGTAGATAAGGTGGTTTAAGGTCTTGCCATAGTTTGCTGTGGTCCACACAGTCAAAGGCTTTTGCGTAGCCAATGAAGCAGAAGTAGATGTTTTTCTGGAACTCTCTGGCTTTCTCCATAATCCAGCGCATGTTAGCAATTTGGTCTCTAATAGAGGCATTAGTATATTGTAAAAGTTACTTCAAAATAAGTATGCCACTTCTCCACTGTTCACACACAGCGTTCGAATTCCCCACATTTCCTAGAAGATTAACTTAAGTGGAGTCTTGAATGGGCATCCCAACCCTCCTCTCTTTTATGCCTTTTCCAGGGCCAGATCTCAGCCATGGAAGAAGCTTACTGGTTGACCCTGGAACATTTCCTTTCTCTCTTTCAAACTGATGTTCTCGACATGTTTGTCATGAGAATGAAGAAAGAAGTGATGGGGACACGATATATTGCTGTGAATACAAGGAATGAAAGGCAGAAAGCAGCAATGATTTGAAACAACTTCTGAGGAAAGCGAAAGAAGAAAGTGTCAAAGCAGGACTGCAGTTGAATGCTAGGAAGACAAAAATCATGACTACAGAAGAACTACACAACCTTTATGCTGACGGTGAAGAAATTGGAGTTGTTAAAGATTTTGTAAAGCTTGGTTCAGTCATCAATCCAAATGGAGACTGCCACCAAGAAATAAGATGAAGACTGAGACTTGGAAGAAGAGCAATGAAGGTATTAGAAAAGATCATGAAGTGTAAGGATGTGTGTTATTGGAGACCAAGACCAAGATCATCCACACTCTTGTATTCCCAATTACTACGTATGCATGTGAAAGCTGGGCAGTGAAGAAAGCTAATAGGAAGAAAATAGATTATTTGGAAATATGGTGCTTGAGGAATGCTTTGTGGATACTTCGGCCTGCCAGAAAGACAAATAAGTGGTCTCCTGGATAAATCAAGCCTGAGCTTTCCGTGGAGGCCAAAGGATGAAACTGGGGCTGTTATGCTTTTAGTACATCATCATAAGGCAACATTCACTGGGAAAAAACAATGAAACATTCACTGGAAAAAAAACAATAATGGAGGCAGCAGGAAAAGAGGAAAACCAAATATGAGACGGTTTCAATCTATAAAGGAGGGTGTAGTCTTGAGTGTATAAGATCTGAGCAGGGCTGTTGAGGACGGGACGTTTGGGAGATTGCTCATTCATAGGGTCGCTATAAGTTGGAGGCAACCTGACGGCAGGTAACAACAACAAGGAATAAAACTGCCCTAGAGAGGTTTCCTAGAATGCCTAAATAAGGCATTCACATCTGGAATAGACTGAGTCCCTTTGGGAATGGGTGGAGAAGGCCCAAAGCCGGCTCTGAAATGAGGCAGAGTGAAGCAGCTGCCTCGGGTGGCAGATGTGATGGAGTGGGCAGCAGCAGCAGCAAGATGCTGAAACGCAGAGCTGTGTGTCTAAGTGAATCTCTATGCTCATCGGCCGCTGCCTTTAGGCACACTGGAGAACACTGTCATAACAAATGCCTGAAGGAAGATCCAACATCCAATCTGCTTAGCTTCCACAGGTGGAATGGGCCAGGGACATTAGCCTGCCCTTTGCCTCAGGCAGCAAACTATGTTGGGCCAGCTTTCCTCATTAACAGGCCATGATAATCTCTCTTCTTAATCATCATCCTCTTAGAACTGCAGAGCGGGAAGGGACCCCGTGGATCATCCAGTCCAGCCCCTGTCAAGGAGGCCCAGTGGGGAATCGAACTCCCAACCTCTGGTTCCACAGCCAGTGACCTAAACTACTGAGCTATCTAGTAGAAAGGGTATATACTTCTCCTTACCCTCAGAGTTTAAACTCTTTCTTCATTTTTTCAGAGGTGGAAATGACTAAATTTCCCCCATCGTGCAATAAAAGGAAGGTGACTCTTGTGAAGCCGTCAAGTCCCTTACGTGTAACAAGATGGCTATTCACCTAGCAGAACCCTGATCAGGCAGATTTAGGAACATTTTCCAGACTTCAGTAAATTCTCACCATGTTCCTTATGTCGGAAAACCTCACAAGTTCCTATTTTGTTGTACCAGGAAAGCGACAGCTAACGGTACAGCAGATGCCATATGTGCCTCTTTAGTTTAAAAAATGCAAGGGCTGGGAATGAACCTTGCTGAAACTTTAAAATGGGGTGGAGAATCCTGAGAAGTCTGAGGGTTTCATATGCCTATCCCTGGATCATGGAAAACTGCAACTCTCATCTGCAAAAAAAAAATTTTTTTACACAAATCGGGCTTTTAACAGAAAAAAGCTCCCTTGCACCCTCTAATGGCCAAAAAAAAAAAAAAGCAATTAAAAGTTATGGTGTTAAAGGTGCTTGGAGACCCTGTAACGACTCCCCATACCTCCAGATGTTCTTGGACTACAACTCCCAGAAGCCTTCACCACCACCTCTGCTGGCCAGGATTTCTGGGAGTGGAAGTCCAAGAACATCTGGAGGCCCAAGGTTGGGGACCACCTAGAAAGCAGAAGAGGACTTCCTGATCCCCTTTTTCCAAAATCTCCAGCACGTTTTAAGGGGTGTGGAAGTGCCAGAGGGTCACATTTAAGACCGTAAGGGGGCTGCAAGTTGCCCACCAGAGAGCAGCTCCAAGACAAAGCAAAGTGCGTTTCTACATCTTTAGGTAAGGAAGACAATCAGTCGATCCGAATGTAGCAACCTACCAAGGCCAGCGCCCAAAAAAGGAAACCGTCAGGAACGGCTTCCAAATGCAGACTCCGTTTTAAAGACAAGATCGTTGTAAAGCAGTCATGTGATACAGCCCAGTAAAATCCTGTTCCAAAATCCGCACCGAGGAAACACAGTTTACAGCCAAAGAGGTACCCTGTCTTTATCAAACGCTCCTGTAATAACAGACTCCCAAACAAAAAAGGCAAGATGTAACCCTTAGGTGTAAATTTACCCAACTTGTCCTGACAATAGTTGATGTTTTGCCCACTTCGAGGCATCTGGTTGCCAAAGCAACAGCAACACAACAGCGTTTTTGCAAAAGAGCAAAAAATGGGATCGCTAAGACTTATTTTTACACACAGGAGCTAAACATGCCAGACCAGTTGATTTGTGGGCCCATAAGCTTGATCTTGTTTAAGACATAGTTAGAAAGCTGCTGGTTTTTGTATTTGCAGAGAATTCCTCTATTTATTTCCTAGAATAGTCCCTGTTTTGTTACCCAAGATACAGCCCCTCAGCTGAGCTTGGGAAAGTGAATTTCTCTGCCATAAAATGCACCAAATTCTTCAGGCCAGAGGATTCTGGGAGATGTCTGAAGAAGCATCTTTCCCCAGATTTAACTCTAAAGAACCTAACTAATCTGCAAAGGCCTTTCCTTGTTGCTGTCCAAAAGCTGTAGAGAAGGCTTAGTGCACAGCCAGCTCTCTTAATTTTTTTAAAAAACAAATGTTCGAGATATAACCTGAAAGCAAAGTATTATGAGATACGGCGCTGATAAAAATGTACTGTTTTCCTTTGAATTTTGATTAAGATCCGTGTTGACAATTTGCAGATGTTTGGCAGTGAAGTAAATCTCTACTCCCAGTGTGGTGTAGTGGATAGAGTGACAGACTGGGACTCTGGAGACCAGGGTTCGAATTCCAACGCAGCCATGAAAACTCACTGGGGGAGTGGAAGTGGTAAAGCCACTTCTTAAGTATCTCACTTACTTTGAAAGCCCTATTAGAGTTGCTATAAGTCAGTTCTGACTTGAGGGCGCACAGCACACACCGCTGCTGCTTATGATAAACAGGGCCCCAAATTCTCAGGAATTCTGGAAGACCCTGCCCCAAAATGGATTACACTCCTCCCAGGATGACATTTATCCCCTTTCCACAACTTGCAAAGATATTTAAAGGTAAAGGTTCCCCTTGACATTTAGTCCAGTCGTGTCCAACTCTAGGGCGCGGTGCTCATCCCCATTTCCAAGCCATAGAGCCAGCGTTTGTCCGAAGACAGTTTCCGTGGTCATGTGGCCAGCGCGGCTAGACACGGAACGCCGTGACCTTCCCACCGAGGTGGTACCTATTTATCGACTCGCATTTTTACATGCTTTCGAACGGCTAGGTTGGCAGGAGCTGGGACAAGCGACGGGAGCTCACTCCGTCGCGTGGATTCGATCTTATGACAACTGGTCTTCTGACCTTGCAGCACAGAGGCTTCTGCGGTTTAACCCGCAGAGCCACCACGTCCCCAAAGATATTTAGTGTATGCTAAAAATTTGTCACTGACCCTCTGCCCAGATTATTGTGCCGGATGTTAGAAACAATGAAAACAACCTGGATGAGCATTTCACCTGATGGTTCTCATGGGTGTATCCACCTTTGCAAATGGTGTACTTCTCAACTACAGCTCCCAGAATCCCACAGCCATAGTCACTACTGGCTAGGATTGGCTTTCTGGGAGCTTTAGTCCAAAAAAGCACTCAATGCAGCCAAAAAAATAGCACGGAGGACCAGCTGTTGGATAAAACCATGCCAAATCTATTTTGTGCCTACCTGGTGCTCTTCATCGTTGTAGCATGGGGGTTGTTCAACACACCACTGGATCTCCTTCTGCTGATACTTCTTCATGATCAAGCTGTCCACCACCCAGAACATCACTGCCTTAAAAGGAAAATGAAGATTGAGGAAAGAGGTGAAGACATATATGGACATATTCTTTGCTAGTTACTTCTAAGGAAAGAAATCTGAGATTCTCAGCAAAAAGGTCTAGTAGGTTTTGATCACACATCACATTAATCAGACCATCTGAAGCATTTCAGAGGCTCAAAAGAATTTCCTTTGACTTTTAAAAAAAGAGTGGATTCCAAGCTATCTCAAGGACTGTTTGTCTCCCTTTATGATCCTGCCCAAGCTTTACGATCATCCGGGGAGGCCTTTCTCCCAGTCCCACCACCCTCACAGGTGCACTTGGTGGGGACACGGGAAAGAACCTTCTCTGTGGCTGCTCTGAGACTGTGGAACTCCCTCCCACTGGAAGTCAGGCTGGCCCTATCTTTGCTCTCCTTCAGCAAGCAGGCCAAGACCTTTCTCTTCAGGCTGGCTTTCCTTTAGTGACCAGCTGTCTGAGAGGGGTTTTTAAAATAAATGCTTGTACCTTACTGCTTTCAATGTGTTTTGGTGTTGCCAAGGACTTTTGGGAAATGATTCATGAAATGATAGAGAAAATTTTAGGGCTTAAAATTGCTTTGACACCAGAAATCTTCTTGTTGAATATATTACCAGCTACACTTGAAAAAAACAAGACCTACTTGACCTTACACCTGATAACGGCAGCTAGAATTGTATATGCCAGTAAGTGGAAGACGACAAAGGTGCCGACAAAGAAGGAATTTATTGAGAAGATTTTGGAACTAGCAGAAATGGATATTTTGACAGATACACTAAATGACAGACTGGATAATAATAAATGGGAACCTCTTTATACCTGGATGAAATCTACACCAACTTAAGTAGAATAGATTAGATTAATATTATGTTAGAGAGTATAAGACAAGATTAAATGAATGGAACATATGGAGTTGCTAATATTTATTAGCATAGTATTTGTCTGATCTTTTTTAGTTTTTGTACACTTGTTGCTGTTAGTTTTTATATTGTCTTTCAAATTGGTTTGGGTCCTTTTAAGGAGAAAGACGGGATAAAAAACGTTTTAAATACATAAATAAACAAATTTTGTACCTCATCAGCATAGAAAGAAACCGCCTGACTGAGAACCATGATAAGGAAGCCCGGATTTGGCAGTGAGGCTGTATGGAAGGGCCCTCTGGAGTAAAGTTAGGACTGCTTAACCAGCAATGAATCTGTGCTTCGCATTAGGATTATTCATTTACTATTTATACCCTGTATTTCTCTTCAAAAGGACCCAAAGCAGCTTACAATGTTAAAATAAATAATATAAAAGCTAGGGTGAAGGCTAAGGATTTTAACCCAAGTGTCCCTTGCCCGGGAGATGTGCGCCACCAGAAACACATAGCACTGCACATAAAAATGCAGGGAGCAATGCGATCTTATCACGTTTTGCCTAATGGTTGTGGTCAAAAACTGCTTTTGGCCAAACACCCAAGTCACGATCCTTGGGATGCTGGCCTCAACATGTCCGTTTCATGGTGAACTTCAGAAATTAAAAATGAATGATGTTGATTCAGGATAGATGGGTGAAAATGCAACACTTCTTGACACAACACACCAGGCCTTTGTGTAAAGCACTGCCATCATAGGTGATGAAAGCGAATTTAACATGATCTCCCATGGATGTGGTACAGCCATGCTGCTCAAATCGACCCTCCATATATAGTGACAGTATACCTTTGGGCACCATTTGCTGAAGGACAGCCGCCGTTGGACCTTCCCACAAGCAGCTGGCTGGCCCTGGAGAAAAACGGGAGACTGGACTAGACAGACTTTTGATCAAATCCCGCAGGCATTTTCTTAACTTTCTTAAGGGCCAGCATGGCGTTGTGATGAGAGCAAGAACAGGGGGCCCTCTGTCTGGTGGCACTAAATATCCCACACCCTTCCAAAATCTCCCCTCCTGATGGCTTCCAATTGTTATACCCGGGAGTCTTCGTCTGGATAACTGTTTGAGCAGCTAATTAAAAGGGTTCCTATCAAAGTGATCTGCTTCCTCTTCATTCAATTTGTCACTAGATGGAACAACCCGAGGCACAGACTTCCTGTTATTTCTCAAGCTGAAAAACATCCAGTCCAATAATGTCTAATATTTTTACCCTGCCAGATGCTTTGAACATTACCACTAGTTGCATTTGGCATCTTTTCCATTTGTTGCGATACAATGGAGGGGGTCACTCGTTGGTTAGCAAAGTTGGAGAAAGTTGGCTTATAGGTCCACAAATGATTTTGTTTGGCTGCTTCTGGCATCCGTGGACGTCCAGGTAGCCTCCCCTCCCTTCAGCTCCCTGAGACTCAAGGCAGAAAAGAAGGAGGGGGTTGCCTCTCTTCCTCTGGAAATCTTATACACCCATATTCCACCACCATATCAAATATCCATGCAGGGAGTTCTTTGACCCTATCAGATAGCAGAGATGAAATTCCTAAGAGAGCCTTCAAGATCCCAGGCATTAAAAGCTTATTTCCTTCCAACATTTTTTTAACTCACATTGACAATAAACGGTACCACAAGCATCACCAGCACCAGTTCCAGCTGAGGGTCAGGGATATAACCCAGAAGAATTTCCTGAAGCTGAAAGGAAAAGAAAAAAAACACCTCTTTTACAGAAAGCAAACTTATGAGTTTATAAAACCAAATGGCTGGCCAACGAATGAATAAAGACGAAGAAATTATAAAATCATAGAATAGAATCATAGAATAATTGAGTTGGAAGGGGCCTATAAGGCCATCGAGTCCAACTCCCTGCTCAGTGCAAGAAAACAAATCAAAGGATATCTGCCAGGTGGTTGTCTGAATTTCTCTTGAATGCCTCCAGTGTTGGAGCACTCACCACCTCTCAAGGTCATAGGTTCCACTGTCATACTGCTCTAACAGTTAAGAAGTTTTTCCTGATATTCAACCGAAATCTGGCTTCCTGTAACTTGAGCCCATTATTATGTGTCCCGCTCTTGGGATGATGGAGAACAGATCTTGCCCCTCCTCTGTATGACAGCCTTTCAAGTATTTAAGAAGTGCTATTATATCTTCCCTCCGTCTTCTTGTCTCAAGGCTAACCATGCCCAATTCTTTCAGTCTTTCCTCATAGGTTTCCAGGCCCCGATCATCCTTGTTGCCCTCCTCTGAACTTGCTACAGCTTGTTGGCATCCTTCTTTAAGTGTGATGTCCAGAACTGGATTCAGTACTGTAGATGAGGCCTAACCAGTTCTGAATAGAGGAGGACTATTCATTCATTCATTCATTCATTCATTCAACTTCTATACCACCCATCTGGCTACCAAGACCATTCTGGGTGGTTCACAAAACAGTGGAATAACAGACAACACTTCAAAAAGAACTGAACATAGTAACTATATGAAAAACCAAATTAGATCTATCAAGCCAGATACACAAAAACATAGAATAACTAAAAGTAATCTAAAAGATAAGGTGGCAGAACAGATGATATAAGGGCTGAAAAACCTCTGCACTATGATGATGTAAACTCCGGGAAAGCCTGTCATGTTTTCAGGTTTGAAAATTCGCAGTGAAGGGGACAGGCGAATTTCGAGCGGAAGATTATTCCCGGGGGGGGGGGGGCAACCACTGAGAAGGCCCAGGTTTCTGGTGTCTTTCCAGGCCTCTCTTGGGGTCAGTAATCTCAACCACCCGGTCTGGGAAGATGGAGTAGGTTGGGTAGATCTCACTGGAAGAAGGCGTTCTACCAGGTATCAAGGTCCCAAACTCATAGAGTAGAAAGAGCCAAAATACTTCTGCCACTTAAAGAGAAATTAAAAGTACAGTTGCAGCTGAGAATTCAAAGGGGGGGGAGAGAAAATAAGAAATACAAGAAAGAATTCCTGCAGTGAGCAAATTAAACTTGATGGCCTTATTAGGCGTTTCAACTCTGTCGTTCTATGATTTTATGATTACTCAAAAATTGAATTGCCACTGGCATTCAGGCGTAACTCAGTTTATGAATTTAATGCGTTTTCCGGGACGTTTCATAATGCGAAAAATACGTAAACCGAAAAGGCCATTTCCCATAGGAACGCATGCATCAGCGCTATAAACCTCCCAGGCTCAATGCATCCTGGGGAAACTTTCTTCGTATTGCAGAAAAAAATCATAAACCGAGACATTATTTTCAATGGATTTTCCTTCATAAACTGAAAATTACGTTAACCGAGGCATTTGTAAACCGAGGTACGCCTGTACTAAATTTCAGAATAGGTATGGGGGGAAAATTGAACAGAGGCAATTGATTACTTTTTTTAAAAAAAATTTTTAAATTATTTTCCAAAACAAATACATCAGTACAAAACAATACAAAATACTGACTAACAATCTAAAACCCAGTGCACCTCCATACCCACGGGACCCTTTGAAGTAATTCTTTTATTACAAACCTCTTTTCCAAAATTGTATTGATTGTTGCTTAGAGGCTTCCCCCTTTCCTTTCACTAATACAAATTCAATAAATCTACCCCAAATAGCATAAAAAATATTCAAACTTATTTCCCCTCTTTTCATCTTTAGTTCAGTAGTCAATTTGTCATTTAACGCAATGTCCCATACTTCGTTATACCAATCTTCTAATCTGATATGTTTGTCTTTCCAGTATCTAGCTATTAATAATCTAGCACTCGTCATAAAATTAGAAATCAATTCCTTTGAGCAATAATCAAGTTCTATCTTATCAAAAATTGACAGCAAAGCAATTTTTGAGTTAAATTCAATATCTTTTCCAAATATATCACATATTTCCTTAAAAATCAATTTCCAAAATTTCTGAATCAATTTACACTCCCACCACATATGATAATACGTGCCAATTTCTTCATCACATTTGCAACAGGCCTTAGAATAGTCTGAATTTATTATGTTCAATTTCACCGGAGTCATGTACCACCTTAAACTAATTTTTAAAAAATTCTCCTTTATTCTTAGCGACATTAATCTTAGAACTCTCATTTTCCAAATTTTTATCAAATCCTCTGTTCTAATTTCTGTCTTTAAATCATATTCCCAAATTGATTTTAATCCTTCTCTTTCAATCTCATTTTCCTCTTGATCCAAAATTAGGTTATAAATTTTACTTACTACTCCCTTCTTCAAAGCATCCTTCTGCATGTCTTCATGTGATGATAGAAATTGTTCATAGTACATTCTCTACATTTGCCATTAATCCTCCACCATTCATTAGTCCATCTGTATAATTGGATATAATTGTACCATGATAATTTATTAGTTTGAAGTTTAGCTATAATCTGATCCTTCGAACTCATTTTAACCATCCAATCCTTCAATCTGGCAACTTTTTTATCCTTAAACAAATCAACAAAGCCCTTCAAGTTTCCTGGGAAATTTTCTATTTTAGTCACTAATTTTAGTGGTGAAGTAAACTTCTTTTTATATCTGTTCCACACATTTAACATGTTTCTTAAAAAGGGGTTATTCACCTGATTTATTATATTTCTTTTTACTGCATTGAACAAGTATTTTTCACTATTTCCATGTATTTCTAAAGATTCCATATCCCACCAAATTAATCTTCCTTCGTTATATATAATACCTCCGATAAATCTTAGTTGATTCGCTACATAATAATTTTTTATATTGGGAATACCTAAACCTCCATTTTTTTGAGTCTTATACCAATATCTGTTATTTATTCTTGATTTTTTTACCTTTATTACAAAATCCATTAATTAATCCCTGCCAATACTTAAAATCATCATCTTCTAATTGTATTGGGAGCATCCTAAATAGAAAAGTTATTCTTGGTAATATTTTCATTTTAACCATAGCGATTCTCCCAAACCACGAAAGATTCAATTTAGAGTACTCCTGGAATTTATCTTTAATATTGCTTTTTAATTTATTAAAATTTTGCTCCTTTAATTTTTGAGTCACTTTGACTATATTTATACCTAAGTATTTAATATAACTACACATTTTAAAACCATATTTATTTTCAAACTTTTCTTGTTCATATTTGTTGTGATTAAACATCATTACTTGTGTTTTTTGCCAATTAATAGTTAATCCTGTTATTTCCCCAAATTTTTCTAAATGATTTTTAATTCTATCCATACTTTCTAATGGGTTTTTTATCGTTAATAATGAGTCATCAGCAAATAAATTAATCTTAATTGTATCATTTTTGCCTAATCCTTTAATTAATTCATCATTTCTTATTGCATTAGCTAACAATTCTATAATCATACAAAACAATACTGGTTAAAGTGGGCAGTCTTGTCTTGTGCCTCGGCCTAGAAAAATCCGCTCTGTTAAACCATCATTAACTATTATTTCTGAAGTATTATCTAAATATAACTGATCTATAACCCCAATAAATCTACCAAATCCCCAACCCTTTAAAAGCAGCTTTAATGTTAGCCATTCAACGCAATCAAAGGCCTTAAATAGGTCTAATGATAGAACAGCTGCCTTTGTTTTTCCCTTTTCTACCTCATATATAACGTTCAAAACTTGCCTAGTTAAATTATCCATTTGCCTTCCCTTTATAAAGCCACATTGATCCTCTTTAATATAATTTGCTATAAATCTATTTAATCTATTTGCTAATATAGCAGTAAAAATCTTTGCGTCTTGATTTATTAAAGATATAGACCTATAAGATCCCGGGTCTGTTAAATCCTTGTTGGGTTTTGGAATAAGAATCGTTAATGAGTGTTTCCAAGAAGGTGGCATTGTTTCCCCTTCCACTATTTTATTATAAAGCATTTTTAGCTTAGGTGTCAAAATGGAACTAAAGAATTGATTACTTTTTTAACAATTTATTTTTAAGCTCTCTCCACAGTACAGCTGTTCTCCTGGTTGTCTTCTGCATGCAATTTATGCGCAATGAAAATCTAAATGTTTCAACAGCCAGGTAAGAACATGGAGAACAGATATGAACCTGTCGTAAAGAAGCCACACGAGAAAAACTGTTTCCTCGAAGCTGAATTACAGCTGCAACGATATGAGCTGACAGAAACCTCTCTCTTTAATGTGCTATCAGATCCAAATGATCCCTGCATGAAGAAAAGTACAGTAGTGGAGCTCAAGGTTCTACTCTCGCTTTTAGAGACAGCTTGCAGGTAGTAGGTAGCAAACCACCACCACCCAGCTGGAAAAACCACCTTTCACAGAAATCTCCTAAGCCAGCATGGTGGAGGGATTTTGTGACGTAGAATCCAAAAAAAGTAAATTTCCCAAGCTGTTTTATGAGGTAAAAAAAAAAATTCAGTTGTGAGGTGCATCACTTTTACCTTTGTCCAACCAGGAATGAGTAAAACAAGGCCAACGACAGTTTTCTCAAAGACCATAATAAGCAAATAGAAGAGACACTGGCCAATCCAAGCGGCTGCTTGTGGAGGATCCCCTGGAAGAGAGGAATAGCAGAAATCAACCTAACTTTCAGGAATCCATGGATTTATTCGTTCAGGTGTTTAATTGGAGAACCAAATTTATACAGAGCCGTAGCCCACACCAGCATGCTTTCAATACAAACCATGAATACATGAACTTGGTGTCTACATATTTTGGAAAGTACAAACAATTTGCCCTTTTGGTGGCTCTGCTAGAATATCTTGTCTCGGGGTTATTACCAAAAAAACAACAACAACAACAACAAAGGATTGCAAGCTAGGTGTTTCAGCAGTCCAGAAATGGAAGCAACGCTTATCTCAAAAATCTAATTTTAAAAACCCCAAAGAGGTTGAATGCTGGAAGGTTGTCCAATGAACACAACAGTGTTCACCAAATTCTCATCATCCAGTGCTAACAGGAGCAAGATCACAATAAGGGAAATGCAAACATTCGAATCACAGAATTATGGAGTTGGAAGGGGCCTCTAAGGCCATTGAATCGAATCCCCTGCTCAAGGCAGGAATCCAAATCAAAGCAGATCGGACAGAGGGTTGTCCAATTTTCTCTTGAGTGCCTTCAGTGCTGGAGCGCTCACTACCTCCCGAGGTCATGGGTTCCATTGTTGTACTGCTCTAACGGTTAGGAAGTTTTTTCTGATATTTAATCAAAATCTGGCTTCCTGTCGCTTGAGCCCATGGTTGCGTGTCCTGCACTCTGGGATGATCAAGAACAGATTCTGCCCTCCTCTGTAGGATTACCTTTCAAGTATTTGAAAAGTGCTTTCATATCTCTCCTAAGCCTTGTTTGAAGGCCAAACGGAATAGTGTAGTTACCCTGACCATTCCCGTTCAAATTTGGAACCCTGTCTTCAGCCCTTAAAAGTGTTTTTCAATACTATGTTGTTTCTTTAAGAAAAAGTTTCCTGTACAGCATTTCGCCTCTAGTTCTGGGTACTCTTTTACCCGGTGCCTTTAAGAACAACATGTACATGCATGTCTGTATGTGCAGAGATGTGCATGTGATAGCTATAAGAACCTTTGAAAATCTATGCCTTGAAACAAGCTTGTCAACACTGTGTACCCCCCGGTTTCTAACATAGAATGGTCTCAGCTGCAAGTACCAATATTCTTGAGTGACGTCCAGTTGCTTAAGACTATATGAGCTTCTATGTGGGCTAAAGGTGATAGTCACCTTCCCCAGGGTGGACCCCATTCCAAATCTATTAAGTAGCCGAGGAGCGCCGCATGTCTGAGGATATGAAATGCGAGAAGGGTGATAGTGTTGCTGTTATCCCATAGTGATTGTGACACCAGATCCCAAAGGCCATTGCTTATAAATTAGGAAAGATCATCCAAGACACAAGGAATTAGTAAGCAATAATAGAAAGGCATTATTTATTAACTTGGTCAGCAGAGTATTATGAACTCATCTCTCATGGAGACAAAATGGTCAACCGTGTTTAAAAAGCCTACATCCAGATGTTCTCTTCCGGGGATACTAAGATGGTTTTTAACACTTCCAAAAATTACATAAGCAGGCTCCGAAGCAATCCAACAATTTGCTTAAGCTAAGCCTCTGCCCACAGAGCAAATGCTGGAGACTCGGGATGAATCGATAGTCTAGGAGGACAGTAGAAGTGTTGAGAGCTGCCTAGGTTGAGGTTGATTCCAAGTGTTTACAGAGTCCCAGGAGAACATCGGCAGATGCTCCTTCTTCCATTTTGTTGCACTCAGAAAACTCTGGATTTCATAAATATATGGTATCAATACCTGTAGACAGTACCAAAGATTCTTGCTGCCAACACACATGGAACAGGAGAGCTTTGACCATGTTGGCTAGGAGAATCTAGAAGTAGTAGTCCAATAAAGCTAATTTTCTCCAGTCCATGTTGCGGTCAGTAAGTGACAGGTCCATCAACAGTCTATTGTGGTGGTGGTTGTTCTGCACCGTCAAGTCAGAACCGATTTATAGCTGCCCTAATTGGGCTTTCCAGGTAAATGAGATATTTAACAACTGGTTTTACCAGTTCCACTCCCCCGGTGAGCTTCCATGGCCAAGTGGGGATTCGAACCCTAGTCTCCAGAGTCCTAGTCCATCACTCTATCCAATATCTCACACTGCGCTCTAGCAAACAGCTAAGCCCTTAACATCATTTGGGAAAGAGCGGAAGGCTAGGGAAGCCCAGAACTTCCAACTGACTGGAAATGAGCCAAAGACCACTTTTCACAACCCAGGCTGTAAAAGTGACAATAGCAGCGTGTCACTTTATCCTGCCCAAACAATTTATACCTTGCACAAAACGCCATCTAACCTCGTTGCCTGAGGCCGAGAGACGGAACAGATGGATTGTTTCCCCTCTGAGCTGGAACTCCTTCGCTCTTCCTTGTATCCATAATTTACTTCCAGCTGGCATGCAATGACCCATGGAGAGTCAGGGGGTGGGGAGGGAGCTAACAGGAAAACACAAAGAAAATAAAACCCACAACAAAACCACAGCAGCCTTTAAAGGTTTCCCAGCTGCATAAACGCCACTAAATATTTCCAGATGGAGCTGGAAGGCTGGATGGCAATTACATGCTTCTTTTTTTAAAAAAAAAAACCATAACCACCCGCTTGCTACCGCCAGGTGGATCTCTACCACCAAGTACCTCTAAGATACGGAGGGGAACTCCAAGCTATCTCTCACTGCCTCCGGCCATATGCAGCCAAAAGGACCGATTTTGCACCTCTCAAACCAGCCCAGGAACTAGGAGGCTGGTGTTAAGTGAAAACATTAGGGCAAAAAGCAGACTCCGAGTCTCCGAGGATCAGACTGTGAAAAGAAGACAACAAAGGATGCACAGATCAGAAGCATCAACAAGAATCTATCCAAAAGTTTTCCTGGCTTGTGAGGGGGAGAGGGGGGAAAAAAAGCTTACAAATCAAGTGTTTGTGAGAGAAGACCAAGGGCAGGTCCCGAAGAACTAAGCAACCGTGAAGTAAATAAATAAATAAAGTCCCAAAGGCCAAGCAAGCTTTTAGACTTGTGTTTTCTTAAGCTCACTCTCCAACCTCACGGCTACGCAGAAATCTGTTTTTCCAACTGCTAGGGTCTCCCTCCACAGAGCGTGTGATACAAGAGGAAACCGTGGGGAGAGACAAGAAAATCTCACAGGGCTCACAGTTTTTACATTTGCCGAAAGAAAGAACTTAAGAGAACACAGGACATTAATCATCCTGAATTCCTGCTTTTTTTTCTTTTTGGGTTGCAAGGGAGGAAAGGAGCAAATACATGTGATATCACATGGAATGTGAGCTTAGATCTCCTTGGTTCTAGGAGAGAGTCAGAGCTGGGTGTCCTCTATGCAAAAAAATGGCTTTAAACCCTAACCCCAGCATACCTGAAATCTATGCAGCCAAAGCAAGTCTGCATCACCCATCAGCGATATGTTGCTCTTTTTTGTAAGATATCTCATAGGTAAAGGTAAAGGTTCCCCTTGACATTTAGTCCAGTCATGTCCGACTCTAGGGGGCGCTGCTCATCCCCATTTCCAAGCCGTAGAGCCAGCGTTTGTCCGTAGACAGTTCCCGTGGTCACGCGGCCAGCGTGACTAGACACGGAACGTCATTACCTTCCCACCGAGGTGGTACCTATTTATCTACTCACATTTTTACATGCTTTCGAACGGCTAGGTTGGCAGGAGCTGGGACGAGTGACAGGAGCTCCCTCCGTCGCGTGGATTCGATCTTACAACGGCTGGTCTTCTGACCTTGCAGCACAGAGGCTTCTGCGGTTTAACCCGCAGCGCCACCACGTCCCACAAAGATATCACATAGGAAGCTGCAAAAGTTAGTCTGCTTCTCCATCTCCTCTGATGGACAAGACATCCGAGGATTCTCAGTGAGAACTCAGAAAATATGATGTTTTTTGGAGTACAACTCCTTGAATCACCCAGCTGGTACCACAAACGAACGGGTGGATTCACAGGACGTTGTAAGTCCCAAAGTAACTTTTCCAAAAACCTGGGCTGAAGTGAGTGGGTATGGTACAAAGCTTAAGTCACAAACAAGAGATGCCTCCATGATGTGCTTCGTGTGAGCACAATCTAACAGGTCGTTTTTAGTTGCATACCCTGTCAGGGGCTTTCCTATTAAAATTCTCATGGTCACATACACAAAACGATCAATAAAAGAAATAACATGGGCATACCTTCGAGTTGATAAGACAGAAACCTAAATAAGATAACGTTGCAAAAAGGTTGATCATTCATTGCGCTCCCTTGCCTTAAAAAACTGTAATAATACAATCCATGAAAGTTTATGGCAAAAAAAAATATTGGTGTTTATGTCCTCTAGTTAGATTCGAAACGACATAAACACCAATTTTATTTTTATTTTTTTGCCATAAACTTTTGTGGATTGTATTATTACAGCTTTTTAAGGCAAGGGAGCACACTTTCCAGAGTTTTGGGGCCACATCTGGGACGCTGGAAGGCCACATCTGCTCCCGGGACCTTCCGCCACCCCAATAACTGCATTACAAAAATAGTTTTTCTTATAAATATTTTCAAGAGTTTGTCTGAAAACGAGTCTTGAAATGGTAATGGCGAGAAACAGGATACCCCAAATGGCTATTACTCATTCCCCAAATTAAATAGCTGGGTTGATTCTATCTTGAAATTAGCTCCCCTTAAGCCCAAACTGGCAAAGCACCTGATTAGAGGCACTTGGCAAACTTTTCGGCTAAGTGGGCCATTTAAAAGACATTGGTAAGATCTCGTTTCTTTGGGCAATGGAATGGGACTGTGAAACTGATATTCCCAAATTTTCTGAATGGGGAGCTCTGTTTCCACGTGACTGCTGGGGTCGAAAAAAACACCAGCATGGGAAAAATGGGCCAGAAAAGCAAGGAATATAGAGCGAGGAGGTGAAACCAATAGGCGAAGCTGCCAAATTTCTTCTTGATCATCTTATATTTCCTGAAATTCCTTTTTTTTAAAAAAGTAAATTTCCAACATCTGGCTCCTGGTGTCTTTGATGCTTCTCTGCCATCATCCTGCCTCAAACGTCAGCCAGGCAAAGGGTCGTGCAGTCCTCGGGGCAGGTTGGGGAGAATTTCAATGCCTTGTAAGGGAGAGCAGCGGTTTCTCCAAGCCGTTCTTGCGTGCACTGGAATTATTTTTAATCCTCGTCGATTCCAAGGCACTCAGCAGCCAGCAGCCATCCTAAGTTAACTCTCTACTAAGTCTTTGTGAAGCTGTTTATATACACACACGTACACCCTATCAATTAGACAGCAGGACAGAAATCCGAAGAGACCAAACGCCATCTCTGCTTGGTAGAAAGCACGCGAGAAGTCCAAGTTAAGACCTCACTTTGATTTAAAGAGAAACGTCTTACGAGTCCCACAGCAAGACTTAAGCAGACAACAAGGAGCGTCCCGTAGACAAATCATGTCTCCGCGTCGGTTTAAACACACCCAGGCTCACGTATTAGACAGAGAGGTTTGTCCAGAGTGCTGTTTTATCTGGGACAGAAGCTCTTCCACCCAAACCTTTTTATTTCACAGATTAATCCCATTTTTATTCACCCTTCCTCTAAAGGAATTAGGGCAGCTAAAACGGGCCATTCCTACCAAGTTCACAACATACTGAAGAGAGCAACACAAGAAAAGTTACTTTTTTTTGGTCTACAGTTCCAAGGCATGCTGAAGGGGCACACAAGGTAATCAACCACACTCTCCCTATACCCCCTATAGGTTGTTGACGCTAACCCACTGAGCTTCACAGCTGAGTGGGATTTGAACTCAGATCTCCCCCTTTATAACACCAAGACTGTAACCACTACGTCGCACTGATTCCTTTTTTGCCATAAGAAGCTTTTCCCGCTCCAGTTCAATGCCTGCCTGATTATACCTTTCAATCGACCTCTTTCGGCATCTGTCAGCTTGCCTCCCACCACCTGGAAAATCTATTCTGTTTTTGACTTTCCTCAGAGTTTGGAGGTAATGAGTTACAAGTAACAGTTATCTGGAACTAGTTACTTTTGCCCACGGAGAGTATATGGAATTTTCCTTTTTAAAAAAATAGCATACAATTAAAGAAACAGTTGCTTTATTGGTGTAATAAATCAAGGCCAGAATCCTGTTATGCATGCATCAGTTAGTGGTTTAGGTCTCTGGCTGAGGAGTCAGAGGTTGAGAGTTCAATTCCCCACTGGACCTCCTTGACAGGAGCTGAACTCAATGATCCATAGGGTCCCTTCCAGCTCTGCAGTTCTAAGGCTATTATACACGTTATTATTCATCATGCCAAATTGTCCCTAACTCATAATGCACAGATGCCACTACTGAGTGTTCACTTGTCACATAGCTGGACATGCACCTTGTAATGTAACTCACAACTCAACAGTGAGAAGCAAAAGTGAGTTAGCGTCTTGAGTTATGCAACATAACAGGCATGAGTAAACTGTCAACAGGATTCTGGCCATTATTTTCTAATTTGTTTTTAAGGGCATTTTCAGGCACCTATCAGGGTGGACAAAACTCAATGATTTTTTTTAAAAAAATCAGATTGATTTAAATCACTATTTAAATCAAAATAATTGATTTTTTTCAATTTAAATTGTAAAAAAAAATCCAATTTTTAAAATTTAAATTTAAATCAAACCCACCTTGGAATCTGTAGAAGAATTTGGAGAGACATTTTAAAACGTTTTATGTGATTGTCTTTCCAAACTTAAATGGCAAAATACATATATATACATATATAGAGTCATCTTTTCAAGGTGCACTATCAAAGTCTGCAACTAGAGGGAGCCAAAGACCCTTCCAATATCTATTTCACCTAGCACAAAAGTGACAAAAGAATCACTCAGTTTGGGCAGAATACCAAGTACTGCAATTAATTCCATTTTAAAAAAACAAACAGTCCACCAAGTTCTAGCCAAGCCCCACATAAATCTTTATCCTGGCCTTCTGAGCCCTTTACATCTGCTGCAGCCAGGTCCTGCTGGGGCATAGAGTTCGACAATATCACCATTTCTCAAATGCATAAAAACTGGAATAAAGTCTGCAGTGCCACCTCCTCCTCTCTGGATTCAATTTATATCTCTGTTTGTGATTATTACTGAGTTCTAAAGAAGGCAAGTAGTTCCTTCAAATAGCTCAGTGGTTTAGGTTTCTGGCTGCAGAGCCAGAGGTTGGGAGTTCGATTCCCCCACTGGGCCTCCTTGACAGGAGCTGGACTTGATAATCCACAGGGTCCCTTCCAACTCAGCAGTTATAAGATTATTAGTAATAATTTATCACTATGAGATTATAATGACAACACGATCTATGCTGAGGGGGGGAAGAGGAGGGGAGGGATAATTATTGTCAAAACAAAGCAAAAGTAGGAAAGCAAAACTTGGCCGGCTGCTTTCAGGAACTTGAAGGGTTGCAATGGAAATGTTTCACCACCGCCATGACAACAGGCCAGAGCCTACACATGCACACGCATGTCCTCTGAGCAGCTGAAGCTAAGGCCTGGTGCTCCCCATGATTTTTTCAGATTAGGCATCCTTCACTCTCGAGAGACTATGGGAACGTGCTCTGTATGGAGGACTTGGAACAGCGTCTAGTGTGGCTGAGAAGGCCAATTCGAGAGTGACCATCCCTTCCACACTGAAGACAAATACAATCTGTCCCCTGTCCAGCTCCCTGATTTGGCTGGTTTCGGGACTGCCTCTTGGCCTTGGCCTGCTGGACAAGGGTCTCTTCAAATTGGGAGAGGCCATGCTGCACTGCCTGCCTCCAGGCTGAACGTTCAGATGTCAAGGTTTCCCATCCTAGTTCTGCAACCAGAAAAACCTAATTCTGTAACCAGCATAAATTACATAAAATAATCCGATATAATGGGGCCGTTTATTTTAATTCTCCTTGGCACTGAACTGAATGAACTTCCATCATCCTCACCCACGTGATTACCATTCAGCCTTTTTTCTGTCTCCTGAGATTTTAACCAAACATTGTCCAGCCACTTTCAACAAGCCTCTCATCTCAAGGTCTAGTAACTTGGTTTTTAAGACAAGCTTTTAAATGCATGCTAGGATTTTCTGGCTGTGGAATCATACAGAAGCTCTGCATTCTCCAGATACTCTTGTTTTCGTACTGAAAATGTAAAAGACCCTGGACTGCCTCTTAAAAAAAAAAAAGAAAATTCCTGAACAGATATGTCTTATCCTTTGGTACTTTTGTGATCTTTGCTTAACTGCATGAAAACTCCTTAAGAAGCTTTACCGAAGCACACAGAAAAACAAACCCTTTCCAGAAATATAGAGAGAGGATGTTCATATTTGATGACAGCTGCTGCCCCCTAGAGGGAAAATTTCTGGAGAAGACGTTCAAAAAAATATAAACTGAGAAGAACCAGGAAAAAAAGAGAGACAGGGGAAGTATAGCTTGGGTTCTCAGAAAAAAACATTGAATATAAGAAATATTTCAGGCTAACTGCTTGCACCAGTTTCAGCTGAATTCTTTCTGTGCAAATTCACATTAATTACATTTGTTAATGAAAAGAAGCAAAAACAAATTGTCATAACACAAAGAATAAATGTTATTATCCCTTCTCTGGAAGGCTAGAAAGGGGGAAAAGCTACTTAACAAACCCACAAAGAATCTCAGTTTACATTAAGAAAAGCCAATTTTCTAGCCCTAATGTAAGAGAAATCAACCCGGAGTGCTCACTGGAAGGACAGATCCTGAAGCTGAGGCTCCAATACTTTGGCCATCTCATGAGAAGAGAAGACTCCCTGGAAAAGACCCTGATGTTGGGAAAGTGTGAAGGCAAGAGGAGAAGGGGACGACAGAGGACGAGATGGCTGGACAGTGTCACTGAAGCAACCAACATGAATTTGACCCAACTCCGGGAGGCAGTGGAAGACAGGAGGGCCTGGCGTGCTCTGGTCCATGGGGTCACGAAGAGTCGGACACGACTTAACGACTAAACAACAACAACAATGTAAGAGACATTAAAAAAAATAAAGATACAGCATCTGTTAAACACAGCAGCCAGAGCAGTATTGATGCTTGCATTAAGGCATGACTAATTTGCTAACTGCAATTAACTGATGAGGTGCTATGGTATGCCTTGATCGTATGGCTGCTTGTGTGTCTGGCTGCGCAACTGAGATGCACTTCGTCAATTAGCCAGAATTAGCTAGAGCAAGTTATGCAAACAGCAGTAGGATTCTAAGAGTTCTAAATAACTCCGTGATAAATGCTTCAGTGCCTTTCTCTGAAACTAGAAAATGCAGAAAATATGTGATTTTGGGAGTTTAAGACAGGGAAAGTCCTTTTCCATAAAAGTCCCTGGAAAACCACTGCTCAGAAGAGATAATAGTGAGCCTCATGGACGAAGATTTCCTAAATTCTGCCATACAGTGACAAGAGAAATAAAATAAAATACATAAATATGCAATAATAATGATGCGAAGTCTACTCCATGTATATTAATTCTCCCTGTCACACAATCTGAGCTTTCTGTTGTTCTGATCTACCCTTAAACTTGCTTCCAACTTATGCTGTCCCTATAAAATCATGACCATGGAAAGCTCCTATCATTAACAATTCTGCTCACTAAAGGCTGTGGTTTCATTTACTAAGCCAGTCCATTTCACATTAGATCTTCTTCTTTTTCTTCCACTTTAAACTCTTCCTAATCTGCCAGTTCTTCTCATGATAGTCGCAACGTATGATCGCCTGAAATGAAAATTTATTTATTTACAGTAGGAACCTCCCTATCCACTGGATCAGCATCCCTGGATTCTCACTTACCTCCTGCCTGAAAATATTAAGTAATTTACCAGAACTAGCCACTAGAGGGAGCCAGAGACAATGTTATGTATAGTGTTTGCCACTTCTATGTTTTTCAGCATGGGGGGGGGGGCTTGGAACGGATCCCCTGCGGATACCATGGTACCATACCCCAATCACCCAGCAAAGCACACAAAATACCGTATTTTTCCGTGTATAAGACGCCCCCACGTATAAGACCCCCCCCCCAACTTTTCTAACCCAAAAATTCTTTCTTTGCAAGAAAGTGGAAGGGGAAAGCGATTCCTGCTTTCCGCCTCCACTTTCTTTGCAAAAAGCTGCTTTCCCCCTCCATATGTTTTGCAAAGAAAATGGAGGGGGAAAGCGATTCTTGCTTTCCCCCTACACTTTTGTTGCAAAAAGCAGCTTTCCCCCTCCATGTTTTGCAAAGAAAATGGAGGGGGAAAGCAGGACGCTTTGATCCCTCCCCCCTCCTTATTTCCGTGTATAAAACGACCCTCAATTTTTCCTTTAATTATTTTAGGAAAAAGTGTCGTTTTATACATGGAAAAATATGGTACATTCAATAAATAAAACCCCAGATGATGGTGGACTCCGGGAAACACACATGGAGAGAACTTCAGGGAGCATGCCGTTAAATGCTTCCTGAAACAATAAGGTCTGCAGCATCTTCTCAAAGGATGGGAAGGAGGACCATGACCAGTGGTTGGTGCAAGGCTTAGCCTGAACTCACCATACTCTCCAAAGACGAGGTGTGTGCATTTCCGGTATTCCACAATCCAGGACACCATCTTCACCCCGAACCAAATCAACAGCATACCCAACGTGGCATCCAAGAGGAAATTCATTAGGTAACTAGGGCAGAGAAGAATTAAAAAAACCATGCTAACAACCCACAGTGTTGAAGGTGATTCTAGGGCCAAACCGCATCCTGTTTTAAATGTTTGGTTTGCAGTTGTGTCTTTCTCCATCTTAAAAAGGAAGGATGATGTTGCAGGAAGGAATCTAGGTTAGGATCATGGCAGGGATTAAGACGTTATAAGAAAGACAGAAAGATATAATGCTATCCTTTTGCTATTTCTGAAAATATTTTTAATACTTCCCTAAGTATTAAAATATTTTAGTACTTCTGAAAATATTTTTAATACTTCCCTAACACTTACAATTGCTTCCATCTTCTAGTTAACTGTTTGATGAAGGTTGTGTTATTTTGAACATGCACCATTTGAACTGCACTGAGGAATTTAATGCTCAAGAATGCAATGATTTAATGAGACACGGGGGTCAGCAACATGCAGCCCCCTGGCTGCATCCCGCTTTGCAAGCTCCCAAAACCCATACACCCCACATAACATAAAATGGGAAATCAGGCTCCATGAAAATCCATGGATCATGACTCACATGTAAAATATTGTGTAAAGTGTGGGGGGTCAGATTGAGATAGAACTGGATTTACAATTACTTCTGGTTTCATGACGGGGAGAATGAGGGTGCAGGCGCTCGGATTTACTCACTCTAAATTTTCAGAGTGGATCCTAGCTGTTCCTTAATATTTCAGAAAAGGCACACTAGTGTTATCACTATCGTACTACAGTAAGACACACACACCCCGTATCCAAGGGGAATAGGTTCCAAGACATCCCCCAGTGGATGCCTGAAACCGCAGATAGAAGCAAACCCATTAAAGAAAGTGAAGGGGGGAAGGGTGAGAGGAGGAGGTGAGTGCACATGCACACTGCAGGCTGGGATGCAGCAGCAGTGACCACAGAGAACTGAAACCGCAGATACCGAACCTGCAGATACGAGGGTCCTACTGTACAGATGAGGTTCGGGATGAATTATAAGGACCCAATTTAGGTATAAAGGCTAAACTGCAATTTTAACTCTTGTGGGGGTTTAGGCTCTGTGTGGTCCTTCCTTCCCTCTTTTTTCCATTCTCACGTTCTGTTGCCTTCCGTCCCCTCCTGGTCCAGTTTGTCATTCTATCAGATTTAGATAAGCCACAAGCCGTTACACAAAAGAAGGGGCCACTCGCATGAAGAAGGAAAATGCCCTGTTCTTCTTACCCACACAATCAGACCCACAGCCAGGACTCCACTAAACATCCATCACTCGAGACGCTGGCACTATTGTCACCACTGCACAAAAGCCCACACCTCAGGCCCTGTTGATGCAAGGGCTTGACCCCTCGGCAGATGATCACACCAACACAGGGACAGTAAATCAGGGAGCCGAGCAGCAGGCTCAGCACAGAAGACAGAGCCAAGGGTCAGACCCACTTTCTGTTACCTCTGCTCTACTCCTTCCTGAAATTTAACATGGGAAAGCAGCTGGGTTTTGCCTCTAAATCAAGGTTGGGCAGAAGGGATGTGTGTGTGGCATTTTCCTCTCTCTCTCTCTCTCAATTCTGAATTTCAATTCAACAACACACCAGTCTGCAATGAACTAGGGAGGGAGGGAAGGAACTGGCACAATCCCAAAGAGAGAATGAGCTGCAGAATGGAGGAAGGGTGTGAATCTGAAATTCATCCATGATGTCCCAACCACAGTTTGGCCATTAAAGGTAAATCCAAGGCACATACAGAACCATCTCATGCAGTGGTTCCCAACCTTGGGTAACCCAGGTCTTCTTAGACTGCAACTCCCAGAAATTCCAGCCAGCACAGCTGGTGGCGAAGACTTCTGGGAGTTGCAGTTCAAGAACACGTGGGTTATCCATGGTTGGGAGCCACTGATCTAGTGCTTTCAGCTGAGACTTGCTGAAAAAGGGCAAACTCACAGCTCAGACCTCAGCTCCCTAGTTCAAGGAGCGCTGCCTGTAAAGTCAAAACCCAGCTACATCCACTCATTCCTGTTGCCAAGCCACACTCACAGAGAACAGGGGTCTTCTTCCGTAAGATCAGACAGGAAGACATTGGCGAAGTGGATGAAGAGCGCGCCAATAGCTTGCTTGGAAGTATCATAAAACCTTGAAAGAGAAAAGCTTGAAATGAGTGATACAGCAGTCAACGGAAATGCACAACACAGATTCAAGTGAGAAAACCCTTCACGGATCTAACCAAACAACCATCATGTAGACATGGGATTTTTGGACTACGGGCCCCAGATGTCTGCAGGAATTCTCCCAGCCAGGCTTCTGAGGGTTTTAACAAAAGGAAAATCCCAGTCTTTTCAGGTGATCACTCTTTAAGTATCTTACATGCCTTGAAAACTCATTAGGATGGCCATCCGTAGGAGGGAACGTGATAGCACATATCAACAAATAGGCACTGCTTGTATCCCCTGTCTTGTGCTAAGTCATGCGACTGACACGTGGCAAGGAATATAAGATATATTATTCCATAATCCACAGAGTCCTGTTAGGAGAAACCGCACATTGAGATGCAGTCGCACGAGCTCTCCATCCCACACAGCCCCTGGCAGGGGGTCCACTGTGCGACCCACTATGTGCTGGACAAACCGAGGGGACATCACTTGTACAATTCCCCTTCTACAAGTACTTCTTCTCCACAGGATGCTGAGTTTGGTGTTTAAAACTGACTTTAAATCTGTATTTTAAAGAATGCTTTAAACCTCCTGTTAAAAAGGGTTTCTAATTGTTTTTCTAAGAAATCATTTAAATCAATTTTATGGAGCGTCGCTTTGGGAACCTCAGTGGGCAGCAATGCAAGATATACTTTATAAATAATTAAATGATAAATAATGAACCTTTTTTTTATAGCCAAGAGAAACCTTCTCAGCTATTGTTTTAAAGCAATGAACACAGCTTACCATATCCTCCAGGGTCGTCTCTCATCCTTCGGTTCCTTAAATCGTTTTACTGCAGAGACAATAAAAGAGGGCTTTTAAAAGTTTACTGCAGAAGCAGCTTAAAACATGACCAGAATTACACGGGGTAAACGGTCTTGCATTTTTGCAGTCCGTTTCTGCTCTTGCATGTTTAAGGGCAGCTGTTGGTTGTGTATCTCAAAGGTGAAGAGGTGAAAAGCTCATGTACGAGCAAGGTGATTTACACAGGAGTCACTCCTCCTTTCCCCTATATGGCCTTTTCTTGTATAGTAGGACCCCCAGATCTTCCTCTAGCAGCTGTGATCCTTAACTGGAGATTTATTATATATTTAAAATATTTTTACCCTGCCTTTCTCTCTAATTAAGCTCCCAAGGCAGCTTAATTAAAAGACAATATTTAAAAGCTAAAAAAATTGAGTATACAAATATTTTAAAAGAATTAAACAAGTATTATATTAAAAATGGTCAATAAAATCAATACTAAAAACACATGTAACAACAACAGAGCACAACAATCCATTTTTAAAAAACACAAAACTCTGATGGGTATTAAATTCAATTACATGCAAAAGTGTACTTTCTGCCTCTGGGCTCATGCATCACAATTACCTCCATGGCCCAAAAGCTTCTCCATTGGTCATCATCATCATCATGTGCCATCAAGTCAGTTCTGACTTATAGCAACCCTTTCCATGGTTTTCCAGGTAAAAAGAACTCAGAAGTGGTTTGTCCTTCCCTTCTTCTGGGGGCATCCTGGGATTGTGCAGCTTGCCCAAGGCCACATAGGCTGACTCTACTCACAGGAGGCTCAGTGGGGAATCGAACTCCCAACCTCTGGCTCCAGAGACCTAAACCAATGAGCTATCTGGGATGCTATAACCAGGTCCTTTGTTACACAGCAAGTTTTCCCAGGTCCCTCCCATAGAACTCTATGAATTGATGAACTATGGAAGCAGGAAGAGTTTGAAATACAGACCAATCTTTTGATAACATCTGGGTGGGAGGTTGAGGATTCTCTACAGTTGTGGCAAAGGGACCTTCATGATTCTCAACAGGTGCAACAAAGGAATAGACAACTACGTACAACACTCCAAATGCTGGCTGGGCTGCAATTCTGCTCTAGTCAGACTCAGCACCATCAATGGTGAGAGATCATGGAAGGGGCAGTCCAGAAACACCGGGAGAGCCACAGCTGGCCACCGCAGTGTAGTGTTCATTATGGAAATTGCTCCACAACTCTTCCATTAAAAACTCTGCATGCTCTGGAATGGAAATGGAAAATGGGAAACCAGTTCCATTTCAGAGTCCTGGTGAGTATATCCAAGGGAATTTACAGTAAGCATGCAAGCGGCTTTCACCATTGTGCGTTGTGTCTGTTGCACGATCAGTTCCAAACCAAGGCTGGGTGTGCAACACCTTGCAAAATAGTGAAAAACATTTGCATAGTTACTATTCCCAAAGAGTAAATTCAATAGGATATCGGTGTCTGAAATTTGTTAGACTTCAAATACCTATGAGTGGTCTCATCCCATTGACCTTATTATTCTAACACTCTGGTTTTACAATCCAGAGTCACTCTGATGTGGCTCTAACATCCCCCTTCTGTAACTTCTGAGGTCAACCCAAATGAAAGAGATTCCATAGACATCTTAAGACCCCATAATCCTGGCTGGTACTCTCCAGTTCAGAACCATCTCTGAATTACTGCCCTATTAAGCAGTTAATTATTTCTCTATCATACTTGCTTTTATCTTTTAATACAGCCGTTTTAGTGTCTGTGATAATTACACTGCCTCTGATAACTCTCTTAAATCTAATGAGGCTTGACAAGACCTGCTCAACAAGGCGTCACATCATTAACTCACTTCCTTTTTAAGTTGTCATCTTATCACACTCAACAACTGTGTTTTGAGCTTTGGCAGCTGGAGCTCCATGGCGTGCCCTTTTCCATTAAGCGAGGATGGGTGTGTGTGTGTGTGTAAAAGGATTCTCAGATCTCCTGCCAAGCTAAGAATCGGGTTCTCCATTCTAGGCTGATCAGCTTCATTGCCCTGGTTTGCTAGCAAAACGCTAGACAGGAGAATTGGTTTCACCCATAAAAGTCAACGGTTCCCATTTCAGTCTACAGAACGTAATACAAGGAGCTGTACAAGACCACAGCGAAGAAAACGGAGAGAGTAAAAACTGACTCGTTTGAGATAAGGTGCTGAGAGAGAGCTTTGAAGATGTCCTGGACCATCAAGCAGGTCCTAGATGAACTTTCTCTGGGAGCAAAAAGGGTGAAACTGAGGGTCTCCCACTTTGGGCACATCATGAGAAGGCAAGACTTGTTAAAGGGAACCATCATGCTAAGAGAAGTTGGAGGAGGAAAAGAGAAAGACCAAATATGAGACAGAATGACTCCCTAAAGGAAGCCACAGGCTTGAGTCTGCAGGAACTGTTGAGGACAGGACATGTTGGAGACCACTCATTTAGAGCACTGCCATAAATCGGAGAGCACTTAATAACAAGAACACACACACAAAAGTCCAGTCTGCGTGAAACTGGATGCCAATGTGGCCCAATCTTCTGTTCATATGACAGTCACCCAAACGCATCATCATCTTAGAACTGGAGAGCTAGAAGTCCAGTCCCAGTCAAGGGGAATCGAACTCCCAACCTTTGGCTCCACAGCCAGACACCTAAACCACTGAGCTATCAGACCTTAGACAGCAGCTATGACGTGCACAAGCAAGACATGTGCAATGGTGCTTTTCATCTTCCATTCTTTAACACTGACACATAAATGGCCTGCTGGCTCTTACACTGGAAGTCACAAACAGCCATCCCAGTTAAGGGCTACTGATGGCCCACCTTCCACGAACTCAACCGGTCCCCTTTGAAAGACGTTCAGATTGTCAGCCATCACTACGTCTTGCCTACACCCCCTGTTGTTGTTGTTTAGTCGTTAAGTCGTGTCCGACTCTTCGTGACCCCATGGACCAGAGCACGCCAGGCCCTCCTGTCTTCCACTGCCTCCCGGAGTTCGGTCACATTCATGTTGGTAGCTTCAGTGACACTGTCCATCCATCTCATCCTCTGTCGTCCCCTTCTCCTCTTGCCTTCACACTTTCCCAACATCAGGGTCTTTTCCAGGGAGTCTTCTCTTCTCATGAGATGGCCAAAGTATTGGAGCCTCAGCTTCAGGATCTGTCTTTCCAGTGAGCACTCAGGGTTGATTTCCTTCAGAATGGATAGGTTTGTTCTCCTTGCAGTCCAGGGGACTCTCAAGAGTCTCCTCCAGCACCACAATTCAAAACCATCAATTCTTCGGTGGTCAGCCTTCCTTATGGTCCAGCTCTCACTTCCATACATCGCTACTGGAAAAACCATAGCTTTGACTATGCGGACCTTTGTCGGCAAGCTGATGTCTCTGCTTTTTAAGATGCTGTCTAGGTTTGTCATCGCTTTCCTCCCCAGAAGCAGGCGTCTTTTAATTTCGTGGCTGCTGTCACCATCTGCAGTGATCATGGAGCCCAAGAAAGTAAAATCTGTCACTGCCTCCATATCTTACACTACCTCCATACACCCCTTGCCCGTTCCTAACTCCGTAGAAAGAAGAACAGCCTGAAGGGGAGACAATCCATTTTACGTGGAGCTTCTCTACCCAACGAGGAATCCTGTTTTCTTAGGATCCCATGGAGGGTCTCCATGCTCAGCAGAAGCTTTCCTCTTCAGACAGTCTGGCTGCCCATGGAAGGACCACCAATGGGGTTAGCAACAGAGCTAGTAGTTGACCCTACTCACGCTTTCAAACTAATCCATTTTTCCACATCAGGATGGAGCTACAGAGTAAGTAGCTCAAGGGCACTCATTCCAAAGTCAGCATGTTTCAGATCGTGGCCTCGGTGTTTTAAAATAGGAGCTCGCGATGCTTACTCTGCCAGAAAAACAGAATGCCAGGTGAACAAGACGAAGGGTGTCGAAAAACTGGGGCAGAGGAAGGTTAGGGAGTGGGTTTACTTGTGTGTTTCTTTACTCATTCTTCAGTAACGAACTACTTCTACGTTGCAAGATAATACTGTATATCCCTATTCTTCCAGGTATAGACTGCCACTCTGCTTTTCCACATCTATAACTAAAAACTATATTTATTACACTAACCAGTCACAGCCAAGGATCATTAAACCCATGGATCTGAATGGGCATAAACTCCCTTAAGTGCCTCTGGCATTAGAACCCCCCTCATTATGAATTTCATTGGAATTTAATTTTTAACACTCTTCTCCCTGCTGTAACTTGCTGGATAGCTCAGTGAGTTAAGTACCTGGCTGTGGAGCCAGAGGTTGGGAGTTCGATTCCTCACTGTGCTTCCTGGGAGAAGAGCCAGCCTGGGTGGCCTTGGGAAAGCTGCACAGTCCCAGGGCACCCCCCAGAAGAAGGGAATGGTAAAGCCCTCCTGAGTATTCTCTACCTAGGAAACTCTGAGAAAGGGGTCGCCATCAGTCAGAATTGACTTGACAGCACACAATGATTATTATGACACATGCTGAGACCTCAAAACAAAACAGCTCAGTGATCTAACTTCAGTTTATGTATTCATTACCAGATTAATTACCCCAGCTTTCTCTCCAGAACGAGATTCAGTTGTGTGGTTTCCCCTGTTAGTGCTTTGATGCATCTATGAACGTCATGCTATTACATACTGTACTTTTAAAAAATAAAACACTGATTCTGAATTTAATGCTATAACTATAAAATCCATTAGGAAGGGCAACAGCTGAGTGGCAGAATCAATGCTCTGGATGAGGAAATCACAGGTTCGATCCTGGCCATTTCCAGTTACAAGTAACTCTTGGCAGGTGACAGGAAAGGCATTCTTTCTTGTATTGTTTGGTTTTTAATACTGTTCTGAACACCTTGCTAGAGCAGAAAGGTAGATCTATGTAACTGTCAGTACAACTAAGGTAAAGCCATTGAATCAGGGGGACTTCAATAAATGTTAATTCACCCAAATCCTACTGATTCCATGCCTCTAGTTTACCTGGGACTTACCAGTGGATTTGGGTAGAGATGTAAAATTTCCGGAAATTCTGAAGCCATATAAAACGGCTTTGCAAAAAATGCATTCCCCCCCTCCTAATTTTTCCGGGGTTTTTTCCAGATTTTCCCATCTCTACTGACAATATAACATGCTTGTGGCTCTGAAAGAACCATGAGTAGAAATGGGAATGCCTGGGGGGGGGGGGGGACTGGGAATTTTTTTTCCCCAAAGCTGTTTTATATGGCTTCAAAATTTCCAGAAATTTTACATCTCTAGATTTAGGCCAGGTTCAGTAAGTCCATCAGCCTCCTTAAATGGAAGTATGGGTTTGTCCAGAGGTATGTGTTTTAAAAAGTACTTGGTTTTGTGCTGTACACACACAGACATACACAATTCATCACCAACCAAAAAGCAAACGATTCAGAGGAAAACCTACAAGCATGCAATTCGTTATACTACTCATGACTACCCCAGGTCATACTTCCAAATTAATCATAGTGGAAAGTTTTAAATCAAAGGGGTGGTTGACTAATTTTTACCCTACTTTTCAGTGCCACCTCCTCAGAGGAAGGAGCACAGGAAGCCATCTGACAACCAGGTCTAAAAGTTCTGATCTAGAACTGCTAGGTCGCTGAGAAAGAACAGGAGTGCAAAATTATGATTGTACCGATGATTGCCTTCACAGCAGTTGGAAAGTAACAAGGAAGTGTTCAGAAACTTCATCGGGTCCAAAACACTGCAGCCAGATTGTTATCTGGGGCTGGTTACAGGGATCACATAACCCACCCACCCCCCATTACAGCAACTCCACTGGCTGCCAATCTGGTTCCGAGCACAATCCAAAATGCTGGTTTTAACCTATAAAGCTCTAAATGGCTTGGACCCAAGCTCTTCTAAAGACCACTTCTCCCTTTATGACCCTGCCCAGGTGTTAAGATCATCAGGGGAAGCTTTTCTGTCAGTCCCACCACCCCCATAGACGGGCTTGATGAGGACACGGGAGAGGGCCTTCTCTGTAGCTGCTCCCAGACTCTGGAACTCCCTCCCACGGGAGGCCAGGCTGGCCCCATCTTGGCTGTCCTTCTGTAAGCAGGCAAAGATCTTTCTTTTCAGGTAAGCTTTTCCTTAGTCTGACAGTCGGATTCCAAAAGATCTCCTGTATGGAGAATGAGTGCAGGGAAATCGTCCCAGAGGGAGACCACAGCTGCGATACAAGGAGATCTGCAAGCGGGATCTGAAGGCCTTAGGAATGGACCTCAACAAATGGGAAACCTTGACCTCTGAGCGTTCAGCCTGGAGGCAGGCGATGCATCATGGCCTCTCCCAATTTGAAGAGACCCTTGTCCAGCAGGCCGAGGCAAAGAGGCCGTCCCGAAACCAGCCAAATCAGGGAGATGGACAGGGGACAGATTGTATTTGTCTTCAGTGTGGAAGGGATTGTCACTCTCGAATTGGCCTTCTCAGCCACACTAGACGCTGTTCCAAGACCTCTATTCAGAGCACGTTACCATAGTCTCTCGAGACTGAAAGATGCCTGCTACTTCCTTAGATATATAAGCGAGCTTTTAAACAGGATGGCTTGCTTTTTTGTTGCTTTTAAATCTGTTTTAGTAATGCTTGTACTTAACATTTTAATATGTCAATTTAATTCTTTTTAATATTTGAATAATTCCCTGGTTTTAGCTTTTAATACTGTGTTTTTAATTACATAAGCCACCTTGGTGTTTTTTTTGCAGGACAAAGGCAGGATAAAATGTTTAAAATAAAGGAAATCCCAGCACAGATAAGCAGATCAACATTTGTACAGCAATGAAAACATTTTGCACAATCCAGACATTAGAAATAGCGTTATACTATCTCTTACCTGGATGGGGCAAGGCATTTGATCACTATGTATTTGTCAGCTTCCTTATCTATGCCAAGATGTCCTTATCAGCTCCCACCAGCTGTTTGCTAAACAGCCATTGTTAAGCTAATCATCAGTGTTTGGGTCTTTTGCATTTCTGGAGGTTCACATGACAAAATGTTGAAACTGAGGCTGTCCTACTTTGGGAGCATCACGAGAAGGCAGGATTCTCTGGAAAAGACAATAATGCTGAGAAAGGTGGAAGGCAGCGGGAAAAGAGGAAAAGCAAATATGAGATGGATTGATTCCCTAAAAGAAGCCACAAGCTTGAATCTACAAGAGCTGAGCAGGGTTGTTGAGGACGGGACATTCTAGAGATTGCTCGTTCATGGGGTCACCATAAGTCAGAAGCGACTTGACAGAACATAACAACACAACCCACTACCGAAGTATGTTTACAAAATGCATGGAAGGGAAATAATATTCCATGCTTCTCACCGAGGCAACACTCCACAAATCTAATGAAATCTTACACCAAACACAACTTTGGTCTTTGTGGCTGTTTTCGCTGTGACCTATTAGAAGGGAATTTGATTTTGGATCTCTGAAGTTCTAACACAAACACTTGAATCCCTATATTATTTTTCTACGCTTCTAATTGTATTTATTGTATTGTAATTTTAACCTCACCGCACTTTATGACTTTTGATTTTCGCCCCTATGTATTGATGTCGTTTTTTGCTATTTTGTTACTTTGTGGTTTTATGTTACTTGTTGTAAATCACATAGAGTGGCCTTGGCTGCCAGATGGGCGGTACATAAATCAAATAAATAAAAATAAATAAATAAAAATATATAACACCCAGGAGAGAATCTACAAATTTAAATTTAATATATTATAAAACAATTCTTACTCTTAGAGCAAAGACCTTTCTCTTCAGGCAAGCTTTCCATCAATGACTGGCTACCTGAGTGTGACTTTTAGATAGATTGTAATTTGTTATGCATTACTGCTCTGACTGGGTCTTTAATACCACTTGTGTTTACCATCTCTCAGAGTGGTATTTTAAAAATATTTGTATACTTATTGTTTTAGCTTTAATACTGCCTTTTAATAATGCAAGCTGCCTCTTTATACTCTTAGTTTAAAATATTGTCTTTGATGCAAACCACCATTGGATACTCATTGTTTTCAGCTTCAAATATTGTCTTTCAATGATGTAAGCCGCCTTGAGTCCTTAGGAAGGAAGGAAGGTGCAAAGGCCTTAAAGAAATACAGAAGAATTTGGAAGCAAAAAGCCACCCTTCCAAAAATCAGAAAAATTGTAAGACGCTAGGTTATAAAATATTAGGGTTTAGAATAATGAATTAACGATTTAAAATAAGGTGTCCACATATTATTGCACAGCTTTTACTCCTTCCAGAAAAAACAACAGAATTCTATGGAAATTTAAAGACTAAGGATTAAATCCAGTTGTTATTGGCCTTTGTTTATGTGCTTACCCAGATTGTTGCCCATCAGGGACAGATAGCAAGTATTGTCAAACACCATGTTTGCCTGCAGGGCTGGTCAAGGAGCAAATACGCCCCCCCCCCCCAACTTCACATTCTTAACTTTCCCAAAGACTATGACTTGGTTTGGAAAACAATAGATGAGGAAGATAAAACAGCTGGGCACCCAGAATCTATGGAGCAACAGACCATCGAAATTAAAAGTGTGCAAGAGAGGATGGGCTGAATCTCCCAACTGAAAAAAAAGCAGAGCAAAGAATTATCAAGAGGATGATGGTTGGGGGAAGAGACCTGCAGAAAGGGAAGGGACCAGGATAACAGGGTGGTGTATGACTCACAACTGCAATAAACTGTTGTTTTTCCAGTAGCGGCTTCAGCGGTGGGCTACCTCCGTTCCTTTTACTGCCACAAGCTGCTTTGATCTTTGCCATAACTTCTTATTTTATTTTATTTGTAAGCTGCCTTTCTCCCGATAAGGAGACCCAAGGCAGCTCACAGTACTAAAAAGAACAGGATTAAAAACATAATTAAGTTAAACATTAAAAACCATTCAACTTTACACTAATTTAAAAAAACACACAATTAATAATTAAAAACAAGTAAACATTAAAAAAAACATCTTAGCTTAAAACTTTTTAGAACTTTGGGAAATCTGCAGTGCTGGTTAAACTGTCAAGTTTCTAGGCCTCATGACTGCAAAGGTCAGACTAAATGAGTGACAGCTGGAAAGGCTCTAGGCGAGAGGTTAACAGATTATTTCATTTCATGCTCAAAAGCTCCATAGGCTGTGAGTGTGAACCAGTAATGCAGGTATCCTGGTGACCCTCTTCCCCCAACCTCATTCTGTCCTTCCAGTAGCAATGTATGGAAGTCAGAGCTGGACCATAAAGAAGGCTGACCGCCGAAGAATTGATGCTTTTGAATTGTGGTGCTGGAGGAGACTCTTGAGAGTCCCCTGGACTGCAAGGAGAACAAACCTATCCGTTTTGAAGGAAATCGACCCTGAGTGCTCACTGGAAGGACAGATCCTGAAGCTGAGGCTCCAATACTTTGGCCATCTCATGAGAAGAGAAGACTCCCTGGAAAAGACCCTGATGTTGGGAAAGTGTGAGGGCAAGAGGAGAAGGGGACGACAGAGGACGAGATGGCTGGACAGTGTCATCGAAGCGACCAACATGAATTTGACCCAACTCCGAGAGGCAGTGGAAGACAGGAGGGCCTGGCGTGCTCTGTTCCATGGGGTCACGAAGAGTCAGACACGACTTAACGACTAAACAAGAAAAAAAAGAACTCGGGAGATCTGGGTTCGAAACCCCACTCCAACATGGAGACTCATACTGGGGAGTGACACTAAGGAAAAGGCTCCTTCAATACCTCACTTACATTATTAGCATCACTGTAGGTCAGGTCAGACTTGAGGGCACATTAGAATAGCAGATAAAGGAAGCTGATGGCTTTGCTTGGCTGATCATGAAGTTTTAGATTATAATTCAATCAGGCAAAGCATGTGGCAGATTCTGCCACTAAAAAAATTAGAGAAGAATGGGAGGAGGTAGGAAAAAAACACATTTTCCCGGTTTGGGTGGGGAGATTGCAAGCGAAAGATTGGCTAGGCTGAGAAACAAGCAGATTAGACAACAGGTAAAATGAGGAAACCCCACTGGTAATGAAGAAAAATCTATCGCCATGGTCTGAGTGAATTTGTGGGAAAGCATTAAGAGAGACTACACAAAGCTAGTGTAGGATATCTGGTGTGGTGTAGCGGATAGAGTGAAGGACTAGGACTCAGGAGACCTGGGTTCAAATCCCTGCTCAAGCAGAGAAAGTCACTGGGGGCGTGAACCTGGTAAGGTAAAGGTAAAGGTTCCCCTTGACATTTAGTCCAGTCGTGTCCGACTTTAGGGTGCGGTGCTCATCCCTGTCTCCAAGCCGTAGAGCCAGCGTTTGTCTGTAGACAGTTTCCGTGGTCACGTGGCCAGCGCGACTAGACACGGAACGCCGTTACCTTCCCACCGAGGTGGTACCTATTTATCGACTCGCATTTACATGCAGGAGCTGGGACAAGCGATGAGAGCTCACTCCGTCGCGTGGATTCGATCTTACGACTGCTGGTCTTCTGACCTTGCAGCACAGTCCCACCACGTCCCACTACCTGGTAAACCACTCCTTAAATATCTCACTTACCTTGAAAGTTCTATTAGGATCACTGTAAGTCACAAGGCACCGCCCCCCCCCCTCTCTCTCTCTCTCTCTCTCTCTCTCTCTCTCTCACACACACACACACACACACACACACACACACACACACACACACAAGCTCAGTGGGTTGGAGTGCCTGGCTATGAAGCAAAGATCAGAGAGTTCAAACCCCACAGACGCCTCTCAAGATCACCCCGAGTATGGTGTGGCTGATGGGATTGGATTGTGTGTTCTGCTCGCCATACAGCCTGCAGCAAGGCACATTTATCCCAGAAAAGAGGAGCTAAGAAACTACTTCTGTGTAGCTGACATCTAGAAAACCCGAAGAATTTCGCCATAAACCCTAAATGACTTAACCATGCATAATAATTCTTAAATAAGACCCTGCAGTTGTTTCCTTCTTTCCATTAACAGGAGAAATTGTGAGACCGAACTCAAGTAGCGCCACTGAATGTCCAGAACTCATAAAGACAACATTTATGTAAGTCCCGTTGATTCAAAAAGTCTGCCCTATTGGGACTTTCATTTTATTTAGTGTCATTTTCTGTGGTACCCAGTGTGATGCAGTGGACAGAGTGATGGACTACGACTCGTGAGGCCTGGGTTCGAATCCCCACTCAGCCATGGAGTGACTGGAGGAATGGAACTGGTAAAACCACTCCTTATATCTCACTTCCCTTGAAAGTCCTATTAGGGCCACTATAAGTTGTCCCCCATTTGATGGCACGTAACGTAAGTTTTTTTGGACCAGAACCCCATGTATCAGATCCTGAGTGTGATGAAGGGGGCTACAGTCTATGAAAACTTATGCCAGATAAAACTTCTTAATCTTGCAGGAGCCACAAGACCTTTTACTGTCTTTACTGTAATAGACTACCAGGGCTACCCCTCAAAAAATGTAAAGATGGGGAAATTTTCAGTACACTGTATTCTACCTGCAGTTTGAATGCCACATTTTCTATATCAAAAACGGCCTCTTCTCAATCTACTCTGATGCATACATAAATATAGCCAGAAAGTATTACGGATCAGATGACGTCGGCTGTAGTCCATCAAAGCTTTTTTTGACCAAGAAACTGTGTAGTCTTTAAGGTTCCACAAGACACTTGGTTTGGCTCCAAGAGACTTACGCCACCATTGCGTCCCAGCGGGTGGAGGTGGGACCTGCTCTAACACAGACACCTATCTTTCTGGCAGGAGGCAAATATTTTATTCAGGCAGACCTCAGGAAATTAAAATCCCTCACACCCAAAGTTTCTAACCCATGTGCTGTCTTTTTAAAAAGTAAACTACTGTTAGTATTTGTAATCAAACACGTTAAAGTGTTTTCATTTTAATATTCTAATGAACTTAACCCCTATTTTAAACATTTTAACACTCTATTTTTATTTGCTACCGTTTTTTTTTTTCTGTAAGCCACCTTGGCTTCTAAATCTGGGAGAGTGCCAGCACAATACAATACAATACAATACAATAAATGCACAACAGGTTGGCCATGCAACATCTCAGTAGTCCAGACATGCCTAAAACTGGGTGGGTGGGGGTGGAGGAAAAGGAAGGAAGGAAGGAAGGAAGGAAGGCTGGTAGGAAAGAACACTGAAGGAGAAGTTTTCGTTGTGATGGGCCATTCTACCAAGTTGTCTCCGGCTTATGAGGACCCTATGAACAAGTGACCTCCAGATCTGCCTGTCCTTAACAGCCCTGCGGCGTTCTTGCAAACGCAGGGTCGTGGCTTCGTTTATGGAGTCACTCCATCTCACGTTCCGTCTTCCTCCTTCCCTGCTGCCATTCCCCCTCTCCTCGTGTGATCGTCTTTCTCGCCCAGGCTCGTCATCACCGAACGGGTTCAAATCCTGACAAAAGGGGGGAAGACCAAAGGAAGCGGGAGGGGGGGGGAGAAGAACAGATGCGAACAAAAGGAAGGCAAGACCACTGGAAGGGGAGAGCCGGAGGAAGAAGGGGCGGGCTGGTTTTTCCTTACGCATGAGGGTGCTGAAGGCCACCAGGGCCAGCATCGCCTGGACCAGCACCCCGAGGCGGCCGAGGAGGGCCCCGTTGCCGCAGCCCCGCGGGCGGATCTTCACCTGGCTCGGCCCGGGGCTCGGGAGCGCCTCGGCGAAAGGCGGCGGCGGCGGGAGCGGGAGCCAGCGGCTGGCGTTGGGCGCCCCGCCGGGCTCCGAGGCGGACGAAGGCGCGGCCGGCAGAGCCATCGCCGCTGGGGGGCGCGGGCGGACAAAAAGCTGGCGGTCGGGCGAACGGAGGACCGCGGGGGCGGCTGCTCGGGTCCCGGACAAAGGAAAGTAGAAGGCGTAGCACCAGCAGCACCAGCAGCCGCCGAGGACGCGCGGGGCGCCCCGAGCACAACGAAGCGCCTCGCCGGGGAACCCCGTCCAGGCAGCCGCGCCGCTTTCCTCTGGGGAGGGGGGCTTAGGAAGGCGCCCCGGCGAGGGGAGGGGCTTCCAAGGACTTGGCCACGCCCCGCGGGCGGGGAGGGGGAGGGGAGATCAAGACTACATCATCATCTTAGAAGAGCACAGCTGGAAGGGTTAGGGTAGACTATTGGTCTAGATGGGCGGGGTATAAATCTAATAAAATAAATTAAATAAATAAATAAAGGGACCCTATGTCTAGACGCGAGTCACCTGATTCCGTGTCCAAGGGAGCGGAGTCCGATGCTACCGCTACGGCCTCCTCTTTTCCAAGCGGGCTGCGAACTTGCAAGATCTTCAATCATTCATTTTTACCCAGCCTGCCTTCCTTAGCAAAGGGCCCAAGGCGGCTTGCAGCGGAGAAAGACCATATTTAAGAAAGAAACAAGGAGCCTACAAAGGTGGGTCCGCATCATGGAAAGCCAATATTTCAAGCTAAAAATAGTAAGTATTGGAATATTAGAAAGGGGCAAAGAAAACAGGAGAGCCGAGCAATCCTTAAAACGCGGTCCAAGGAGTGGTGCAGAGCGATCCATCTAAAAAGATCTGGCTCAGGTCGTTGGTGGGAAAGCTTGTCTGAAGTCTTTGCCGGCTTGGGGAAGCGCAGCAAATATCTCCGAGCGGGGAGGGAACCGCTTGATGGAATTTTTTGCTTCTTCCTGCCTCCTTCACTTTCCTTCGTTCTTTCCTGCTGGTTGGGTTTTACCCGTTTCCCCGATTGTAAGCTCCTCCAGGCAGAGACCTTGTCTTTTGTGCTGCCTTCAGCCCTGTGAAGAAAGAAAAAGAAGCAGAAAAAATATCGACCATGAGAAAGATAAAGCAGTGGGTCCGAGATCAAATCAAGCCTGGACTCTCTCTAGAAGCAAAAAAAAATGACAGAACTGTGGCTGCTCTACTTTTGGGACATCCTGAGAAGACAAGACTTGCTGGAAAAGTCAATCATGGTAGGAAAAGTTAAAGGCAGCAGGAAAAGAGGAAGATCAAATATGAGATGGATCGGCTCTGTAAAAGAAACCACGGCCTTGGTTTGAAAAAACTGAGCTGGATTGTGAAGGATAGGACATTTTGGAGGTCACTGCTTAATAAGGTCCCTGCAAGTCGGTGGCAAGTTCACAGCACATAAAAATGACATGTGGAAGAGTGTTGTAAGCAGCAGGCTGATCCCCAGCTTACATCTAACTGGCTGGTTGGAAATCTGGCCTTCATTCATCCCTCTCTATGTGGCTGTTTAAAAGACCGGCAAAGAGCACTTTATGGCATAGCAAACACCTTAAATGTGCTGCCCCAGAGGTCTGCATTCCCAAAAGAATATTCTTGATTTTCCCCTTTATCTGCACAAACTTGGCAGGGCACAGAAATCTGTGGATCATCTTGATCTCTCTCGGTTCATAGCCAGAAGTATCTTTGTAGCCAAGACTCCGGTTCATTTCAAATTCCTTTACTTTTTAAAAAAATCTGGTGCTTTTTACCCTGTTTCCCCAAAAATAAGACCTAACCTGAAAATAAGCCCTAGTATGATTTTTCAGGATGCTCCTAATATAAGCCCTACCCCAAAAATAAGCCCCAGTTAAGTTAAACCCCACTCTCCACTGTTGTGTCGCATTGTGCAGCACCCAAAAGAAGATGACATGACTAAAATAAAACATCCCCTGAAAATAAGCCCTAATGCGTTTTTTGGAGCAAAAATTAATATAAGACCCTGTCTTATTTTCGGGGAAACACAGTATGTGTTTGTTGTACATGTGCTTTGGCATCAAGATATAGTTGATGCTTACGCATTCTGATTCAAACAGAAACAATATGTCTTTAAAAATACTGCTGCATTTTCCTATAAACCTAAAGGGTTTAGTAGATTTGTTTAAGGATAAAAATGTTGCAAGATTGAAGGATTGGATGAGTAAAATGAGATCGAAGGATCAGATTATGGTCAATATATTTGGTAGAGATATTGAATTTAACTCTAAAATTGCTTTGTTGTCAATTTTTAATAAGATAGATCTTGATTATTATTCGAAGGAATTGATTTCTAACTCTACGACAAGTGCTAGAATATTAATAGCTAGGTTTTGGAAAGATAAAAATGATATTAAATTAGAAGGTTGGTATGGTGAAGTATGGGACATTGCATTAAATGATAAATTGACTACTGAACTCAAGATGAAAAGAGGGGAAAGAAGTTCGAATATTTTTTATGCTATTTTGGGGTAGATTTGTTGAATTTGTATTAGTGAAAGGAAAGGGGAAAGCCTCTAAACAACAATCTATACAATTTTGGAAAGGAAGTTTGTAATAAAAATATTGTTCAATGGGGTCCTGTGGGTATGGGGTGCACGGTAGAATTTAGTGTATAGTAAGCACTATTTTTTGTATTTTTGTGTTTGTTTTTGTTCTAAAAATAATAAAAACCATTTATATAAAAAAATACTGCTGCATATTTAACTCTTTGCAGGATATGCCAAGTTGCTTTTATCTCAGAAAAGTTTTAGACGACAGGGGAGGAGGGACAGACAAGGAAAACAGGAAGCTGCCATACATGGGATCAAGCGGGCAGAACTTTGATTGGCAGCCAGTTTCCCCAGCTTTGGGGCAGGAACTTTCCCTAGCCTTACATGGAGATGCTGAGGATTGAACCTGTGAACTTGTTCCATTGAGCTACAACCCCTGCCCTGGACAATACCCGGGCAGTCTTTCGTCCAAGGATCAACCAGTTTCAACCTTGCTTAGTTCTGAGAATCAGAGAACAACAGCATGTTTAGGCTTGCAGTTTATCTAGCTGTAGATGGAACCTCCATAGGCAGTGGTAGTATAGCTTGGAAAACTAGGTATGGTCCACTGTAGGAAAGATGATATTGACTCGAGGGATGTGGGTCTGACTCAGCAGGCTCTTTGGATAGGACAACGGTTCCCAAACTAGCTAGGGGTTCTGGAAATGTTAGTCCAGGAACATCTGTGGCCCCAGTTTGAGGAACCAATGCCTAAAACTGGGCGAAAACAGTACAAGAGGCTGTTGAATCAGTTTATCCACTGAGATTTCTGTGCTGCAGAAAGGTGTGGGAGATCTCTCGAGCTGAACTGCTATTTATTTATTCATTCATTTATTGATACATTCATTGATCTATTTATTTATTACACACACACCTCTCACCTTTCTACTAAAAAAATAAGACTCAAGGCAGTTTACAAACATTTAAAAGAAAAATTAATAAAGCCGTGTAAACCAGGCTTGCTGTAGAAACCCTTAAAATTAAGCAAATCTATCGAAAAGAATTATTACGTGTCATCAAGTCAATTCTGATTTATGGCGACACAGTGTACTCAGAAGTGCATTACCATTCCCTTCCTCTAGGGGCAAACTTGGGACTGTGCAGCTTGCCCAAGGCCACCCAGGCTGGCTTTTCTCCAGGCAAGTACAGTGGGGAATCGAACTCCCAACTTCTAGCTCCACACCTTTAATGTATTTTAGCAAATACTTAAAAAACTATTACAATCAGCAAAAGATACCAAGTAAAAACAACACAGCAGGGCCAATTAGCGATTTCCTGCCGTTTTTAAGGACCTGTTTTGAGAATCCAGACTTTTGACCCTGGGGTGGGGAGTCACTGCTCTTGTAAATATTTTGGATTACCAATCCCACACTCCTGAACCCTTTGGCCCTGGAAACTTCCTGAAGCTTCTAAAAAATGCCCTCCACAGCTGGAGGGCTCACAGTTCCCCACCTTGTCCTCAAAACTGCTTTCTTTCTTCTTCTTCTTTTGAAAAAAATATTATGCAATGACTATTTAGTCTCTAAAGTTTGAGGCTTCTCACCTCTGTCGGCTCCCTTCCATGACAAACAGTGTGGAATGTCAACAGTGAACACGGGTTTTCCTTTGCTTTTCTGAACAAAGACATCTTAAATCCAGGGAGACATCTGGCTTGTGTTCTCAGCAACTCACATGGATCAAAACAATCCCACTAAAGCTTCTGTAGGGCAGGATTTCCTCTGTTCAAGACAGAGGGGGGTCATTTCGGGAGGGAGGCGACCACTGCTCTCTGCTTGGAGCTTGGCCAGAGAGCTGAAAAATATTTCTCTCTTCCTGACACTGAAACATCTTGGCAGTCAATGACAAGGGAAAGGAGTCACTGCTGACATAGAAGGTCAGGTAGGGGGAGACCAAAGTTTGGGAGGAATTGATGCCATTCTCCACTGAGAAAGTTGCCACCTTTTTTCTTAGCAAGGCTCCTGCACAACCTTTCTCAAATTTCTTGCGGCCAGAAATTCAGCAAGTGAAACCTTGGTATTTTTACTGCCAGGGAGACAAGAGCTTTCAGGTTTTCTGCTTTTACGTGCCAGAATCATTTGGTTGGCTTGGAGGACAATACAGCTTTGGAGTAGGGTTGCCCTTTGCATCAGATAGCAAAATTCCTGGGGCTGGGCCCATGGAGGGGGGGGTTGTGGTCTGAGCTAGCAGGGTATCACCCCCAAATTTGGCCCCCCAGCTCCCATTAAGACCATAAGTCATCCTTTCTGGATCTGCTTTGGGCGGAACCCAGATCCAGAGAGAGAACTTTGCCCCACAGATGGGAGAGAGAATTATGTATAAACTGTCGCTAACTAAATGGACAAAGGAACAAGCTGAATTTTTGGCTTCGATTTTAATAACTGAATGGAAAGTGAGTCTTTGTTGCTTAGAAACCAGCAGAGTAATTCAGTTAGTTCAGAGGCAGCCTGCTTCTCATCCTTCTTTTCAAAGTTCTGAGTAAAATGTTTCCAAGGTCGTTTCACAAAGCATCAAAGGGACAGGAAATCTGAATTTGCTGAAGGAATTCTGACCTGAGAGCTCTTTAGAGACAAGCACACATCTCTCAAATTGTTTCAAAGTTTTGAACTTCTGGTTAAATTCCTCTGGAGGTGCAACAGAATTGCAGGGATTCACAGAGCAGAATTGCTTCGAGTTCCCTAGAGTAGACCATCCCTTTTTCTCTTCAGCTGGCACTTACAGTCACAATAACTCACTCTGAGACATTAGATAAAGAATAAAAACCATTTTCTTTACTTACAGTTGTGAACAGATAAAGTAGCAAACTTACAAACATGACTGCTTTCAGCAAACCTCAACAGACTCATTACTTTCAACATATTTAAGAGGGGTGTGTGAAACAGAGTAGAGAGGTATGGCTGTCTTTGAATTCAGAGACAGGGAAGGAATGATTGATTAAAGCTGGATAACTTGACCATCACACCAGCCCAGATAGGTCTCTCCCAGCCAAACCTCTAAAGGCAACATGCAGGGTTGTGAAAACTCCAACACAAACTTCTTGGGCTTCAGGTTGACCCAAACTAGATCTCCATGCCCGTTGTTTGTCTCCAATGGAAATCTCAGAAAAGTGACTCTTTGAACTACAAATACCAGAATCCACCCCCTCCAAGCCAGCTGAGGCAGCAGCCACGTGAATCTGTATCTTTTGTAGCAAACACACCAAGACATCTCGAAGTCTTAACAGTCAGATTAGTGAAGTCTGGGTTACAGGAAGGCCAAATGAATTTCACTAATCTCTAAGGTGGTATCTAAGGCAAAAGTTTCTACCACAATTTACCTCAAAATTCCACTGCTTATAAAAATGGCCCCTGTTGAGTCCATACTTGGAAATCTGACCTCCATGATCTTCTTCCTGAGCTACAGTCATGGCCAAAAATATTGACACCCTTGCAATTCTGTCAGAAAATGCAACCCTTCTCTCATGTTGCAAATGTTTTGGTACTCACATGTTCATTCCTTTGGTTTGCGTTGGAACAACACACACACACACACAAACAGAGAAGAAAAGTCAAATCTGATACAATCCCACACAGAAACCCAAAAATGCACTGGCCAAAATTATTGGCATCCTTAATATTTGGTAGCAACAATTTTCTGAGAGAAGGGTTGCATTTTCTGACAGAATTGCAAGGGTGCCAATATTTTGGGCCGAGAGTAAGGTGTTGATTTTCAAACCAGGCGGATGAAATCTGCCACAGGTACACAGCAAGTTTTAAAATATCCCAGAAATTGAAATATTTACACTTTCTATTCCAAGCTCTGGCTCACAGATAGACATTTCTCCCAGATTCTAGTGAAAATTGCCACCATTGTATGTATGTTATTCCGACCTGCGGGGAAATCATTACCTCTCTTTGGTTTGACGAATTTCTGAGCAGCATTTAAATAGCTCTTTAATGTTTCCTTTTCCTATTAAAGCCCGTGGCAGCAACAGCTGGCAAAGTCATGTTGTGCGCCCTCGGTTTCATTCTAAAGTTAGAATGCTGGCAGTATTTTAATGTTTGCAAAAGTATGGCCTTCAAGGACCCCACGCATGGCATATAGCTTGACCCTTGGAAAATTTGAGAAAGAGGCAGGAGAATGGAACAAGCAGGGGAAATTAATAGAAGAGCCAGCAGTGCCTTTCTGAAAGCAGAAACGAAACACAGTGGAAATTTGGAGGTTGGCACTTTTGCGCTGAGGTTCACCCAAAAATGCACGTTTTTAATCCTGCAGTACATATTAAACTTAAAAGGGATGTGGTGGCGCTGCGGGTTAAACCGCAGAAGCCTCTGTGCTGCAAGGTCAGAAGACCAGCCGTCGTAAGATCGAATCCACGCGACGGAGGGAGCTCCCGTCGCTTGTCCCAGCTCCTGCCAACCTAGCCGTTTGAAAGCATGTAAAAATGCAAGTAGATAAATAGGTACCACCACGGTGGGAAGGGAACAGCGTTCCGTGTCTAGTCGCACTGACCACGGAAACTGTCTACGGACAAACGCTGGCTCTACGGCTTGGAGACGGGGATGAGCACCGCGCCCTAGAGTCGGACACGACTGGACTAAATGTCAAGGGGAACGCTTTACCTTTACAAATTAAACTGGGCAACTTTGTTGGGGTTTGGAGAGCAGGGTCAGCAAAATTGACCTCCAGAACTTGCTGTGGGGGGCATTCTCACTGAAAATGCAGTTGCTTTTTCTCGTTTTCCTTTACACCCAAAAATGACGGGCACTCATACAATTTTGGTAAAGCAAAGAGAAATGCTTTCCCTAGAAACATTTCCAGGACGCTTTTAGGAGCATATTTATCTCTTGCATAAACACACACAAAAAATTTTGTCTGGAGGCTGGCCTGCATTTCCCCAGTTCCTAATTTAAGCCTTGAGACCTTCTTACATTGTTGGATGGCTATCATCATCATCATCATCAAAATAAAAAATAGGGTGGCGTCAAGTCAATTCTGAAGTATGACAACCCTTTTCAAGGTTTTCTGGGTAGAAAGCACTCACAAAAATCATTTTTACTGATGAGAGAACTCATCAAACAGCATCAGCAAACATCCTGCCCTCTTGCAAGTGAGGAGAAAAATGTCTTAGTTGCTCATACTTAATAATAACTATGTGCTGTCAAGTTGGTTCCAACATAGTGACCCTCTCCAGGGTTTTCCAGGTAGAGAAGACTCAGAAGTGCTTTACCTTTCCCTTCCTGTAGGGGTGCCCTGGGGCCGTGCAGCTTGCCCAAGGCCACCCAGGCTGGCTCTACTCACAGGAAGCCCCGTGGGGAATTGAACTCCCAACCTCTGGCTCCACAGCTCGATACCTAAACCACAGAGCTATTAGATTGCTCTTTGTTGTTGTTGTTGTTTAGTCGTTTAGTCATGTCCGACTCTTCGTGACCCCATGGACCAGAGCACGCCAGGCCCTCCTGTCTTCCACTGCCTCCCGGAGTTGGGTCAAAGTCATGTTGGTCGCTTCGATGACCCTGTCCTACCATCTCCTCCTCTGTCGTCCCCTTCTCCTCTTGCCTTCACACTTTCCCAACATCAGGGTCTTTTCCAGGGAGTCTTCTCTTCTCATCAGATGGCCAAAGTATTGGAGCCTCAGCTTCAGGATCTGTCCTTCCAGTGAGCACTCAGGGTTGATTTCCTTCAGAATGGATAGGTTTGTTCTCCTTGCAGTCCAGGGGACTCTCAAGAGTCTCCTCCAGCACCACAGTTCAAAACCATCAATTCTTCAGCGGTCAGCTTTCTTTATGGTCCAGCTCTCGCTTCCATACATCGCTACTGGAAAAACCATAGCTTTGACTATGCGGACCTTTGTCAGCAAGGTGATGTCTCTGCTTTTTAAGATGCTGTCTAGGTTTGTCATCGCTTTCCTCCCAAGAAGCAGGTGTCTTTTAATTTCATGGCTGCTGTCACCATCTACAGTGATCATGGAGCCCAAGAAAGTAAAATCTGTCACTGCCTCCATATCTTCCCCTTCTATTTGCCAGGAGGTGATGGGACCAGTGGCCATGATCTTAGTTTTTTTGATGTTGAGCTTCAGACCACATGCACCTGAGATCAGTATTGTGGAGGAGGACATGGCTGACAAACTGGGGGACAGAGTCCCTTAGATTGCTATATTGAATGATAATTCCTATTCTGTCCTCTCCCACTGATTCTGACTTAACGGTGACTCCCAGGATTTTCTAAGTGTAAAGTAGTCCGTCACACTTGACCCATCTCTCTCCATCTTGTGATGTCCTCAGACTGTGCAGCTTACACAAGGCTGTACTGGTGGCAAAGGCATGTTAACCCCATCAGCTGTATGGGTTCCAAGTGATCTCAAGTGTCCCCTTTGATAGGAGGCGCAGAGGGGATTCGAACTCCTGACCTGTCGCTCTGCAGCCAGGAACTCCAATACTCTAATCTATTCCAGTCTTTGCTATGATGGCGTTCATGTCAGAGATCAGTATTGTGGAGGAGGACATGGCTGGCAAACTGGGGGACAGAGCCCCGGAGCACTCTGGACCCCAGCTGTCTCGACCTTAAATGTTCCAAGTCTACCCAGCAGGTGGCACCCCAATGTCAATGTATTCAAACCATGCATCTGGCTTGCTCATCGTCATGGTCCTCACAGTGGCTGTTCAGAAAGTTGTCCCCAGAAGTGACAGTTCTTGGAAGATGTTCCTTTCTCGCAGTTCTCAAATCCTCCAAGCGAATGTGGGCTCTGGAGATTTTCCAGGCTCCGAGATTGCACGGGTGTGTACCAGCCACGCTAAGAAGGTCACATCTAGGGCTTCACTTGCCCCATCCAGGGCAGGAGGCAGGAAAGAACAGGTGGGGCTATAGGCAGGGCACGCGTGTGGGTGCCCGCGGAGCATTCATGTCACGGGCCGGAGGCCAACAGTGAGAGTTACACAATATTTACACGTTAGTTCAACAACATGGTCATCCCTCTCCTACAGACACAATAACACAACCCAAGACAGCAGGAAACCATTGTCGTCACAATATCTGTTTAAAAAACAGTGGTCAATTGTTTGGTTGTCTCCGGAAAGTCCGTATCACAATCATTATTTAGACATGGTGCTTTGGAGGGCTACAACGTCCACCATCATCATCAACAACAACTTTTGCAAACTCTGAGCAGGACGTCAATGTATTAGCTCCTTCCTTCTTGTATTCCTTACCAGCTGGGTTGTAGCAAGAAGAGGACAGAGTATTCCTGAGTCTGGGAGGGCAAAGGGCACCATGCAATTGATCTGTTCAATTGTAAGTAATAAATCCTTTTACTCTTTCTTCTACTAATGTGTCAGAGTTATTGAGACTGAAAGTGCCAGTGAATGAGAAAAGGGGTGGACTAATCAGGAGGTCTTGAAGCTATTCTTCTCCGCAAATCCCTTTACTTCTGCTACATAGCTAGAAAATTTAACCAAAAATTCAGAACTCTGAAACAAAGCCTTTCACTAACTTAGAGCTTGGAATTTTTTTTTTTTACTACAACTCCCAAGATTCCCTAGTCAGCATGGTTCCATGCTGGCTAGGAAATCCTGGAACATGTAGTTTTTAAAAAGCACATTTCCAAGCTAAATACCAGGAGAGGTAGCACCATAGGTTCTCCTTCCTGGTGGCATTTGAGAAAAAATACGAGATAGGCATCTGGGAGTCCTGTTGTAGATATTTATTTATTCACATAAAATATTTTTGCATGCTTTTCAAGGGAGAGCCTTACCAAGGCAGTTCACAAAGTAAGACGGTGAAATATAAAATATAGCCAAGTAAAACAGCATAAAACATTTAAGAGACAAGAGGAAGTGGGGGTGGGGGAAATTAAAGTGTAAAATCGTAGTTTCACCCTGCATGGTAGAATCTGAGCAGAAGGAGAGTTTTCCATCCTCATGATTCTAATTCTATAAATAAGTAAAGGGAAGCTCAACTAAGTTATCATGGCTAATGTTTTTGCTGTTATGCACTGCCAAGTCACTTCCAACTGATGGCAACCTTAGTGACCTCCAAAAGATCCCTTTATTGACTCAACCCATCTCATATTCAGTCTTCCTCTTTTTCTACTTTTTTTTTTTTCATGATTGGCCAAAATCCTGTAGCTTAGTGTAGAACTACTGGATAGCTCAATGGTTTAGGTATCTGGCTGCAGAGCCAGAGGTTGGGAGTTCGATTCAGCATCCCCTCCAGCTCTAGAGTTCTAAGATGATGATGATGAGTGAACTGCACTAGATTAGGTCCATTGAAACTGGCTGGATAGCTCAGTGGTTTTAAGCATCTGGCTGCAGAGCCAGCAAACTGGGAGTGTGATCCCTGACTGAGCCTCCTGCAATAGCCAGCCTGGGTGACCTTGGGCCAGCTGCACAGTCCCAGGGCACCCCAGAAGAAAGGGAAGGGCAAACCACTTCTGAGTATTCACTCCCTGAAAAAGGTCACCATAAGTCATAATTGACTTGAAGGCACACGGTTATTACTGATTAAGTCCATTGAATCAATGGGGGTTTGGCAAGCCAACTCCTCCATTAGTTCCATTGATTTAAATGGGCCTACTCTAGTTGCTATTACTTTAGCACAGTAAGTCACAGTTAGACCAGGCCCATTGGACTCAATGGAACCTATGGCAGAGTTGACTCAATAAATCTCCATTAATTCAATGGGCCCTACTCTAGTGTGATTTACAGTGGACTCTCGACTTACAGACGGCTCGACCTGCAGACTTTTCGAGTTACAGACTTCTCTGGCCGCAAAATTTAGGTTCGACTTGCGGCCGGAGAATCGACCTACAGACCGGAAAATCAAACAAAATGGACCAAAAATGGCCGGTTACAGATTAATCGGTTTTCAATGCATTGTAGGTCAATGGAGCCTCGACTTACAGACTTTTCGACCTGCAGCCACCGTTCCAATACGGATTAATTCCGTAAGTAGAGGGTCCACTGTACTAACCTGAGCAACAGGATTCTGGCCAACATCTTGTTCCATGAGCATTGTCTTCTCACGATGTGCCCAAAGTATGATAATCTCTCTCATTCTAGAGTCAATTCTGGTTTGATCTAGAAGCACTTACTTGTCTTTCTGATTATTCATGCTATCTTTAATGTTCTCTTCCAAAACCTTATTTTAAAGGAATCTCTGGGGGGTTTTTTTGTGTGTGACTAAGAGTCACTGACAAATTTATCCTTTTCCCTCCCCCATCCTTTAAAATTGCTCCCCACATTCTGTTAGTCACCATTAAATCTGATTCCTTCAAAACACAGTGTTGGAGGAGGGCTTTTGCAGACAGCATGAATCACCAGCAAGATAAGAGGTGGTGGTGAGTTCCAGAAATAAAGTACAATAGATGTGTGGAGGAATAAGAAAGGCGAAAAGAAGAGGGAGACTTTTGGGAGGTTGCTGGTGAACACCAGGAGTGTTGGCAAGCCTTTGGGTCTGAGTCCCAAGTCCGAGTCCAAGTAGTTGGTACCAAGTCCCGGGTTCGAGTTCCTCTTAAAAACAAGTGTGTGTCCCCCAGCAAAAAGGGAGGGGTGAGTGGGTTCTGAGTCACGAGTTGAGTCCAAGTAATTGAAAAGAAAAAGAAAAAAAAATTCACATCAAGTTGCCAGTGCAACTTAAGTTCGACTTGACAGCAAGTCCTGCAACTTGAGTTCCCACCCCTGGTGAACAGTTCTATTAAGGCTTAGAGAACGGTTTCCCTACCCCTTACAATCTTAGATTCATAGAGCTGGAAGGGACCCCATGAGTCATCCAGTCCACCCCTACCAATGTAGGGAATCCACACGTAAAACATAGGGCTTGATTTCCAGCCCCCTGATCATCCTTGTCGCCTTCCTCTGAACTTGTTCCAGTTTGTCAGCATCCTTCTAGAAGTGTGGTGTCCAGAACTGGGCACAGTACTCAGGATGAGGCCTGACCAGTGCTGAATAGAGGGGGACTAGCACCTTACGGGATTTGGAAACTATACTTCTGTTAATGCAGCCTAAAATAGTGTTTGCCTTTTTTGTAGCCACATCACACTGTTGGCTCATATTCAACTCCTGATCTCTGCTTAATCTCTGCTTACAAATCTTCAGTGAAGGAGAGTCTACCACTCCCCAGGGCAGACGATTCCACTATCAAATGGTTGTCACTATTAAGAAGCTCTTCCTACTGTTTAGTCAAACTCTCCTTTTTGGTAACTTGAACCCATTACTTCTGGCCCAGTCCTCTTAAACTTGAGTCTTATCCTCCTGAGCTAATCCTGGTGGCAGAAATTGCCTTTAGCTTTGCAGTTTGACAACAAGCTCTAGGAACTATCTTTTGCTATCTGGAGATGAAGATAAAGAATATGCAAATTACAGGCCTGGGTTAGCAGGCAGAATAAGTTTGACAAGCACACCAAATAAACCAGGTTATTAAAAAAAGTGATTTTTAATCTGGGCTGTTGTTTTTGTTTATTCTTTTTTTTGTTTAAGCCTCCCCCATTTTTTAAAATGTTTTTTTATTTGATATTAATTCATGTATTAAAGAAGTTACAATGTGACATCAAATGAGTACTGAGTCATATGGTCACTTTATGAACTAGTGACCTCTCAAAGTCCCATAATTAACAGCTCTGCTCACATCTTGCGGGCTCAAGGCCATGGTTTCCTTTATCGAGTCAATCCATCTCATTTTACGTCTAATTCTTTTCCTACTCCTTCAGCTTTTCCTAGCATTATTGTCTTTTCCACCTAGTTTTGTCCTCTCATGAAACATTCAAAGTATGACAATCTCAGTTTACTCATTTTAGCTTCCAGTGAAATCAGGCTTGATTTCATTTAGAACTCACGGATGTGTTTATGAAATTATACTTAGTTCATGCAGACTACTTGACTTTATTTAGTTATTTATTTTATTTTATTTTTAAATCGCCTGACTTAGTGAAAACTCACTATCCTTGGTGGTGAACATTAGGAAGGATGTCTTAATAATCCTACCTGTTGTTTGTTACTTCATGCCCGACCAAGAGATCTTGAGATCACCCCAGACTTGCACGAATTTCTATGCCTTTTTGGTTGGCTTCATTTTGATATTCCATTAACAGGATCCACTGGGAAAGACAATAACGCTAGGAAAAGTGGAAGGCAGCAGGAAAAGAGGAGGACCAAATACGAGATGGATTGACTGAATAAAGGAACTCACAACCTTAAGTACACAAGACCTGAGCAGGACTGTTAGTGACAGAACTTTTGAAGGATGATTACTCAAGGGATTGCCATAAATCAAAAGCTACTCAGCAGCACATAACAACTTTGACAGTTGAGTTGAATTTTCTCTGATGACATGTAAATAACAGTATTACCAGAAAACGGATTAAAATGATAAAATGCACTAGGTGAACTTTTAAAGATCTAGACTGGAAATTTACCGTTATTTCTTTTGATCCTGTCAGAGTCCATCATACACCCTTAGTCAACATAAGCCCTTGAACTTAAACATACTCAGCCCAGGATATATTGCTGAAAATCATCAGTGCCTTCCTTCCTAAGAAGGATCTTGCCCCACTTTCTCCGGAGGAAAGGCTCATGACAACTCAGCCGGGCCATCCTTCCGCGTAAACCCATGCACACACACACGGATCGGGGCCCCCACGATAACACTTTTGGAAAGCAAGGGTGGGTGATGCCTGGACTCCACCGCTTTAAAAACAAAACCCACCCAAATTAGCTCGCTTTTTTTTGCTTTCTTTCCTTTTTTTCCTTTGTTTTCCTTTCTTTTTTCTTTAAATGATCTTGTTTTGCAACTCCGGGGCAGGAACGTGGGGGAGAAGGTCATTGAACGAGGCGGCGCGCGGACCGGGCACACCAAGTGGAGAAATAAAATTTAAAAAAAAAAAATCAAAATCAAATCCGAGTGGTGTGTGTGTTGGGGGCATGCGCAGTGCGCGGATGCCATATTGGAAGGAGTGTGGGTGCGGAGTAAGCCTAGCCGCGGAGCCCGGCGCGGATCGGGCTGGTGGGGCGAGCGGAGGCGCCCGGAGGGGCTGTGCCCGGGTCGCGGCGGCGGGGGGGGGGAGGGCAGGGAAAGGCGAGGGGGCGGGCAAACTCCACGCAGGTAAGACCCGCAGCATCCGCACGCACCTGGAGCAGGATGGATCCCGGGTAGGAGAGAGTGGCATTATTGTTTTCTGTAAATGCGGGGTGGGGGGGGGGGGAAGAGAGATAGACCAAGGGTTTTTTTTGGGGAGGGGGTCGCTTCTGGATTTTATTTTATTTTTTGGCCGGTCTGGGAGGGAGATGCTTTGCTCGGGGAACGCGTTTCCGAGGATCCCACCTTCTTCTGCTCACGCCCCGAGCCAAGTTCTCGTAAAGTGGCTCGGCGATTGAATGCCATCTCATTGATTCCTCTGGCTGGTCGGCGGCGGGTTTGGCTCCCCCGCGGGCGCGCAATTTGCGCAGAACTCCGCGACTCTCTCTTTTAAAAAAAACAAACACGCACACGGGCGCATGCCGATCGTGAAGCCCATCTGTGGCCGTGCTTACTCAGGAGTAAGTTTGCCCTTCGCGGCCCCGTGATCCGCCCTGGGGATGACCAGCCTGCGCCTGCCTACTCGGAAGTAAGACCTGCGCCGGGGGGGGGGAGGAGAAGGGGATTCACTCCGATGTCAGCCTGCCTGAGAGATCGCTCGGGTTTACACGCGACATAGAGCCTGCCCGGAGTAGTTGTGGTTGTTGTGTAGTCGTTAAGTCGTGTCCGACTCTTCGTGACCCCATGGACCAGGAAGTTAGGTGCGCCTAAACCAGGCGCGCAGCGCCTAGCTCGGGATAGGGTGGAATTGCGCTCACGGGTCCGATCCTGCGCGTGCTCGCGCCGTGAGATTGACTTCGGAGTCGCCTTGATAGGATCGGCTGTTCGTCGTCTTTTCCTCTCTGTGTTGTAGCTTTTTATTTCCTTAAAAAACAAAACGGTCTGTCTGTACGTGTGGATTGATGTGTCGTTGTTCCCGAGTGGATGCACGCGAGTCAGGTGTACCCATCGCACGGAATAATGAGCTGCGTGTAGGTCCAAGTTGGAAAAGACGGGGTTTTAATGTCTCCAGCACCGTTTTTTTAAAAAAAGCCTTTATATATAGGTATGTATATGTATACGCAGATGTATATATGTATGTATATATGTGTGTGTGTGTGTGTGTGTGTTTAGTTCATAATTGCCAATTGGACTTTACAGAGATAAGGTGTTTTTGAGAAGTGGGGAGAGGAAAATTGGGGGGTGGGTAAGCAACAGGATTGTGTAGTATCCACGTTCCAAATTCTGAGGTCATTTCCGATCCCTCTCGGCGCCGTTCCTTTTACTTGATTTATTTTCATTTTTTGCAAGTGCGGCAACGGAATGTTTAACGAGCCTGTCCGCTTCAACATGGCGGGTTCAGGCGTCTTCACAAACGAGGAAGAAACGGGTTCTTTCCCATAAAGTTGAAGGAGGAATGTGCTGGAAAGATTTGCGCGACACGCCGACGCGATCCTAAAGCTGAAGACCGGCGGCGCACCGACTCTCACGAAAACAGGAGGGACTCTTAAGGAAGGATATTTTAGGAGGGGGTTGGGAATCGCGCTTCGTGATCCTATATAGCAATCGGACTGAGCTTAGTGGAGCTGCTTTTTAAAAAAAAATTATTGGAGGTAAATCCGAATTGTTGGGAGTGAAGGCGGGCGCTAGAATAAACGGCACAGGATCGCGCCGGGACCTGATCCTGGTGAAACTACCGCCGAATAATGCAACGGGGGGGGGGGGCGATCTTCCTTTTCTTCGTCCCCTGGAAGTCAGTCTCATTCTGTTCAATGGGCGTACTCTCGAGTAAGTAGGTATAGGATGGCAACCTTGAAATCCCAGGGTTGGGATCGCCTGTTTTGATTGATTTGGGTTTGATTTCTGCTTTTGGCGAAAGGGGCTAGAGAATGCAAACTCCGGGGCTTGAACGCGAAACCCGACTTCCCTGTGTTTAATGGCCACTCCGGCGAACAGCTTTGTAAAACTGGGAAGCTTGCACACAATTTTGTGATGGGGGGGGGGGCTGTTGGAAATGAAAGCGTTGCCTGGCTTCTGGGGAGATAGCTGCGAAGTAGAACCGAAAGGCTCCAATCCTGTCCGCTCTTGCTTGAAAATAACCCCCACTGAACACATGGGGCGGCGCGCTATCAAGGTGGTGTCCAACCAGGTTCCCGGTGGGACACCTTTTATCGGAGGAAAGCGCGTTAACCATTGACAGAAAGAGCGAAGTACGGGATAAGTGGGTTGTGGGAACCCGGGAGGGGCACGGGGAAACATGGATGGGTGTCTACGGACTGTGGATCCCGCGCAGATTGGCAATGGAAGCATATCCGAACTCCTCCCCAGTTGCATGAAACGGGACACCCTAGTGAGCGTCATGAACGCCTCAAATCCTACCGCTGGCTTTTGGGCGAGAGGCATAATTCTGGGGGCTAGCGGAGCCCTCCGGGCCGCATCCGCAGAGGCTTAAGAACGATGAGTGCGAAATGCGCGCGGAAGCGACCGGTGTGTCTCTGAAGCGGACGCCCTTTGCTTGCCGAGGACAAGTAGGTGGAAGCGAACCTGCTTACTCAGGAGATTGACTCAGAAGCAAGACCTTCCTTTTGCTGCGGGACTGGGTATGTGTGTGAAGGATCGCAGCCTGCCCTACAGCCCGTGCGTGATTCCTCGGAAGCGATTCCGATCGCCTTCAGTAGAGCTTCTTGCGAGGAGAGCCGCAGTCCTGTACGCAGTTGCTGGGCTTCTAGTCAGCAAGAAGCCCTAGTTTGCTCAGGGGATCCAAATCAAAATAAAATAAATAAACGTGCCGGGGAATCGAAGTCGTGCAGCCCGATCCTCTGCGTGTTTCCTAGGAAACTGAGCCTCGTTCCGGTCAGTGTGCGGCTTACTTCCCGCACAGGAGGGTGTGTGCGCGCCAGAACCTGTTGCCAAGGAGAGAGGTGCGCCCACGCGTTGTGGCTGTCGCTGGCTCTGGAAAGGTAGCCCAAAAAAAAAAATCAGCCTCCTTTTCTAGAGGCTGCGATCCTGGGGAGGTGTTTACTTGGGTGTAAGCAAACGGGTTGATCTCTGAGGATCCCCCTCCCCCCCCCAAACCTTGGAGAAGAATCGAGATTCTTAAGAAAGGATAAGACGGATCTGAATTTGCACGTGGTTTTCCACTCTTCTGTTCAGACCCTTGGAAAAGAGAGTTTGGCATTCAGATCAGACTTAAGTGGAATCCCATGCTTCTGCCTTTGAAGGCCCAAACAGCAATGGTCAGAGTCCAGTGGGTGATTTACACTTGTGTAAGTCACTGTGGCAAATGGCTGCTGGTGAACCAGTGAGGGTTTTGTTCCTGCCTGCATGGTCAATGGCAGATGCAGGAACATGACCAGCACTTTGTTAACAAAGCATCAATTTGCTGCTGGATTTGACAAGATAAAGACATTGACACGGTTCTGGCCAATACAAGCGCTACTGCACGTTCCCAGAGGTGACAGAGGTTTATGCACTCAGATGCTTTCATTAGTTAAGGATTTTCCTCACCCAGTGGTGGGTTATCCCTAACACCTGCTTCTGGCTGCATGGGGGGGGGTACAGTTCTCTTTCCCAAGTTTGTCAGGAAGGAAGGTAAGAAGAAACAGGCCAAATCTTTGTGTAGTTGCTTTGTTGTTACTGTTGGGTGGTTATATACCCCCAGAACATTTCAAGATGAGGTGTTTTGAAAAGCAGGCAGGCGAAAGCAGGTTGAGTGGGGGTGGCAGTGAAGGAAAAAGCATTTTGAATAAACATCTGGTGACCAGTCAGTGCTGTAGGGATGTGTGAATGAGGAGAAGTAAGAGTGTCTGGGAAGCAAACCCATCTTCCAGTTGTGTGAATGCTTTTGGAGGGATGTGCTTTCTCCTTATTTCTCCCTGTGTTGTTGGCCGAATTATAGAGTGAAAAGAGAAGAAGACAAAGCAAAATGCTGTAGTACAGTGGTCCCCAACCTTGGGCCTCCAGATGTTCTTAGACTTTAACTCCCAGAAATCCTGGCCAGCAGAGGTGGTGGTGAAGGCTTCTGGGAGTTGTAGTCCAAGAACATCTGGAGGCCCAAGGTTGGGGACCACTGCTGTAGTACTTTAAAGGCCAACAGGTTTAGTTCAGGGTGAGTTTTTGTGCATCAAAATCTACTTCTTTAGGCACATATCCTCTATATTTATATATATCTCAGAGATCATGACCAAATGAGGATACAGAGATTGGCAAACAGGCAGTGGTTTGTTAACACAGGAGTGGCCCTATCACACTGTTAAGTTTCTTGAGGCAGGAGGCAAGACTAATAAGCAGTTTGTCAGGCAGACTTTGGAAATGGATGAGTTCTCCCTGTAAATCAGCGTGTGTGGCTTTCCAGATGTCGGTTGGACCGCAGTCTCCATCAAAATTCAGTGTTATGCCTTGTTGCAATTAAAATACAATTAAAAGTGTGTTTTTCTACACTTTTAATTGTATTTGTTGTCTTGTAATTTTATCCTCACTGCACTTTATGACTTTTGATTTTGGCCCCTATGTATTGATGTTGTTATTTGCTGTTTTGTTACTTCGTTGTTTTATGTTAGTGGTTGTAAACCGCCCAGAGTGGCCTTGCCTGCCAGATGGGCGGTATCTAAGTCAAATAAATAAAAATAAATAAATGGTTGCTTTGAATCAGTTGTTGGTGTTGATTGTGTTTTCCGTTTTTGGTGTGGTATTTGATTCTTCTAAATGTTTATGTATTTATACAAGCACCCCAGAAGTCAATTTCTTGCTGGCTTTCTCAGACTCTTGTCTGATAACTCCCCCCCCCCCCCCCAGCTCATTTTTGTGTGCTGCCTTTGGGTAGGGATGTAACTACTACTATCAAGTAGCAAAATTTGCTTTGGCAGCAAAAAAAATAGGAGCTAGCATCAGAAGTCTTAAGAAAGAAGGGAAGCTATGCTACCTTGTATTTCTATATAGATATGTTGTGTCAGTGCAGTTTTGTGTTGCTGTTGACATATTGTGGCGACCTATGGTTTTAAGCAATAAAGCTTTTTCTGTTGTGTTCTGTATTTGTTCAGTATTTGATACTTACTGTTTGTAATATATTTTTCAATATTCAGTACTTACTACAGTATTTGTAGCATTTAAATATTTTAATCGTACAAGCCACCTTGGGTCCTTTTTTAAGAAGAAACCTGGAGTAAAAATGTTTTAAATAAACAAGGAAGGATGGCTGGGAGGAAAGGAACTGACACAAGGCCGTTAACTGTATTAAGTTACTTCTTTTGTAAGGAGAACTTTACAAAGTTACGCTACAACACCGATGGGTGGAGTAATAACAGTATTATTTGGATTGATGGGAACAATGTAGTGCCGTTATTTTGAAAAGCTATTTTTTCAGAAGCTTTTGGCCAGAATTTTTTCAAGTTTTATCCCATTCTGTGGGGTGTTTGAAGGAGGAATCAGAAAGTGGAGATGCTACTGCTGTATATGATGGTGGAAAAAAAAGAGAAAAGCCACAGCAGAACAGCAGCAAATCACTGGGTATCATCCTTTCAGGACTACCTTCCCTAACCTGGCAATTTCCAAATGTATTGACTACAAATCCCACCCCTGATAGCAGTCAGATTCTGAGAGTTGTTTCTCTTTATTTCTGTTTTCCGCTTAACAGTGAACTTCGGTGTTTCGCTCAAGAGTGGAAGCAAATCTAGATAATAGGTGGATTTTATGTCTTCAAAAATGGAGGAATCGACCCTCGTGTACATCTTCAGGATTCTTAGGAGCGTTTTTCCATTGTTTGTATGTGTTTCACAATTTTGCTGGTCTGTTTGACTCCTGCAGCTCAACGGTACTTCCAGGCCCTTTCCTCAGCCGTCGTAAGGGTCTTTTCCTCATAAAAGGGAAATTCCAGTGAAAGAGATCTTGCAGGTGTCTGCTGGTACTTCTCAGCCTCAGGGAAGGACTCTGTACAAGGCCATGTGTTCAAATTCTGGCCCATCCTAATATAGCCTTAGGGAGAGGTTGGAATCTCAAGAAAGCGATCGTAGCAAGTTGGTCTTTCTAGACGTTGACATAAAATTGGGTCTGAATATGTGGATAATAAAACAGCTGTTACATCACAGCAAATTAATGCAATTTCCTTTTTGGTTACGTGACATCTTTGTAATTATTATGTGCTTAAAGTGGTAGCTAGTGAGTTTAGTGAGCACAGTGTAGAACACTTGTTATACCTTTGATAATTTTGATTCTTTGAGTTGATCTTGGACAGATTCTGTAGGAATGAATGATAATTTCTGTTTCTTTCGAAAGTCTTCTGTTTTTCTGTGTCCGGGTTTTCAGCAGCGTGAAAGCCAGGGTGTCATCAAACAAGGACTCAGAAGACTTGGGTTCAAATCTCCTCTTGGCCATGGAGGGGCAACTGTAAACTCCTCTTTGATCATCATCACACATATCTCAAGAACTGTCTTAGGATCACCATAGATAGGAAGTAACTTGATGGCATATAGCAATAACAATTTCATGCAAGAGCTGGAAGGATGGGAGTTAGGGCCCCCTGAAGGCAATTTACTCCAACCTGGTTGTCCTCCAGATATGTTTGGACTACAACTCCCATCCAACAATGCAGTGCTAAATTTAGATGTGTTTGTTGGTGCTCGTTGTGACAGTTCCCATAGCCAGCACCGCCATAAGGAGAGTGCAGGGATTCAGGTCAATGGGTTGCGCATCAACCCACGAGGAACAGGTCTTTTGTAAAGCTAATGGTTCTTGATTGTCCTTTCAAGTCCAAACCACCTTTATATACTGTGTAGAGATACCTTGCAAGGAGAGGTGTTCCCTGGGAAAATCGATTTCTCTTCCCCACCACTTGAGAATATTGCAGCTAAGATAAGATGTTGTAGTTCCTGCTGCTTAGAAAGTTCCAGGACTTTGACCCCATGAGCCCTGCCCCCCCCCCCCACCCGCTTCCATCATTCTCAGCCAGGATTGCTAAAAATTTAAAACTTTGAAATTTGTTCTGGAGAAAGAAAGGACACGTGCATGTAAAAAGAAGGAATTTGTTCTGAACTGCAAAATATTTCGTAAGAGGTTGGGCTGGACTGTTCAATCAATTCAATCAGGTTGAGATATATATTTTTTCCAGTTGAGGGTGACTGTTCTCTAGCTGGTTTTGTAGATCTGTGCTAGCAATGATTAAATCAAAGCTAGTAGCGAGAGAGACAGAGCCAAGAAGACAAAACTGCTCAATGTTCTGTTACCTCTTTTCTCTCTCCCTCATTTCTTTTCTCTTCTGATTTCTCCTTAATTTCCTCTCCTTCCTTTCCCCATCTACCAGACTGCCTGGAGAAAGGCGGCCTATTAATTAATTAATTCTTGGATAACGAGGCACTCTAGTGGCATGAACCACCCCCACCCATCTTGCAGGTTTTTGTTAAAAAATGATGCCAGCCTCCTGGCTAAATGCAAAAGTCAGCGTGTTGTGTTGCTATTTTCCTGAATGGCAAATGCATGTGTCATTAGCGCTGTCAACTCAATTAGACATTTGAAATCAACTCATCATGAGTTTCATTTGATTAATAGATGGAACAAATTAGCATAAATGTACTTCAGGCACGGCGGGGGGGGGGGAAGGACGAGACTGGAAGCAAGACGCATGTTTTCTCTTCAGAGGACGTGTGCGTGCGTCAGACATGATGTTGCCTTGAAAGAGGTATCCTGCTGATGTGCATTAAAAAAAAAAAGTTCTTATTTTTAAAAGCAGTTCTTTATTTGAAATAAATAAATATTCCCAAAGTCGAGTGGCGTGGCTCAAGAATGTTTTAAAAATGAGATCCCATCTCTGGAGGGAGGGGAACGGACACTCATGAAATTGGGGGGGGGGGGTCCCGTGACCACACAATTCAAACTGGGCACTTAATCAGAAGCTGGGATCTGTTTCTAATTGAAGATTCCAGAGGATGGAGATTTTTTGGGGGGGGGTGGAGGAGTTGGGAACAAGTCACAGAAACCCTGGGACTCTGAGATGCATCATCTGTAAAAGGAAATGATCCAAGTTCTGCTCAACTCCATGTTGGGCAGTGACTCAGACGTCTGTGAAGAGACTAGAGAGGGAGAATGGGTGTCATCAAATCCTTCTCAATTCTCCCCCCCCCCCCCATTGCAGGAAGACTGCACTGCATGATGAATTAAGAAGCGGAAGACCCTTCCTCTGAGTGATGGAGACGAGGGGTTCTGTCATCTTCAGGATGCAAGACGCTCAGCACCGCTGCATGGAGAAGAACCTGAGCCCAGCCAATGGGGACACCGAACAGTATGATTCAGGTGGGCTTATTTCTCCCATCATCCATAACATGATGAGCCAGTAAATTGTGTAGTGGTTAAAGCATGTTCAAACAAAAACCTGGCCAATCTGGGCTTGAATTCCCCATTGAGCCATAAACCTCACCGGATGACCCCCCCGCCCCAGCTCATTCCTTGCTTTTCCAACTAACCCACCTTGCATAGGGGTTGTGATCAGAAAAGGGCAGAAGTGGGGAAATTTGTTGCAGAGGTTTGAATTTTTGGTTAAATTCCTCTAGATGTACAGCAGAAGTGCAGGGATTCACAGAGCAGAATAGTCCACCCCTTTTCTCCTTAACTGGCACTTACAGTCTCAGCAACTCACTCTGCCTATGTTATTGGACTTGTTGGGAGTGCATAGCTGTGGGGATTGCCACGATGAGTACCATTTTACAGTTTGTAGCTACTGTACCACTGGACTCCTGTATTTTCTCCTCAAAAGGGGAAAAAATCATTCTGATTTCTCCCATCATTCTGGCTGGTGGGTGAACTGCTGCTTTGTGGTCACCACCAGTTGATTTTCTTGGTGGTTCACCACACGGAGGTACTGTCTGCTTGAACAACTACCACTTTGCGACTTGACCAAACATGTAGAGTCTTCTTTTTACTTCCAGAGTTAATGAACTTCTGAAATCAGATTACAAAATCTGCTACACATGCAGCGAAAGCTGTTTAAATTCACCGCTAGTTGAATCTATTTTTAAACAAGCATTGCTGTGTTGGCATCTTCTAGTACAGAGGCTGTCGGCACAGAACAGCTAATTGTTGGCTTTTAATCAACCCTTTGTACGCTGTTTTTCTCTCTCTTTTTAAGCAGACGAAAGTTCAAATTCTGAGGAGGTTGATTTCAACTGGGATGAATACTTGGAAGAGTCAGGATCCAGTGCTGCTCCTCACACAGCGTTCAGACATGTATGTACTTTGCTTGGAGTTTCTAGTTCTCATGATATACGGATGTCCCATGTCCAATCAACAGTACAATCCTGTGCGTGTCTGTTGTTGCATGCCATCAAGTCACTTCTGACTTATGGCAACCCCATGAATGAGGGACCTCCCAAATGTCCTCTGGTTTACAGCCCTGCTCAGCTCTTGTAAACTGAAAGCTATTGTTTCCTTTCTGGAGTCAATCCATCTCGTATTTGATCTTCCTCTTTTCCTACTAAAATCATTTTTTTCCCCCTAGCATTACAGTAGATCCAGGTCAAACAGAAGTAATTTCCCAGTTATAATGTGTTCGATTGCCACCAAAGTCCAAGAAGGGAAGGCCAGGCATCTGGTGAAAAATGAACATTTGGGATGGAGTTGTTCTTACCTCTTCTTTCTCTTTACTTTCCAAGACTACAACAGGAAGAAATGGTCAGCTCATAATTGGAAAACACAGATGCTGTTGCACAAAAGATCAGAGGAGACCCCTGTCTTAGAAAAACTCCTTTTTGGGAGGGGGGGCATAAAGGCTAGAAACCTCCTTGCCTGTATGGAAATCGGTCATCCTGTCTAGAGGATTCTGGGTTGTGTAGTCCAGAAAAGTAAAATTTCCAATTTCTCTTAATTGAGTCCCTTGAGAAGGTAAAGGTTCCCCTTGACATTTAGTCCAGTCGTGTCCGACTCTAGGGCGCGGTGCTCATCCCCGTCTCCCAGCCATAGAGCCAGTGTTTGTCCGAAGACTGTTTCCGTGGTCACGTGACCAGTGCAACTAGACACGGAACGCCGTTCCCTTCCCACCGAGGTGGTACCTATTTATCTACTCGCATTTTTACATGCTTTCGAACGGCTAGGTTGGCAGGAGCTGGGACGAGCGACGGGAGCTCACTCGGTTGCGTGGATTCGATCTTACGACGGCTGGTCTTCTGACCTTGCAGCACAGAGGCTTCTGCGGTTTAACCCGCAGCGCCACCACGTCCCCCTTGAGAAAGGGAGAGAGAAAAGCCTTAAAAGGCAGTGGGAGTAAAACAAAAAATCACGATTTTCACCTCTGGAGGCCTTTGAACGTACATTAAAAACTTCACAACAAATAGCCAAAAAGGGTCAAGTCCAGAGCGGACGTGGCCTGCCATGGAGGCTAGAGGCAAAAATGGGACCTTCAGCCCCCTGATGTTCTCGGCACCGGTCCTTAAGTGGACCCTAACATAGATGTTCTCAGTTGGTTTTTCTTCTTCCAGGCTTGCCTTCCCCATGGATGCCTTCCAGATGTGCTTTAGGTGGTCCCTGTGGAGAACTCCAGACTCGGTCTGTGGGGTTTCTGGGAACTCAGGCTGCCTTCCCCCTGTTTATGAAGAAAATAAAGCAAGACTGTTCCTTTCTCACTTTCCTAAGGTTGAGATCAGCCTCCAGAGTAGCTTCCAACCAGGAATGAAGCTAGAGGTGGCCAACAAGCACGACTCGGACACTTACTGGGTGGCCACCATCATCACGACGTGTGGACAGCTCTTGCTGCTGCGTTACTGTGGCTACGAGGACGACCGCAGAGCTGACTTCTGGTGTGATGTGATGATGGCCGATCTCCACCCCGTGGGCTGGTGCACGCAGAACAACAAAGTGCTGATGCCCCCCCTTGGTGAGTCCCACGCCTTTCTTTTGGGGTGTGGGAAAATGTCGTCCTATACAGTTGCGATAAAGCAAAAAGCAACGTGTGCTGCTTATAGATTACTTAAAACACTCTCTGGCCAGTTTACAATTGAATTATGCAGGCTATACATTGACCCCCCCCACCCACCTAGTGAGCTAGGTGTTCAATTTACTGACCTCAGAAGGATGGAAGGTGGACTCAGCAGCTTTGAGCCGGCTACCTGAGCCTGTTGGGATTGAACTTAGGGTCATGACGAGCAGAGTCTTGACTCCAGCACTGCAGTTCAACCACTGCTCTGTGAGGCTCCATCGTGGTGAGAGCCATCATGCAAGGAACCCAAGTTGTTTTCCAAGCTGTCTGTCAAGCATGGGGGTATTTCCCTGGTTGCACAGGCGATCCCACCCCAGACGGTGGAGAAAACTTAAAAGCACTTCTGCTAACATCCTGATGTGAATGAAACCTTTGTGTTGAATGTTGGCCTTAGACTACAAGTTCTAGGATTCTACCCCTGGCCTGAGCAGCAACCATCCTGGTTATGGAATGGTGGAAGTCACCATTCCCAAAAGTTACTTTCCAAACTCTGATGGATTGATTTAACTTATGCACTGCTCCATTAGTGGAGAAGCACGACTCCGGGTGGTTTACAGTTAAAAATTTAAAAATACGCAGGCCCTTATCTCCAATGTACAACAATATGGCAATTTAAAAAAAGAAAACTAAAAGAATAATGTTAACAGCATCCAGGATGCTCCGTTGCTGAAGGCAGCTTTAAAGAGTTCTGTTCTCAACCATTTCCTAAACATAAGGAGAGAAGGGGCCTGGTGTATCTCCATTGGTGACCTAGTCCAGAGACTGGGGGCCACCACCGAAAAGGCCTGACTCCCTGTCTTTGCCTTCCTGGTTTCCCTTGGTGCAGCCTCTTTTAGCAATGCGAGAGGTTCGGATTAAAGGGGTAGCTGATTTTTGAGAGAGATGTTTCGGGTAGCATCAAGCTCCGAAGCCATTAAAGGCTGTATCGGTCACAACCGGTGTCTTGAATTGAGCAGGGAAACTGACAATGATCTGTTTCAAGTTCCAATCAAGCTGCCTGAAATCTTCTAGTTAGTGTTCTAGGAATAGTGTTCTGTGTTGTTCCTCTTCCAAGAAGGATGAACTAATTCCATTCAGAACCAGAGCAGCAAAAAAGAAGGGTTCTGTGTCCTTGTTAGGCTGCTGTTCTCAACATCCTTCATCATTAACTAAGCGGGCTGTGGCTGGTTGGAGGTGTTGTTCAGCAGTGGCTGTTGTGTGTGTTGCCTGTCCACCCCTGTTCTAGAAAGCCAGCGTCTCTGGGCAGGATCTGAAACTCTAGAGAGCTGTAACTAGTCAGAGTTAAAAACACTAAGCTATTATTATTGTTGTTGTTGTTGTTGTTAAAAAACACCAGGCACAGTCAAAATTATAAAGACATTGACTGGTATTTTGTAACAGATACAAGTTTTAACCAAAAACCTAAGGATCTGTTAAATATCGGCACAGTATGTATGCTGTTCCTAATATTGCCGTTCTTTGTAGCTCTGATGGTGGTGTGATTTCTGAGATCTGCAACTGCTTATCGTACTGTGTGAAATTTCTTGATATTGTTCCCAAAGCCCCCATGACTACGGGGACCACGGAAGTGTGTTTCTTCCAGAGGCGAGATGTTTCGATGGCCAGGTCTCTGTACTTTGTTAGTTTTTCCAATTCTTTATTTTCAACTCTGGCATCCCCTGGAATTGCAATGTCAATGATCCAAACCTTTTTTCATTCTGTTACTATTATGTCTGGTGTGTTATGTTCAAGGTGTCGATCCGTTTGGATCCGGAAATCCCACAAGATCTTGACTTCCTCCTTTTCTGACACCTTGTCTACCTGATGGGTTTTTGGAGGCCGACAAGCTCTATTTTTTGCATAATGACCAGTGCACTAACTTTGCCACTCGATCATGTCTAACTTTGTAATCTGTTTGTGCCATCTTTGGACATTCGCAGATAAAGTGTGACACAGTTTCCTCTTTTTTTTGGCAGAGTCGACATTTGCTGCACTAATTATTATTATTATTATTATTATTATTATTATTATTATCATCATCATCATCATCATCATTATCATCACCATTTTATTTTACAGTGTATGTTCTGTTTTTGATTTTGATTTTTGATTTGTGTTTGATTTTGCTTAATTTTCAGTTTATATCCACTCTTGATAGTTGTAATTTGACATATGTCTTTATTTTGTTTCTTAATTGTTTGATTGTAAACCACCCAGAGTGGTCTTGTAGCCAGGTGGGCGGTATAGAAGATGAATGAATGAATGAATGAATGAATGAATGAATGAAACATTATGATTCTTATTTCTGGTTGGTTCCCCCACCCCACCCCGAAAAGCCACCCAGTGTGGCTTATGAGTGGCTGAAAGACAAGGCAAGTAAAATGGCAGTATACTAAAGGAATGGAATACAATTAAATGTATGCCACAAACATGTATCAAGTATACTGTGGACTCAGTATTCAGTGCATGGTCCCTTCCTATATTCCTAGCCCTCTCTATCCCTATTAATTTCATTTGTAATGAAGAATGATTTGAGAGCATAAAAGCCTGTCTACGAAAAGTGCTTTTGGCTCTGTTGTCAATGAACGATGCCAGGCGAATGCCCGGATATTTGGTGAGCTTCTTTGGAGTCGAAGCGTCTCTTCTGCTTTACATTCTTTTCTTTGCGGGAGGCTGGGTGGTCTCGTCTGTGACGGGGGCGACGGAGGGCAGCAGTGAATAACGCAGTGGTAGAAATAGCCTTTGAGGATTTTTAATTAATACTGGGTGCCAACTCTTGTAGCTGAGCATTCAGAAACCTTTTGGGTGCAGTGCCATCCAAAGAGTCTTGTGCCACCTTAAAACCTAGCACATTTGGTGTTCCTTCATTCTACAGGATGTGAAGATAATAGTATTATTTACCTGCTTTTCAGAATTGTTGCCATCATGACCAGGTGCTAATGTGCCTGAAATATTTTTGTTTGAAAGCACTATGCAAATACTAAGGACAATTCCCCTTTTGCCTGCTCTTTCTCATTCTCCTGCTGCTGATCCCTCTGTTTTCCATACTATCAGAGGAATAGCTGTGTTTAATACGTTGCTGTAAAAGCAGAGTCCTGTGACATCTTGAAGCTGAGTGCATTTAATACAGCGTCAGCTTGGATTGTGTTAAGAGCCCTCCTGATCCGTTATCCTCAGTGAGTGACTACATGGGCTTTTGAATTCCTTGTCAATTTGTTGTGCAATCTTGAGAAAACCCAAATCAAGGAGAAAAAGGGACTGATAGTGTGGCTAAGAAAGTTACTCGAAATGGGATTTTCTGCATTATAAGTACCATAATTCCCCATTCTACCTGTTTCATGGACACGTGACGAACGCCTAATGTGTCTCACATGAGAGAAAGGCCTAAACTGAAGCCTTTGGGGCTTAGTCAAAGTCAAATAAACAAACAAATAATTTTGTTGTTGTTGTTGTTTAGTCGTTTAGTCGTGTCCGATAGGCGAATTATGGTGCTTCTAGTTGAGAAAATCCAAAATCCCATCCCTAAAAGTTACTTTTTTTGGACTAGAGCTCCCAGAATCTCTCCGTGCTGCCTAAAGTAGTAACTTTCCTGTGTTTTACCTTGATGGCTGTAAAATTACAATGTGGCTTGTCCATCTATATGTCGTCTATCAGCACATATGTGAGGGTTTGGGTTTTTGGCTCCATGTTCGATTCAAAGAAATCAGTAGATTTTTGTTGCTTCAAAACAGGTGAAAGATTTATTGGTGCATTTAACATTAAACGAGTGTCCATAACATGATCTTGAGGTGTATCTCCTTCCGCCAACGGGTCCCGAAGGGGTTTCCAATCTTCGAACATGAACAGATTTCCACAACTGGTGTTCCATGATCCCGGCAAATCTGAAGGAACCCAGTCTCTTAGGGTCTGCCCCGTCGAACCTTCCAACAGGGGCACGGTCTCGTCATCCCAGGCATCAATCCACAAGGTTCGTTTCTCTGGGTCTCGATTCTCCCACGGTCCTCCCTGTAACTCTTCCTCCTCATCTCTCTTATCCTCCATTCTAATCTTTCCTTCCTTTCTCTGTCCACTCTCTCTTTCTCCTCTCTCAGTCTCCTCCTCCACTCTCTCTCTTCGGCTTCTCCCCAATATGAGGGTCTGGGTGGGATCTCCCTTCTCCTTCTATAGTCCGCCTCCTCCTTGGGCACTCTTAGCCTCTCCCATGATCCTGTCCAGGGATCCTCCATCCACACCCATTCCCAGCCTGGTGGCAACTGTCCTTTCTTCCTCTTTACCTCCCCTATTCCTGCCTCAAACTCCACCCTCTTTTTCCTCTCCTTTCCCTCCTGAACCTCCTCCATCGTTATTTTCTGTATCTGTTCACTCAGTTCCTCTATTTCTGTCCCTTGCTGAGCTCTCTCCATTGGTTTGGGTGCTGGCTGGGGTCTTCCCTCCTTTATCCTCGTTGTAGAGGAGGGACGGCTCTCCGGCGAGTGGGGTATCCCTCTCGCTTTCTGTCTCACAACATAACAGCCCATTCTGTTTATTTATTATTTATTTATTTATTTTATTTAAAATATTTTTACCCCACCTTTCCCCTTGAAAAGGACCCAAGGCGGCTTACAGCAATGAAAGTCAAGATTTAAAGTGGAAAACCATGAGCATACAATGGTGGTCAACATCGTTAAAAGACCATATTTAAAACTACAAACAATGAATAAGGAGGCATCTTACATCATGAATAGGCAATATTAAGGCCAAGATCAATAAGTGTACAAATAATTTTAAAAATGTCACTCTGAGAAATGGAAAACACAAGTAGTACTAAAACTCCAGCCAAAGCAATAATGCATAGCAGTCTATCTCAAAATCGCACACAGGTAGCTGGTTACTGAGGGACAGCTTGCCTTAAGAGAAAGGTCTTTGCCTGCTTGCAGAAGGACCGCAAAGACGGGGCCAGCCTGGCCTCCAGTGGGAGGGAGTTCCACAGTCTGGGAGTAGCCACAGAGAAGGCCCTCTCCCGTGACTCCACCAAACGCATCTGTAGGACTGAGAGAAAGACCTCCCCTGGTGATTTTAACACCCAAGCAGGCTCATAAAGCGAAACACAGTCCTTGAGACAGCTTGGACCCAGGCCATTTAGGGCTTTATAGGTTAAAACCAGCACTTTGAATTGTGCCTGGAAACTGGTTGGCAGCCAGTGGAGCTGCTGTAACGGGGGATTATGTGATCCCTGTGTCCAACCCCAGTCACCAATCTGGCTGCTGCATTTTGGACCCGCTGAAGTTTCCTGACACTTTCCATCGGCAACCCAACATAGCGCGCATAACAACAATCCATTCTAGACTTTTGAAGCCAGAGAGAGAGATTGTTGTTGTTGTTTAGTCGTTAAGTCGTGTCCGACTCTTCATGACCCCATGGACGAGAGCACGCCAGGCCCTCCTGTCTTCCACTGCCTCCCGGAGTTGGGTCAAATTCATGTTCGTAGCTTCGATGACACTGTCCATCCATCTCATCCTCTGTCGTCCCCTTCTCCTCTTGCCTTCACACTTTCCCAACATCAGGGTCTTTTCCAGGGAGTCTTCTCTTCTCATGAGATGGCCAAAGTATTGGAGCCTCCGCTTCAGGATCTGTCCTTCCAGTGAGCACTCAGGGTTGATTTCCTTCAGAATGGATAGGTTTGTTCTCTTTGCAGTCCAGGGGACTCTCAAGAGTCTCCTCCAGCACCACAATTCAAAAGCATCAATTCTTCGGCCTTCTTTAGAGAGAGAGATAAGTGCTAGCAAAAGAATCAGTGCTTGTTTTCTGTTTAGTTGGGGCTTTGCAATCCCTGTTTCAGTGCAGAAAAACCAAAGAGCTGAGAATGTTGTTCCTTCCAGCCTTCCCTTTAATTATGTGTATTGCCAATTACAAATTGCCATCATTTGAATTGTAAATGTTTGTTCTCCTGGCAAGCAGACCAGTTACTGTTCAATGCAAAATGATTTTTTTTTAAAAAAGGAAGCAGCTTGGAATTCAATTGAGTGAATAGAGGTTGCTCGGGGGGGGGGGGGGGGGGGAACCTAAATGGAATGGAATCGTGCCTAAATAAAAAACAGATATATGATAAATTTTGATGTATATGTCTTGCGTACCTTTCATATACTGCAAACACTCATGAGCCTGATAAACACCCTATTATTGGGAGAAATTTGTTGGGTATTCTATCAACTTCTAAATTATTTGTGAGTGAATGAAAGTATGAAAGTGTCTATATGGTGTCAAACCAGTGAAACCCAAATGGATGGCATCTAATGACTCCTAAATAAAACTGTGTCTGCAGCAAAATACAGAGTGGAAATTTATGGAAGATTTAAGGAGTCCATATTTTGTGCCGACATGACATTTCTCCCCGAAGTTTGGGGTTGAGGCAGAAAGCAGTTAACAACAGAGCCACCTTCAGGGTTTGCTTAGGCTTTTAAATTAAACTAATTTAATCAGCTCCGGCAGTCAAGCTTTATATTGGTTTATTTTTCTACGCTGTACCGTACTTAAAGTGTATTGACGCATCTCTCTCTCTTTCTCTCCTCGATTCCTTTCAGATTTTTAAATAAAATACAGGTTTGCGGTTGTGGATTTTTTTTTAAACACTTGGAGAAAACCGTAACAATTCTTCTTCCCGTTGTTATTCTGGGAATGAGCTTCCTGGGTTTGGTGACCTGTTTTGGATCATACTGGGGTGAATCTAATTAGGAAATGTATGGGTGGGGGAGACAGCTTCCAGGGAAAATGAAAATATGTTACTGGCGCCTAAAAAACATGGTGGCCAGCAAATGCCAGACCACCCTGGGGAGGGTACTATTAGGGGATATGGGGGCCCCTTGCTGGAAAGGTCCTTTTCAGGCACAGGCAACTTATGTGGGTCTAAAGGGCAGTATTCTACCCCGGCATGCTGTGGGGGTATCATAATAATAATTGTATGCCATCAAGTTGATTCTGACTTACAGCAACCCTTTCCAGAGTTTTTTAGGAAGAGAATACAGTAGGACCACCACCCCATCAGTGGGTTCAATATCAGCGGATTCACTTACCCACTGCCTGAAATTATTAAATTAAAAAACCCCAGAAATATGTATTTATATTTCCAGCATGCATTTACCAAAACCGGGCATTAGAGGGAGCCAGAGACCATGGAATTTGATACTTCTGCATTTTTCAGTGTTGGCAAGGGGGCTTGGAACTGATTTCCCCCCACAGATACCGCAGTCCAACTGTACACAGAAAGTGGTTTACCATTCCCTTCTTCTGCGTGCATCCCGAGACTGTGCACCTTGCCCAAGGCTACACAGGCAGACTCTTCTTTCTGGAGGCGTCATGGGGAATTGAACTCTGGTTTCACAGCCAAATACAGTGGTGCCTCGCTAGACGATGTTAATCCGTTCCACGAGGATCGCTGTCTAGCGACAACATCGTCTAGCGAAGCACGTTTTCCCATTGGAATGCATTGAAATCGCTTCAATGCGTTCCAAGGGAAAATGCAGTCGTCTAGCGAAAATTTCCCATAGGGAAACATCGTCTAGCGAGTGCGGGTCCCCGTAGGAATGCACTGACAGCTGCACTGATAGCTTTTCACCACTAGTCGGCGCACTCCTATGGGGAAACCTCATCGTCTAGCGAAAATCGCCATAGGGAAACATTGTTTTGCGAAGCGCAGTAGCGATCGCAAAAAGGCATCGTCTAGCGATTTCCTCGTCCTGCGAGGCAATCGTCTAGCGAGGCACCACTGTACCTAAACCACTGAGCTATCCAGCCAGCATATATAAAAAATACCAAAAGAATTGGGAATGGCTAGGTAAAAATAGGTATTTTGAGGCATTAAATAGTACCATATGGTATGTGATATATTTAAAGTGAATAGATGTCCTGCGGTTTATATATTTATTTATTTACTTATCACTTTGTTTTCTAGCTGGGAAAAGGTCTGGTGGCCACTAAACCCCCTTAGCACAATTTGCCCACTTCTGTTATTGACCGTGTTGATCTTGATGACCTGTTAGCCTCAGTCCTTATCTAGTCTGTAATTTCCTTTCGGAATTTGGTTGGGGGGATTTGGGGACTCGGCGTGGAAAAGGGAACTTTTCTGAGCCATGCTGCTTGAGGGATTCTAGGTACAGTAGTCAAAAAAGGGACCGTTCTAAGCTGGGCCGTCTACCTTCCTGTGGACTTGAACTCCTAATGAACTGAACTGCCACTGCTAGATGTTTCACACAGGTGATTGTCCTCCCCGCGGAAAAGCGTCTTCATTCAGAAATGACATCCTTCTGGCAGGATACAGATAGACGGTGTCAGGAGTAAAATAAAGAGACTGGGATTTATGGGACACTAATCATGAAATACTGCCACCCTGGGTTGGCGTAAAACCTTTTTAATGAAAGGACCCTGTGCTCTGCTTATGAAAATATATCCACCCACCAACATTCCCTTGTATTATAGCTGGGAAGCTTCTTTGGCAGGCAAATGGAGGTGGGGTGACCCTAGCAATTGGGAGAATTGATGGTGTCATCTCAGCCTATAGGGCACAGTGTGTAGATGAACAATGGGGGGGGGGGGGAAGCAAGAAATGACAGCATAAAAATAGATAAATGATAGCTACGTTGCACCGTAATTCAGAGCGGAGAAACATTTCTTTTTTGTTGAGATCCTTATTTCCTCTTCCAGGGGATGCAAGATGGAACCCCCTTTCCTCTCTTCTTCCCTCTCCCTTCTTCCTCTTCTTCTGCCCATCCAGATGCCCAGAGTCTTAGAATCATAGAATAATTGAGTTGGAAGGGAACTGTAAGGCCATCGAATCCAACCCCCTCTGCTCAAGCCAGGAATCCAAATCAAAGCAGGTCTGTCAGAGGGTGGTCTAATTTTCTCTTGAGTGCCTCCAGCGTTGGGAGTGCCCACCACCTCCATGGGAGATCATGGGTTCCATTGTCGTACTGCTCTAACAGTTAAGAAGTTTTTCCTGATAGTCAGCCTAAATCTGGCTTGCTGTAGCTTGAGCCCATGATGACGTGTCCTTCGCTCTAGGATGATCGAGAACAGATCCTGCCCCTCCTCTGTAGGACAACCTTTCAAGTATTTGAAAAGTGCTATCCTATCTTCTCATGCTAGATGTCTGCATTGGTTCTTTGTGGATTAGGATTTGAGATTAAATTCTTGGATTGTCGATGTACCCTTTTAAATTCTGTGAGGTTTACTTAGATATCTGTTGAGGAACCTTGCAAACACTATTTCACAAAATGAGTCTCTTCTTATTCGCAGTTATGTTATTGTAACAGACAACATGAGCAATTATAACAACAATCTAATGCTACAATTTGTGCACCTAAATCCTCGGTCACAGCACCAGTGCAGAAGTTCTTTGTATGATAGCAATGTTCAAATATCCTTTTGAATTTCAAATTCAGACACAAATCCAAGATTCCTTCCTCAACTGGGTTGGGTATCCATGACAGAAGAATCACCTCCAAATGCAAAACCCTAGAATAAAATAACAGTTCAATTGTGTATGCATCAATTCACTATGTGGATTCACCCCTTCAACAGAAACATATAGAAATGATACCTAGACTAAGTTGGCAAAGGCCTTGGCAGTCTAAGTGGCAATAGCAGCTCCAGCCTTTTCAGCTCTCCTGCTCTTTCTGATTCAAATCTCTTACTCACAGACTTGCTCTTCCTTAGTCCCGCCCTTTGGGCTGAACCAATATTTCATAGGTAGTTACACACACTGTCCTTTCTTGGAAGTAAAGCAAGTAAGGAAATATAGGCCCCTGATAGAGCAGGGTGGGCAGTGGAAGAGAAATCAAACATTGGTGGAACTAGATGGTTTTCTTTCATTCTTCCTTGCTTGTAATGATGCTGGATTATACCACTTTAACATATAACATCCTTCTTAACTGAAGAATAATCTTATATTGATTTCAGTAAGCTTTCACACTATTCTGCCTCTCAAGGCCGTTGAGAACAAATTTAGCTAAGCAGATGTCTCGAGGAAAATTGATTTTTTAATTACAAATATTGTAATTAGCTTTCCCCCCCTGTTGCACTTTTGATACACACAGCGTATTTCCCCTTTAAAAAGAGCAGCAGCAAACCAGATAGCTTCAAAGAGAGAATACGAAATCTGCAGAGGGAGAGGAAAAGCCCTTTATTCCAATAAACTCTCCAGTTTAATGCTTCACTTTAATTTTAAAGGACATAAATCTACTAATTTTTCCACAGATGTTGTCCAAAGATAGCATGGCATGGTGCTTAGTCGTTAGTTGTTCCAATTTGCTTTTAAATAAGCACGAAGAGTGGGTGCCTTATAATCTTGATAGTTTAAATAAGATTTGCACACAGCTGTAAGATGAGAAATGTAACAGTAAGAGTCTGAAACGGTGGATTCAGACACCATGTGTTAGGCAGAGCAGAGTCAGAAGCAGGGTTTACGTTGTACAGAAACTCAGAAGGTTTGGCTCAGTTAAAAGTGAAAGGGCTGCCTGCGCTCCTGAAACGACCAATCCTGGTTGATGCACCTCTGGGCCTCCTGATAGACCATGATGGGATCTGTAGTCCTTTACATCTGGAGGGCTCCAAAATGGGAAAGACTCCCACCATACCAACATGAAGACAGAGGTCTCATCTCATTTCAACAGCTAAGAAGGGTCGGCCATGACTGACCTGTGGATGGGAGACATCCAGGCAATACTAAAGCTCTCCAGGTAGAACTCAGAGAGCAATATTAGCCTAGAGGTACCAAAGTTTTGCCTTGGAATAAAACAGCTCTAACTTCTGGTGTCCTGGCCAAACGAATACGTTGTCCTCCCCATAGCTCATTAGCAGCCTAAATCTGGGATCTTCTTATCACTTGGGGAGTGGTTCCTGCCGAATGGTTTCTCTTGCTAGTTGAGGTCTAGTCCATTGCTTGACTTCGTTGGTATGCGAGGTTTGGAATGCATCAAACGAGGTTCTACAAGAACATGGACATGTTGAACTCTAGTCCCATCTTCATGTTCATTCGTGCATATTCACTCAATGTGCTGGAGAGGGCTCCAGACCCACGGTCCTCTGTCTCTGGTTCCATTGGCCTGAATGGGTAGAAGATGGTGAACATGAACAGGAGAAACATCAGCTGTCCATGGGTGTTGTCCTTAGGGATCTCGACTTGGGAGAAATCAGAGCTCCAATTCATACGGAAAGCTTCTATGGCAGGGGTTCCCAAACGGTGTGCCCTGGCTCCGTGGGGTGCCCGGGATCCAAGCCAAGGGCGCCATGGGAAATGGGGTGGAACATAGAGCTATGAAGGCTGTAGAGGAACTGTTCATAGCACTATGTCAAACAGGAACCAGAAGTGAAGGTCATATGCCAGCCTCTCCTTTCCTCATTTCTGTGGTCCCCAGCGGAGGCACTTGCCGGGGGGGGGCCGTGAGTTTCCTGCGTCAGCACCTTGAAGGAGGTGGCCCCTAGGGATATTCGGAGGAAAGGAGATGGGACAGCTGGGAAGGGGGGGTCCAGCCCCTGACCCTGGTGGCAGTGCGACCCCGGATGGCCCCTCCGAGCAAGGGGAGCAGTGGCCACGGGTCAGTCAATCAAGGAAACGGTGAGTCCAAAATGTTTGGCAACCCCTGTCTTGTGGAAAGCAGAGGCTCTCCTGTTCAGGCTCATTGCCTTCCCTGAGTTTAGTGCAAAAGGATGATGTAGAGACCGTGGTTTCCTGCTGAGCGTAGTGATGGTTCCCATATATGAAAGACAAAATAGGGATTTGCTTTCTCCCCTTTGTAGAAAGGGTGCTACGGTGCCACTGGTAGGTCCAGAGGCGCTAGGGCGCTTGCAAGTTGACTATCATTTCCTTTCCCCTTGGATCATCACAACAACCCTCTTCCAGCTTTAGAGGGCTGTGGTGTTATATTCTTGGAGAGCAACTGCAGCCCCAACTTCCTGTCTGGTGCACTTTTGCCTTAAGGCCAAGCTAGGTTGCATCCGTATTCACAACAGATGAAATATCTAATTTGTGATCGTTCCGTTTAGTGCATCTTCACTTGGTCTTGTCGTCTAAGGTTGTGTCCTTCACAGCCTGCCAATAATGTGGTCTATCAATTATCTTGGTTGGCGGCACCTACAGTCTTTGCCCTCTGCAGTTTGGGTGACAGGTTTTCTGTTTGTTTGTAACGTCCTGTCATGGACGGTGTCTGTAAATCTTACCTACTTCTTTGTGGATTTCTAATCTTTCTATGGACTTGTTATAGACTTCCTACCAATACCTTCCCCACCACAAGTCTTAACATTTTAAAAGCCGTCCAGCGCCATCAGCTTCATGGTAAACGTTGGAGCCCATCCGAGCTTGGAAACATCACGTTTTTTTCAACTCCAAATTCTAAAATCCACAGTCAAAATAACTTGTGGGTAGCTTTTAAGGCCTAGTGCATGTTGACTTGGATGAGTGGAAGTGTCCGTTTCCAAATCTGTTTCAGGTGACAAGATGCCTTCACCTGCTCTTCTGGGCAGGAGGTAAGGATCTCCTGAGCAGTAGCACTCCCAGCTAGGAATGGTATTTATTTATTTTATTTTTTAATTAAATTTATACCCCGCCCATCTAGACCGAAGTCTACTCTGGTATGTTTCGTAATTGCTGGGAGTCACGTCACTGTTCCATGGGAACGGAAGCCTCGCTACCCCTTAGATTCTATGGGGGAGCCGCTCAATAAACTATCCTCCCATGGGACAGTGAGGTGACTCCCAGCAAGTCATGCAACTGGCTATTCTCTTTTGCTTCACAGCCGAAGCACATGTAGTAGGTAATGGCGATAGGAAGAACTCTCTTTTGCTTTCTTTTTTCCCTCTTTTCTGAGTCCCAGAAGTGTGTAGGCATCCTTCAGTCTCGAGAGACTCTGGTAACGTGCTCTGAATAGAGGACTTGGAACAGCGTCTAGTGTGGCTGAGAAGGCCAATTCGAGAGTGACAATCCCTTCCACACTGAAGACAAATACAATCTGTCCCCTGTCCAGCTCCCTGATTTTGCTGCTTTCGGGACTGCCTCTTTGCCTCGGCCTGCTGGACAAGGGTCTCTTCAAATTGGGAGAGGCCATGCTGCACCGCCTGCCTCCAGGCTGAACGCTCAGATGTCAGGGTTTCCCATCTGTTGAGGTCCATTCCTAAGGCCTTCAGATCCCGCTTGCAAATCTCCTTGTATCGCAGCTGTGGTCTCCCTCTGGGACGATTTCCCTGCACTCATTCTCCATACAGGAGATCTTTTGGAATCTGACCATCAGCCATTCTCACGACATGCCGGGGCCAACGTAGACGTTGCTGTTTCAGTAATGTATAGCTGGAGGTATACCAGGTATACCTGGAGAAGTATGCCTGGAAGATTCTAGGTGACGTATGGGGCTGGGAGTCTGAGAGTTACGAAAAGACGGTCCCTTATTGCAACAGAGCCCGGCAGCTCCACAGGGACCTCTTATGCCATGGGGTGTCCTGAAAAGAGCTAAAAGACAGTGAGCTGGCATGTGGTACCAGTTGAAGAGGCCAACCCAGAAGGTCTCAGAGTTAGCAAGCCTTGTGGGAGGAAGAGAAGGGCATGCTTTTGATTTGAGTGGAAGAAGCTTGTGGGAATGGTTGGAAGGGTAATTTGGGGGAAGGACAATCCAGTGAAAATTTGGTGATGCTCCATGTTTGAAGTTAACGTTGGTGTGTGTTCTACGAATTTTTTAATGCACCATGTTGCCTGAGGGCCTCTGCATGTAGCGTTCTTTCCCATGTACAACATGAGACACTAAATAAAATCTGCTGATACAGTCCCCCTTGTGACATTGTTGTGGGTGTTGTACTTGGAGGAACTTAAATGGTGGCCATCCACTGCCTATTTTGTTCTTCCTTGAGGATCTCTCCATCATTGGGGGCAGGTGAACTATACCAGTCTTTACACTGAACCGGTTTATTTACACTATGTCACCGTAGCTGTTATGAAAGATGCTCAGAGGATATAAAATAAACAAATGCATTGCTCAGATAAAAGTCAACCAGAAACAACATTCTAACAGATTTACTCAACTTAAGAAGGCCAATTGGCCATCAATATAAAGCGGCCTCCTTAAAACTACTGCTCTAAAAGTAAAATAGGCTACCTCTTTAAGAAATCTATGGTGACCTATCCTCAATTAAAAGTGTATCAAATACAGTAGGACCTCCGTATCCATGGTTTCATTACCCACAGTTTCACTTATCCATGGTCTGCGAAGATTAAAAATATTAAATGAAACCCCCCAGAAATATATATTTCCAGATGTTATTGCCAGAGCTGGCCACTAGAGGGAACCAAAGATCATGCTATGTATTTTGTTGTTGTTGTTTAGTCGTTTAGTCGTGTCCGACTCTTCGTGATCCCATGGACCAGAGCACGCCAGGCGCTCCTGTCTTCCACTGCCGCCCGGAGTTGGGTCAAATTCATGTTGGTAGTTTCGATGACACTGTCCAACCATCTCATATTCACTATTATTCATAGTTTTTGGCATCTGTTGATAATGGCCCTCAGCCACTGCAGGGTTCGCAGACTGGCATTCTAAAGCTGTAAAATTTAAAATGTGTGATACAAGTGAAATACTGTGGGTAAGGTGTTTGAATATGTAATGTGGCATACCAGGGGCGTATTTCTACTGACAAGCGGAAATATGGTTGGCTCAAAAATCATGTTGTAAGCGATGGGACCTTCAGAAAGCGTCCTGCCATCTAAAAATGTATCACTTGGAAGGTCTAAAGAGATTCCATGCAGAGCAATGATTTGTAAAGTTTCCTGGTTCCAAGATAAAATATTATTATTCGAATTCTGTTACTTTAATTCAGCATCTCTCTAAAAGCAGACCGTACTAAAACCGATCCTATCTCCGTTTTTCGGTTTCGGCCAATATTTGGTTGCATGTTCTATGTGTCCCGTAGCGTTCACTGGACAAAGGCCTGCTTCTAGCCAAAGAATAGAGGTCTCAGTTGTTTTAGGAAAGTCTACGGTGACTCATGAATATTTATTTGTTCCAGGGTATTTCTAAATGTACTTTCTGCATGGACCCACATATTTGAGCTCTGTAACGAATTTGTGCTATAACTTCAGCCTCGTAAATTTTAAAGACCAGGGAATACAGATCGGGTTTGGGAAGGTGCATGCTCTTAACTGTTGCACTCACAAGGTGCTGTCACCACCAGTTGCTTAAACCAGCCAGTGCTGCGAGGTGTGGCCAGTGGCCAACCTTCGTGGTGCAAGGGGGTATGAATCCCCTTTAAATTTTTACCGAAACCTTTACAGCAGGGGTTCCCAACCCCCGGTCCGTGGCCTTGCCACGACCGGGCCGTGGAGACAAATCTCCTGCTGCGGAGACAAATCTCCAGACGCATGCACGACCCCTCCCACGCATGCACAGACGCACCCACGGCCCCTCCCACTAATGCATGGACGCACCCACGGCCCCTCCCACGCACCCACGGCCCCTTCCATGCACACACGGATGCACACATGGCCCCTCCCATGCATGCAGGGCCCCTCCCACTGATGCACAGATGCACACACGGCCCCTCCCACTCACACGCAGCCCCTCCCACTAACGCACAGACACCCACCCCCCGCCCGCATGCTCAACTGGTCCGTGGAGGCAAAAAGGTTGGGGACCACTGCTTTACAGGACCTCTCCAACGGGAGGACCCTTTCTGCTTCAATAGGTTCAGCATTCTTTAAAAGCATGTTCTAAAGTTTGGGCTAAATCCAAATTGAAACGAGAGTCTCTAACGTCCGTGAACATGGAGTTCCCAAAAAGTAATTCTTTGCAAGCTGTGGTTGCAAAAGGAAAGTTTGGGGGTATGACAGAAAGCTCTTCTGGTGGACGTTGTCCGGCTGCGCACTTCCCTTTCAGGGGAGGGGCTAAATTGGGCCCCTCCCTGCTCTTCTAACACCATGCGAAGACCTGTTGATTTAGACAGGGGTTCGAGCAATCAAGCTGGGATGTTGTGTTAGGGACTTCTTTACTCGATGGCTCCTGTTGTTTTCTTTGATGAACTTAACTGATTTTATTGATCTTACGCCTGAACTCATTTATTTTATTGATTTTTTTTTCATTGTTCGGCTTCATGGGTGCCAGCTTTTGATAGAAAGGCCGGGTGAAAATCTGATGAATGAATTTGGCTGTAGGATTTTATGGGCTTCTTCTCAAGCTAATGATGCATTTGCCTTGTTTTTTCAGCGATCAAAGAGAAATACACAGACTGGACAGAGTTTCTCATACGTGACTTGACAGGCTCTCAAACAGCACCAGCGAATTTATTGCAAGGCGTATGTATTAAGTTCATACATCTTCTCAATTGCCTCAATGTTTATAGTAGGGGGAAAAAAATATGAACGGCATAAGGTTGATTTTATTTAATCTGAGCCTGAGGAGAAGAAACTATTGACTGTTTGCACGTAGTAATTTATTTTGTAATGTCATGTTCCTTCAAACAGATAATATGTCAGGCTGATGAAGGGGGGGGGGAAAGGGGGGGACAGGCCTGTTTTGGTTTATTTAAATGTTTATCTCCCACCTTATATCAGAAGATCTCAGAGTGAGGCACAGATAATGAAACAATAGACAAGGCTTTGATCTGATCCAGGAGAGTTCTGCCTGCTTTCTTGAATTATTTAATTTCCTCAATAGCTTTTAATTCAAACATGCAAATGATCTGCCTTTCAAATCAATATCCAGTAACTATTCCGCACCAACTATTCCACACCATGTGGTGTGGTGGGTAAAGAGAGACGGGCCGCGACTCAGGAGTCCTGGGTTCAAATCCCTGCTCAGCCAGAAAAGCTCCCTGGGAAAACCACTCTTTAAATACCTCACTTACCTTGAATGCCCTATTAGGGTCGCTATAAGTCAGTCCTGACTCGACAGCACGTAACAACAGTCCAGCACCACAGCCGCTTGGAAACCTGTGATTCTGCGACTGTTCTATAGGCTGTCCTTGTCTGTAAATTATTTGCTATGGTGATGATCACTGCATTGTTAAATCAGTAGGCAGGACTGGGGACAAATATTCTCCTCGCTATAAACTCTAAAGGCTGACAAGCATTTGTTACAGTTTATGGGGCTTTTTTTCATTATCATCACTGCCTATTGATTTAGCACTAAGGCTGTCCGGACTTCAGCACTTTTTTGCTTTGAAAATTAATACTTAAGGCAGAGGCTGTTACAAAGAGCATCTCTCTTGCTCCTCCCTCCTGCTTCGAATGCTGAGTTCTTGCAGGCGTGCCTCTCAAAACAGATTTGTGCTTTCAGGTGCATTCAGATGGCATTGGAAAATAGTCATGCATATGAAAGCATATGGGTTTTCTTAAAGCATACACACCCTTTTTATTCCCCCCCCCCCCCCGGTTGGAGGGAGGCTGCTCTGACTGGTTTTCCAAGCCCAGAAATGGGGAAAGCTCCTTTTAGGTACAGCTGACAGTGTCCCAAACCCACTGTGACCACTAGCCATTCCAGCCCTTGTAGTACAAAATGAATTGAGCGTTTCCCACCGTGCCTCCTTGACCGGGGGCTAGACTGGATGATCCATAGGGCCCCTTCCAGCTCTGCAGTTCTAAGATTATTCTTGTTACTATTATTATATTAATTTCTCTGTCCAAGGCTGCTCATTTTGAGCCAGGATTTAACCAGCCAGAGATTTGGCTCGGTTCTCTTTGAAGGGATTGACCTGTTTTCAGGCTGGGTTGTGTCTCAGACTGTCGATAACTGACGTCCGTCCGTAAATAAGCAGTCCTCGCAGAATAGCAACTAGAGATGGGCACGAACTGTCAGTTCGGTGGTTCGTGCCGGTTGATTTAGTGGCCGAACAGCTGTTTGGTGCTTCCAAGCCGTGCCTCCTTTGGCGGGCACCCACTCAGAGGCAGCACCCGGAGGTGGTGGGGCTTGGTGGATCTTGGAGTTCTAAATAGAGTAAATAACAAAGTCGGTTCCATTGTAAACCTGAAATCTCTCCATACCCCTGCCCTACACAGTACCCTGTCAGAGCTTCCTATGAAGCTTTTAAACGGGAAGGTTGGAGAGCGTAAAAAGAGAAGTGAATCCAAACATCCTTTCAGGAATATATGGTCTGTCAGCAAACGAACCCCGTGTCTTTTACTTCCTTGTTTTTCTTTTGCCTTTTATGCTTGGAATGCATGATGGGGTTTAAATGAGGAGGAAGGAGAGCCTACCAGGGTCACCGGGGGGGGGGGGGAATGGTGAAGAAAATCATCATCATCATCCACAAGAACATTTTTTTAAAAAAATAATAATCTGCTTCTGTGTCTGTTACCATGAGAAGATTTTCAGCCGGGTTTAAAATAAGGAGTTTTGCTTCTATTCAAACAGCCTCTGCGAGGGAAAAATCCCGTAGACCTCATTACAGTTGATTCCTTAATAGAGCTGCAGGATTGCCACAGTCCCTTTCAGTACTGGATAGTTAGTGTTCTTGAAAATGTTGGAGGAAGATTACGCCTTCGCTATGTGGGAGTGGAAGAGACTGATTCCTATGACCAGTGGTTCTTTTACTTGGATTACAGACTTCGGCCAGTCGGATGGTGCCAAGAAAATAAATACCGAATGGACCCACCAGCAGGTAAAAATGGCAAGGTGTGCCTGTGTGGGTTTGGGTTCAGAACAAACGTTTTGGATCTTATTCACGTTGTTTAAACGGGTGGCCTCCCTACCTGCAACTAGCACATGTTTTCTTTATTGATCTTTCAAATTTTGTTGCTCTGCTTGCTGACGACATCTGTTCAATTCCTCTTTGGGTTCAAGACTCAAGTGCAGTGCTACCTGTTTAAACCACTTCTGCATGACCAGGATGGGTTTGGTTTGGTTTGAAAGCAGCCTTTACAAATACCGCTGTTATGCTTTCCTCGTTTCTCTGAGGAGCAAAAGAGTACTGTTTGTGGTTTCCTCAATTCTGTGCTTAGTGAGATAGTTTGGGGGCACAGAGCTTTGACCCCTGACCTTCAGGTCTGTGCGGATCAAACTAAATGTTGAGCCAAATGTGTATTCCTTACAGATCAGTGCAGGCTAGTCACTCCGTTGTTATAGAAGCAGTGAATCGGCTCCAGGTATTAGTCTGAACAGTAAAGGAACTCTCCATGGTGGTGGACTTATTTTGACGACTGAGGTTCAGCAGCTGAGAAAGTTTCTGTAACATTTGGACTGAACCTCTTATGAGATTCCCCAGTGCCATGAAATTAGGAGCCACCTCCCCACACTGGGTTAGAGATGTACTGCTGCAGTCAGACGTGTGTCTACCAGACAGTGATCAGTCACAAAAGAAAGCACGCTAATTGTAAGATAACATAGGTGAGGAAAATGATGCACCATGGTAAACAGATATTCTACCATTGAAGGAAGTACTGTATTCTGGAGTAATCCCTCCTTGTTTTACACATTGTGCAGAGCGGTGAAAATTGAGTAGCACTAGAACTGGAGGCAAAAATGTTGAAGCTGAGGCTTTCCTGCTTTGAGCCCATCACAAAAAGGGAGGATTCTTTGGAAAAGACAATAATGGTGGGAAAGGTGGAAGGCAGCAGGAAAAGAGGAAGACCAAGTACATGATGGGCAGACTCCCTAAAGGAAGCCATAGGCTTATTCGTTCATTCATTCATTTGTTAATTTGTTCATTCATTTGTTTGTTCAGTTTTTATGCTGCCCATCTAGCAAATGGCTATTCCGGATTGCATACGGAAAGTAAAACAAGAATAATGAAAGTCATCAAAGCATATTCTAAAATACACAGATTGGGGTTGGGGGAAAATCAAAAGTTTACAAAAGCTGAGCAGGGCAGTTGAAGACGGAACCTTTTGGAGATTGCTCATTCATGGGGTTGCCATAAGTTGGAGGTGACTTGACGGCACGTAACAACAACAGCAGAACACCCCTAAGCAAATGCCATCAAATGACATCCGCCCACAAAGTGGACAGATCAGCCCAGAACATGTTACAGTGGTGCCTCGCTAGACGATGTTAATCCGTTCCGCGAAGATCGCTGTCTAGCGAAAACATCGTCTAGCGAAGCACGTTTTCCCATTGGAATGCATTGAAATCTCTTCAATGCATTCCAAGGGAAAACGCAGTCGTCTAGCGAAAATCTCCCATAGGGAAACATCGTCTAGCGAGTGCGGGTCCCCATAGGAATGCACTGACAGCTGCACTGACAGCTTTTGACCACTAGTCGGCGCATTCCTATGGGGAAACCTCATCGTCTAGCGAAAATTCCCCATAGGAGACATCGTTTTGTGAAGCGCAGTAGCGATCGCAAAAAGGCATCGTCTAGCGATTTCCTCGTCCTGCGAGGCAATCGTCTAGCGAGGCACCACTGTACTTGGGTCCATACATTTAGATCCTGCACTGGACCAAATCAGAGCAAAGCAGAATGGGAAAAAAAACAAACCAGACCGTATAAGTGTTGAGACTAGAACTCAGAACCTCCACGTTGGTGTGGGGGAAAAGCAACGAACTATAGTTACTCACTCATTTAATCTTCTCCAGGGAATTTGTTCCAAGAACGGGTCTCAAACCAAAGCTTTGACCCTTTCTTCCCTCCCTTGCAGCCCAGCCAAACGTGAAGGAAATTCATCCTGTTGACTGCCAGCCTTAAACGCCCCTGCTAAATTCCATGGTGGATGCAATGCAACTATTCAGATTGTCATAAACCCACACCTCCTGAAAGCCTCCGTCTTCCGGTGGTTGAGGCCTTTTCTCATATGTGTACATAAACAGGAAAGGTGCTGTTACTTCATGCCAGTGTCTTTGATAAATGGGAAGCTCCTCTTACTTTGACTCCCTTATTAAATGTGAATTGTCACCAAATGCACTTGGCGAAAATTACCCGCGCCACCATTTCCTAGCAGGAAGTGTGGTCTCCAAGCATGAGAATTTATTATCCAGGAGGTCAATGGCATAATCAACAGCCTCCGCTTAATGAAATGCCTGCTCTTTATTGCTTTTCACAACTAAGAACGCAGTTAGACATGTTGTTATCTTTGTAGTGAGAGAGGGAGCAAGTTAAGAGAGTGTGGCTCATTTTGACCTGCTCAAATTCTAAAAATACCAAGATAGCTGTAGATTTCATTTGTTTTCATGCAGCAGGTTCTTGAGGTAGGATCTGATGACCGCCGGCTGGAATGGGGGAATGGATTTCATTGCCTCGGGTTCTTTGAATATGTGTTTGAAACTTGTTTACAACAAGCACAGGACTGAAGTAGAACATTAAACAAATAATAAGATTTTTTTAAAAGAAGTCTAAACAGCTTGAATAGTGGAAGGGGTATTTCAGGTTACATGAAAGGGGGAAGGCTCCATTCCCGAAGGATTCTGTATACAGCCCGTTTTTGTGGTTGCAACAAACCCATCATTCCGAAACACAACTGCAGTTCACACATCTTTCTATAGTTCCTCACTGCAGGGGGGCTTAGATAGTTTCCCTCTTCAGAAGATACGGGTTGGTATCCAGTACAAAATATTTACTTGTGTGCAGAGGTCCCGCTTTGAAAGCTGTGGCAGTTATCTGATGAAGTACCGGTTGCTCGTGACCAGTTATGTGGCTGGCGCTTTGTCAGACAGCTGTGCCAGCTTCCACCGTTGGATCTTCATGCGTGTAGATATTGAACAGGTTGCTGGCAGGTTACTACATGTGCTTACGGTCGGGGGAATTTATTACCATATTAGTTATCCTGCACTCTGGGAAACAGCATACTTTTATCAGCAACGGAATAAGGCAGATGCCAGAATGTTTTGCTTAAATAGTTCTGTTTGTCAATCACTCTTACAAGCGTTAGTATAATCTACTAGTACAGTAGAAACCCCCCATCTATCGGATTAGTATCCACTGATTCAGTTATCCACTGGCTGAAAATACTGAATAAAAAAACCCAGAAATACCTATTTATATGTATTTCCAGGATATATTTACTAGAACTGGCCTCTAGAGGGAGCCTGAGATCATGCAGTGTATAGCATTCGCTACTTCCACGTTTTTCAGTATCCGCGAGGGATGGTTTGGAACCGATTTCTCTTGGATACCACGGTCTTACTGTATATTATACAAGAATAATAAACGATTATTAGTTATATATATAATTATATATAAAGTATGCATATAGGATTATAAAGCTGCATGTACTTACATTTCAAGTAAACCGTATTAGGGCTTTGTGCCAGATTCGGACAAATCCTGACTCATGAACTGAATTCGCCTGATTCGGGCCAGTTTGGATGAGGTCCAGATTGAAGTGGAATGGCTGGATCTGGTTTCAAAGTGAAGCAAAGTAGATCCACAAATGTATTGGTACCTGGGGTACAAATTACTTCTGTCTACTAGGGCTTCGACCCCCACTTTACTACAAACGTTAAAGGTGCCTCGTTCACAGACCCCTGAAACGAGCAGTGTGAGGTTGGACAGGTTTAAACCCACCCTAGGTAAAGGTAAAGGTTCCCCTTGACATTTAGTCCAGTCGTGTCCAACTCTAGGGCGCGGTGCTCATCCCCGTTTCCAAGCCGTAGAGCCAGCGTTTTGTCCGTAGACATTTTCCATGGTCACGTGGCCAGCGCGACTAGACACAGAACGCCGTGACCTTCCCACCGTGGTGGTTCCTATTTATCGACTCGCATTTTTACATGCTTTCGAACGGCTAGGTTGGCAGGAGCTGGGACAAGTGACGGGAGCTCACTCCGTCGCGTGGATTCGATCTTACGACGGCTGGTCTTCTGACCTTGCAGCACAGAGGCTTCTGCGGTTTAACCCGCAGCGCCACCACGTCCCTCTAAACCCACCCACCCCTTTCCAAATATCCATGCACATCAGTGCAAAAACAGGAACGTTGTTTGCTGTTTTGGTTTTCCAGCTCACATCAGTGAGAGCATACAAATTAGGTCAGATCAGGGGTACAAATCAGGTAAGGACACAGATCACTCGAGACTGAATTGGGATGCATTTAGACATCCTGAGTGGGCCTATAGGTTGGATTGGTGGAGCCATGCATAGCTCTACCTGTTTATGTTTGTGTATGTGCATATACATGTATGTTCAAGCAGACCCCTGAGGCCTCTGGCAGTCCCCAAGCACTCTTCTACACACTCCCAAATTTCCTAAAACACAGTTGATTAAAAAAAAGCCCCATGTGACCTCTGGTGGGGGCAGTTGGGCTGTGTTTTGAGGCCCCTCCAGCAGCCCTGGTACAAAGAGGACCACCGTAGTTAAGGCACGAGAGGATGGACGCCCTCCTTTAAGGATGTGTTGTCATCAGTGGGCCGACAGACTCCTTAGTCACATTTGTCTGGTGATGATACAGAGTGATAGAGTAAAACCAACCTCTTCAAATGAGCAAGTGGGCAAGCCCACCCTTGCTTCTTAATATCCTGAATCTGTTCAGGTTGGCCTGTAAATCTGCATTCCCGGCTAACACGTAGCAGTCACAGGTGTGCATCTTTACTTTCCCCCGTGCCCAGAAATATAAAACCAAAATTCATCAGTTGGCCACCAGTGTTCTTGCACCTGCAGTCTTTATAAATAGCAAATGTGCCGTTTGCTGCTTTTGTAAAGCAGTAAAACAGGTTGGTTTGTTTGTTATAGAATAGCAAACAGAATTTCCAGCAGCAACCTGGACATATATATTAGCTACACAAGAAGAGTTTCCAAAGTCCCTTCAGTGTATGAGTTGATTTTCATTGGTGGATTTGGGCCCAAGCCTTGATGGTGGATAAATTCCCTGTTCCAGCCATGAACTAGAAGTTGAGATTCCAGGTTTGCACTCAGTGTAATTATTCTGCTTCCATCTGTCTCTTTCTATTTTTTGGCTTTTTGGTCCGAATCTCATATTTTTACATGGCTGAGTCCATGCACGGGCTACTTGTGAGACTGAAAACAGTGACTTCATTTTCGTAGGGATGATATATACGCTGGGATGTTAGTCTGAACTTTACGAGAGCTGTCCAGTGTCCTGAACTTAAGTCTGAGAAATAGGTTCAGCATAACTCCTTTAAAGTTCAGGGTCAAATGAAGTCTGCAAAATTGGAGCCACCAGCCTTTACTGCTCTGAATGTGTGGCGTGATGTGTCATATGCTAGGGCTTCATATTTCTACTTTAATGTAATTTAATTTCATGGAGACAGCAGTGGAGACAGAGGGAAAGTGTTAACCCTTCCCTTTTCAGTCATGATCCTAAAAAAAAAAATGATTCCATTGTGTATACATACACATTCCCACCCCTGTCAGGGGGTTACTCCAATTAAGTCATACAGCAGAAGGCAGAATCTCAAGCCACATGTGAGACACAGTGTCATCTTCCAGCTCCACCAAGTTTGGAATTAACTCAGTACAAGCAGCAAATTATTTACAATTAGTTCCTTTTTTCTTATAATGAAGTTATAATGGAACTGCATTACAATAGTAATAAAATGGGGGGGGGGGAGAATTCACTCTTTTGCTGTGCAATTCTTAACTATTTTAGTTCCTTCTATAGTTACATGGATGCGATGTTGCAATGTATATATTTTATACTACTAGCCAGTGGCATTTTCATACTGTATTAAAATGTCCCTTTTTAAAAATAGTAGTTAAGAAGTGGAGGGCTTTCTGATTGATTGTATCTAACTACTTTAAAAAAAAAATTACCAAGCTTTGATCCGAAGGCTTTCCTATGTCAAGATGCTGGAGCGCTGCGTGGATGGGTAGAGTAATGCCAAAGTTAACAATACTACATCATCTGAAATTACTGTAACCAGTGAGAACCACTACCTGGCCAAGCACCCAGATTCATAGCTGCTTGTTTCTAACTCTGGTAGCTTCAGCCATTAGTTCTGCCTTTGCCATAAAATTACTGCAGTTTTGTAAAACAACTGATGAGTAGGTCGGTTTTGCTTTCTATTGCAATTTAATCTTTTAAAACCTCTAGATCTTTTTATCCCCACTATTTTTAAAAAATGTAAATTTTGTCAAATTCTTCAAAAAGCAGACTGAGAAATAAATCATCTTTCTTTTAACCCTGGCCTGTTGCTTATCGAAGTAAATTGCATCAGAGTGGGCCTATTGAATCAATGGGGGGTTAGCGAGTCCTCCATAAGCTCCATTGATTGAAAGGGGCTTACTCGAACTGTGACTTATTTCTGCATAGTGAGTCACGCTTAGAGTAGTCCTGTTTGAATCAATGGAACTTACGGAGTTGTTGCTCTTTTGACTTAATATGTTGTTGCTCTTTTGACTTAATACCCCATCATGCTGGAGAACTCTCTGGGTAGTTTACAAAATAGTTACGTGAACCACAACTTGCCACTCAACAAGCTTGGGTACTCATTTGACCAACCTCGAAAGGATGGAAGGCTGAGCCAACCTCGAGCCAGCTCCCTGAACCCGTTGGGATCGAACTCAGGTCATGAGCAGAGTCTTCACTGCAGCACTGCAGTGTAACCACTGTGTCACAGGGCTGCATTTTTCAAAACTGGAAACAGATGTCTAACCACTTAGTATTTTGCATTGGGAGTGGGTTGTCATTTTTGATGGTTCATGTGGCCTCCGGAGAGCTAAAAATCAGGTTTGTCCAAATTGCCCGGTCCTGTTTTAGACAATGCTGCTCGTTTGGAAAACAGACCTCGGGTTGTGCCAAAGCCTGTTGGCAGAAAGAAACGGGAGATGCTCATGCTTGGAATATACAGCTGGCAGTGGTTATTCAGATCTGGCACTGGCAGTCATCAGAACATATGGCTCATTGTGGGCTTCCTCTTGCTTACCAGCCAATAGTACGCAGGACATTTGGAGCTGTCTTCTATGCTGTCAGACAGCTGGTATATCTAGATTAGCGCTCCGGACCCTGTCGGCCAGTCACTCTCCATGGGCTCACACAGGTCCTCCCCTACTTGCTACCTGTTAATCTGGGGATCGGCTGGCTGTGGTGCAGGAGTCTTGCCCCCTCCCTTTTGTGCTTCTCTGTAGGAATTTTGCAATATTGCCGGATGAGGCAGTGTGGCTGTTAGCACATCATGAACTTATTTTGTCTGTACGTCTGCCTTTGGCTCTGAATTCCTTCTGTTCCTTTCTCATTTTGGAGCAGGCTTGCAAATTCTGTGTGCATGTGGTTGTGCATTGTGGGAGCCTTATTAAACACACACACACACACACACACACACACACACAGGCACGCAAACATGCGCGCGCCATCACATCCTAATGCGTTTCTGGGCTATAGGAGTGCCAAGAAAAATAAATGGTGAAACACTGGGCTTCAAGATAGATGATTTAGGTTCTAATGTTAGATCATGCACCCTATGATGTGATTTGGGTCAAAGCAGTATCTCTGAACCTGGCTTTGCCTTGTGAAGTGACCACAGTGATCAGCAAGATAAGAATTGTAAAAATATTATTGCCTAATGAACTTCAATACAGGAAAAGCAAACCAGGTGACTTCAGTATTTCCTGAAAAACCTAGGCCAAAATCCTGTGGATTTTTGCCATACATGCAACCATCTATTGTGGTTGTTTCTTTGCTGGTCTTTGTACAATAGGGTATTTTCTGACACCCCCCCCCCCTTGTGCATGCAGGTGCCTCATTACCGTGAATGAGGGATTCCCTGGTCTTCATAGCTACAAACCAAGGACTAAGCAGCATGCATAGAGCACTTTATGTGCAGAGCTGTAACTCTGTGTGTTGGCTAATAGGATCCTGCCCCTAAAATCTAGAAAGAAAAATAAGTGTGCAAAAATTGTCTTGGGTTTTCATGTTGCCCACCCTAGTTCTAGATGATAGAGCGGAAATTTGGAACAAATAGCACAATTAGATGATGGACGGTGCCTTCTCTTAGTACTGCCCAATATAGCCAGTGATAAAGGATGCCACTGGGAGCTACAGACCAACAACCTCTGGACAGAGGTTGGAAATAATTTGTTGGAAAATTATTTCTTTCTTGCCTCTAATGCAACAAGGTGAGAATTGTTAAAACATTGTGCAACAGGACCCCCTGTATCCACAGGGGGTCGGTTCCAAGTCCCTCCCTGTGGATGACAAAAACCGTGGACAATAGCAAACCTGTACATAGCATGGCTTCTGATGATTACATTGTGGAAATATGTATTTCTCTGTTTGTTTTTTCTTTTAATATTTTCAGTATTTTCAGCCCACGGATAAATAAAACTGTGGATATGGTGGTCCTACTTTATTGTAAAAAAGAGTGTCAACAACCTTACCATCATTCATTTTTTTAAAAGTTAAAAATAAGTTGTGTTATTATTGGGAACTAATTAACGCTTCTCGCTCCTTTTTGTTGCTTTCGGCAATTAGTTTTGAGGAAAAGGTGAACATGAATGGCCATTTAAAATCTTCAATGATTTGTTTTAAAATTAAATGATGAATGGATGCGTTAACCCACTACAATCATAATATTTCTCATGCCAAATTAAAATGTTTGAAACTATTACCATTAATGCGTAGAACTAGCTAGCGCTAGTGTTTCTGGAATTTGCACCTCCCACATCTTATATGTCCCCCTTCCTGGCCCAAAGGTCTGTCCGAATTGAACTGGGACATTTTTAACTAACACTTTTAACAATGTTTTGCAGAAATGAGTACAAGGTTCCTTAAACCCTCCTGTGATTTCTCCTTTTGTTCCGGGTAGAAATCTGTTCTCTGAAAACGATGCCAGAATGGCAAGCCGCTCTGGATAAGGCCCTTATTGAAGCAGCAAAGTTTCCCCTTCCAATGGAAGTATTTAAGGTAAAAGATCTATTATTCCTTCTTTTCAACCACAAAATGAAATCATCTGATCTGTTCCGGCTCGCGGTCATGGTGGCTGGTGTCCATTCTGGTTGAATGGAGAGAATATTGAGCAGCAGCTGGTGAGCAGATAAAGCTGCCTCTGATTCAGATTGTCGGTCCATCTCGCACAGTATTGTCCAGTCTGGCTAGCAGGTGATTCCCAACTCATGAAACAAGGGATGAGAGAAATTTATTCTATTCTAATGCACAGTCCTCACCTCTGAAATGTGCAAACCGAATGCCCCTATCTTGTGATACAGTTTTCCTTTTGTAATCAAAATAATGCTTAAAAGTGTGTGTGTGTGTGTGTGTGTGTGTGTGTGTGTGTGTGTGTGTGTGTGTGTGTGAGAGAGAGAGAGAGAGAGAGAGAGAGAGAGAGAGAGAGCATTGTATGAAAAGCAGTAAAATGCAAAATAAATGCATAACTTGGGCAAAGTAGGGTGCAAAAATGCATGTGTTAGGAAAAATACACATGAATGTGTTCATGAATTTTCATGTGAACTTTGCAAAATAGTCTCATAGTGAAGCGGAAAGAAGAGGAACCAAAACATTTCTCATGAACGGAGAAACAGAGAGACTGGCGAAACGTTAGGAAGAAAAACCTTAAGAACACGGCCAAACAGCCCGGAAAACCCACAACAACCAAACAGAGAGAAAGCCGGCATTGAGAGATTCATCCATTACTATGTGAGAGAAAGGGGGGAAAGGATATTCATAGAATCATAGAAATCATAGAAAAGTGAAGTTGGAAGGGTCCTGCAAGGCCATCAAGTCCAACCCCCTGCTCAAGGCAGGAATATAATCAAAGCATATCTGCCCGGTGATTATCCAAGTTTTTCTTGAATGCCTCCAGTGTTGGAGCACTCACCAACTCCCAAGGTAACTGGTTCCACTGTCACACTGCTCTATTGGTTGCCCCTTAGCTGTCCTCAGACTTGGGTAGCTTGGACAGCTGTGAAGACACGTTCCCTAGGTTGAAACGGCTGCTGCTAAATGCCAGATTGGTCAATGGAAGAACAACAGCCATCATGGACTTGATCCTGGATGAGCAGACCAATCTGGCTTGTATAACAGAGACTTGGTTGGAGGAGGCCGGGGGGTGTTGGATCTCAGCCAGCTTTGTCCACCAGGGTTCTTTGTGCAGCAGCAGGCAAGACCTGGGGGACGACGGGGAGGTGGGGTTGCAGTGGTCTATCGTGGTTCTACCCTGTTTCCCTGAAAATAAGCCCTAGTATGATTTTTCCGGATGATCTTAATATAAGACCTACTCCAAAAATAAGCCCCAGTTAAGTGAAACCCCCGCCCTCCACCCTTGTGCAGCAACCAGAAGAAGATAACATGACTGTAAAATAAAACATCCCCTGAAAATAAGCCCTAATGCGTTTTTTGGAGCAAAAATTAATATAAGACCCTGTCTTATTTTCAGGGAAACACAGTATCCCCCTCACCAGGTGCCACATCCGCCAGCTTGCTGGGTTTGAATGTGTGTGTTTGAGAGTGGAAGTCCGGGGACAGAACAGGGACTCTGTTGGTGTACCGCCAACCCTGCTGCTCAACAGTATCCCCGCCTAAGCTCACTGAGCTGGTCTCAGGGGTGGTGTAGGCGTCTCCTTGACTTGTTGTGCTGGGGGGGACTTCGACATCCATGCCTGGGCATCTTTGTCAGGAGTGGCTCAGGACTCCATGTCCCCAGGACAACCATGGGTCTGTCTCGAATGGGCTGTCTCGACCCATTCCAGACCTAGTTTTCTATCCTGGGGTAGATGTTGGTGATCTGGGTGTGGAGGAACCCTCTGTTGTTCCGTTCTCATGGACAGATCATCCTCTGGTGGGGTTTAGACTCACTGGAACTCAGAGCCTTTGCAGGGGTGGGGGGACCGATTGGAGAGGGTCCGCCCCAGGAGGCTGATGGATCCCAATGGTTTCTGGGGACGTTTTCTGTTGCCTCAGCAGGAGATTCTCTTGAAGCCCCAGTTGACCTCTGGAATGGGGGAATGGCCAGGGCGGTGGACACAATCGCTCCTCACCGTCTTCTCCCACGAGATAGAGCCAAACAAACCCCCCACTGGTTTACTGGGGAGCTGATGGGGATGAAACGAATGGGACGAAGGCTAGAGCAACGATGGTGGAAAACTCAGAGTGAATCCAACCGAACACGGGCCAGAGCCCATTGGAAGGCTCATTCGGTGGCAGTGGCGGCAGCAAAGAAATCGTTCTTGGCTGCCACCATTGTGTCTGTGCAGAGTCACCCAGCGGAGCTCTTCCGAGTGGTCAAGAGCCTCTTAACCTCGTGGCCCACAGGAAGATAGCGTTGACCACTCTGCAGCTTGCTGTGAAAAATGTGCACAGCACTTTGCAGGCCGAAGCGCTCAGATCCACTCTGACTTGGATGCTGTAGTTAATAGAGGTCCTGTAGATGTTGTCAGTAGGGATGTGGTGGTGCTGCGGGTTAAACCACAGAAGCCTCTGTGCTGCAAGGTCAGAAGACCAGCCGTCGTAAGATCGAATCCACGTGACGGTGTGAGCTCCCATCACTTGTCCCAGCTCCTGTCAACCTAGCCATTCGAAAGCATGTAAAAATGCAAGTAGATAAATAGGTACCACCTCAGTGGGAAGGTAACGGCGTTCCGTGTCTAGTCGCGCTGGCCACGTGACCATGGAAACTGTCTACGGACAAACGCTGGCTCTACGGCTTGGAGACGGGGATGAGCACCGCGCCCTAGAGTCGGACACGACTGGACTAAATGTCAAGGGGAACCTTTACCTGTAGATGTTGTCAGGACTGGGGCCAGGCCGGAACCAGGCAACCTTAGTGCATGCAGGATCAGCCCCATCCCTCTGGGGAGAACGGCTCTAGAGATTGCAGGACTGGACCCTTTCCCTGCAGCTGCTGCCTTGGCTCCTCAGGAGTGCCTCCTGTGGAATCTGAGGACTGGGCTCTATAAGAACAGGCCTTCCCTGCAGATCTTTGCCTCAGCCATGAGGCAAAGATCCATCACAACTCTGTCGGTGTTGTGATATTGTTCCTGCCTGGCCTGTCAGCCTCCTTGTTGTTCCTGCTTTGCCTCTCCTTGCTTCCCTGGACCCTGCTGCCTTGATACGGTTCCTCCTGACTTTGATTCCTGGACTTTCTGATCACGATTCGTGTCCTCTTTCTACTTGGTTGCTGTTTAGACTCAAAACCCTAGCGGGTGGGTCTCTGCTTGGGCTGTGGGGTTGTTTCTAACTTGTTCCTGTGGTCTTGCTCCAGACGGAGTCCTGGTGCCTTTTCTACTGAACCCTGACAGAGGTAACGATGGCTCCTGTTTGTCTGGTGTGGATGGATAAGTTTCAGTTTCTGCAGCCTGAGGATGTGGACCGGACCCTTGGAGAGGGGAAGGCGACCACTTGTTCTCCTGGAGCCTTGCCCTTCCTGGCTGATCAAAGCTGCCAGAGAGAGACTGGCCGAGTGGGTCCCAGGGGGAGCGAAGGCCTCCTTGCAGCAGGGTAGCCTCCCAGCTTGCTTGAAGAAGGCAGGAGTAAGACCATGATTGAAAAAGCTCTCCTCGGACTCCACAGCACTGGATAATTACCGGCCAGTCTCTAATATCCCATTCTTGGGCAAGGTCCTGGAGCGTGTGGCGGTTTCTCAGCTCCAGAGATTCCTGGAGGAAGCGGATTATCTAGACCCATTTCAATCTGGTTTCAGACCTGGCTATGGGACAGAGACAGCTTTGGTCACCTTGGTGGATCACCTACGCCGGGAACTGGACAGAGGGAGTGTGTCCCTGTCGGTTCTGCTGGACCTCTCAGCGGCTTTTGATACTATCAACCGTGGTATCCTTCTGGGCCGTCTCTCTGGGATGGGACTCAGAGGCTCTGTTTTACAGGGGCTCCAGTCCTTCCTGGAGGGGAGAACTCAGAAGGTGGTCCCAGGGGACTCCTGCTCAATGCCCTGGCCATTGGCCTGTGGTTTCCCTCAGGTATCTGTTTTGTCACCTGTGCTATTTAACATCTACATGAAACCGCTGGGAGAGGTTGTCCAGAGTTTTGGGGTTCGGTGTCACCAGTATGCGGATGACGCCCAACTCTATCTCTCCTTCCCATCTAATTCTAAGGAAGCTGTTTCAGTTCTAAATCAATGTCTGGTGTCAGTAATAGATTGGATGAGGGCAAATAAGCTGAAACTTGCTCCAGACCAGACAGAGGTACTCCTGGTCAGTCGAAAAGCAGATCAAGGAATAGGGATGCAGCCTGTACTGGAGGGGGTTACCCTCCCTCCAAAGACACAGGTGCGCAGCTTGGGAGTTCTCCTGGATTCATTTGCACAGTTACAACTAGTGCAAATGAATCCTTTGCACAGTTACAACTAGTGCACCAGCTGCGCCCGTTTCGTGAGAGAGCTGATCTAGCCATGGTGAGACATGCCCTAGTTACATCTCGGTTGGATTACTGTAACACACTCTATGTGGGGCTGCCTTTGGAAACTGTTCGGAAACTCCAGAGGGTCCAAACGTGCAGTAGCCAGACTGCTGACTGGGGCCAGTTACAGAGAACATATAACTCCCCTGTTACAGCGGCTCCACTGGCTGCCAATCCGTTTCTGGCACAATTCGAAGTGTTGGTTTTAACGTATAAAGCCCTGAACAGCTTGGGTTCAAGCTATCTAAAAGATTGAATCTCTCTCTATGAGCCTGCCTGGGCATTAAGATCATCAGGAGAGGCCTTTCTCTCAGTCCCACCACCCTCACTGATGCACTTGGTGGGGGCACGGGAGAGGGCCTTCTCTGTCGTTGCTCCCAGGCTCTGGAACTCTAGAACATCTACACTCTCACTGAATTATTGGGAGTGTGGCCATCGGGTCAACGAAGGCCAAGTTTCGTTTCATGCCCAAGCTCTGTTCCTGCTCTTTTGAAGACCTGAACCAACCAGGGGTGGATGGCCAGATCAATAAACTTCTTAGTTCTAGGATTTCCCAGAAGATGTGAACAACACCTTGGGCTTCTCTGGTTCTGTCTTGCAGGATCATGCAGACTTAAGGAACCATTTGTTCACGGTGGGAATGAAACTGGAGGTGGTGGATGCACGAGAACCCTGCAGTGTTTGTCCTGCCACAGTGTCTAAGGTGAGAGGTCTCAACCGGGGGAAACGGATACAACTGGCACTGTTCTTCAAATAGGTAGCGTTGGTTTTGACTAGCATTTGTTTTTTCTTCCTTTCAGCTTTAGTGTGGCCCATGAGGGCACACTTCAGAGCCAGGAAGTAGCTTCCAGTCCACCATCCCAGCAATGATTCTAGCTTCATGTGAGGGCCATAGATATTCTGGGGAATCAAAAGATGAGGAGGCGAACACCGGGATTTGGAAGGTGTTCTGATGACTAGTTTAAAAAAAGAAATAGTGATTAAGAATTGGGAGCTTCAGAGTCTCCAAAGAAAATAGAGGTTGATGATATAGCAGGACCTCCATATCCACGGGAGATCGGTAGCAACACACAGATACCTGCAGATGCTGGAAAACACAGATTTTAGCAAACAGTATACATAGCGTGGTCTCTGGCTTCCTCTAGTGGCCTATTCTGGTAACTTCACCTTTAGAAATATACTGTATATTTCTAGGATTTTTCTTTTAATATTTTCAGTTTGTGGATAAGTGAATCAGTGGATACTGATCCCGTGGGGCTCCTGCTGTATATCAAAATCCCAAGCAGGCAATATTGATAGTGCCGCATTTGAATCTGCAAAAGGGGAAATGTGTGTGACCCAATGAGTAGGATGAAACTAACTACAGTGGACCCTCGACTTATGGAATTAATCCGTATTGGAACGGTGGCTGCAGGTCAAAAAGTCTGTAGGTCGAGGCTCCATTGACCTACAATGCATTGAAAACCGATTAATCCGTAACCGGCCATTTTGGGTCCATTTTGTTTGATTTTCCGGTCTGTAGGTCGATTCTCCGGCCGCAAGTCGAACCTAAATTTTGCGGCCAGAGAAGTCTGTAACTCAAAAAGTCTGCAGGTCGAGCCGTCTGTAAGTCGAGGGTCCACTGTACAAGGAACAGGGGGAAATGTTGTATAGAATACGTATTTGGATCTCATATGGCAGCGCCTCCCAACTTTAGATCCTCGAACGTTCTTGGACTGCAAATCCCCAAAGCCTTCACCACTAGGTGTGCTGGCCAGGATTTCTGGTGATCACTGTCATATGGGATCTACAAACCTACCTTTCTGGGATGTCTACAAACCCCCCTGTTCCAGAATGCTTTAATGCAAACCAAAGGGAAATGAAGACCCGCAAGAGCTTACAGCCAAACATTCTGTGTGCAACAGCAGGATCTTCCCCCAAGGATCTCACACTGTTTGGTTTGGTTCCCTTCAGGTTTTTAACGACCAATTCGTTCAAGTGACCATTGACGACCTCCGTCCGGAGGCGAGGGAAACCTCCATCCTTTGTCATGCTGATTCCTTAGGGATCATGCCAGCACAGTGGTGCCTGAAAAACGGAGTCCACCTGACACCTCCCAAAGGTCCGTATTGCTGCATAAAAGCTGCTCTGGGCTTCCAGAATCCTACGATCCTCTAGCTGCTTGGACTGTGTTTTCTTTTGAGAACAGGATTGTGCGATCCAGAAGCAGAGATGGGCAAGAGGTTTTGAGTGAGTGGAAGATGCTGGCATGGGAGCCTTGTTTTTCACAGTATGGGAGATTCGTTGCTTTTGGTATGCTAAGTAGCACCTGTTGGGATTTGGTGTGGTAGAGATTGGTGGGAGGACAATGAGCAGATAAAAATGGATCTGGCAGGAACCTACGTAGGGAGCAGATTGAATAACAGTCTCCCTTAGTAGATTTATTTTATTATTATTTTTATTTATTATACTTATACCCCGCCCATCTAGTCATAGACTACTCTGGGCAGCTGACAGCAAGTAAATAAAACAATTTAAAAGTAACAGTGATTTACAACAACAATAAACAATCATTCAAGATGGAAAAGAAAGAGAAAAAATAAATCAAGTAGTGCCTGGAGGGCAAATGATTTTCCCTCATTTGTTAGTTTACCTCAGCTGGCACTGATTTGTTTCAATACATTCACAGAGACTCCTGTAAATTAGAAAGAATAAAATATTCCTGTTTACTTACAGTTCTTCTTATATAAAAAACAAATAACATATTTTGTGGAAATGTTAACTAGTTACATTACTGAGGTTAACTAATGGCTTCATTATTTACTGACTGACTGGTTACATTGCTGACAAAACACTTCGCTTTAACTGTTCACTTCTGACTCCATAACTCACAGAGAGACTAACTGAACTCTGACAGGAAAAAGGTAGTGGCAGGGGTGGGAAGAGAACTCAGGGGTAGAGAGGGAAACAGTTGGCTGCTACTGAGTTGACTGGTAGCAATCCCAGTCCAGAAAGGTCCTTCCCCTCCGAAACCTGTTAAAGGCATCATATGAGGGTGCAATATATCCAACAGCGATATCCACCACACACTTCCCCCCACCAATTTTCTCAAAAAAAAAAAAAAAACCTTTGGGTTTTCTGTGCATTTCCTTCTGAACGTTGGAAAAATCTGGAGCATGTGAAAAGTGAAAAAAAGCTCAGTCGTTTCTTAAGTAGACTCCCTTCTGTGGGCCGGCAGCCCATCCATCCGCAAAAATAAATAATATTTTGCAGGTTTGAGCATTGGGCAGTGCTTGGCAGAACAGTGAACTCAAAGTATGTATTTTTAAAACGTGAAATAAATTCTGCACCTTTCTTCCAGCCGAGCCTGGTTTGAGGAGGTGAGGCAACGTGTTCGTAATTGAATTTCTCCATCCCAGCCCTTTCTAAGGCAGATTAATAGTACAGAAGGAATGTATGCAGAACAGTAAGAATAGATTTCCCAGGGCCAGAAATAGGTTGGCGCTCTTTCTACTTGATGCCAGGTGGCAAATTAACATTCATTAGCTACCACTGTACGTAAGCACTGAGCTGGCACTGTTTATATTTATTAAGCTGGATTTATAGACCTCTTCTTAAGTGTTAACAGCCATTGTGCAGTTTTACAAGCTATTAAAAGAAGAACACATTTCCATTAGCAGCTCAGAAAAATCTCTTTTGCAAAATGCGCAGCCTTGTGCTTGGGTGCCCCTCGGCTGCAGCTTGATGCCAGCCACAGAAATGATGTCTCCTTGCCCAGTTTGGGGCACTTCATAATTCATAAACGTTTCACATTTTAAAAGAGGTTAACTTGCCCATGTTTAGGGCATGGCTGTTCTCCGGTGTGCATGTGGGTTGAAACATTTGAGCTGGAGGCTGGGTGTTGATGTGGGAGAGGCAGAGCGCCGTTCTGCTTAAAAGAGAAGTTGGAAACATTTTGAAGCCTGTGTGTCAAACAGACTTCTCTCTGCACAGCCTGTTCTATACACACACACGCTGCGCAATGTCTGAGAATGTTTAAAGCCAAAACAATGGTCACGGGACATGCAGTGGTGCTAAAGCGCATAGGGAGCTGCCACATACTGGCTAAAATCCTGTTACTTTGCATAGAATCCTCCAAAGATTTTCTCAAATATTAAGAATTAAAGGCTACAAGATTACATCTACAAGTTCCTTTATTATCTGTTGATACTCTGAACGTAGCCAAAAACCTCTTTTTGCTACATGTGGACAAGTCTTCTCAGGTTCATAATCCCTGAAGATGAGCCACGGTCTTGCATGTCCCTCTATCCATGCTCCGGTGCCTTGATCTTAGCTTACACAGATCCCAGGTTTACTGTTACCTCCAAATGGTGGAACTTTAGTTTAATGTTGGATAATGAACCAGAGTAATAAAGAAGGGTTGGCCCAGTTCGTCAACCAGCATTAAACCAGGGTTCCTCAGCTTAGATAGAACAGAGCATGCTGGCTTAATGGAACTCAAGAATGATGTGTGCAAGCTAGAACATAAAAGGAGAAAGCCATCTGCTGCTCACTGCCAGATTCATAAATCATGGTTTGTGAAGCCCAGAAAGATAATCTAATCATGGCCTTCAGTTTAGCCATTGGGCACAACGTTTGTAAAATTACAATAATGTGGTTTGTGACAGGAATGGAGGCACTAGCTCTGGAACTGCTATCCATGTGACCTAGGTATGTTTATGCCACATGAAAGCTGTAGCTGTGCATCGTTTCCCAGCCCAATGTCTTCCAAATGATCTGGACTACGACTCCCATAATCTCCAATCATGGCTTGTACAAGCTGGGTAGCACAGGAGTTGAAGTCCAACAGACCTGAAGACCATTAGGTTGCATCAGGTTGATATATCGATGACAAGGTTTTTTTTCTGGTTTTCCTCCAGGTTTTTCCAGCCAGGATTTTGACTGGGCCGATTACTTGAAGCAAAGTGGAGCAGAAGCAGCTCCCCAGTCTTGCTTCAGAAATGTAAGATTTCTTCCTGTTCTGCTACCTTCATTACTGGTGGCATTGCGCCTCCCAGGTCTGCATCGTCGTGTGTAAGCTTAACTTCCATTCTTCGGTGTCCTAGAAGATGCTGAAGTGTGATGAAAAGTGTGGATACAGATAATAGCCAAAATTCTGTTACTTTGGGTCGTCCGTTGCACTAGAGTAGGCCCATTGAATCAATGGGGATTTAGAAAGTCAGCTCCTCCATAAGTCCCATTGATTCAAATGAGCCTACTCTTGACTGCAACTGACTGTACTAAAGTGAGTTACAACTAGAATAAGCCTATTGAATCAGTGGAACATGGGGAGGACCGGACGTACCAAATCCCTATTGATTCAGTGGGCCTACTCTAGTGCAATTTATTATGTTAAGCAACAGGATTTGGGTCAGGATGTCATCAAGTTGATTCTGAGTTATGGTGACCTTCCCAGAGTTGGCTACATAGAAAGTCCTTGGAAACGGTTACCTAGTTCTTCCTTCGGGTGTTGCTCCCATTGATGTAGCGTGTCTACTTTAATTGGTCAAGAGAGATTCAGACCTTTTAGCTTTCAATACAGGCTTGCCATAATATCGTACTCACTTTCTCCTAGTTTTCCCACTAGTATTACTTCTGTCACACACACCACTCATGTTTATAATGGGTATTCCTTTCCTTCCCCACATCTCACCTTTGCTGGGAATTCTTCTGCCTGATGCCTTAACTAGAGATGGGCACGAACCATGGTTAGGAGATTCGTGCTGGTTCGTATGTGCCTCATCCCAGGTGTTGCGCGTCCCCTTCCCCCACCTCCCCGGCTGGATTCCCCACTCACCAGCCGGTGCATGCTCCTCTCCTCTCCAACTTGGCTCTTTGACCTGTTTGACCTCTTTGGCTGTTTGACCACTGTATGGCCGGAGCACGGGGCTCCCTGCCCTGCCTCCTTGGCTGATCGCCCACTCAGACAGGCAAACCCGTGCTCCTGCCGGGGACGGGTCAAACATCCAAAGGAGAGGAGGAGAGGAGCATGGGCTGGCTGGTGAGTGGGTCATTGGCGGGGGAAGGGAACATGCGGTACGAACCTCTGAACCAAGGTTTGGGCCCATCTCTAGCCTTAACCCATCCCCTTAAATCTGAATATATTTAAATAAATACAGATTCACCCTCCATTTACTATGCCTCCATCTGCTTCCCTGATGTATCCTATGTTCTGAATGTTCAGTTGTAACTTTGGGGTTCATTTACAGTAGGACCCCCATATCCCCATTTCGGATACCGAAAACTGAGGATAATAGTGAATATATATATATATATATATATAATATTTTCACACGCATTACCGGAACTGGCCACTAGAGGGCTTCAGAGATCATGTTATGTATTCTTCAGTAACAAATATTCATAGCAGTCTCTAGCTACCGCTAGTGGCCAGTACTGGTAATACACGTGAAAAGATTATTCTGGATTATTTTTGTTCAATATTTTTAATATTTTCAGACAGTGGATAAGTGAATCAGTGGATATTGAAGGGGTTCCTACTGTATATACTGGCAGGTTCTGTCACGTTATCCTCTTTTTTGCTACATCTCCCAGAATCCCCTGGCTAATACAGATGCTAATGCTACTGGCTGGCAGATTCTGAGAGCTGCTGTCCAAAAAACATTCCCCCCCCCTCCCAAATGCTGGTCACATGTGATGCACCTTAATGAATGATGGTGATGACTGACTCTCTGCCTATGGTCACCGGCACTGTACAGGAGAACATTGCATTTTCTCAGCTTCCAGTGCAAGCAAACAACTTTGCTCTGAGAGCCATTGCGCTTTTGTTAAAACATATTATTTTATACTTGTGGAGCTAACTTTAGGGTTTTTCAATTAATACCATGCAGATCATTCCAGTTTCCCCATTAATCATCAGCATGGGAGCTTCAGCCAATCAGCCAGCCCCATTAGTTGGCACTTCTAAAGCCGCCCTCCATGATGATGAATCTCAAACATCCATTATGAAGCTGAAATGGCTCCTTAAAGTGCTGTCCTCAGCATTTAATGGGTTCTTGTAGCTGGCCTGCCACAGCAGGCAGTTACTGCTGACTTCCCATTATTCATTTAGCTATTTTTAATTCCGTTCTCCTTCCGCGCAAGGTAGTTTACCATAATAAGAATTGCATGCCATCAAGTCTTTTCTGCCTTACGGCTACCCTCTCCAGGTTTTTCTAGGTAGAGAGCACTCACAACTGGTTTGCCCTTCCCTTCTTCTGGGGTCCCCCCGGAACTGCGCAGCTTGCCCAAGGCCACCCAGGCTGGCTTTGCTCCTGGGATGCAAAGCGGGGGATTTGAACTCCCAACCTCTGACTCCGCAGTCAAAGACCGAAGTCTAATCTTTCAGCTCACAGTATGAAACAGCTTGGATAGTAAAGCTTGTGCTCATTTTACATGAAAAACATGAGAAGGGTCAACAGTGGTTGCGTTCAAAGTTGAAATCTGGGGTTTTGAAATTTTGCCAATTTATTGATTATTTGTGTGTGTGTGTTTGTGTGTGTGTGTGTGTGTGTGTGTGTGTGTGTGTGTGTGTGTGTGTGTGTGTGTAAAGAAAGAAAAAGGCTCTTGCTGCTGACTTCGTACTCTCTTCCATTTCTGTCTGCATGCATTTTATGTACTTATCTAATCTTTATAAATGAAAGATGAACCGGGAAAGGGTCCAAAGCCCAGTTAATTCTGTTTGAGTCCCATTTAAATGAATAGGACAAGTTAACCATGATGTTAAGGTTCCACTGATTTCGGTGGGAACTAGCTGCTACTAAGATTGGCTGGATCCAACCAGTTTCTTAGAGAATTCACAGTGCCTCAAAGGAGCCACTGCTGGTGTTTTGTGCCAATTTCTTTTGTTCCCCTGTTCCTTTTGGTTAAACAGGTTTTGCAGGGTTTTGAGACAAATACAAAACCTACCATACCTGTCTAACCAGAGGCAGCCCTGGGATGAGTATATGCAGAATGCCTTATTTTAGACGACCCAGAGATGCCGAAGAAAGAGAGAAAGGAATAAATAAAACACTACTGATTACAGAAGTAAAAGGGAGCAAACCTGTGTCTGGTAACTACTTAGAACTTCTTTCAGGTATCCTTCAGCCGAGGCTTTACAAAAAACATGAAGCTTGAGGCTGTGAACCCCAAAAACCCAGCTGAGATCTGCGTGGCTTCTGTTTCTTCAGTAAAAGGAAGGTTGATGTGGCTCCACTGTGAAGGTAAGTTAGAATGTCTTTTCTACTGCAGTACAGTAGGACCCCCCTATCTGCGGGATCAATATCCACTGATTCATTTATCCACTGTCTGAAAATAGTAAATAAAAAACCCCAGAAATGCCTATTTACCATATTTTTCCATTTATAAGATGCCCCCATTTATAAGACACCCCCCCCCCCACTTTTCTAACCCAAAAATTAAGGAAACCTAGCTTTGAGTATTCAGCCTCTGGGCTCAGAACGCTCGGACATTAGGAGTCCCTGTTGAATCTGAGCCTACAGCCTCCACCTCCAACAAGGTGTGTTCCAATTGGTTTGTTCAGCATCAGCTGACGTCAGTTCCATAAGGCTCGTGATTGGAGGAAGCTAAGCCTCCTGATTGAAGGAAGCCTGTTTACAGAGGCAAGGTACAGGCCATTTTGTTCTCTCTGTGTTCTCAGCTTACTTCTGTGTAAAAGACGCTCCTCAATTTTTAGTGTAATGATTTCAGGAAAAAGTAGTGTCTTATACATGGAAAAATACGGTATATGTATTTCCAGGGTGGATTTAACAGGACTGGCCACTAGAGGGAGCCAGAGACCATGCAGTGTATAGCTTGCACTCCTTCTGTGCTTTTTCAGCCTCCAAGGGCGGAGGGCTTTCAACCGACCCCCCGCGGATACAGTGATCCTAACTGTAGGCTCTTATCTTGTGATGTCTGTGATACCATGGCAGATTCAGCTTAAGTGCTTAATTTATTTTCAGTGTGAGTAGAGACAAATGAAACGCCTGTGCCAAAATAATGTGATTCTTCAAAGTTCTTCAAGGTACCAGCCAGTCATATCCTCTTCTAAGTTATATCTTTTTGTTGCCATGTGCTTTTCTCATTTGCAGATTTCCCTCTCCTTAGCCACCGTTCTTGCTTGCTCTTTCATTGGGCAGCTTAAGGGTTCCCACCATTACAGTCCAATAGAACCCCTCTATTCTCTGGATCAGCATCTACGGATTCATTTATCCACTGCCTGAAAATATCAAATGAAAAAAAAAACCCATAGAAATACGTATTTGTACATATTTCCATAATGTATTTACCAGAATCATCCACTAGAGGGAGCCAGAGACAATGCTATGTATAGTGTTCACTATTTCCACGTGTTCCAGCATCCACGGGGGGCGGGTTTAGAACGGATCCTACATGGATATTATGGTCCTACTGTATCTTGAACCTCACACAACTAGTGGTGTGCAATGAATTCTAACAACTGGTTCACCCGAAAAGCTGTGCTGGGGAGGGTAATTCGTTAACAGAAACCCCAGATGTGTAGGGAGAAAACTCCAGGTGATTTAACAGCTGTTGGTTTGGGCACGCAGGATTCAACCTCCCATGAAAGCCCTCTTTACAGTGTCTCTGCTGGCTCGCTCACTCGCCTGCTTGTTCTGTGGCAGGAAACGTGGAAGATGGTCCATATACATACCCATTTTATGTGAACATCATGCTTAATGAAAAGTATACAAGATCAAACAGGCTGCAGCACATGAAAGTTTATGCCCCTTCAAACTTGGTAGTATTTCAGTGGGCAGAAGATGCTTTAGAGTTTTCCCCGGTAGCTGAGTAACCAGGCATCGCCCTGCTTGAGATGCATATAGAGCACATATCTCTGGGGGTCAGATATACACAGTGACAATTGCATTAACATAAAACATGCAGCCACTATGTGATGTTTTAACTGATCTCCCAGTCCCAGCAGCGGCTGAGGCTTCTCTGCCCCGCCCTCTTGGCTGATCTGCCACTCAGAGAAAAGGGCGGGGCGGAGAAGTCTGTGCTCTTACTCCTGACTGGGAGATTAGCTGAGGAGGTGGAAAAAGCCAGCAAACTGGGCCCAGTTGAGTGGCTGGAGGAGTCAGGGGAGAGAATCAGCAGCACCTATGCTGCCACCTTTACAAACTGGCACAAACTGGGATGAACCGGTTTGTGCCCATCTCTATTTTCTGCTTTCAGTGGATGTAGGAGGCTTCCCCTCCCTCTCCTTAATGCTGTAAACTCCTGTATATACTGATGACGATGATATTTCGGCAACCATGGTTGGAATCCTATTGAAAACTTATATTGGCCCAATTCCATTGTGTAAATTTTCGCCTTGAATTGCCCTAAGTTATGAAGTCTCCAATAGAGACCAAATTGCTAACATGCGCTGGATTCTGGAGAAAGCCAGAGAGTTCCAGAAAAACATCTACTTCTGCTTCATTGACTACGCAAAAGCCTTTGACTGTGTGGACTACAGCAAACTATGGCAAGTTCTTAAAGAAATGGGAGTGCCTGACCACCTTATCCATCTCCTGAGAAATCTATATGTGGGACAGGAAGCAACAGTTAGAACTGGATATGGAACAACTGATTGGTTCAAAATTGGGAAAGGAGTACGACAAGGCTGTATATTGTCCCCCTGCTTATTTAACTTATATGCAGAATACATCATGCGAAAGGCAGGACTGGATGAATCCCAAACTGGAATTAAGATTGCCGGAAGAAATATCAACAACCTCAGATATGCAGACGATACCACTCTGATGGCAGAAAATGAGGAGGAATTAAAGAACCTCTTAATGAGGGTGAAAGAGGAGAGCGCCAAAAATGGTCTGAAGCTCAACATCAAAAAAACGAAGATCATGGCCACTGCTCCCATCACCTCCTGGCAAATAGAAGGGGAAGATATGGAGGCAGTGACAGATTTTACTTTCTTGGGCTCCATGATCACTGCAGATGGTGACAGCAGCCACGAAATTAAAAGACGCCTGCTTCTTGGGAGGAAAGCGATGACAAACCTCGACAGCATCTTAAAAAGCAGAGACATCACCTTGCCGACAAAGGTCCGCATAGTCAAAGCTATGGTTTTTCCAGTAGCGATGTATGGAAGTGAGAGCTGGACCATAAAGAAGGCTGACCGCCGAAGAATTGATGCTTTTGAACTGTGGTGCTGGAGGAGACTCTTGAGAGTCCCCTGGACTGCAAAGAGAACAAACCTATCCATTCTGAAGGAAATCAACCCTGAGTGCTCACTGGAAGGACAGATCCTGAAGCTGAGGCTCCAATACTTTGGCCATCTCATGAGAAGATAAGACTCCCTGGAAAAGACCCTGTTGTTGGGAAAGTGTGAGGGCAAGAGGAGAAGGGGACGACAGTGGACGAGATGGTTGGACAGTGTCATCGAAGCTACCAACATGAATTTGACCCAACTGCGGGAGGCAGTGGAAGACAGGAGGGCCTGGCATGCTCTGGTCCATGGGGTCACGAAGAGTCGGACACGACTTAACGACTAAACAACAACAACAAAAACATGAAGTCTCCATAGATGTTTGCTGTTGTTCACTGGCTCACCAGATTGATATACAATAGCAAACATCTATGGCGGTGGTTCCCAACCTTGCATCCCCAGATGTTCTCGGACTACAACTTCCAAAAATCCTGCCCAGCTCCACTAGTGGCAAAGGCTTCCGGGAGTCTTAGTTCAAGGACATCTGGAGTGTTTCGAAACTGCTGGTCTATGCTGGCTTCATAACTTGGGGCGATTCACAGCTGAGGTTTACCCCAGTGGAGTCACGAAAGTAGGCATAACTAAGAAGATTCTGGTCAACAGGTCTTCTGTAGTAGTTGCATCTCGTAGGAGGCACAAGGGGGAATCAAACTCCCAACTTCTGGCTCTACAGCCAGGAAGAAATAAGTCAGCTTGAAAGAAGAAGCCTAGTTCCCCACCACTGCTACGCCATCCCTGGCAAGAAAATTGAGCATATTCCTTTCTGACATTGGGCCTCAATCACTATTACACTACTTTGCTTATGATCCAGGTTGTTAATTTTTACTAGTTCATTTTAGGATTTTATACTGAGTTTTAAGGTTTTCATTTCTATAAGCAATAATGTATGTCCTTTGCACGTTAAAGATGTGTCTATAAAAAGGGAGGAAAGATCTAATTCCACGCTAATAAATTCACAGGATACAGTACCAATTCATCTGTTCCATGACCTGACATGCTGCACAGTGTATTTCCTTGATTCCTTGTCTGTTGCTTCCCAGATCATCTGTACACATTTCAACCTCTTGCTTCTCTTGGTTTGTTTTTCAGCTTCTGGGGATTGCTTGAAATCCATTAATAATTGCACTGGAAATTACAAATCCAACAGTCAGAGCAATCAAACTACCTGTAATAATCAATGGCCAGAATCCTTTGGGTGTTCTTCACCTTATGGTTTGTGGTCTTGTGGTTGTTGTTACACACCGTCAAGCTGCCTCTGCCTTATGGCAACTTTGTGAATGAGTGACCCCCAAAATGCCCCGCCCTCAACACCCATGCTCAGCTCTTGTAAGCTCAAGGCTGTGGTTTCCTTTATGAAGGAAGCCCATCCCACATTTGGTCTTCCTCTTTTTCTGTTGGCTTCAGCGTTTCCTCACCATATTGTCTTTTCCGATGAATCGGGCCTTCACTTGATGTGCCCAAAGTACGGCAACCTCAGTATCTGCAGTGAATTGGGCTGTTGCCACAGAGTGGCTTGGTCATACACCTGGCCTCCTGCCCAGCTACACAACTGAGATGTATCTCAGCCCCTTATTAGTAGGAGAGAGTAGCTAATTGCATCAAGATCTGTGTAGTCCCCTGTTGGGTTTACAGCAGCAGCTAGCCATGCGTCTAAAACTAAACAGAACAGGAAAGGACCAACAACTGAGAGGGAACAGCAGTTAAGCATAACTTTTTCATTACAGAGAAGAACACCTTAAACAGAAGAATCACAAACCTATCACAGGTGGCTAAATGTGCAGAGTTCAGCAAGACACGGACTAGAATCCTGTGGCTTACATACATCAGTATAAGTGCAACAATATAAATCATGGTGATGAATTTTTACTAGTTCAGTGGTTGGTGTTTGTATTCCTCGTCATGTGCTGGTCGTGTGGCTTGGCCTGTGACACAGAATGCCAGCAGCAACTCCTTAGCTAGTGACCATTTGCTGCTCTGGTTTTGGTCAGCATACCTAAGCCATAGGATTCTGGCATTTGACTTGAGTTTGCTAACCCTCAGGGTAATCATCATAATCATCATTGTGTGGACCAGCTGCATGAGGCGAGCTACGTTCCCCTAAAAGGCTTGCTTTACAGGGTTGTTGTAGGGTTACTAAAATAATGTGTGTAAAGCAATTTATAAGAAGTTCCACAAATTTAATTATGTGGAGATCTGTATATATAACTGGAATGCTTTTGTAAATAGATACTTTAAGCAGAATTTTGTTGCTTTGTAAATAGCACCTTATTCTTCTTTATGTGTTTTGAGATTGTGTAGATGATGAATGATGCTTGCTGTTAGAGTGGAGAGATTATCCCTTCCACCCTGTACATCTTATCATCTATGTAGGAATGAATACTTCTCTGTCTCATGTTACAGCTTTCCTAGCTTCAAAAATTGCTTTATAAATCTGTGTTTATAGGCTTACCGGTGCCTGCTCCAGAATTCATCGTTGACGTTGAATCAATGGATGTATTCCCAGTCGGTTGGTGCGAGGCGAATGCTTACAAGCTTTTGGCACCACATAAAGCAGTTTGTGAGTCCATGAAACATCACGTTTATATTCTTAACCTTCACCAGGGTGTTTCAGCAGTTAGAGCTTAATCAGCAGAAGACGAGGAGATTTTCTGAAATCTATAACATGACCTCGGTAGTGCTTTGAGCAGAGCTTAGAGACATCACTAATTTGGGTGCTGGCTTCCAAAATCAGCCAGCCCGCATGGCGTTGGGTTTACACCAAGTTAAACCACCACCTTATACCCAGTGAGATCACAGTATTTTCTGACTCTGCATATAATAGGAACATATTTTATTTTGTCTAGGCTGTTTCTCTTTTGTTTGTAATACCTAAACTAGTATATCAATGCTAGCAATAAGGTGATAACATGAACTAGCACTAATCTCATATATTTTTTAAAAAATGAAAAATTCAGAGGATGATTTAGGGTGAGAACACCGGGGGCTGTTTCTGTGGTCCTGAACTTCATACCCCAACTGCCTATGTCACCAAAACACCACCCACAGACATGACCCTCTGTCTTTATAAAAACAGATCAACTGATCACAGGAGAAAATGTCATACAATCACAGAATAATTGAGTTGGAAGCGGCCTATAAAGACATCGAGTCCAACCCCCTGCTCCATGCAGGAATCTAAATCAAAGCAGATCTGACAGATGATTGTTTAATTTTCTCTTGAATGCCTCCAGCTTTGGAGCGCTCACCACCTCCCAAAGTCATGGGTTCCATTGTTGTACTGCTCTAACAGTTAAACAGTTTTTCCTGATATTCAGCCTAAATCTGGCTTGCTGTAGCTTGAGCCCATTCTTACGTGTCCTGCACTTGGGATGATTGAGAACAGATCCTGCCCATCCTCTGTAGTATTTGAAACTTCTCAAGTATTTGAAAAGTGCTATCCTATTTTCCAAATGTCAACTCAAATCATTGCAGCTTGAAAAAAGTAGAAGCCCCCAGCAGCAGAGGGGAAAAGGCATGTTGGGAGCAAAAAGAGGCAGACCGATTTGAATTAGCCTTTGCATCATGTGCTCAGCAAAAAAAAAAAAAACCAACTTCAAATCAACCCCTACTATAACTACAATATACTCTTATACTATTTGATAATGTAGTCATAGCCTTAGTCAGTTGGTGTCCCCCCCGCTTTGGTTGCTGAGCAGTCTCCATCTGGAAATACTTTTTCTTGGGGGAGTGGATTCTTCATTTTTCTGGGCTTAGATGGCAAAGAGTCAAGACAGTCCTGCACTATAGTACAGGCTTCATCCTTCTCCCTTCCTGAGGAAGGGGCTTTAGTGGATGCTAGAAATAAAGAACAGCTTCATGGATTCCCCACTCTGATGAAAAGTAGTGGTTTTGCACCTCCGGAGGTAAATCTCTCCTCACTTTAAGTATTCACACAGTTTTTTTGAGGCTTAGCATTTCAAAAGGAGCCCAGTACACACAAAACAACCCGTGCTTTTTAAAATGTGAATGGGTGGAATATGTAGATTTTAAAAAATTGGAGAAATAAGCTCTAGTTGGTTGGGACAACGGGAAGCTGAGTCATGGCAACTGGACTTCTTTCTTGATAGGTTGAAATGTTTCGCTCCTCATACAAGTAGCCTCTTCAGTTTGAGGAGAGTTGGTAGGAGACCCATGTTAGATCATCCACGTTGGTTTCACTTTCCCCTGGTCTGAATAGGCTCGTTAGAAGGACAAAGGACTGAGGGTGAGGGATAATCCCACTTCTTCAGTCCTTCTCCACCCACTGTCATGGGTCGTTAACGGTAATTAACAGTGGTCTTTCTGGTGTGTGGGGTCCTGATCTTTCTGGGGATGGATGGAAGGGCAGCGTGATAAATAGGAGACATATTATATCTAAGGCCTCCACCCCTGTTGAGTGAGGGATTTTCTATATGCACATGTATTACCTCCCTCCGTGACCCCTCTCTCAAACCACCTATCTTCTCGGTCCAAAATGAGTACATCTTGGTCATCAAATGAGTGTCAAATGAAGGAACACGGCTGATGGTGGTCCTGAGCTGTTGCCCCTCCTGAGTTCGGCCATTCTCTTCAAATCTCCTCAGACTGAAGAAGCTACTTGGATGAGGAGTGAAATGTTTTCAATCTAATAAGAAAGAAGCCCAATTGCCATGATGACTCAACTTCCAGATAACCTCACCTGGATGACTAAGAACCTTCACAGCTATATTGGTTGGGACAACTGTGTGAAATAGATGAAAATGCATCAATGAATGTGTAAATAAATTACTGTAGCATATGAAGAAAAGTGCACAACAGTATGTACTAATTTTCAATGCAGGATGCAAAAAACCAAGTCTCACAATTTATTGTAGCAGTCAGGATGAGAAGAGAATGCAGGTGCAAATCATGGAAGTGCAGGAAAATATTGACCTGGAGATTTTCGTAATTGTGAATTATTTACAATCCTGATAAGCTTCTGTTACTTCAGTATGATACCGGTTTTATGTAAAGCAACTATGAATAGTTCTCTCTGCTTTGTTGCTTAATGGATATATCCAGCAGGAACTTGATTTCATTTCTCTGGGCAAGGCAGAGACATACTAGCTTGGAGGAGCCTCGTGGCACAGTGGTTAAACTGCAGTACTGCAGCCAAAACTCTGCTCACGACCCTGGGGTTCAACCCCAGGTAGCTGGCTCAAGGTTGACTCAGCCTTCTATCCTTCCGAGGTCGGTAAAATGAGTACCCAGCTTGCTGGGGGGGGGGGGGGATGTATAGCCTCCGTAATTAGCTTGTAAACCACCCACAGAGTGCTTGAAGTGCTATGGGGCGGTATATAAGCAGCACACACTGTTTTGTTTTTGTTGTTACTATTATAATAATAATGTGCTGCCAAGTTAAGTTGGACTTAAGGCAACCCTTTTCAGGATTTTCCAGGAAGAGAATACTCAGAAATGGTTTGCCATTCTTCCTGGGGTGCCCTGGGGCCGTGTGCCGCTGGCCCAAGGCCACCCAGGCTGGCTCTTCTTCTGGGAGGCCCCGTGGGGGAATCGAACTCCCAACCTCTGGCTCTGCAGCCAGAGACCTAACCCAATGAGTCTCTCCAAATTATTCGCCTGCTTCCTTTCCATCTTCAGATGTGGTGGCTACTTTATGGGAGGGCCATCCTTTTCATCTGATCTAGCAAAGTTTATGAAAGAGTGACAGTGTTTTTCATTTTGTGTTTCGATGGGGACTTCCCACCCCCTCAGTCAAGAAAAATAGAATTCCTCAGACATTTGCAAGCGCCCGAATTCCTGTTCTGGGGAAGTGGCCCTTGATCCACGAAAGCTCACATTAAAATACAGCCGTTAGTCTTTAAGGTGCCCCAACGGTTTTTCGGCTTCTTTATTTTTTGTTTGTCTGTTTTGTTTTGGTTTTTGCCTGACAAATTACTGTTGTTTTCCCTCTCAATTTGCAGTACAAAGGACGCGGAAGATTGCTGTTGTGCAGCCCGAAAAGCAGTAAGTAGGCACTTAAAATGTAAATAACAAATCCGATTTAATATGTAAATAAATAAGATTTACGCTCTAGGATGGCATAAAACTGCCAAGGCAAATGGCTGATGTTCTACGGCTTACAGTGTTGTGTTTGCCCAGATGTCTTCCCAGAAATAGGTCCCTTATGTGGACAGAATGTGCCTTTGCTGGTCTCTGGTGGTTGTGTATGCGGTAATGCGTCTTGCATGGATACCAACCTATACGTTTATAGATGTGGAAAAATCCTGTTGTTTAATGTAGCAAATTGCACTAATGTCGGCCCATTGAATCAGTGGGGATTTGCTGAGTCAATTCCTCTGTTTCAGTGCCATCGGTTCAAATAGGCCTACTCTAATTGCAACTTGGAAAATTCCCAGTGTGGTGTAGTGGGTAGAGTGATGGACTACGACTCTGGAGACCAGGGTTCGAATCCCAGCTCAGCCATGGAAACTCACTGGGGGAGTGGAACTGGTAAAACCGCTCCTTAAATATCTCCCTTACCTTGAAAGCCCTCTTAGAGTTGCTATAAGTTGGTTTCAACTTGACAGTGCAGAACAACAACCACAGTTGCCACTTAGGGTGCTACAGTTTGTTGCGACTAGAGTAGGCCCATTTGAATCAACGGAACTTCTGGAGGAGCTGACTCACCAAATCTCCACTGATTCTGTGGGTCTACTCCAGTGCAAGTCACTACACTAAGCAAGAGGACTCCAGCCTATCTGTTTGAAGGGCACCTCTTTAAAAATGTTAACTCTGAGGAAAGCTTTTCCCAACTCTTAGTGATTGTGTTTATGAGGTTCTTGTATTCATGCCACTAGAAGTGTCAAAGATGATCTTCCATTCCCATGTAGTAATCCTTAGCTCTTAGATCTCAGCAGTCAGAGGAGGGAAGGCTTAAATCTTCCTATCTCTGCATTCTCAGATGTAGCAAATGTCTGTCTGTCCCCACTGCTGGGTGTTCTGTTCCCCTCTTTTGTTTGTTAGTTGCAATTGTTGATCTGTTCGGTTGGTCGCTAGCATGTGTACAGTAAAGAAGAGACATTTGTAATTTCAAACTGTCTGTATATTTTGTCTGGGGAGGGGGAAATAACCTCCATAGATTACTCCTGCTTCTATAAACTTTAGAATTTCTTGCCTGCCAACATCTCTGTCTCTTGTGCATGCATGGTACCGTTTTGGCTACTTCAGCAATGGTTTGCATGAGCTGAATATTTGTGACAGAGAGAATGACGTAATTGGATAAATGAGAGACACTTTCTATCTTCCTCTGAGTGCCCCGATCCATCTTCAAGTTTTCCATGGTTTAAATGCAGCCTTCTGTCATCCAATAGGTTACCTCCTGGAATACCTGATGGGAAAAATCTTCATGACCCTTGCGTGATTCCACAGGTAGACACAATAGGTGAGTTTTGGGAAATGGTACAAGGAAGAGCCTGTTGCCTTTGACATGTCACTACCATAAACACAATGTGTTTTCCAAAAAGAATGGATGGATGGATGGATGGATGGATGGATGGATGGATGGATGGATGGATGGATGGATGGATGGATGGATGGATGGATGGATGATGTTTGAGTGCTAAAGATCAAGGATAGGACTTTCAATTTTTTGGACTGTGGCTCCCAGAATTCCCCCGGGCAAAATTCTGGGAGAGGTAGGCAAAACCAGAAGTTTGTAAGCAGCTCTTGTTACTTACACATCAGCCTCTGTTGCCATTATGGGCATTTTAAGAAGAAGGAAACTGCCCTTGAGTGGCTAGGAGTGGCAAGGTGCCGTGAGAGTCACAGGGGTTCATGAGACAGATAGTTCTACAGAGCCTAATAGGCAGCAAGACTAGGAGCACACATTTAGCTAATATAAGCTCCTCTGTAAACTTCTGGTTTGAGGTTATATCTGTTGGAATTTCATTTACAAACTTGCATGTTTTCTCTGGTTTGAGTGTCTGGGAGGGTTTTTTCTGGGCTGGGGTGATTGTCTATCTATCCAGCACTAACCAAGTTCCTTCCAATTTTTGAATTCAAAGAGAGAGACCCGCCCCTCTGCTGAGTGTTCTATCCCTCTCTTTTGTCAATTAGTGGCAGTTGTTTTGCTGCTGTTGATCTATTTGGTTGGTTGCTAAGTATGTGTGCAGTAAAGAAAGCAATACACACATGTCTGTAATTTCAAGCCCCTGTAAGTAAAGAAAAGCTTTGTATTCTTTTTCCTGCAAATATCTCTGAGTGAGTTGTTGAAACTTTAAGTGCCAGTTAATGAGAAAAGGGATGTACTCTGGGGAACATGACGCTCTTTTCTCCTCTGTGAGTCTGTGTACATCTACTGTGTAGCAAAAAAGAGAATTTTGCAGAAATTCAAAAACTCTGCAACAGTATCTCTCAGACTTCTGCATGGATAGCTCAGTGGTTTAGGCATCTGGCTGCAGAGCCAAAGGTTGGGAGTTCGATTCCCCCACGGTGCCTCCTTGACAGGGGCTGGACTTGATGACCCACAGGGTCCCTTCCAGCTCTGCAGTTCTAAAATGATGATGATGATGGGATGATGATTGGATAATTGGGGGAGGGAATTGCAGTCCAAAAAAATCCAAATGTTTTGTCCCTACTAATCATGCTGTGAAAAGAGCTATCCACGTGGAGACCTTTATACAAATCCTGGCTGTTGTGGAACAAACTAGGAAATGCACCATCATTAATTGTTCGTATAATTTAGCATTTTTGGTGTGCGCTCATTCTACAAGCTATTCTTCAGTAAAGCCCTAGTTGGGGATTCTAATCCTGACACATCTTGAACTGAAGGAAGGAGAGCCAAGATGAACATGTTGGCTTTGTTCCCCCTGAGAGTATCTACCCGACATTAATGCCATTTTAACGGCTGTGAAGTGATTGGAATTCTCTGTCGTGCCTCACGGAAATACAATCGGCCTCTCTTGCAGACAACGTGAAGTGCCTCACCAAATCCCTAGATCCCACAGAATGCAGACATGGCATTTAAAGCTGTAACTTTACGGCAGAGATATGTTATCTGTTGTAAGAATGGAAAGGGTACTTGCTAAATTTCTCGTTCTTGTTGAACGGGGAATTTTAAAGCTTCCTGACCTGCAAGTGTAAGGGACGTGGTGGCGCTGCGGTTTAAACCGCAGAAGCCTCTGTGCTGCAAGGTCAGAAGACCAGCCGTCGTAAGATCGAATCCACGCGACGGAGGGAGCTCCCGTCGCTTGTCCCAGCTCCTGCCAACCTAGCAGTTCGAAAGCATGTAAATGCGAGTAGATAAATAGGTACCACCTCGGTGGGAAGGTCACGGCGTTCCGTGTCTAGTCGTGCTGGCCACGTGACCACGGAAACTGTCTACGGACAAACGCTGGCTCTACGGCTTGGAGACGGGGATGAGCACTGCGCCCTAGAGTCGGACACGACTGGACTAAATGTCAAGGGGAACCTTTACCTTTACCTTTACATGCAAGTGAGAGCGAAAAAGAGAGCTCTCTTCCCCCCCCCCTTGAAGTGTATGTCATGTGTCCATAGTGGGTCTCTCATCCTTTCTCTTTGAGCAGCAGCGTGCACACATGTCAAGCACAGAAGGACTGATGATGGTTAAGAAAGATGCAAACAACTCGTGCAGTGCTTCAGGTTCTTAAAGCAGATTTCATCCAAGCTGTGGGCAATTTATAATTTTTATGCCAAAATAGCTGATTTTGGGGAGGAAAAAAAAAAGCAGGAGGAGGCGATTTTGCGGTTGGTGCCTTTCCTTTCCTTCTGCTAAGAGCTGAAAACATACCTCTTCAGAGAGGATTTGGGGGAGGTTTTTTTAGAATTCAGTAATGTTTAAATAACATTTCAAATGTGTATATACATGACAGTTTAAAATCTTAGTCGGTTTGTATTAATTCAGTGTTGATTTTCAATTTTTTTGTCTACTTCCTTGGGTCCCCAGTAAGGGAGAAAGGTGGCATAAAAATAAAATAAATTAACAAATTAAATAACAAGGGACAGGTGTTCTGTGACACCTGAAATCTGCTACCTGAGAAACTCAGGGCGCGGTTACACCGACAATGAGAACTGCTTTTGAATCGAGTTTGGCATAATTAAAATCGAATTGAAAAATCCCAACTACATGACGCACAGTGACGCCCACGGTTTTTTTGGTTGCAAAGTGGTTTGTTTTTTTTAAGTGGCTGGCGGGGGGCTTTTTAATTTAACACGCTTGTGAAATTGATGCTTTATAAATCACTTTGGGCAATGCAAACACCCCTGTCATATTGATGATCACGTTTTTCCAAAGTCATGTCACTATATCGCTATGTCACTTAACATTTATCAAATGCTGCCTTTGTGGGCGGTTGCAGGTTTCTAAACTAAGGTTTCTATGTCACTTAAAATTTGTTTTAAAAAGAGAGAGAGAAATGCACATATTCCAAAGGATGCCTGAAAATCAAAGAAATACTCTTTTTTAAGAGCAGGCTCAAGACCTGGCTCTTTAGGCAAGCCTTCCCTCCAATCATTATTTAATTTATTTTGACATCTTGAATTATATTGTGTTGTTATTATCTTATACTGCTATTGTTTTTATGAAATTGTTTTATGAACTTATTGTTAGCCGCCCAGAGTAGACGTCGGCCTAGATGGGCGGGATATAAATTAAATAAATAAATAAATATCGCACAACATTGGAAACAAATGGGAAAGAGAAGGTTGCAATCATTGGCGATGCACTGGGATCAGCAACAATGGAAACCTTTCACTCTGCAAACATGCTGGGTGATGAAACAATTTAAAATCTCACGTGTAGCTTCCCAAAGTGGTTTTAAGCCCCTACTTTATATCGGAGCAATAATTTTCAAAGTAAATGCACACAGCAGTACAAACACCACATTATTGAAAATTGATTCAAACTACATTGGAGCTGAAATCGATACATATCAGCAGTGTAACTGCACCCTTAGCTCACTGTGCGTGTGACCAAGCTGTTTCAAATATCTTCAATATATCGTATCTTTTTCCAGCTTGCTGTTCCAGTCTGCTTCGAGCTTTATTTTTCAAAAAGCAAATGCACTGGTATTACTTTTTTTTGGAAAAAAAATATAATTTGTTACTTGTTACTCACAGGACAGACAGTAATGTGTTATCACACTTCTTAATTACACTTTATGGGCATGCTACTGTTTAAAAAAGCACTTTAAACATACAGAAATGGCACCAAACAAAAAAGAAAAGAAGCAAATATGCCTTGTTTGTTCGAAAAGGTAGTATTAGCATTCATTAATGATCAGTTATAAAACTCTGAAAGCTGTTAGCTTGTAATTATCCCTTAAAAAGTAATGCGTTATCGGCAACATCATCTCTTCTAATGTGTCACTTCCAAACTGATGTTATGCATGGGTGATGATGAATCCCATTCTGCTTGTAGGCATGTTTCCAAATGAGTTGAGGTATGAAGGCATCTCTCGGTATTGTGAAAAACATTATTCCGGGATAGCTACAGCACGAAAGAAGATCTGAATTCCTGCCTTCCCCAGGGGATTGTTGTGAAACACACACACACAACCCCTTCCAAAACCAGAGAAGGATGCTGTGGTGGTGATGCACCAGAGAAGGAGGATCACTGCAACAGGGGTGATGCTGATGATGAAGGAGCCGTGGAGGAGGTGGCCACAGCAGCCTCCTCCTCCACTGCCCTGCCCTTGGAGGATAGTGGGGATGCAGCCCTCCTCCTCATGCTGTTGCTGCTTCTGCATCATCTCTTCTTTGGATAGCGGCGAGAAGGTGGTGGCTGTAGATGATGAAGCTGAAATCCCGCTCCAGAGAGCTGCACACCGTGGTGTAGTGGTAGATCTGGAAACGCCAACGCTCATCCTGATGGCCCACAGGAGAGTCAAAAATACAGGCATCGGCATTGCTCTGTATTAACAAATGAGGAGCGGGTCTTTTGTAAAGCTGATGGCTCTTCAGATGTACAAAGCCATTCAAGACCAATGCACCCTCAAATACTTTTCATGACAGCAGGCATCGCTTGTAGCAATATTCTGTTCCTTGTCAACTTCTTTTCTGTCCCAGCCACTGTGAGGATTGCAGCTAAATGCAGAGGGAATGGAAGCCGGAGGGTGTGTGTGTGTGTGCCAGAGGGTGCCTAGTACTCAGAAGGTCCTGGGACTTCAACCCTACAAGCCCTGGCTCCAGACCACTACTGGTTCTCCAAAGTTGCATGAGCCTTGCCAGGGTTGAGTGGGGAGCAGCAAATCTATACACACACACCCCCTCACCACCACTGGTCAGGCTAATGGTAGGGCTGGCCTCTTGGCTTGATACTCCCTGGTTTTCCCCCCCTCCCTTTGTTTCCAAGGAGGCGGATGGGGGCCGGAAGAGAGAAAGAGGGCCAAAGTGAAGGTGGAGGAGGAGCGTACGACCTTGTGATTCTTCTTCCTCTTCCCAGGCACCCTCAATGGGAGATACAGCTGTCCCATGCTCTACGTCAACCACCGCTGCTTCTCAGGACCACACCTCAACAAAGGAAGACTGGCAGAGCTCCCTCAGTCGGTTGGGCCAGGCAAGTGCGTTCTGGTTCTGAAAGAGGTGAGGCTTGGGCCACGTGGTGGCTCGTTTCCACACATTCGAGTTGCTGCGGCTCCTTTTCTTCCTTCTCACCATGTCTTGCCGGGTTTACATCGTGGCGTCGTTAAACCACTGCAGTCAGTGCATGAAACACGGTCACGGTGGGAAGGAGGTACCCCCTCTCCCCAGCGGCTAAATACTGAATTTTGGAGCCAGAGGAAAATCTAGTCTCTCTTTGACCAATATGGTTCTGTATTGCAGGGGTGGGCATCTGTGGTAGACCTGGAGGCCAGTTTTGCACAAAAATGGGGGGAAATGGAGACTAGAGGGGGCAAGAGGTTGGGGTGGTGTGTATGTTCTCTGCTGTCAAGTTGGAACCAACTTAAACCGACTCCAATAAGGCTTTCAAGGTGAGTGAGATATTTAAGGAATGGTTTGACCAGTTCCACTTCCCCAGTGAGTTTCTGTGACCAGTGGAGGATTTGCACCCAGTTCTCCAGAGTCTGTCATTCTATACACTACGCCACACTTGGAATCCAGGGTTAGGGTCAGGCTTTACATAATGGGTATTCTGGGATGCTCAATAGGCGTGTAACCTATTTAAGAAGGAAACAGCCTTTCCAAAAATATAGCCTTATGACTGTAGAAACACCCTTGAAGGGTCACATCCTGCCTTTGGGACATGCTGTGCTTTCCCTGTAAACCACCCCTGGCTTACAGGGAAATTGTGGAGAAGGACAGCCCAGTAAATCTGGGAGGGAGGGAGGGAGGGAGGGAGGGAGGGAGGGAGGAAGGAAGGAAGGAAGGAAGGAAGGAAGGAAGGAAGGAAGGAAGGAAGGAAGGAAGGAAGGAAGGAAGGAAGGAAGGAAGGAAGGAAGGAAGGAAGGAAGGAAGGAAGTGCTGATGGAAGGAAGGAAGGAAGGAAGGAAGGAAGGAAGGAAGGAAGGAAGGAAGGAAGGAAGGAAGGAAGGAAGGAAGGAAGGAAGGAAGGAAGGAAGGAAGGAAATGCTGATGGATGGAAGAAAGGAAGGAAGGAAGGAAGGAAGGAAATGCTGATGGATGGAAGGAAGGAAGGAAGGAAATGCTGATGAAGGAAGGAAGGAGATTTCCAAGGTTTATCACATGAAATGACTTCAAGTTAATAAAGCTTAGGGCATAATATACGTATTAGTCTTTAAGATGCCACGGGACCTTTTGTTGCTTAAGGGAAAACATCTAAATTCTGTTGGGAAGTCACCTGGTTGCCTCCAAAAATACTTCTGTGGCCTGAGCTTTTTATCTGCTCCCACTTTTATATTTTAGCATGGGACAGGGAAGCTTTAAAAATGCTGCTCTCTCTGTACTTTGTACCTAGTCCAAAAGCTTTACAATTCTATCATTTTTAGGCTTGCCTGATAATCCTGTTACCACATACTGAATAAACAAGGGTTGTGTTTTTAGTTTGGAGCTCCTGGAATCATCCAGCCAGCATGTATTTCCCCCAAAAGTAATTTTTCCAGGTTCTGCAAACAGCTTGGGATTACCAATAATCAAAATAAGCATGTGCTTAGGGCATCAACAAGGGAAGGGGGCACCACAGAGGGTTTTTGTTTTGTTTTTTTGCAGTGCTGGATTTACTATGGACCCTGGTGCAAATGGTGCAGCCTCCTTAATAAATCACATTCATCCCTCCCTCCCCTTCAGCTCTCTCCCTCTCTCCCTTGTGAGCCCCAAGAAAACTACATTCCTACATAAAGCAATTGAGTATGAACCAGTAAAAACTAAAAAGTATGAAGACTGGCCTAGCAAGAAAACCCATGTTTTGTGGGAAGTGATCAATCATGATTTTTTTTTAAACTTCTGTATTTTGGGAGATTGGATGAGGATAAGGATAAAAAGAGCTGCTGGTCTTTTAGACCCATGGCTTCTATCCTATATGTGCAAACCAAAGAAATAAGAACCACTGTTAAAAATGCCCCAAAAGGAGTTTTAAGATCTTGTTTGAGCTTTTCAGTTTACAGATTCTGACAAAACCAAAGCATGAAAGCACAAGATTTGGCTGGAAGCCGGTAATTTGATGGCGTGTATGATTTTGCATACAATACATGGTTCTTTTTTGCGACATGCTATACAATTAAATCACCATATTTTTCATGCATATAATGTGTGCAGTATATGGTTTTTTCCAAGCCATGAGGCCTGCTGTGTCTTATATTCATAAGGGGCACCATAATCTTTTTAGTTATTAGGGCCTCTAAAAGTCTTTATCTGGCCCTGTCTGCAAATAAGTGGAATGGATCTGTCTTGTCACCCAGCCTCCCAGCCCTGAGCAGATGCACCCTGGGATGCCTTTATCCAAGCACATGGCTGATGGTCAGATTCCAAAAGATCTCCTGTATGGAGAATTAGTGCAGGGAAATCGCCCCAGAGAGAGACCGCAGCTGCGATACAAGGAGATCTGCAAGTGGGATCTGAAGGCCTTAGGAATGGACCTCAACCGATGGGAAACCTTGACATCTGAGCGTTCAGCCTGGAGGCAGGCGGTGCATCATGGGCTATCCCAATTTGAAGAGACACTTGTCCAGCAGGCCGAGGCGAAGAGGCAGTCCCAAAACCAGCAAAATCAGGGAGCTGGACGGGACAGGCTGTATTTGTCTTCAGTGTGGAAGGGATGGTCACTCTCGTATTGGCCTTCTCAGCCACACTAGATGCTGTTCCAAGTCCTCCATACAGAGCACGTTACCATAGTCGAGACTGAAGGATGCCTAATCTGTACCACTTTGTCATGTTGCCACATGCTTCAGATGTGGTGAAAATCAAGTTTGCTTTCCTACTGAGAGAAGCCAAAGAGACAAGGTTTGTCTGCTCAGCCTCCACCCGTCTATCCACCTCCTTCTGTGTTTCACCGTGAGCAAGACTGAAATGTCCTTGTGGAACAGAACAGGTTAACATGCTAATGGATTCCCACCAGAAGGGGGAAGTGCAAACCTTGAACAAAACAAAGCCAGACCAGATGCAGCTTCAAAAGGATCTGGTTATTTTCTCAGAACAGTTTGTGCAAGATGGCTACTCAAGCAAAACTGGTGCCTGAATATTCAGGCAGAAGGTGAACTGCGAATTCGAGGTTGCAGTCCCGACCGAACCGTCACATTCGTTTGGCCTACCTCATAAGGCTGCTATGAAAACAAACTCATTGGAGGAAAGGCAAGAAATGAGCAACCAAATAAGAGAATTGCTCCTCTTATCCCATGACCATTCAGTCAGCTGGGGGGGGGGGGGGAGTCTTCAGGAAGGGACTCACCATATTCTTGCAAAGAAGCTAGTAGAATGTGGGATAGATAGTGCAACTGTTAGGTGGATTTGTAATTGGTTGACTGACCGAACCCAAAAGGTGATCACAAATGGCTCCCCTTCGTCCTGGAAAGAGGTGACTAGTGGGGTGCCCCAGGGCTCTGTTCTGGGTCCCGTGTTATTCAACATCTTTATCAATACTTGGATGAAGGGATAGAGAGTATGTTGATTAAATTTGCAGATGATACCAAATTGGCAGGGGTTGCTAATTCCCCAGAGGACAGGATTAAAATTCAAAATGACCTTGACAGATTAGAGTCCTGGGCCAAAACTAACAAAATGAATTTCAACAGGGAGAAAGGTAAGGTCCTACAGCTAGGCAGAAAAAAATGAACTGCACAGATATAGGATGGAAGACACCTGACTAGACAACAGTACCTGTGAAAGGGATCTAGGAGTCTTGGTAGACCACAAGCTGAGCATGAGTCAGCAGTGTGATGTGGCTGCCAAGAAAGCCAATGTGATTCTTGGTTGTATCGATAGGAGTATAGTGCCTAGATCAAGGGAAGTGGTAGTACCACTCTATTCTGCTTTGGTCAGACCTCATCTGGAGTATTGTGTCCAGTTCTGGGCACCTCAATTCAAAAAGGATGTTGACAACCTGGAACGTGTCCAGAGGAGGGCAACTAAAATGGTCAAAGGTCTGGAAGTCATGTCCTACAAGGAGCGCCTTAGGGAGTTGGGAATGTTTAGCCTTACAAAAAGAAGGTTGAGAGGGGACATGATAGCCATGTTTAAATATTTGAAAGGATGTCATGTTGAAGAGGGGACAGGTTTGTTTTCCAGGGCTCCAGAGACTAGGACACGGAGCAATGGTTTCAAACTACAGGAAAAGAGATTCCATCTGAACATTAGGAGGAACTTCCTGACGGTCAGAGCTGTCCGGCAGTGGAATAGGCTGCCTCGAAGGGTGGTGACGTCTCCTCCTTTGGAGGTTTTTAAGCAGAGGCTGGATGGCCATCTGTTGGGAGTACTTTGATGGATGTTCCTGCATGGCGGGGGGTTGGACTGGATGGCCTCAGTGGCCTCTTCCAACTCTATGACTCGATGACTCTTTATCAATAACCTGTTGGAAGCAGTGGTGCAGTAGTAAGTTTGCAAGTGCAGAGGCTCATTGTGATAATCCCTACAGCCATCTGGACCCAGAAGAAGAGAACAAATATACTAGCAGCTGGATCAATGCATATCAATAACTGAGGAGCAGGTCTTTTGTAATGCTAATAACTCTAAGTTGCCCAATTAAGACCAAACTACCTTCAAATACTTTGCATTACAGCAGGGATAATTTGCAACAGTGTAGTGTTTCCTGGGAATTCCATTTATCTCTGAATTACTATGAGGACTGCAGCTAAACTAAGAGGGAACAGAGAAGCCTAAATGCGCTGGTGGGTGATGTCATTATTCCTGCTAATTAAAAAGTCCCAGGCGAACCCTGGCTGCACTACTCCACTGGCTGGAAGTCCAGACAAGCAAAATTACTGGAATGCCCATACTTGCAAGCTTGTGAACAATAGGTAACATAGCCAGCTTGATCATAATTCAACACAATGTGTTATTAACACAACATAATTCCTTTTTTAAAAAATTACATGTTCATGCTTTGCAACCTGATTCTTTGAACTGGCAATGCCAGAAGTAGAACCTGTGGCCTTGGGCTGGCAGCATGCACCCTTTACCACCCAGCTAGAGCGCTTTCCTCCAAAATACAGATCAGTACGAGAGATGGGCACGAACCGGTTCGTCCCAGTTCGTCAAGGCAACAGCACAGGAGCTGCTGCTCCCTTCCCTCTTCTCCTCTGGCTCAATCAGCCACTCATTAAGCCCAGCCTGCCAGCTTCCTGCACCTCCTCAGCTGATCTCCCAGTCCCGGCAGCAGCTGAGGCTTCTCTGCCCCGCCCTCTTGGCTGATCTCCCAATCAGAGAAAAGGGCGGGGCAGAGAAGTCTGGGCTCTTGCTCGTGACTGGGAGATCGGCCGAGGAGGTGGGAAAAGCAAGCAAGCTGGGCCTGGTGAGTGGCTGAATCGGCTGAGGAGGTGGGGGAGGAGAGCAGCAATATCTGTGCTACCACCTGTACGAACTGGGACGAACCGGTTCGTGGCCACCTGTAATTTGTACAACTTCCTTTTCATGCAATGGTCCTCTGTTTTACTCTCTTTTTGCAGGTTCTCAGTTTGGTCATTAACTCCGCTTACAAACCGGAGAGTGTTTTGCGGGAATTGCAGCTGGTTGAAGATTCCCGGTGGAATTTCCAAGAGGAGACTCTCAAAGCCAAGTAAAGGCTGTTTTCGTTTGCTCTCTCTCCCTCTCCCTCTCTCTCTCTCTCTCAACATAAAGTCTAGGACCTTGCTTTTTTGAAGTGCGAAGGGTTATTTCTTTTCTTTATCTTTTTCCTTCTACTGTTCTGTAGAATTCCATGTTGTGTGCATCGTGCATAGGATGTGTGCAAAATGAGAGAGCAGAGCTGATTATCAATTGCCCTCATCAGAAACAAGATTCTCTGTGTGTATTTTTGTGTTCTCGGGTGTCCAAGCTTCTTTTTCCTTCAACATTTTCTTACGTAGGTTGTTATTTTGGGGAACTTTGGTCCCTAACCTTTTAGCTTCAGTTGTAATACATTTAATTAGAAGAGCAAAATGGATTTTACTTCCAGAGTCTTTAATGCTGCAGTTGACACAAAACCCAATGAACTTTAAAATCTTACAGTGCTCCCAGCTAATAGCTTCTGATTTCACCCCCTTTATTGCTTAAAGATAGCTGGCAAAATGAAAATCTCATGGGAGCAACAATTATGCTGTTAGTAAGATGAATATCTAGATGAATAAGTAAAAGATCTTTTTAGTGCAGATCTACTGGAGTTCCATGTTGCAAATGAGTGTACGTATGAAAGAGTGAGAGAACTCAATTTGCATAAGCTTTCAAAGGGTATTCTTGTTTTTCTTGGAGTTTTGCCAGGGATTCATTAATAAAAAGATGACTAATGAATGAACAAACTTCCCTGCATGGGGGGGAGAGGACCTTGGAAGAGGTACTTGGGGGAAACTACAATTCCCAGACTCCACCATCCAATATGACCACTGGGTTTTTGTAGTTGGGGGGCGGGGGGAGGCAGCAGAAGCAAACGTTCAAGCTACAGCCTCCCCAGGTCAGTTGTTCAACACATGTTTTCATGCAGAACGTCCCAGATGGAATCCTTATCATCTTCAGTTAAAAACATCAGGTTGGAGGTAACGAGGAAGACCTCTACCTGGAGCTCAGGAGAGCTGCTACCAGCCAGAGCAATATCCATGTACAGGGATGTGCTTGATTCATGTAGGTAGGTAGGTAGGTAGGTAGGAAGGAAGGAAGGAAGGAAGGAAGGAAGGAAGGAAGGAAGGAAGGAAGGAAGGAAGGAAGGAAGGAAGGAAGGAAGGAAGGAAGGAAGGAAGGAAATGCTAATGATGGATAGAAGGAAGGAAGGAAGGAAGGAAGGAAGGAAGGAAGGAAGGAAGGAAGGAAGGAAGGAAGGAAGGAAGGAAGGAAGGAAGGAAGGAAGGAAGGAAGGAAGGAAGGAAATGCTGATGATGGATAGAAGGAAGGAAGGAAGGAAGGAAGGAAGGAAGGAAGGAAGGAAGGAAGGAAGGAAGGAAGGAAGGAAGGAAGGAAGGAAGGAAGGAAGGAAGGAAATGCTAATGATGGATAGAAGGAAGGAAGGAAGGAAGGAAGGAAGGAAGGAAGGAAGGAAGGAAGGAAGGAAGGAAGGAAGGAAGGAAGGAAGGAAGGAAGGAAGGAAGGAAGGAAGGAAGGAAGGAAGGAAGGAAATGCTGATGATGGATAGAAGGAAGGAAGGAAGGAAGGAAGGAAGGAAGGAAGGAAGGAAGGAAGGAAGGAAGGAAGGAAGGAAGGAAGGAAGGAAGGAGGGAGGGAGGGAGGGAGGGAGGGAGGGAGGGAGGGAGGGAGGAAGGAAGGAAGGAAGGAAGGAAGGAAGGAAGGAAGGAAGGAAGGAAGGAAGGAAGGAAGGAAGGAAGGAAGGAAGGAAGGAAGGAAGGATATTAAGTCACCCAAATATGCATCAAGGAGTTTGAAGGTCTTTTAGTCCAGCCCGTGTAGGTTCTGCTGGTTGGATGGCCACTCAGCCTCTGCTAGACAGCCTCCCACCAGAGTTCGTTCTGCTACCTGAAAGGCTGGGACACTGCCCACCTGAATCCTAACCCCTCTCCCAAACACCAGAGTATACATAAGCTTTGCCAGGGCTAAGCTCTTCCCTTGAAGAACAGAGAGGTGATCTAGGAGAAAGCCATGTGAGGGCAAAAATCTTCAAGTGATCACATGCAGAAAACCAAGAAAGGCAAAGATGCTCGATCCCACCTGGCTGTCAACCCAGCCACCATTACCACCACCACAGTGATTACTTGAAATACAACTTTGTTGCTATTGTTTTGACATATCCCATCAGCTATGGCTTGTTACCAATCATCATCATCATCACATCCTAGGAAGCAGCAGCTACCTTCCTCCTGAGGAAGTCTGTTGCACTGTTGAAAAGCTCTCCCTGTTAGGGTGTTTCTCCTATTTGTTTAGTCAAAATCTGGAGCAACAGGCAATAAATCTGCTCCATATTTGGGATGGGAATCTTGCAGGGACCTCCCACTTTACAGGAAGCCTCTGGTGGGAGGTGTGTGGATGCTGGAAATGTACATCTTTGCTTATTTCATTTTTGTATACAAGAGTGGCAGATTTCCTCCTCCCCCCCCCTTTTTTTTTTTTTTAATGTTAGCATCTTGCAAAATATTGTGAAAGTGTCTTTGTGCAGAAAAACTCTTTAGGACCAAAAATGTAGCCTTTGGCACTGAAGACCTTGCATTTTGTGCCGAAAACCTTCTGTTTTGCACAACACAACAGGGCCTTGAATGCAAAACGCCACTTGTGTCCATGTGTGTGCGTGTGCGTGAAAAACAGCTGTTTTTGCAAGTGTGGTTAGGGATGAAAAGAATGCTGAGCTTCTGGTGTTGGAGTGAAAAAATCTCATCATGGTTTCCCACTTCTTTGACGTGGTATCTTGAGGTAAAAGGCACTCTTTTTCCTCAAAGAGGAATGTTCTTTCTCTCCTCAGTGGAAGCAACCCTCAGGGTTCAGCCAGCCCATGAATTGTCCTTGAGAGGAAATGGGAGTGAGAAGGGCCAGAGGAAAATGGTCTTGCTATTGTTAACATTTCATGGCTGATAGGTGAATGTTTGCCGAAACAGATACCGAGGGAAGACCTACAGGGCGACCGTCAAGATCGTCCGTACAGCTGACCAGGTCTTGGATTTCTTCAGGAGAGTTTGCGCTAAGCTGGAATGCTGCCCGTATTTATTCAGCCCCGTTCCAGTTACTGACTCCTGCCCTGAGAACTGCTCCGTTCACGCCAGAACAAGATACAGTGAGTAGACAAAACTTAAGGCTGTTCTAGTTCAGGCAGAAGGCGAGATTCACTGGAAAAAAAAGAGAATAGTGCTAGGAAAAATGGAAGGCAGTAGGAAAAGAGGAAGACCGAGTAGGGTTAACTCCATAAAGGAAGCCATGGCTTTGAATTTGCAAGCCCTGAGCAGGCCTTTTAACGATAAGACCTTCTGGACATCACTGATTCATAGGGTTGCCTTGAAGTCAGAAACACTTAACAGCAGCAGCAGCAGCAACAACAGGAGTGAAATTTTGGTAAAAGAAGCATAGAATTGGCATGTCCTTATGGGAAAGTCATGGCCAATTGCCCTGGGCCAATCAGGGCTTCTGGCATCGGTCACCCAGATGGCAGATGCGTCAAGAACAGAGCTTGTTGAGTTTCATTGTAAAAGGAACTCATTGCATTACTCATTAGTTCTTGAAAGTCACGCAAGTAATTTTCTGGCTGAAGCCCTGTTGCTTAGTGTCATAAGTTGCAACTAGAGTAGACCCATTAAATGAGTGGGGATTTGGTGAGTCAACTCCTCCATCGGTTCCATTGATTCACGGGGCCTGCTCTAGTCGTGTCTCACTACAATAAGCAACAGGATTTCAGCCGTTGTGTGGTGCATTATTAACATGTTTTGTAGTGAAGTAACTTTGTTGCTACTCATGATGTTACTTTTGAAATGTAACTTTGTTACATCCTCATAACACAAAAAGTAACTGGTTACAAGTAACTATTATCTCTGAACTGTAACTTACAAGCTCTGATCACACTGAGAGATGGCGCAAGCATATGGCGCAAAATTGCTAAGTGAGAGCCGGTCCATGCAGGCATTTGTCCCACAGATTGATGTGCTGATGGACTGGGTTGGTCCATTCTTTCTTCGCATCCATACGTGGGTATTGCTGGAGTGGACCAATTTGCCCCAACCCACACCTTTTTGAACCTTTGTCGGGGGTGTGTGGAATCTACTATTTTGGTGTGGCTTGGAGAGCTCCAGTTTAGTTTGTTCCCAGTAAGTATGGTTGCTTGAAATAGACCAAACTGGAACCTTGCAGCTCCTTGCAGTATCAATTTCCAGTATCTTGAAGCTATTTACCAGCCATTTCAGGATATCAGAAATTGAACACTTCTGCAGAGGGGCAGGGGAAGTGAAATGATTATTTTTCACATCTGCTAGATTGTTGCTGATGTGCTAAATCACTTCACTTAAATTGAAGTTTCTTTTCTTTGCTTGTCTGTGTATTGCCGATCAAGAATCTGCCCGCTGCCACCATTTTGATTGGCGAGACACAGACAGTCAAAGAAAAATATATTTTTTAATTTAATTGAAGTGAGTTATCACATCAGTCATAATCCAAGAGATGCAATAAAAATAACCTCACTTCCCCTGACCTCTGCAGCTGATCAGGGGCAGTATTTAATCGACATGGAATGAGCCAAAGGTCGATATGCTGTTTGGATGGGAGTCACATGCTAAATGATGCATAGCTCCTCCCCCTGACTTCAGCCAACCCGTTGCAGCCTAATCCAGTCTGCACCAAAACGGCCAGTCTGAACCAGCCCTGAGTTTCACAACTGAGTGTGGCTTGAACCTAGATTTTCCAGGATGCTGTCCAGCGCTCTAACCACTAGTCCCACACTGCCTTTGATTGCACAGCTTTTCTTTGGTTCCTACGTTCTTAGCAAGGCATTGCAATCCTCCAAGGGAGGTGGAGAGGAAGTACGGGCACCGGCAGCATGAATAAGCTAGTATAAATTCTTCCTAAGCAATGACTAAATCAGCAGTGCCATGGAGCCAGTGCTGCCAGGGTCAAAGCCCCCAGACTTTATGAGTAGCAGGGACCACAACACCATCCACCATCTTACTCAGGCCTTCCTGGTCCTTCTAAGCTTTGCTGCAGCGTTCACTGGAGCTGGGAGTTAAATTGGTTTTCCCAGGAACTGTATATTGTTGTGAAGCGCCCCTCTTGTGTACAGAGTATTTGAGGATGCGTTGGTTATGAAAGGGTGATTGTTGATATGCACCAAATTAGCTGCCTGCATTTTTGAACTCTCCTTAGGGGAAAGGGCTTGTGATGGAGGCTGGAATACTGAGCAGCTGCACTTTCACATTTAGTAATGGCAAACTGAGATTTTTCTGTATTACTTTGTTTTAAACAGCTGTTTAGTATGGATGAGCTTTTTGGGGTCTGTAACTGGAATGTGCACCTAGTATAGCTGCCCTGCTGGTGTGGTCTAGGTTAGCCCCATGGGACAGTTTGGTGGCTGCCTAAGATTTTGCTGTCCCCGATGTCTTCCAGCCTGCTATGATGGAAAAAGAGGGAGAGCCATGAAGCTTCCATCTGGGGAAAGTGACAATCAGAGCCTGGAGAGCAGGCACGGCAGACCGGCTCGACGCAGGAAGAGGCGGAAGCTCATTTTTCCCCAAAGGAAAAGGCGATTGTCTACACCAGATGCCTATCCAGCAGAATCTGCAGAGGTGAAATCTGGATTCTGACCTTCTTTTGCAGAAGGTTTGGCGGGTGTTGCAAAAGGAGTCAGAAAGGAGATAGTCCAGCCCCATGAATACAGTAGGACCCCTGTATTTGCAGGATTGGTATCTGTGGTTTCACATATGCATGATCTGAAAATATTAAAAATATTTTTTTAAAAAACTAAAAATAGTATTGTCATGATGTATTTACCAGAACTGGCCACTAGAGGGAGCCAGAGACCATACTATGTATTTCTTCTTGTTGACAAATACATTGCATGTTCTCTGGCTCCCTCTAATGTCCAGCTTTGTTAATACATCGTGAAAATACTTTTCTGGATTTTTTTCTTTTTTCATGCTATCATAGAATCATGAAGTTGGAAGGGACCTGCAAGGTCATCGAGTCCAACCGCCTGCTCAGTGCAAAGCGTTCACTATTATCTACGGTTTTCAGCATCCACCGGGGGGACTTAGAACCAATCCCCTGTTGGCGTGGGGCCAAAACTCCGGAATCTTAATGAGGCACAGGCCTTAAGAAAAGTTCCTAGAGTCTGGTTGAATCCCACTTTTACGTTTAGCAAAGTAAGAGACTTAGGGAATTGAGTGACTTAGAGATTTAGACGTAGGGAGAAAATAACATGAGAGAGTTCTTAGTAATTATAATACATTATATTGATTATGGCTACACATATATACATGGCAAGGTACATTTGGCATAGCAACATTCAGAGCATTGACATAGAAGTAAATGACCACCAGACTTACTGCTGAGTGGTAAGGTCTGTTCTGTCTCAGTTACATTTATACTCAGAACAACCAACCACATTTCTCCATTTACAGCTGGTCTTGTTAAACAATTTAAGCATTACATCATCTTGCTTCACCTGGATGCTGTAAGTCATTACATTGGCTTTTGCTCTACATTTGTGACTCTGCACTTTATTTACAATATTAAAATTTAACTCCCTGTTCACCAACAGAACAAAATCCTGACATCCCCCATGAATATGGGGTAACTACTGTATACCACCTCTTTGTTTATGTCAGAGGTGGGAATAATGTACTTCCCCAGGTTGATTTTGTTGTTCCTGGACACACACAGAGATACCTCTCTCTTCTTAAATACCAGGTTTGGGGGCTAAAATGGGACAGAGGTGTTGCCTTGTTTTAGAGCTGAATCACACAGACATGCACAGACACACCCTATTAGTCTCTAGAGTTGTCATTCTTTCAAAGAATATATGGGGGATTAGCATCTCTGGAAGCTTCAAGGGCAGTAGTTCCCAACCTTGGGTAACCCGGATGTTCTTGGACTAAATTTCTCAGAAGCCCAGGATTTCTGGGAGTTGCAGTCCAAGTACATCTGGGTTACCCAAATTTGGGGACCACTGTCCCAGGTTGTGTGCAATTTCCTTCCCAGAGAAGCTGCCCCCTGCATCTTATTTTAGCCTCCAGCTCAGTTTTGTAGGAACAAGAATGGAATGGTGGAACCCTCCGTAGATCCAAGGTTTCGGGAGGTGGTTGCTGATTTCGTCATCTTTGCCCATCCCTGCTTTTCATAAACCTTCCTGATTCATCCACTTCATCCTTAGAAATTATGTGTGGTTAAACAGAGAATGATAGATTTCCACTGCAGCCACCCAGTGCATATGATCCTTTTCATTGTGGTTCATTTCTCTATCCCTCTGGGCCCAACTTCCTTGCAGGAGAGTGATGAGAAAGAAACAGAAGCTATGGACAATGAAACGTGGAGTGAGGAGACCAGTCCGGAATGGCTCCATGAGCAGACAGACCTCCCTCCGTCAGAGTTGCCTCCGGTCAAACCCAGCAGGGCCATGACATTGCGCAGCAGTGCGGATTTGGACCGAGTCACTCACACTGGGAGGGGAAGGAGTGCTCGGATGGCGTTGTCCATCTTACGGGCGAAAGGAGAGAGAAGAGATCGACTCAGACAGGTGAGGTCCTCAGCTGTTCCCCTGGTTCTGATGGACTGCCGTTGTTTATGAAGAATACAAGCAAATTCAGCAAAGCCTAGGTACATGGTTCTTGTAGAGGGTGGTGACTTCTGTACCAAGGAAATCCAGTTTTTGCACCCAAGAACAGCTGGATTTTGCAACTCAGTGGAAGGAATGGAAGAACCTTTGGCTTCTCTGATGTTTCTGACTGCAATAACCATTGCCCCTTGCCACTGGCCAGACTGCCTGGGGGTTCTGGGTGCTGACATGCAAAACAGTCTTGGGCAGATTTGTGGGTTGTGTTTTTTTTTACTACCAATCCCAGAATTCGCCAAGCAGCTCTGGAGTGTGTTGCGTTGTTTCTTAAAGAGCACAGGGCAGGTTGCTTCTGATCTCGGTGTCCTTTATTCAGCTGTGTAGTGGGGTTGAGGGGCTTCACACATCCCTAATGTATGAATAGGGAGGTGGGTAGATGGGAAATTTGTAAGATCAGAGCCAATGCACTGGGAAACAAAACTGGCTGTTCCACATTGACCTGGAGTTCGTACAAATCTGTCCCAACCAGGACAGTTCAGTTCACAACCTGTGGCATGTCCAAATCTGCTGCCCAGCTCAAATACGTGTCTTGTTCACCTTCTCTCTCTGCTTCTTTCACTCACACACAGAGGCCAAAATCTTCTTATGTAGCTACGCAAACGGCGTAACTTTTGCAGATAAATTACCTAAGTTAAGAAATCAACTTAGACATAATCAGTTGTACACCGAGTTGTCTGGCTCACTGTGCAATGGATAACACTCGCAGTGATTTCTTAACTTCGGGCAATTCTCCTCCAAAGGTTACACTGTTTGCGCTACACAAACATAACTGGGTAAGAGGATTTGGGCCATGTACCCTTACAAGCAACACTGTAGCTCTAATTTAGCATATTCGCATCAAGATTAAAAGTGGGAGAAAAGTCTGGAGGGAGGTTTTTCCAAGTTTGAAGCATGGGTGGGGCCCAGCCGCCTCAGAGATGCTCATCAGATGAGAACAGTCTGCACATGAATACAAGTAGTGGGTTTCCTCTATGCAGCTGATTGGTTGCTGGACGGTCTTCTCTACCCCCTTCAGGAAGAACATGTCTGATACAGGACCACCACCACTAACTGCACCATCCGTTCCACAACTCCATCGTCATTGTTGTGACCACCCAATTTTTGTCATGCTCTGAGGAGCCCCTCAAGACCATGGAGGGTTGGCACAGAGGCAGGGGAAAGAGAAGGACAATGTGCTCTGCGTTTAGCCCAACCTTTGCAGGAACTGTCCAGCCTGCTAACCATTATTCCTAAGATAGGAATCAGCACCTTGGAGAGGTCCTGTAATGTCTGAACTAAAACCCCAAATGAATGAGAAGTTTGTGATTTAAAAAACCTTGCAGCTCAGCGACACTGTCCTCTATGAAACATCATCATCATCATCATGTGTCATCAAATCAATTCTGACTTATGGTGACCCTTTTTAAGGGTCACCTAGGTGGAGAACAGTCAAAAGTGCTTTACCATTCCCTTCCTCTGGGGATGCCCTGGGACTATGGTGCCGCTTGCCCAAGGCCACGCAGGCTGGCTGTTATCCCAGGAGGCCCAGTGGAGAATCGAACTCCCAGTCTGTGGCTCCGCAGCCAGAGACCTAAACCACTGAGCTATGCAGCCAGCCACCCTGCTCACTGGGAATGATCATGATAAGGAATATGTGCCATCAATTCAGTTCTGACATGGTGGCCCTTTTCAGGGTTTCCCAGATAGAGAATAATCAGAAGTGGTTTCCTATTTCCTTCTTCTGGGGGGGGGGGGCACCCTGGGACTGTGTACAGCTTGCCCAAGGCCACGCAGGCTGGTTTGGAGACACCGTGGGCAAGGAGAGACAGTGGGGAATCGAACTCTCAACCTCTGGTTCTGCAGCCAGATGTAGCAAGGTGTAAATATTTCCATTAACTTGTGCTACCTTCACAAACAAAAACGCACATCAACACTACGCTATGAGTGGTCTAAATGTAGGTTTGTAGTAATATTGCAACTAAAGTGATTGGCAGAAAATGAAGCCAAGCTACTGAGGTCTAAATGACCCTGATATGGTAAAAACTCTGTATTGAACAAGACAATGGCTACTTTATGCGGCAGTATGAGAAATGGCTGACCATTCAGTATTGATTTCTATTCACGGCTGAAGGCAGTTTTGAGTTGAAGAGAAACATGAAGGAATCAAGTATGCAGAGGGTGAGATACAGTGGGAATGAATACAGGGGTGCTAATGGGTTGCAGGCTACCATCACTGTCTAATATTTGTATTCCCTGCAATCAGCGATAATGCCGAATGCAATTTTATGTGTATGGGTTAACACTGGAATGGATGTCAAATAAATCTCATTCTTCCACTAGAACGTAATTATACAGACCATAATTTCTGAATTATTGCTGAGAAGCAATTGGAGCCATTTACCCCTTAATAATCTGGCTTTGGTAGCTTGTTAACTCTGTAGGAGATGGAGAAGACAATTAATTTGTGTATTGATTCCTAATTATAAGTGTTTCTTAGAACCTGCAAGTCAAGGAAACAGTGAAATCAACTGGACGTCAATGGGAGAGTTAATTGCATGCCTGAGAAATTGTTTTTGAAAATACTGAGTGAGGGAAGGACACCCCTTCAAAGAAACCACATGGATATGTGTTTTAAGGCTGTGTGTTCTATAGGCAATCTTTGTTTTATACTCATTTAAAAAGTTTTAAAACTTTTCCTCAAATGTTTGGGGTATTACAATGGAAGAGGAGGGAAGGGCCTCCTCAGCATGGACACTGTCCAATAGCTGCTTGCAACACAATCAACATGCCCCTGTAGCTATTACACCAACTTCTGATGATGGTGCTGGGAACTAGTTTACGCATTTCTGTAGAAAACTCCCAAGACTTGGAAAAGAAAGACTACACACAATAGGGATGGAGGTATGGAACATTTATTTTATGGACAATTGTTCATATCCAAACGTTCACTTTCTCTGATGCAAGGACAGAGATTGGAAGGAACTTGTTACAAATAACACAAATATTTGTAACTAGTTACTTTTAGATAAGGTATTATAATGAATAGTTACAGTTACAGCAAATGTAATGCAACAACCAGTTAAAAAATCCTTTTAGGTGTGAAGAATGATGTTCAGTAACTTATGACAATTAATCTTTTGGAGCATCTTGAAGCATTTTTAGAGCCTTTAGACAGGAATTATCCAGGTTTGATGTAATTCTCTCAGATATCCAAAGTGGCAAAAGTTTTGTATTTAAGTATTTGCAAGCTTTGCAGGACTGGAGCAGGGCTGTTAATGACAAGATATTTTGTCAAAGATGTTGCTTTTCAGGGAAGCCTTCCACACCAACCCCAGCTGACCACCTTCTTCCCCTTTTTTTCTCTCCCTTCCTCTTCTTCCCTCCCGTCTTTTCCTCCATCCGGTCTAGGGATTCATCGGTGCCATCTGGTTTTTTTAGGGTTATTGTTGCTGGTTTTAATGTCTCCTTTTTTATTTTTGTTTTTAATTATATGTGTTGTGACCTGCCCGGAGTAGTGCTGTGATAATAATGGGAGTGGGATACAAATGGTAGAAAACAAACAAACAAACAAACAAATAAATAAAGCAGGTTGCCACCAACTGGGCGGTATAGAACATACATATTTACATACATAAGTTAAATTAAATTAAATTTTAATGGAGAGTCCATCCTGGGACATGAGACTACCGGAATAAGTCCAACCTAAGCTGTGTGATTCTCTCTTTTTTTCCCCTGTAGGAGATAAAACAAAAACCAGAAGAGACGCTCATTCTGGAGAGCAACCCCTTGGAATGGACGGTGTCAGACGTGGTGAGATTTATCAAGCTCACAGACTGTGCTCCTCTTGCTAAAATATTTCAGGAACAGGTACTTCCTTCTACTGCCTCTTCTGAATCTCTCTCTCCCACGCCTCTCTTTTAAGGACCCATGGCAGGGAGGGTGTGGGGCAAGGGGGCACCACCCTCTTGAAATTTTGGGGTGGAGTGCCCCACTATTCCAGTCCATGTGTTGACACACCATGGAATGGTGCAATTCCTAAAATGCCGAGCTCAAAAAGGTGGCTTATTTTGGTGGGGGGCTACAACCGCCAAAATCCCTCGGCCAGCATAGCCACTAGCCGTGGTGGGTGAGAAATATGGGACCTTGTCACCCCAAAGAGAGTCATTTTTTCAACCCCTGCTAAAAGGGGTACGTCTTCTTGTTCTCTTCCCTTTGGCAGGATATTGACGGTCAAGCTCTCCTGCTGCTGACCCTTCCGACGGTGCAGGAATGCATGGAGCTGAAGCTTGGCCCCGCTATCAAACTGTGCCACCAGATTGAACGCGTCAAACTGGCTTTTTATGCCCAGTATGGCAACTGAGGGCAGCCCTTTTCCCTAGAACTGAGTAACTCCAAAACACATCAAGGCGGCTGCTGAGCAGACCCTCTTTTCTTCGTCCAAGATTCCCGTTGGCGTTCGTCAAGATTAGGATCTAGCGAAGAATCATCCATGATGGCAGGGTACAAGAGCAGAGACGGATATGATACAAGGAACCAGCCAGTAAACCAAGGGCAAAGAACCGCTTTCCACCCAAGGTCCAGAGTTCAACTTTAGAGAAGCATTTGGGGGCTTCATTCCTCAGTGGGGCTGGACACAAAGGGATGGGACCAACAAATATGAGTTTTGTTGTTGTTTAGTCGTTAAGTCGTGTCCGACTCTTCGTGACCCCATGGACCAGAGCACGCCAGGCCCTCCTGTCTTCCACTGCCTCCCGGAGTTGGGTCAAATTCATGTTGGTCACTTCGATGACACTGTCCAACCATCTCGTCCTCTGTCGTCCCCTTCTCCTCTTGCCTTCACACTTTCCCAACATCAGGGTCTTTTCCAGGGAGTCTTCTCTTCTCATGAGATGGCCGAAGTATTGGAGCCTCAGCTTCAGGATCTGTCCTTCTAAAATATCAATTTAGGTTAGCCTAAAGCTCTGACTGCTCGTTATTAAATGCTTTGGAGATGCACTTAAGCCTATGAGAACAAGGAGGAAAGGGTCCTGGCAGGTGGAACTCTATCAAATAATTAGACTATGGAGAAGGGGGGTTGCAACCCCAAGAAGGCCAAATTCAGCCCCAGTGCATCCAGTATTCCACCTCTGCCTTAACTTGTACCCTGGAAACTGGAGGTGTCAGTACTCCATTTTTGTGTATATTCATCTTCGAAGTCTGTCACAGACATGCTGCTGCCTGAGCTGAGGCAAAAAAGAATTCTTTCCTCCTCACATTCCACAGGCAGAAGCAAACCTCGAGTGGCAATCGAACCCTCCTTCTACACCAATGGTGAGACCTCATCCTATACCTCACAGAAGCAAGCTACTTGACACCCAGAGCCTCGTCTTAAAGTCACTCCCCTCTGATGGGGCAACTGTTTCACTCTGTTTCGTAGTCTTCAAAAAAACTTCAGTTACAAACATTACTTTTTCTGACTACAGCTCCCAGAATCCCCTGGAGCTTCTGGGATTTGTAGTCCAAACCAATAACATTTCCCACTTCTCCATTTACATCACTGTGTACTATTTTGCCTCCCTTCAGAAAACCTTGGGGAAAAGTAATTGAATGGGCGGTGCTTTGGATTCTCTGCTGAAAAATGTGGCATAATTCTCAGTTCCTCACACCAGGTTTTCGGGGTACTTTGGGGAAAGCTCTGGCACATGAGGTAGTATGGATTAGTTTGGAAATTACATTTTCCAGTGAATGCCATTGCTTGTAACTCGTAACCTTTGGGGGTGAAGAAGATGTAGTAAACTTGCATTTCAAAACTAACACAATGATTACCATTCCCTTATAGGGATAACAGTTAACAATTTTTAGTTACTTTGAAATGGTACTTTCAAAGGGCATATTTAGAAACATTTTAACAGGCGCTTTCCTAGGTCCTAAGGGGTTTTTCCTAAAAAGTAACATAAAGTAACCAAATATATATATTTCAACAAATGACATAAGTTAAGATGGAAGCCCTTTGAATCCCATAGCCAGCATGATTTAATCAAGACAGTGTCGACCACAGTTGTGCAACAAGACTCTGGATTTAATTGTCCTACAGAAGTTCCTAATTACGGAATGAATTGTATATTAATTCACTCACGTCGAAATGTGGCACTCCAGCCTTCCTCCACAGAGGGGCCCTCCTGCTCACCCTGGCAATGTGGGGACCGGGCCTTGAGCGGAAATGGACCTTTAAAGCAAAGATGCACACAAAATGATAGGCCAGAGAGAGACGTAGGTGGTGTCTTCCCTTTATTCTGATTGGTCTAAGGTGTGCAGGAGCAGCTTTGCGATTGGGCCACGGTACTGAATAGCACAGTCCAACGGGAAGTCTGCACTTCCAGACCTCTGACCAACCAGAATGAAAAGAGTGGACTTCAGGTGCGATTAGACTGCAATTTAGCTCACTTTTGGACCACCTTGGGCAGTGGTTTCCAACCTTGGGTCCCCAGGTGTTCTTGGACTAAAATTCCCAGAAGCCTTGACCACACCACTGGCCAGGATTTCTGGGAGTTGTAGTCCAAGAACATCTGGGGACTGAAGGTTGGGAACCACTGGCCTAAGGCATGGTCCAGTTTTGTCGGTTTTCCAGCCACCAGACATACCACAGGCATGAGATGGTGAACCAGCCTGATTCTGCTTTGTGTCCAATCCACACCGTTTTTAACCCAGCAGCCGGACTACTGTTATTTGAAGCTGGGGCAGAGCAATCAGGACTGGGTCACTTTAAAGTGATGCTTTCAAGACTGCACCGAGCGAAGAGACCCTTTCCACGGCAATCCAGTATCACCATCTGATCACACCCTATGGCAACAGTGGCATGGCAGAAAAGGAAGACATACGAACAGATTTTGGAGGCAGCCGGAAGCCACAGTCCCAAACTCGCCTGTTTGCATCCTAAAATCCTGCCCTGGCAATCTCATTAGCTTCGCAAATTTGCGGGCAGAATTTAAAAAAAAAGTTATCATGGAACAGGAGGTTACAATTTGAGAGCACCTGGGGGAAAGATCTTTTTTGAACACATGCTTGGTGTACATTTCAGAACAGATGGAGAATCAGCACTGCTATCTGACCTTTGCTATCTGCAGGCCAACATGGCATGTCTGTTAATTCTGCTGTACAAGATTGTATTCTGTATGTATCTGTAGATACCGTTTCGTGTACATAATGGGGGGGGGGGGGGGAAGCTATATTCAGAGTTATATTTTAATTTTTAATTGACAAGAAACGGAGAACTTTTTACTTGAAGAAACGTAAGCCAGATTATTAATAAAGGCACTGAAGAAGATATTATAATCTCTCTTTCTCCTGTCCTGAATGTACATTTGGCCCATTCGTGGAAGATGACGGGTCCAAATGGATGAGGAAGTTCTTCAGATGACGCAGTGCAACCAGCCATGTTAGCTATTATAGCTCAATGGTTACCACTTATCCCATAGGACCCTCTGTTCAGTTTTAGCTACATGGCAGGTAAGCAGGTGGTTTAAATGGTCTTCTCCACACTGGGGAGAGCTGTACTAATGCTAGTCGTTGTGTTTAAACGAATCTAAAATAGTGGCTGTCAAGTGTGGAGAGAGGAATTGAGCTCCAGCTAGCCTCCTGTTGAGAAGCAATGCTGAGGATTATCCCCGTGTTTGCCCTTCACCCTGGCCACTTGCATACGAACACATGAACATTAAGATGCACATGAACCCTAAGTACATAGCCTGCTGTGGTTTGCTTGTCAATAACATTTGAGATGTCTTGCTAGCATTAGCTGCTAAGAGATTCTATTCATGGTTGTAGGTTTTTCAGGCTGTTTGGCCGTGTTCCGAAGGTTTTTCTTCCTAACATTTCGCCAGTCTCTGTGGCTGGCATCTTCAGAGTTCTAACTCCTGTCCTCTGAAGATGCCAGCCTCAGAAACTGGTGAAACATGAGGAAGAAAAACCTTTGGAACATGGCCAAACAGCCCGAAAAACCCTACAACAACCATTGGATCCCGGCCATGAAAGCCTTCGAGAATACAGATTCTATTCAACTCAATGAGATTTTTGTGGGATTCCGATTCTTTTTCATATATTTTGGTACCTATAATCAGTCTGGCTGCCACATTTTGGACCTGCTGGTGCTTCTGTACTAGCTTCAAGGGCAGCCCTACGTAGAAAGCATTACAGTAGTCTATTTTGAAGATTACCAAAGGATGAACCTCTGTTGCTAGTCCTTTCCTCTCCAGGTAGGGGCGAAGTTGATGAAAAGCACTCTTGGCTACAACAGATGTTACAAAACTGAAATATGCCCTACACCTCAGCAATTAGCAAGTTACAGAAACCTTCCAGAAAAATGCTAATATGAATCCAGGCCATGATTCTATGAAATTCTGCAGTTTTGGTATAGATTTATCAAAAGCAAGGTGAAATAAAGATACATCCCTGCTCCCCATCTGTTGAAAACATCAATACGTAAATTTCTTAGAAGTCAGCCTTTTTGTCTTCTTGATAATAAGGGGAAGAGCGGCGGATCATTACATTAGTCTATTCTTAGCAATCTGCTAACTAGTCATTTATGGCTCACATGTGCAAAGCAAATAATGTCACCATTGTCTTAAAACAGGCATAAAGCCCTCATTAAGGTAAATTAGGTTTTATTTAACCGCACCATTAAAAGAATAACGTTTATTTTGGTTGTACAACAACCCATAACATCTCACTAGGAAACTCAGCTAATAGTTTACACAATCAGATGTTTGTAGCTCTTCTGACAGTTAAATTGTACAGTTTCTGCAAACTCCCATTAATGACAAATAAATGGAAACTCAGTTGGTGATGCCATCTGCTTCTCATCTGGGAAAGGGTTCCATGTCATTCCAACACAATCTGTTAAGATCCTCTTGTTGAGCAATGCAGCTTGCTAAAGAGGAGAGATCCCACGGCTATGACTCTCATGCACCAGGATGAGATTTCCGTTCCATCTTCCCAGATCATGCTCTGTTGCAAAACCCAGATGGATCCAGACCTATAAAACAGGTGTTCTTCAGCATTGTCACTATAGCACATTTGGACATGATGTCTCCAAGTTTCATCCAATTGTATAGGGGGGTTTTTTGCCAATGGGTTAGGGGTATGCATTAGCCAATGGAGTTTTTGGTATTCTCACAAAAGTTAACCCTACTGCAGTTCACTGGAATTCCTAACAGGGACAAAAGATACAGTTCACCCAGTGCAATAGGTATGGTTTGATTTAATCTCGACTTTTGCAGGGGGTTGGACGTGATGACCCATTGGTCATCACGTCCAGCTCCTCAGCTCTACATCCATCCTTACTTACCCGCTTTGCTTTTCTCCCTTGAATTGCACAGATCTGAACAGCACAGTTTTGCTTATACATGGATTTTTAATAAATATTCCGACAAATAAATAATCTATAAGTAAATATTCAATAAATAATGTGCCCCTGGCCACCCAGAACCCCATGAGTTCAACACTGAAGGTGTCAACGTGGTCTTGTGGTGGTGGTTTAGTCGTTAAGTCATGTCCGACTCTTCTTGACCCCATGGACCAGAGCACGCCAGGCCCTCCTGTCTTCCCCTGCCTCCTGGAGTTGGGTCAAATTCATGTTGGTCGCTTCGGTGACACTGTCCATCCATCTCGTCCTCTGTCGTCCCCTTCTCCTCTTGCCCTCACACTTTCCCAACATCAGGGTCTTTTGCAGGGAGTCTTCTCTTCTCATGAGATGGCCAAAGTATTGGAGCCTCAGCTTCAGGAGTAAACCATGAGGCCTCAACGTGGTCTACTTGCTTCCAAACACAACATCTTTCATTAGATTAAGTGGTCATAAGAATGAGTTCTCTTCCAATGATAAGAAGAGAACCCCAATAGAGAGAACTATTCTGTCCCTCCTCCTCTTCTCTCTGTGTTTGTATGTGTGTGTATGTGTGTTTGTGAATCAACTGTTCATGTTTTGTAGTTATGTTTTGGGGAGCATAAGAGTTATACATGGATTTTTAACGACATGGGGTCCGGCAGCCCTAACCCCAGCATTGTTGAAGTGTGTTTACTTACCTCTTTCCTTTTTTCCACTTCAGGTTTGTGGCACAAGAGGATTCAGGTATCGTTCAGGTGCAGCCATTGAGCAGGGTGGCCACCGCAAGGAAAAGACAGGGCCTCAGGGATTCCATTTGGACATCAAAATCCCTGATCATTTCCAAGACTGGCTGGGGCTTCTTGGAGTTAAAGTCTAAAACATCTACGGGGCTAAAAGGTCCCCTGGGGTAACAACACAACAGAGTTGAAACTACTTGACCTCATGGCTTTGAGGTGACTTTGCCATTCTGATTCAGGATCCAAAGCCAGGATTACATTCTCTAAACGGAAACTGGGCAAAAGGACAACCACACAATGGTTTTTACCCTCTTCTATTGGGCTGTTCTTTTTGTGACCAGTCACACAAAGGGCTGTACACCTGAGCTCACAACCCTGTCTGTGAATGGTGGTACAAGAGAATTCATTTTCCCTTCTGTCATCATGTTCAAGTTAACAGGATTCTTACCCAAATGTTTGTTTCACTATTTAACTTGAACTTAGCAGTGGTCAAGCTGGCTAACAGACTCTGGGAGCCCTGTTTCGATTAAAAATGAAATGAAAGCCGAGCTGTGTCAAAAACCCTAGTGCGAAACTAAGCACCCAAGATTCAAGCTGTGACCGTGGAAGAATAAATCCTTTTTCTTAATGGCAATGTGATTGCTAGATGGTGGTAATACGTTTTCTTCCATTACCTCCTAAAGAGGGAATCCTATGAGGTCATGCCTCCTTCAAGAAGCGCCACTGTGACAGGGCCCCTGAACCCAATCAGGAACTATTCAAGTAAGAAAACCAAGTCACTGAAGAGGATTTCAGGGAAATGGCAACAAGTGACAAGAGGGTCTCACGGTGCCGATCTTGCTTCCTTGCTAATGAGTAGTTCCTTGAGGTTGATTCGCTGATGGCCTCCGAGGAGGTATTTCTTGAATGGTGGCTAGCAGTTCCAAACCAGCCCATGTTCTGTCTTGAGTTTTCGCAACCTCGCATGCTGCCCTTAGTAGGTGTGGCTGGGAGGGTCCTTTCTGGGCTGGGGTGACTGTCAATCTATCTAGCACAAACCAATCTTTTTTTCCCCACCTCCAAATTCAAAGAGAGCCCCACCTCTTTGCTCAGGGTTCTTTTCCCCTCTCTGATATCTTTCAGAAGCAGAGAGTCTGTTGAAGTCTTTTGCTGAAAGCAATCAGGTTGGTCAGTTTGCTGTTTCATTGCCAGGAACGAAACCTTTTGTTCTTCCCCTAATGTCTCAGAGTGAGGTACTGAGACTGTAAGTGCCAGTTAATGAGAAAAGGGGGTGGATGACGGGGGAACGTGAAACACCATGAAATAAATGACACGGGTATTTCACGTGTTTCACACTGGAGGCATTCAAGAAAAACTTAGATAATCACCTGGCAGATATGCTTTGATTGTATTCCTGCCTTGAGCAGGGGGTTGGACTTGATGGCCTTGTAGGCCCCTTCTAACTTCACTTTTCTATGATTCTATGAAGGACAGGAGCTTGTGTATCTCAGGAGGTGTGAACTCACATGGAGCTGTGGACTGGAGCGCAAGAGGCCTCAAAGCTTGGCTGTGCTAATGAACCTAGTAGCCCCACACATCAGGCTAATGGAAGGAGTCACTTACATCACCAGACTGAATTATTTTGTTCATTCGTTCGTGGAGAGCTGCGGATTTGTACCAGTAATTCATGCTGGCCTTGTCAGAGCATAATATACTCTGATCTTCCCAAGGAAGCACATAAGAGTGCTCTAGCTGCATTTGCTTTAATAGCCAAACCTAATTTTGATGCTTCATTGGGCTGCTGTACAGGAGGCTGTTTATCCGGTCAGGAAAGAAAAATCAGAGTGCCTTCTGGCCCACTGGGCCATTTGCAGTGCTGAGAAGAGAACAGTAGTCTGTTGAATGAAACAGGGCCACATTTAGAAACTCTTTTCTCGGACTAGGAAAACCCAAAGAGTAGGAATTGAGGACATAAAAATACTTCTTCCCAGAGCGCAGAATCCACTGAAATGAATTCAACGAATGATTGATTAATTTTTCTGGCCCCAGTATCCAAATTTTGCCACCAGGAGACTGAATTTTGTGCCACAGCAGACGTAGCAGCAGTAGGAGGAAAACATCGCTATCAGATCGGCAGTTTTACTCCAAGAAGTCACTAGGGAATGAAATTCTTTGTGGTAGCCTTTCTCTGCAAGGGGAAAATAGTTAATCTGTGGTAATACTAATTCCCCTTAATACCAGGATTGTTGTTGTTTAGTCGTTAAGTCGTGTCCGACTCTTCGTGACCCCATGGACCAGAGCACGCCAGGCCCTCCTGTCTTCCACTGCCTCCCGGAGTTTGGTCAAATTCATGTTGGTCGCTTCGATGACACTGTCCAACCATCTCGTCCTCTGTCGTCCCCTTCTCCTCTTGCCTTCACACTTTCCCAACATCAGGGTCTTTTCCAGGGAGTCTTCTCTTCTCATCAGATGGCCAAAGTATTGGAGCCTCAGCTTCAGGATCTGTCCTTCCAGGGAGCACTCAGGGTTGATTTCCTTCAGAATGGATAGGTTTATTCTCCTTGCAGTCTAGGGGACTCTCAAGAGTCTCCTCCAGCACCACAATACCAGGATTAGCCAAGGCCATATTATTCATAAGGCTGACCAGGTTGAAGCCTAGGGCCTCACAGAGACTAGAGACCAGTCAGTTTTGTGTTTTGTGTGTGTGTGTGTGTTTGTTTGTTTTTTTGCTGAGGTGCTTTCATGAAGAAACAAACAGTATACTTACTTGGATGTTTAAGTTTTGGACTTTAATTTCTTCATGCTGATACAATCCTGATGAAGTGGTGTTTAATCCACGAAAGCTCACTTTATTGTGTGACTATTTTTTAGTGGTCTATAAAGGTATCACCTATTATTGCATTTTGATTTTATTTTGTTTGGACCACACGCCTGCCCTTTACTTAAACAGTAAACAGTAAGTAAACAAATAAACAGTGAAACGTAAGTATACAAATATTTAAAAGTATGTAAAAAGTAAGTATACAAATATTAGAAAGAATCAAAGACCATAATAAACATGGTAAACAAAAGCAACACAAAAGGCACAACAATCCAGTTAAAAACTCCACCCAGGCAGCCAGTCACTAAGGGAGAGCCTGCCTGAAGAGAAAGGTCTTTGCCTGCCTGCAGAAGGACAGCAAAGATGGGGCCAGTCTGGTCTCCAGTGGGAGGGAGTTCCAAAGTCTGGGAGCAGCCACAGAGAAGGCTCTCTCCCGTGTCTCCACCAAACACAGTTGGAATTATTTTTATTGTACTAAGTAACATTTTCTAGTTATTTTTAACAGCTATCTTTAAAGGACATTTGTATAAGCCTTTTGTCAAGAATTCTTCAAATTTTACGCCATTCTCATTCATCTTAAGCGGCAAGGGAGATACTTTTCAGTATCATCTTTCATCATTTTGTATTTTTAAGCTGCAATATGAGAATTGGCCACTGAAGTGAACCGGAGAGTATTTGACAAAACACAACAAATTACTTTTGAGAGTGGAACAGCGGTGATAATAAAGATCACCCAGCTACAGCAAAGTAATGAGCGGTGCAGTGAGTGAAAAATATGCCCCATGTTTTGTGATGCTCAGCAGGGGTATTAGCTATAAGAGCCATATTAAAGGGTTTTAAAATGTACCACCATGCTAGCGGTAGCAGAAATAAAGATGAAAGACTGTAGATTTTTCTAATGCACCTTTTCTTCGTAATTCTGAGAGCTGGTGAAGAGGCATCTTTAAGAGAAAAACAACAACCTGCTGTTATTGAGAAATACCCAGGAAATGATGTATTTCTGTGTGTACACATTTCTCAGAAAACAAAAGAGAAAATGTTCTCTGAAAATATTCTCTTAAAAGCTTAGTTTGACAAAGAACCAAAAGACAAAAATTACTCAAGACAAAAATAAAAATAATAGTTTCTTGGGCTAAAAAAAAACCCACTGCTGAAGTAGCAAGAGGGTGAAAAGCTCTCTCTGTGTGTGTGTGTGTGTGTGTGTGTGTGTGTGTTTGTGTGTCTGTGTATCTGTCTGTGTATCTGTGTGCGTGTGTTGCCTCGTTTACTCCTGTTTGAATGTGACACCCGAGACTAGACCAAAATAAGTGCTAATTGTTTTTTGCCTTTGCTTTTAAGGGATGACGGCTTTTACACAAACCATTTATTTTCCAGGGCATTGCTAGGATAACTTTATTCTCTCAGCAAAAAAAAGGGGCTCTGTTGTGCCAAAATGTGCCATTTAGTAATACAGTGTCCCTGATTGCTTATAAACCATACCCTTTATTGAATATTACCACTGGCAGAGTTGTTTATTATAGTAGTGATTTGCTTAATGCTTGTAAAAAAAAGTCCTATAACTGAAATGCATTTTGGGTTGTCGCTTTCTTTCCACTAGCTTATACCCAGACATACTGCATCCTGATGCACATTATTTGGGGGAGCAAAAAACGAGAGACAGGTACTATGTATTTAATATGAACATTCTTGCTTTCAAAAGCTTCATTCAGAAAACGTTGCCTGCTTCTTCTTTAGTGGCGCAGAACATTTTTAAAATCCTAGCAGGAACACTGTGAAGCCCTAAGTTTCCTCTAAGACCATTAAAAGAAGGGGCTCAGGATCTATCTAGTTAGCACAAAAGTATTCATGTCTGTGTTGTGTGCATAACAATTTTTTGAAGAAAGTTGTGCAGGAATTTTCATTGAGACCAAATGTCTCGGTCCCTCATGCGCAGACATGTTCACATAAATCCGGTCATGTTAACTTGATGCCAGCACAACCGAGACTGGCCTCTGGAAATGTAACACGTTCAAGTTCTATGGGGCTATTTGCTTACTGTATATGAAACAGAAGCACAGTTTCACAAAATGAGTCTCTTCTTATTTGCATTTATATAACAGACAACATGAGCAATTATAACAACAAAATGCTACCCTTTTTGCAGCCAAGACCTTGGCAGTAGCACCAACACAGCATTTGCTTGTAGAATTTGCAAAGTTCAAATGTCCCTTTAATTTCAAAGTCAGGAAAAAAAAAATCCAAGGTATCTTCCTCAACTGGGTTTGGTATCCAGAACACAGAAGAATCTTCCAAACCCTCAAACAAGTTGGCAAGGACCTCAGTAGTCCAAGTGGCAGCAACAGCTCCAGCTTTTTCAGCTCTCCCACTTTTTCTAAGATTCAAATCTCTTACTCGCAGCCCTGCTCTTCTCTTCGTCCCATCCCTTTAGACCGAAACAATATTTCAAAGGGGGTTACAGGAACATTTAATTTTTGTTTGTTTGGCTTTCATCCAGCCCCATCTAATGGCATGCCACTACTCTGAGCAGATTGCATATATGAAACATAAATGTAAAAATACCCCAAACCCGCCTCAATTTACACTAATAAAACTAACCCCTTTTTTAGATTCTGGGGTTCCTTTTTTGCACCAGAGAAGACCAGGGGTTAAATGTAAAAAAATAAGTCCCAATCTTGGCAGCAGTGATCCAGTAGAGAGATTTGACTTTTAAAGGCTCCTCCCCCCCCCCCCCCCCGTCCTGAGACTCCCCGAGACTCAGGGAGCCTCAGAACCTAAAATGGGAGGAGGGGAGAGAGGGGGGAGCTTTTAATTAGTGTAAATTAATTTTTTCTGGCGCCCAATCTGGGGTAGGCCAGGGAGTTATGTAACAGGATTTTGCCAATTATTTTACAAAATAGTATTATACCTAATAGAATAATTGGTGAAATTTTGTTGCGCAGTGACTCAAAAGCGATAACTTTAGAAGTGAATTGCATACAACAGATAAAGTCTACGGAGATTTCTTAACTGGAGGTAATTCACCTCTAAAAGTTACTCCTTTTGCCTAAATGCACAACAGGATTTTGGCCAGTGTATTATGGCCCAAGCCTTGCCCTTTGTGACATCATATCCTGTTCCCTGTGGCGATTTGCAAAAAAAGGAAGCTACCACAGTGCTTCCTGGGAAGTGTAGTCTCACTGCCTATTACGGTCTACAGACACAGGTCTATAGTCTCACTGTCTAATACGGTCTCCTCCCAAAGAACTACTATTCCAAAGAAGGACCACAACAACTCCATTTTTCTACCACAAGAAATAGGGAGGCCGGAAAAAGCGTTAAATAGTTCATCACTACTATGATGATGATGATGATGATGATTAATAATAATAATAATAATAATAATAATAATAATAATAATAATAATAATAATAATAATAATAATAATAATAATAGGCCACAAAGTTTATTTTGATGTATGGCAACCCTTTCCAAGGGACGTGGTGGCGCTGAGGGTTAAACCGCAAAGCCTCTGGGCTGCAAGGTCGAAAGATCAGCAGTTCGAATCTACGCAGCGGAGTGAGCTCCCGTCGCTCATCCCAGCTCCTGCCAACCTAGCAGTTCAAAAGCATGTAAAAATGCGAGTAGATAAATAGGTACCACCTCAGTGGGAAGGTCACGGCGTTCCGTGTCTAGTCGCGCTGGCCACGTGACAATGGAAACGGTCTACGGACAAACGCTGGCTCTACGGCTTGGAAACGGGGATGAGCACCGCCCCCTAGAGTCGGACATGACTGGACAATTTTTCAAGGGGAACCCTTTACCTTTACATTTTAACCCTTTCCATGGTTTTCTAGACAGAGAGCACAGGTTGGCTGTTATGTGCCCGTGATTTATAGCAACCTTATGAGCAATCTCCAAATTGTTCCGTCCTCAACTGCCCTGCTCAGGTCTTATAGACTCAAGCCTGTGGGTTCCTTTAAGGAGTCAGTTCATCTCACATTTGGTCTTCTTCTTTTCCTGCTGGCTTCCACCTTTCCCAGCACTATTGTTTCCAGAAAACAATAGGTTCAGGCTTAATTTTATCTAGGACCCGCTTGTTCATCTTTCTGGCAGTCCAGGATAATCTGCAAAGCTCTCCTCCAGCACCACATTTCAAAGGAATCATTTTTTTTCCCTGTCAGCTTTTTTTAACTGTCCAGCTTTCACATCTATACATGGTGATCGGAAATATAAGAGTGTGGATGATCTTGGTGTTCATTCCAGTGACACATCCTTACACTGGATGATTATTTTTCCCCGTTCCTTCATTGCTGCCCTTCTGGGTCTCAGTTGTTTCTGATTTCTTGGGGTTTGCCAGTCCCTTCTTCTGGGGGTGCTCTGGGATGGTACAGCTTTGCCCAAAAGCTACCAAACCATAAACAAAGGCTCAGGGCACCTTTACAACTAACAGATTTATCTGTCTGCTTGTTTATTCTCGGTTTTGTTATACCTTCTGGAACAGACTATCATAACTCTTCCTTGGATGCAAGAATTTTTGTGAAATATTTCCCCTGTCAAAACTCTCCCTTGTATTTCGGTTTTTGTCCTATTAAATTTTATGTGCCATTTCTGGTTGTGATTTTATTGCTGAAGATTGGAACTGTTTATTATGTCCCCAATGTATCTATCTGGCCAGAATCCTATTGGGGGAAATGATATGCATAAAAGCAGTCACACAACAGAGTTCTTCTTTGTCTAGCTGTCCACCACACAGCTGGTTGCGTGATCTTTTAGGCAACCAGGAAACACAGGGAGTAAAACCAGTCGGCTGAAAAGGTAGAATTTCTTGTTTGATTGGCCTTATACAATTCTGTATGGGGACGTGGTGGCGCTGTGGGTTAAACCGCAGAAGCCTCTGTGCTGCAAGGTCGGAAGACCAGCCGTCGTAAGATCGAATCCACGCGACGGAGTGAGCTCCTGTCGCTTGTCCCAGCTCCTGCCAACCTAGCCGTTCGAAAGCATGTAAAAATGCAAGTCGATAAATAGGTACCACCACGATGGGAAGGTAACGGCGTTCCGTGTCTAGTCGCGCTGGTCACGTGACCACAGAAACTGTCTTCGGACAAACGCTGGCTCTACGGCTTGGAGACGGGGATAAGCACCGCCCTCTAGAGTCGGACACGACTGGACTAAATGTCAAGGGGAACCTTTACCTTTACCTATACAATTCTGTACAGTTTCTGACCTTTATTTGTATTTTTTTTATATAATCGCCCCAAATGGCAAATTATTCAGAAGCCTCATTTCCTATTTCAAAAAAAGGCTTTTAAGGGGAGCCTAATTATGTTTAAGTAAAAAAAAAGTGTGCCCCCCAGAGGAAGCAGTTTCTGGGGAAGCAGGGTTTGGGTGGAAAAAATATTTGGGGGTGTTAGGGGCCTTGCAAATTTCTGCACTTTATTTCCCACATGTTCAAATCATGTTGGTTCAGTCTCCAAAGTGCACTCCCAATCTGAGACTAAGCTGAGTTCAGTGGGCCTTTCTGTCAGGTAAGGCAGAGCGCAGAGTTTAATCAGGTACTCATCAGGACATCCCTTAGAGACACTCCCTACAACGACAGCCCAAAGGTACAGGCAGCTAGCTTGGTCCACAACAATTAATGAAGAGCAGGTCTTTTGTAAAGCTAATGGCTCTTAGTTTCCCATTCAGGACCAAATCACCCTCAAATGTTTTGCATTAGAACAGAGAGACTTTACAACAAGGCATTGTTTGTGGGAAAATTCAGTTCCCTTCTAGCTATAACGAGGTTTTTACCTTAATTAAGAGGCAGGGATTAAATAATCTAACAGTTCCTGCTCATCAGACAGCCAAACGGGTGTCAACCTGAAAGATCCTGGCTCCCCTCCACTCCCGCAAGTAAGTGGGTTTTGGATGGCAGCCTAGTGTTATGAGCCCATGATTCTTAAAACATGATTTCTCGGACACTTTTTCTGACATAACGGTGAAGACAGAAAATAATAGGAGCTATAGTACAATACTTCTGGAGTACACAAGATTGAAGAAGGCTGTTCTTTATTTATATATTTATTTGGTTGGTTTTAAATAATCTCTTTAGGATTCCTGTTTGATGCCTGCCCTGAGTTACCTTGTAAATCCACTGGATTAAAAGCCATCAGTTGGAATCATATTAATTTTGGTTAAGTTTGGTTGCGTACAGTTCTGGTCGCCGCACCTCAAAAAAGACATCGTGGAACTGGAAAAAGTGCAGAAGAGAGCGACTCAAATGATGACTGGGCTGGGGCACCTCCCTGATGAGGAAAGGTGACAGCGTTTGGGGCTCTTGAGTCTAGAGAAAAGGCGCCTGAGGGGGGACATGATTGAGACGTCTAAAATGATGCAGGGGATGGATCAAGTGGAGAGAGGGAAGCTCTTTTCCCTCTCATGCAATACCAGAACCAGGGGACATCCGCTCCAATGGAGTGTTGGGAGAGGGAGAACAGACCAAAGAAAAGATTTCTTGACCCAGCGTGTGGTTAGTCTGTGGAACTCCTTGCCACAGGATGTGGTGACGGCATCTGGCCTAGATGCCTTGAAAAGGGGACTGGACAGATTTCTGGAGGAAAAGTCCATCGCAGGTGACAAACCGTGATGGGGATGTATAATCTCCAGGCTTAGAAGGAAGGGACCTCCAAATGCCAGATGCAGGGGAGGGAGATCAGGAGACAGGTCTCTTGTTGTCTCGTGTGCTCCCAGAGGCATCTGGTGGGGCCACTGTGAGATCCAGCAAGTTGGACTAGATGGGCCCTTGGCCTGATCCAGCAGGGCTCTTCTTATGTTCTTAATTATATGCCATCAAGCTGATTCAGACTTAACAAAACCTACCCAGAGTTTTCTAGGTGTTCAGACGTGGTTCAGCTGTCCCTCCTGCTGGTGACACTCTGGAAGTGTGCAGCTTGTGTAAATCTGCACAACAGGCAGGGCAGGTGATCCCACCACACATACTTCAAGTGATCTCAACCGGCCCTTCCTGTAGGGGACATAAGGAGGATTTGAACTCTGAGCCTCTGGTGCTCCAGCCTACTAAGCTATATCAGTTCTTACAAAAAGGTGACACAGGAATGCCTAAAATATAGAGTAAAACAAGACATAAATTAAAACCATCACAGAAGACACATTGCCTGTGACTTGTGAACAGTGTAATGGAAAATAGAAAATGATGCTGCAGAACACAGTATCAATCTTTTATGTGGAGCTAGGATATGTGTCACAACTAATTAAAATAATAAGGCTTCTGCTGGTCTTGATGACTGCCTAGGGAAGCTGGGGGGGGGGGGAAAGAGCTGAGATGATGAAGTTATCCAATTAGATTACATAAAGAAAAAAAAGAGGGGAAATGTAATGATGAGAGTTTTGGGAAAACAGAATTTTATCCGTAGCTGTAGAAATAAGAATCATAATTAAGACATATCGCTAGTTTTAAGGATTCTAGCTTGGAAAATCAGTTGGTTGCTTCTGTATTGGTGTTTTTTAAAAAGAATCTGGCGCCATAATAGAGGTGGTAAAGCTTCTAGCTTTCAGACTCTTTCATAAAGTTATTGTTAATGCTACCCTAGATACCGAGTGTGGAGAGGGTGACAGACTAGGAGTCAGGCGGCATGGATTCGAATCCCTGATCAGCCATGGACACTCACTGGGGGTGTGGAAGTGGTAAATCCACTCCTTAAATATCTCACTTACCTTGAAAGCCCCATTAGGGTGGCTCTAAGCCAGTTCGAACTTGACGGCTCTGAACAACATCGTTACCCTGGCACCATGGTGTCCAATGGTTTCCGTTTACTCTAGAGCAGTGGTTCCCAACCTTGGGTCCCCAAAAATTCTTGAACTAAAACTCCCAGAAGCCTTCACCACTAACGGGGCTGGCCAGGATTTCTGGGAGTTGCAGTCCAAGAACCTCTGGGGAGCCGAGGTTGGGAACCACGGCTATAGAGAAAAGCTAGCAGAGCACAGCTTCCCTTTTAAATGGAACAAGGTAAACACCACTATTAATATAAATACTGTAATTTTATATGGCAGCAATAACGGGTCACCTCACCCAAAAAACTATGGATGGTCAAACCAGCCATCTCACAAGGCAATAGGCTCAGCTCAGCATCAGTAGCTTCCAGTTGCTTGCCTCATCTTTCGGATTTCTGTTCTCTGCACAGCTTAGAAATGTTCCTTTTGTGGACTACATTCCCCAGAATCCCCTGGCCTGCAGCCATACGGACTAGGGGATTCTGAGAGTTATATTGCATACACTTATGTTTTCCAGCTTCTGGCTCTCCTCTTTCCCATTGTTGCTGTTATGTGCCTTCAAGTTGGAGCTCTTGTAGCAACCCTAACGGGGTTTTCAACGTAAGTGAGCCATTTAAGGAGTGGTTTGACCAATTCCACGTACCCAGTGAGTTTCCATGGCTGAAATGGGATTCGAACCCAGGCCTCCTGAAGTCACGCCACACACACTGGGTATTCATCTTTCCTTAAATTCCCCAATCACCTGGTTTTGACAAGTCAATAACTTTAGATGGAATATATTTGCTTTGACACTCTGGGATCACTTGATTCAAACGTTCTGATGGATTTACACCCAACACAAAGCAAACGCCACCATCAGGAACTTTTCCGTCTGTTGCTGCCGGGGATTCCTGCTGATGCTGTTCATTAGTCTCCCAAACCTTCCTTTCTGAAACATACCTGTTGTGTTTCATATATTTTTATAAGCTGCCTCTGTCTCTAATAAATGGAATTACCCTTCAGCGGTAAAAGGTTCCCATAAGCAATCAAAGACATGTTGATCTCCCCGAACGAATGCTACCGGAGCCATTGTCACATCATCAAGATGTCACGGTTATGAGTTTTATCTTTGCCTTGACAGTTCTGATGTTGGATTACCAGGAGAAATTCCAATATACTATGGTAGGAATCAAAATGTGGTGGTGGGGCGGGGGAGAGGGTGTCTGAAAAGGCAGCCACTCTTAGAATCAAAGAGCCAAGGAACCACAGAATTGAGGGGTGGGCAACGGGTGGCTCCTAGGCCACGGGTGGCTTCCCACGACTACTTATCTAGTACTTGGACACCCCCATATCACAACATTCCTCTAGGGAAGAAAAAAGGTGCATTGCTACTCCTAAGAAGCTCCAGGACCTGCCAGTCACAATTTAAATAGGCTACAGAGTCTCCCCTGTACCATTTAACACTAAAAATTACTGAATGTTCGAACACGGAAGTGGCTTTCCAGTCACTTCCAGTTTTGTACTCTTTGGGATGTGCTTCTTTCTCTCTTCTTTTTTTTAAAGCTTAGCAAGTGAAATACCATTGAACTGACAAGACATGGAAAGCATCTCATTTAGAGCTGTATCAGTTCAGCGCTATTGCTATATGGCTAAACTGGGGGGGGGAGTAGTTTTTAAAATAAACATTTACAAATTGCCTTGCAGTTGTAGTTCTTACCAGTGTGAGCAAAAGGTAGCTAAAAAGAGTAGAGTTCACTCCCATCCCGCACCCCACACTGCACTTTGTGTTATATCCGGTTGGCATGCCCAGCAACTGCCCCAAAGGACCAATACAGGCATTCACATAAGCCAAAAACAAGATGAAAGAATGCAAGTGGAAATGCCACAAAACATACATGCATGCAAGACCTACCATTGAACAAAATGCCGTATACCGCATACTCATGCCAAAAGATCAGATCTGCTCACAGTTAACACTGACGTCATGCAGTTAGTGGGATAAATATCAAGGTAATAACAAGGAACACAAGCCAAACTTTGTATACCCATCCAGTTGACGGTTGGTGGCTTAACTATACCGTAGGACCCCCATATCCGCTGGGGATTGATTCCAATATTTATTGATTGGATTCCAAGCCCCCCGTGGATACTGAAAACCATGGATGCTATATATCAGGGGTCTCCAAACTTTTGAGGGTGAGGGCCACATCGTATATTTTCAACATTTTTGAGGGCCAAAGGAACATGTGTGTGCGCTTACGTGCAGTCGCCCACCCGGACGCACATACGCTTACCCCCCACCGCTCGGACGCCAGCCCGCACCCCCGCGCACCTCCCCGCACACACGCACACCCCACGAGTGCATGCCCCCTGCCCCCTCGCGGGCTGAAGGGAACGGACCAGACAAAACGGCAAAGCAGGCCGTAGTTTGGAGACCCCTGCTATATATGAATGCTCTATATATAGGACAGTAAAAGGGGGAAAAACAGGGGAAAAAATTTCACATGCATTACCAGAACTGGCCACTAGAGGGCTTCAGAGATTATGCTATTTATTCTTCACTAATAAGTATTCATAGCACAGTCTCTGGCTCCTCTACTGGCTGGTTCTGGTAATACATGTGAAAATAGTTTTTTCTGGAATTTTTTCTTTTACTATTTTTAATATTTTCAGACCATGGATAAGTGAATCAGTGGATACTGATCTGGTGGATAAGAGGGTCCTACTGTAATGTGAAAGTGTATCAGGTCAAAACCAAAAGAAAAATGAAAACTAAAGAAGACAAAAACATTGTTACGCCTTAAAGACTAACATATTTTAATGTGAGCTGAAGTGAACAAGTCTATTTCCTCAGACGGAAGAAAGGATATCTGAGGAAGTGGACTTGTCTCAGACCATGGAAGAGAATGTAGGTCAGTCTTATATGAAGGGATCTTAAAGAAATTTATTTACTAAAGGATCCACATTTTATTTTACTGACTGTGTGAATTCTGTTCCAATAAGGCTGTCGTGGCTTACCTCTTTCATATTCACAGCGCTCACTGTGGACTGTGGCATAAATGGGACATGAATAAAAGGATAACAAACACTGAGTAATATAACTTGCAGAAGAGAGAGCAGAAGTGAGGGATTTTATCTTACTGACCACAGTCGTTTTTATGGTTTTAAATTACTCTTTAAGCCACAGCTATAACATACTGCCACAATGCTGTGCCATCAGCATTTGCCTCACTGGGAGTGTTTCTGTGTATCTTTGTGTCTGTCATTTAGTTAATATGCTGTTATTATGTGCCATCAAGTCACTTCTGACTCACGGCCACCCTATGAATTAATGAACTCCCAAAGGTTCTGTTGTCAACAGCCCTGCTCAAGTCTGTACGTTCCTTTACTGAGTCAATCCATTTCATATTGGCTCTTCTTCTCCTACTGCATTCAAGTTTTCCCAGCATTGCTGTATATTCCCATGAGTCTTGTCTTCTCATTATATTAAAGTAAGATAGCCTCAATTTCTTCATTTTTTGCTTCTAGTGAAAATTCACGCTTGAGTCAATCTAACACCCACTCTCGTCCAACAGCACATTTCAAATGAATTGACTTTTTTTTTCCTGGCAGCTTTCTTCACCGTTCAGCTTTCAGTACTCTTCACTGTTCCTAGTTTATGACACCGCTCCAAGCAAGGGTTTCCTGCCCGGACCCACCGTGGCATTCAAGGCGTATTGCCAAGAGGGTACCCGCAATGAACTGAAAAGATGGGATCTTCTGAGTGGTCACAATCGACCAGATAGGCGGGGTATAACTGAAATAAATAAATAAATAAATAAATAAATAAATAAATAAATAAATAAAATATGTCTGATATCATTGGACTATAACTTTTCTGTAGATTTACACACTAGTTCTTTTTTTTAAAAAAATGGTCAAGAAAACTATTGTATTTAAGTAACATGGACTGATGAAGAGATTCCAATCATTAAGATAAAAGTAAAGGTTCCCCTTGACATTTAGTCCAGTCATGTCCGACTCTAGGGCGCTGTGCTCATCCCCGTTTCCAAGCCATAGAGCCAGCTTTTGTCCGAAGACAGTTTCTGTGGTCACGTGGCCAGCACGACTAGACACGGAACTCTGTTACCTTCCCACCGTGGTGGTACCTATTTATCTACTTGCATTTTTGCATGCTTTCGAACTGCTAGGTTGGCAGGAGCTGGGACAAGCGACGGGAGCTCATTCCGTCGCGTGGATTCGATCTTACGACTGCTGGTCTTCTGACCTTGCAGCACAGAGGCTTCTGCGGTTTAACCCACAGTGCCACCACATCCAATCATTAAGCTGAGGATAATTTTCTGGATAGAGATGGGCAAGAAGGAAGAGCAATGGTGGGTGGTGATTCTGATTTAAGAGGTTGCTGTGAATCCGCTCCTGGTTTTACTCTGCCCTTTACAGGTGCTAAATCCTACTCCCAAAATAGGTCCAGCATCTTAGAGAACTCCTGTAAAAGGCAAGCAAAAACCAGGAGTGGATTCACAGCACCTCCAAAATTGGAGTCACGAGCTGTCTCCTCACCAAGACCCGCCACATGAATTTGCATAAGTTGCATACATGGTGAGCGCCACTACAAAACAATGCACCTGTTTCTGTGCATTAAACGGATTAATGACTTTAGAATTGAGGGAGGCAAGCAACCCTAACTCCTTACCTGTGCCTTGTAGACATTCATGGGTGTAAGACCATGGAAAAGAATAAAAGAAGATATGGTGCATCGGTCAAGAAAGACAAGATATGTGACAGTAGATGATATACAGCAAGCAAAGGCCTAAGAGTTTGTACCTGGAAGAAACCGTGTTAACATCAATAGACACAAAGAGCATCCAGATAAAAGGAGGTCGGGGGCAAGCAGAGAAATACAATTTGGTCTTAGACAAATAAAACTGGAGACCTTCAAATGCAATTGCTGCAGTGTTTGAATTTCTGATTAAAATTCCTTCAGCTGCCTAGCAGAAGTACAGAGATTCACAGAGCAGATTAGCTTCAAATTCCCCAGATTAGTCCACCCCTTCTTCTCATTAACGGGCACTTACAATCGCAATAACTCACTCTGAAACATTAGTACTAGAATGAATAAATATCTTTTTTTTTTTTACTTACAGTTCTGGACAGATCAAACAGCAAACTGAGAAATATGACTGCTTTCAGCAAACAGACTTCAACAGGCTCTAAAGAGGGAAAGAGCACAGAGCAGAGAGGTGGGGCTCTCTTTGAATTCAGAGACAGGAGCAAACAATTGGCTAGCGCTGGATAGATTGACAGGCACCCTGGACCACAAAGGTCCCTCTCAGCCACACCTTTTCCTAGCAGCATGTGAGGTTGTGAAAACTCCATCCATTATCAGGCAGGCACTTGGAAGGTATATAGGGTTGGAGGGTAACACCAAACCTGACTGGACTACTGCAATGCATTCTGTGTGGGGCTGCCTTTGCAGATTGTTCAGAAACCTTAGCTGATCCAGAATGCTGCAACCAGCCAAAGCGGGGGATTCTGGGAGTCATTATCCAAAGGTCGAACAGCTCTCATTCACAGGAAGACGATGATCTTGTAACCGGTGGGCTGGTTACTCTGTCCACCAGCCAGATGCTCAGTGTTGATGGCTGACCTCAAGGCTTCCAGTTGCTCTCCTTTCTAAGGTCCCTTTAAGCTGGACTTTGACAGGACAGAGGTTGCCTTCCAATAACCCTCTGATAGGTTTTCAGAGGGAGAACTGCCCTCCCTAAAGCAGGACACATGGTTCTCCTTGAGCACCACACAAGCAAGTGGGCAAGCAGGAAAGGAACTAACTGATGATAGGACTGGCAATACCATTTCCCCAAAAATAAGACCTACCCTGAAAATAAGCCCTAGTATGATTTTGCAGGATGCTTGTCATATAAGCCCTACCCCAAAAATAAGCCCTAGTTAAGTGAAACCCCGCCCTCCACCCTTGTGCAGCCACCAGAAAAAGATGACATGACTGTATCTGAACAAATGTAGATGGTTGTACATGAAAAAAATAAAACATCCCCTGAAAATGAGCCCTAATGCGTTTTTTTTGGAGCAAAAATTAATATAAGACCCTGTCTTATTTTCGGGGAAACAGGGTAGAATTTCAGATAGTGCTTGCTTTCAAACTCTATTCTGTCTCCCTCTGCCCTCCCCTTGGTTTGAGTTCCTGTTTCTCTCACAATGCCTAGAAAGATAATTGGGTTCTGCAGGTAGCTTTGGCGCTTCGGCTGTTCTGCATTCAATTCCTTCTGCCTCTCAGTGAACACAAGATGCTGCACATTTGCTGTTCTTGAATTGTTCGCTGGTGTCGGAGAGGAAAACAGAGCCCTCCCAGGAAAACTGGATATTGGATTTAGCTGGTTTCTACACTTCGGATGGGCTGAATAATTCTCCAAGGTGAGAACTTTTCAGAAAACGAGGAACAAGAGTAGCTATAGTAACACCGGTATGGGGATGGAAGCTCGAAACATCCCTGAACAATCATCCGTGCAAAGAATACGGCAAGGAGAATAGTATTAGCCTCTAGACTTTACTAACAGAAAGCCTCAAAGGCTTCCAGAATCATAATTAAAACAGTAAAGTGTGATTTAGAAGACAGAGAGAATTGCAAACATACAGCACAGGGTGGTCCCACCGGCTTGCAGAATACAGTTTATGGTTGAACCTCACACTGAAGGTACATAGATACGGGGCAGATACAAGGCAAAGAAGCTGGCAATGTGAGACTCCAGGTTTCCACTTTAAAAAAATCAGGTTTCTAGCCCTCAAGGTTGAAACTATAGGAAAGTTTTGAAACTACATCAAGTGACAAACACTGACATAAGTATATGGGGCATACCTCTGGGCATATATGAAGTATGTGTTAGATGTCCATATTTTATTAATAGTTGTTGGTTTTCAATGAAATACTTCACTGAGCATGATATGTGAAAGTGATGAATGGTGGAAATTTCTGGTTTCGGCAGGGATGTACAAAACCGTGTGGCAACGCAGCTGAAGCACAGAGATATCCCCATGCTCCCAACCCTTTGCTCTTGGACAGTAGAAAAACAGAGCTGGGGCAGAGGGAATACCTTTTCAGACAACAGCTTCCAAATCTCCCAGCCACCACAGCCACAGGCTGATGGCTCTGTCTTTGCATCTTGGAAATCATTGTCCATAAGAGGAACTTCCCCAAAACTCTGCCCAAATTATCCAAAGGCAAGGCTTTTATTTCTTTATAAAAAGATAACAAGATGAGGAAACTGAGAAAGAAAAGTGTTGTTTACAGCTTCTTACGTTGCTCCTTTTCAACAGCACCAACTGCAGGGCTATAAATAGGACTGCAAACAAGCTGCAAACAAGGCTTTCTGCTGCCTGTGTGACCATGTGAGTGAATTTGTATTTCTCTCTCTCTGTAATCACACCCTAATCTGCTTCCATCTTGTTTCCACCCATCAGTTCCAGGTCAGCCCTCCGGAGCAACAGAGAATGAGGCTGTCCCACCTTGTGTGCGACAGGCCTTCAGATATTTGAGACATACTCTCACAGCTTACAGCTTCTCAAAGCTAACCATAACAGCTTCTTCCAAGCGCCCATCACAGGCAAAGCCATCACTGGAAATTTTGGCAGCTGGTGGCAAATGGTACTGTCTGCCACCCACTCAGTTTGGAGAGGTGGGTGTGAGCCCCCAACAAAGGAAAAAAGAAGCAGAATGCAATACCCCCCATAGGAAAAAAAGACAATTTATCCTTTCAAGGAAGGAAGGAAGGAAGGAAACAAGCAAGCGAGCGAGCGAGCAAGCGAGCAAGAAAGAAAGAAAGAAAGAAAGAAAGAAAGAAAGAAAGAAAGAAAGAAAGAAAGAAAGAAAGAAAGATGGTTGTCATTTCTTTTTCTTTTTTCTTTTGGACTTGCATATTCTTGGTTTATAGCTGGACTATAAAGAAGGATGACCGCCGAAGAATTGATGCTTTTGAATTGTGGTGCTGGAGGAGACTCTTGAGAGTCCCCTGGACTGCAAGGAGATCAAACCTATCCATTCTGAAGGAAATCAACCCTGAGTGCTCACCGGAAGGACAGATCCTGAAGCTGAGGCTCCAATACTTTGGCCATCTCATGAGAAGAGAAGACTCCCTGGAAAAGACCCTGATGTTGGGAAAGTGTGAAGGTAAGAGGAGAAGGGCACGACAGAGGACGAGATGGTTGGACAGTGTCATCGAAGCGACCAACATGACTTTGACCAAACTCCGGGAGGCAGTGGAAGACAGGAGGGCCTGGCGTGCTCTGGTCCATGGGGTCACGAAGAGTCGGACACGACTTAACGACTAAACAACAACAACATTCTTGGTTTAACAACAACAACAACAACAGCAACAGCAACAAGAACTGCCTTTGAACTGCAGAGCTGGAAGGGACCTTACAGATCATCGAGTCCAGCCCCTCTCAAGGAGGCACAGTGGGGAATTGAACCCCCAAACTCTGGCTTTGCAGCCAGAGTCTTAAGCCACTGAGCTCTCTGGCAGTTCATCAAATCAATTTTTTTTCTCTGGAAAACAACTAAAACGGCCAAGATTTTGCCAGGAGAAATCCCGAAGCCCCCTGCAGATTGCATCACTGAGCAGCCATCCGCTGAGCAGGACCATGTGGCGGTTGTCTGGGAAACAATCAAAATGAAAAGTAGAGGAACTGGGTGTTGGTTGGTACAAAGAAGTGCATATTCATATATATATGAAAATATATATATGTCATATATGATTAGATCGAACAACTAATTATATATATGAATATGCTCCATATATATGTGGAGCTTTTGTGGGATTGCTGATTCATTTTCCATGCCTTGGTGCAGAAGGATTGCTTGACAGGGACTGGGAGCAAAATGGAATTTCACAAAGGTATTTTGGGACAAGGCTGGAAACATGGGGTCCCTGCAACGGGCTAAAATATGCATTTTTACAATAGGGTGCCCCAATGTTTAAGTCTCATGCCTGGCGCACTGCAGCCAGCCTGCCTCTTCGAAGCCTCTCTCTCCCAGTACCCTTCAGCCTGGAGAATGGGGTGGAATGGCGGAACATCCTCTCCAATAAGGAATCCCAGCTACCATTGAGACAGGAAGCCATCTGTACCATTTCTATTGATCTCCACGTTGTTGTTATGTGTTCTCAAGTCACCCCCAACATATGGTGACCCTATGAATGAGTGATCTCCAAAATGGCCTGTCCTCAACTGCCCTGCTCAGCTCTTCTAAACTCAAGTCTGTAGCTTCCTTTAGGGAGTCAGTCCATCGCGTATTGGCTCTTCTTCTTTTCCTGTTGCTTTCAACGTTTCCCAACATTATTGTCTTCTTCAGAGGATCATGTCGTTTCATGATGTGCCCAAAGTAGGGCAGCCTCACCTTCAACATTTCTGTCTCCAGAGATAGTTCAGAGCCTTGTGATGCAGTGGTTAAACTGCGGTATTGCAGTCAAGACTCTGCTCATGACCCGAGTTCGATCCCGAACTCAGGTAGCCAGCTCGAGGTTGACTGAACCCTCCATCCTTCCAGGGTCTGTAAGTTGAATACCCAGTTTGCTGGAGGGGGGCAATGTGTAGCCTGCATAATTAAATTGTAAATCACCCTGAAAGAGCTTTAAGCCCTATGGGGCAATATATAAGCAGAACACTTTGCTTTGGTTGGTTTGCTTTGTTTTCCTTTGCTTTGATCTAGGACCCATGTGTTCATCTTCCTAGCACTCAAAATCCCATCTATTTATGATTGAAGGCTGAATCAAAATCATGAGTCCCAGCTAGATTACAATGCAATGGTTGAAATCCTGTTTCACCATTTATGCTGTGTAAGGCTGATGATGTGATCGGCTGTGGCCATTTTGGGGGAAATTTAAAAATTCTCATTTCCTTCACGGAAGGTCCCGAGGCTCCCATGGGATCCCTTTCATTATGGAAAAGCCATTAGGGACTGCAGGACAAGAGGAGGGAGAATCTTGAACATCTAATTAGATTTATATACTGTACTGCAAAGAGGTCTACAATATTGACTAGTCCATACATAACAGAGTGCCAATAATCACCTTATTAACACATTATCTAAGGTGGCAATCAGCGCCTTCAAATCTGGGAAATTAGGTGGGGAAGTCTCTATATGGTAAATCCTTCCTTCCTTCCTTCCTTCCTTCCTTCCTTCCTTCCTTCCTTCCTTCCTTCCTTCCTTCCTTCCTCTGCCTTTTTCTGTTTCTCATAATGGAAAGCAGTTCTTACACATTCTTAAAGTCACTAGATGTTCAGGATATCGAGGGGCTTACAGGATGTGGTCACTGTTACTTGGGCAGCCATTCCTATGCATGTTTTACGGTACAGATTTTCCTTTGAGGGGCACGATTCTAACGGACAAGAAAGTAGAGCCAGAAAGAAATGTGTGCCCTTTATAGCCCACTGCCCTTTTCCCACCAGAACATCAAGAAAACACACCATCCCATTTTTAAAATAGCTGTGTTACGAAAGGCTTGGAACAAATAACCCCAATTCCACAATGGAGAGAAAAAAGGCATATGGAAGAGCTGTAACACACTGAAATATTCCTCTTCTCGTTTCCTGGGCAGGATGAAGAAGAAGAAAAATAAGAGGTTTTTATTTGTTGTAAGATTCTATGCAACAATCACTCTCAATGGAATAATAGGGGAAATGCTTCCAGCAATACATTTCCAGAAGGAAAAAAACACACAATCTTTCGTTTGAAAACAATTTATTTAAAATAGTTTTACCCTGCCTTTCTCCTTAAAAAGGACCCAAACCAGCTTACATAATTGAAAGAGAGCATTCAAAGCTAACAACAGTGAGTATACAAATACTAAACAAAATCAGACAAATACCATACTATAAAACAATAAACAAAAGCAACACTAAAACACATTCAAAGCAGTAGGGTACAACAATCCATTTGAGGGGGAAAAACCAGTTCAGGCAGCCAGTCACTCCGGGAAAGCCTGCCTGAAGAGAAAGGTCTTGGTCTGCTTGCGGAAGGACAGCCAAGATGGGGCCAGGCTGGCCTCCTGTGGGAGGGAGTTCCAAAGTCTGGGAGCAGCCACAGAGAAGGCCCTGTCCCATGTCCCCACCAAGCACACCTGCAAAGGTGGTGGGACCAAGAGAAAGGCCTTTCCACAAGGAGGCTCATAAAGGGAGATGTAGTTCTTGAGACAATGTAAAGGAAGCCCCACTCATGCAATGAAACAGCAACTCTATATGAGGGCCGGCCCCATCATAAGGCAGAATGAGGCAGTTACCGTATTTTTCCTTGTATAAGACTATATTTTTGTCTAAAATCTTTAGACTAAAAATTGAGGGTCATCTTATACACGGAAGTAAGCTGAGGAGAGAACAAAAATAAGTGGAGGGGAAAGCAGGGATCAAAGTGATCCTGCAGGGCTTTGATCCCTGCTTTCCCCTCCACTTGCTAAGCCCCACTTAGATTTCTTAATTTTGGGTTAGAAAAGTGGGGGGCGTCTTATACATGGGGGCATCTTATACATGGAAAAAATATGGTATTTGGCTTTCACCTTCTAAGCTAGCCTTCTGTTACACACTGTGGGGCTGAACGCGCTAATTTTTGTTAACCACACCAGAGAAGTATTCCAAAGTCACTCTCGTCGCCCCATATCAACAGATGAGAAGGAGGAAGCAAATATGGGTGATTCCGATGCCGTGGGACGATGGATCCACTTTGAGTTTTAGTCTGAACGTTACAGGCTGGTGCTGAACCCTATTCCGAAAACAGGTTCCTTACTCCCAATCTGTGGCTCCGCAGCCAGATACCTAAACCACTGAGCTAGCCAGCAGTTTAAGACATCTAGCCAAGCTTCAAAGCACTTGTTTTTTGGACTACAATTCCCAGAATTCTCCCCACTGGGTTCTGAGAGTTGTAGTCCAAAATTATAATGCTTTGAACCCTGGACATGGCTTGTCACTTTAAACCAGCTTCTCCTTTAATTCTCTCCTTTGGAAAAGAAAAACCAGACATCTAAATTGTACTTTAAACTGTATAATCTTGTTTAGGAGTCCACTGGGAAATGTATTTAATCTCCCGCTTACAAGTTCCCTTTAACCACATAATTTAAGGCCCTTCTGCCTTAAACACAAAGGTCAGCTTTCATTTCTTTCTCTCTTAATCTGGAATTTTCATGGTCTGCTTCTCAGCTGATGCCGTGTTTGGAGTGTGGGATCCTTCTTACTTAAAAGAGCAGGAGGGCAGCAGGGTGAGAGGGAAAGACAACCATACAATTATCTCCTTTGACATAAATCCCAGGGAAAATTCTGGAACAAATTATAAAGCGGTCAGTATGCAAGCACCTAGAAAACATTGCAGTAATAACTTGGAGCCAACACGGATTTGTCAAGAACAAATCCTGCCAGACTAATCTGATCTCATTTTTTGATCAGGTCACCTTCCTGATAGACAGAGGGAACGCTGTAGACATAATATATCTTGACTTCACAAAGTTTTTGACAAAGTGCCCCATGATATCCTGATTAGGAAGCTAACTAGGTGTGAGCTGGATAGAAGGTGGATACACAGTTGGCAACAGAATCATACTTAGAGGGTAATGATTAATGGCTCTTTCTCAAATTGAGAACAAGTGTGGCACCCAGGGCTTAGTCCTGGGCTAAATATTGCTATTCAATATTTTTGTTAATGACCTGGATCAGGGAGTACAGGGAATGCTAATCAAATTTGAGGATGACACAAAATTGGGTGTAATAGCTAACACCCTGGGAGACAGAAACAAAAGTCAAAATGACCTTGATAGGATGGAGCACTGGGCCGAAAGCAACAGAATGAAATTCAACAGGGATAAGTGCAAAGTCCTGCATCTCGGAAAAAGAAACCAATTGCACAGTTACAAGATGGGGGATACCTGGCTCAGCAAAACTACGAGCGAGAAGGATCTTGGAATTGTCGTAGATCACAAGCTGAATAGGAGCCAATATGGCTACAAAAAAGGCAAATGCTATTTTAGGCTGCATGAACAGAAGTATAGTTTCCAAATCCCACGTGGTGCTGGTCCCCCTCTATTCAGCACTGGTCAGGCCTCACCTTGAGTATTGTGTCCAGTTCTGGACACCACACTTCAAGAAGGATGCTAACAAATTGGAACAAGTTCAGGGGGCTGGAAACTAAGCCTTATGAGGAAAGGCTGAAAGAACTGGTCATGTTTAGCCTTGAGAAAAGAAGGCTGAGGGGAGATATAACACTTTTCAAATACTTGAAAGGCTGTCATACAGAAGAGGGGCAAGATCTGTTCTTGATCATCCTGGAGTGCAAGACATGTAACAATGGGCTCAAGTTACAGGAAGCCAGAATTAGGCTGAATATCAAGAACTGTTGGTATTGTTACGCTTAGAGCAGTATGACAATGGAACCCCTTACCTTGAGAGGTGGTGAGTGCTCCAACACTGGAGGCCTTCAAGAGAAATGTGGACAACCTCCTGTGAAATCTGCTTTGATTTGGATTCCTGCACTGGGGTTGGACTCGATGGCCTTAGAGGCCCTTTTCAACTTCATGATTCTATAATTCCACGATTCCATGAGATAATATCTTAGGTCAGTGTTTCACTCTGTATAACTCATTTTACAATCCATCAGCACTTCTCTGTTGTCCTCCTGTGTCTTTACATATTGTAGGCATCCTTCAGTCTCGAGAGACTATGGTAACGTGTCTTTACAGCTGACTTTAAAAATATATCTCTGCTCGCTTTGAAAGTCCTCTCCGGGTTGGTTGGTTTATTTTGGTGTAACTAGAATCCCTCACATGCTGGGAACAACCTAAAGCAGAGTTTGCAGCTTTAAATTCCCCTTCCGCTTTCAATTTCTCAATATTCTTAAGTGACTTATGAAGACAGCTTAGACACTTCACAACATTGGGAAATTAAAAACATCTTCTGATGTTCCCTAGACCGGTAGAGGATGGAAGCTTTTTTTTTTTTTTTAAAGTTTATTAAGATAGCACTAATGCGCTAGAAAACTTTTTTTAAAAAAAATTGAAAACTTCCTCCCAGAAGTGAGATGTAAGAGGATGGGGCAACGGAGTTTTTTTTTCAAAATTGTTGTTGTTGTCAACAGGGAGGTGGACAAAATAGGGTTCCTATTGGGCCCAATCCTGCTTGTTCCAATTGAGCCTGCTTGTTGTTTTTTAGTCGTTAAGTCGTGTCCGACTCTTCGTGGCCCCATGGACCAGAGCACGCCAGGCCCTCCTGTCTTCCACTGCCTCCCGGAGTTGGGTCAAAGTCATGTTGGTCGCTTCGATGGCACTGTCCAGCCATCTCATCCTCTGTCGTCCCCTTCTCCTCTTGCCTTCACACTTTCCTAACATCAGGGTCTTTTCCAGGGAGTCTTCTCTTCTCATGAGATGGCCAAAGTATTGGAGCCTCAGCTTCAGGATCTGTCCTTCCAGTGAGCACTCAGGGTTGATTTCCTTCAGAATGGATAGGTTTGTTCTCTTTGCAGTCCAGGGGACTCTCAAGAGTCTCCTCCAGCACCACACGTCTTCTTGAGCCTGTTTAGATAACTGCATTACCTCCTTGAACCGTCTCCAATCTTCCAATTTCCTCTCTGGAAATCTTACTCGCTCACGAGAACACCAGTCACGGTCCATGTCCATTTTGTTTCCTGGTCCTTCAAGGTGCTCAGCACTTCCAAGCCCCACTTCCTCTGATGCGCACCCAATCAGAGGCAGCGCCCTGGTGTTAGGCAGTGTCTCAGAGTTCATTATTGTGGCTGTAAGTGCCAGTGAATGACAAAAGGGGTGGGCTACTCTGGGGAACTTGGCGCTCTTCTCCTCTGTGAATCCCTGCATTTCTGCTGCGCAGCTAGAGGAATTTAACCAGAAACCCAAAACTCCTCAGCAAATAGGATGTGTGTATGAAGCTACTTGAACATCTAAACTCATAAAAGTGAAAATAGACATGTTGTCATGGGGAAAATGCAAAAGGAAGCATGTGTCAATATAACCACCTAACTTTAGGTAAGATGTGTAAAGAAAAGTATACATTGGGGAAAATGTACTTTAAAAGGTGTGCAAATTTCTCCACAGGAAGGAAAAAATAAGAGCCTTGAAATCCAAAAGAATTGAAGATGGGAAGAAGTTTGAGTTGAGATTTGGGGGGGAAAGCAACAAAATTGAAACCGAGGCATATCATGAGCTGGGCCATGCCGGTTTTGCTCTGTCTCTTTCTCTCCTTTTCCCATCCATGCCGAAGCCCAGCATCCTCGGTTCTCCCATGGGTCTGTTTATCCGACATCGTTCTTGGCAGCTGCGGCACTTCTGCTTACACATGGTAAGCGTCATGTTCAATTTGAACAACACCACACGCCTTAATTACAAGCTGTCTCCAAAGGCACACGAACAGCGTGCTGTGTTTTACGAGACGAGGAAGCAAGGGCCAAAAGGTAGGAAGTCTGATCCTATCCATCAGAGAGGACCGCCAAGCGATCGTGCCTCCCACCTGTTCTGATTTTTTTTAAAAAAAATTGAACTTATTTAAGAACAGTTTTAATGTACCCCTTGTGATTTTTTTTAAAATCCCAAAGCGGTTTACCATAAAAATGAGATTCAGAAAAATCAATCGGGGGGTGGAGGGGGATGTAGAACATTGATAAAACAATTAATTAAAAACGAGTGATAAGGAAGGAAGTCGATGAATGGCCCAAATGATAGCCCATAGAGAATTAGCCCAAGAATGATCAATTCTGCCCAGTTCCCAGCTATACTGAACCCACCCCAGAACAGATATCCTCAGAGCCCTGGTTTGTCCCACTCATCTGTTGCTTCCAGAACTTGGCTAGTGGATTATGGGTGTTGCAGTCCAAAAAAAAGCTATAAGATCTGCTTATTTATTGGGAGCGAGAGGGAGACAAAACTAATTTCCAAACAATCATTTGACTTTTTTTTTTTGCATCCCGTACATTCTTTTGAAGATTTATCATACCTTCCAAAAGTACTTATTTACCTAACGGCTGAAAGCCAGTTGCTTAGCTTAGTAAATGGCACTAGAGTAATCCCATGGAATCAGTGGGGATCTGGGGAATCATCTCCTCTGTCAGCTCCATTGATTCACATGGGCCTGCTCGAGTTGTGACTTACTTTAGTGTAGTAAGTTGCAACTAGAGTAGACCCCTTTGAATCAACGGAACGTATGGAGCAGTTGACTCACCAAATCCCCATTGATTCAATGGGATTACTTCAGTGTGACTTACTACACTAAACAATAGAATTTCGACCAATGTGTACACAATTTATGGTGCTTAGTGGGGGAAGAAAAACATTCACTGCCGATGTTGTGGTCAAAAGAAGTCATGATCTGCATACCAGCCATGTATGTTGCCAGAACACCTGGTGGGTGTGGCCATAGTTAGAGTGGGCAGGGCCATTGCAAAGTGGGCAGGGCCAGAACCGAACATAGGTGAATTAAGGCATTCGTTATGTTGCCATTGTGATTCTTCTTTTCCCAGTTCATGCTATGCTTCATCCACCAGCTTCATAATTTGGAATTCAGAGCATATGGGCCCAGAATAATTAATATCAGCAATGTGGATTTTGAATTCACAACCATAAGTACTTCCGGCTACTACATAAGTTCATTTTTTTAAAAACTGAACAAATTCATGGCAGATAATCTGTCAGGCAATGCCCATGCTAGGAAACACCCATATTCAGAGTGAAAACCACAATCAGAAGCAATATTTAACTCTAGCAGCACATTTGGTGTCAAATAATATATGGAATAATAGAAGGAGGAGGGTGTCATTATTTTCACAGCTTCCCAGGAACAGATCAATAAATTTATTTTTTGACATGATCTATCTAGGCAAAAATAAAGGGAGGTACAGTTCCAAAAGTTCAGCTTGTCTAATAGGGCATTACTATAACTGGGAAATCTACCCTGAGGAACGTCTCTTTCTTATGGAAAACATGGAGCCAAAACTATATCAGGCAAAAACAAATGAGAAATTTTAAAAAGACAGAAGAATTGTGGCACTTTAAAGACTATTATATTTTAATGTAACCTTTTGTGGACCTTCTTAGACCACTTCGCCAGACAGAGGAGGTGGAAAATAGGGATTAACACTGTAAAACATTCATGCTGGACTCAAGAGTCAGTGGCGTCTGGCTGCATTTCACACACACACGCCATAATTTATGACCTTGGTTTGGTATTCAGTTCTGTAAACATTCCAGCAAGAGACACAAAGCAAGGCAAAAGCAGAGAGAGAGAGACAGAGAAGAAGAACTTTAAAGACCAACTGCAGGCAATAAGATGATGAAAGGAAAGAACAGGAACAATGTGTATTCATGTAGAGAATTATAGGCTATACCTTTGAGTCTTGTTCTGAAATATGACAAAACTGTTTTTAATTTTAAAAAAAAGAGGAAGAAAGACTAGGTTCTGCTGCCCTCTCGTGTTGGACATCAACATAGCAGGTGCACATATTTCCCCATTTTCCCAAAGTGCACACATTAAGGGAAAAAAAAACATATTTGAATGGGGTTTAGTATACTTTAAATCGCATTTTTAAAACAATGTACATGAAAACTTTTTTTCCCTCAGGAAGTATGGGTTTTTTTGGTCCAAAGGTGAGGTATTTTGCTAACCAGGAAGATAGTTGCTTAATTTAACTCACTTGTAAAAATCAGTGTGGGAATCATTTTGGCATGTGAGAACGCCTCTGTAAATTGGGTCTGGGGGATTGCCACTCCCGCCACTCACTAGTTCCCTCTATTTCTCCACCAGGATTCCCTCTGTGTGTGCACATGCGCCTGTGTTTGGCTGCAGTCCGGTCTTGAGAGAAGCCAGTGGAAAAGTCTGAGGTGCCAGGTGGCCGGCAAGAGGCACGTTTCATGCGTAGCCTAAATGGGGAGTGAAAAGCTGTCTTTGCAGTGTTTACATACTTCTACACATGTTTCAAGGCTGACCACCGAAGAATTGATGCTTTTGAATTGTGGTGCTGGAGGAGACTCTTGAGAGTCCCCTGGACTGCAAAGAGAACAAACCTATCCATTTTGAAGGAAATCAACCCTGAGTGCTCACTGGAAGGACAGATCCTGAAGCTGAGGCTCCAATACTTTGGCCATCTCATGAGAAGAGAAGACTCCCTGGAAAAGACCCTGATGTTGGGAAAGTGTGAAGGCAAGAGGAGAAGGAGACAACAGAGGACGAGATGGATGGACAGTGTCATCGAAGCTACGAACATGAATTTGACCCAACTCCGGGAGGCAGGGGAAGACAGGAGGGCCTGGCGTGCTCTGGTCCATGGGGTCACGAAGAGTCGGACACGACTTAACGACTAAACAACAACACATGTTTCTCAAAACGGATGAATTTATTTTTATTTATTTATTTCCATACATGCAGCCCATGTACTCAAGTTCTGGCTTAAAACATTTGCTCCCTTCTGATTTAAAACATTAGCAAGCAAACATAATGCAGCGAACCAGAAACCAGATATAAATAACAACGTATAAAACTGATAGAAAACCAGCAGCCAAGAGAAAACTTTTCAGCACACAAAACCAAATTCAAACCAGCAGCAGAATAAAAGTAGGGAGATGTAGAAGCACTAACGCACTCCGACACTACTTTGTTGTTGTACAAAGGACTGCAGTTGTGTAGTAAGGTACCCCATGCATTTCCTTCCTTCAAAAACCTCATCAGAACATACGTACTGCCCTGTGACAGACTCACACTGCAGCTCATGTGAGCAGGTCTTGGTCTTCTTCAGATCCTGAACAAACACATTTTCAGTGTCTTCTCCTCCTCACCACAGACACCTACGCAAGCCTCTGATGAGCGGCGAGAGTGGGAGGGGAGCTTCACTTATCCCCTGCCTCAGAAGATCTACACAAAAAGACATCAAACTGAGCCCCAGAACTTCAACTCCAATCTGTGCTCACTATGGTTCCACACCGAGGAAGGTTTGGCCTCTCTGTCGAGGGATGGAGTAGATCTGAGCATTTAAATCCACATCTGCCCAGTATAGCCTGCTACCAGCAATGAGCTGAAGATGTCATGATCGTGCTGAAACTTAGGAGCTCCGGTCCTGCCCAGTTCCCAGATAAACCAGAGCTCAGAAAAAATACTTTTTGGACTCCTAACAACCAGAATCCCACAACCTACATAGCCACCAAGACAGATGACCTGCTAAGAATCTTATGCATGCCGTTTTGAGCTGAAGATGGGCTTGACCCAGTGACAGAACTAGTTTAACACCATCTCCAAAATGGACAGGGGATTTAAAATGCATACATCAGTTTATATATCTGTGAAGATTCTCAGGCATCCAGGTGAGGTTATCTGGAAGTTGAGTCATCAAGGCAACTGGACTTCTTTCTTATTAGGTTGAAACGTTTCGCTCCTCATCCAAGTAGCTTCTTCAGTCTAAGGAGAGTTGGTAGGAGACCCCTGAGAGATCCTCCACGTTGGTTTCACTTCCCCCTGGTCTGAATAGGCTTGTTAGATGGACAAAGGACGAGGTGGTGGTCAATGAAAATCCCACTTCTGCAGTCTTTCTCCACCCATTGTCATGGGTCATTAACAGTCATTAAGAGTGGTCTTTCTGGTGGGTATCCCATCTTTCTGGGGAGGGATGAATAGTGTTTCTAAATAGTTTAAATATTTATTATGAGTTACATTGTATGAGTTACAATGTAATTCTTATGAGTTACATTCACTGGTTTAATGCAATAGTTTAAATATTTAGAAACACTATTAAGTCTAAATATTTAGTAAACACTAAATAGTTTAGAGTTTCTAAACAGGAGAATGGCCCTGCACAGGAGAGGCAAGGGCTCAGGGCCACAATCAGCAGTGTTCCTTCGTTTGAAGGACAAAGGATACTCATTTGATGACCAAAATGTACTCATTTTGGACAGAGAGAGTACACATCCTTCAGTCTCGAGAGACTATGGTAACGTACTCTGAATAGAGGACTTGGAACAGCGTCTAGTGTGGCTGAGAAGGCCAATTCGAGAGTGACCATCCCTTCCACACTGAAGACCAATACAATCTGTCCCCTGTCCAGCTCCCTGATTTGGCTGCTTTCGTGACTGCCTCTTTGCCTCGGCCTGCTGGACAAGGGTCTCTTCGAATTGGGAGAAGCCGTGATGCACCGCCTGCCTCCAGGCTGAACGCTCAGATGTCAGGGTTTCCCATCTGTTGAGGTCCATTCCTAAGGCCTTCAGATCCCTCTTGCAGATATCCTTGTATCGCAGCTGTGGTCTCCCTCTGGGGCGCTTTCCCTGCACTAATTCTCCATACAGGAGATCTTTTGGAATCCGACCATCAGCCATTCTCACGACGTGCCCGAGCCAATGTAGATGTCACTGTTTCAGTAATGTATACATGCTAAAAATTCCAGCTTGTTCTAGGACTACTCTATTTGGAACTTTGTCCTGCCAGGTGATACCAAAAATGCGTCAGAGACAACGCATATGGAACATGTTCAACTTCCTCTCCTGCCATGCACAAAGGGTCCAGGACTCACTGCAGTACAGGAGTGTGCTCAGGACACAGGCTCTATAGACCTGGATCTTGGTATATGCCGTCAGCTTCTTATTAAGCCATACTCTCTTTGTGAGTCTAGAGAACATGGTAGCTGCTTTGCCAATGCGTTTATCCAGCTCAACATCTAGAGAGAGAGTGTCAGAGATTGTTGAGCCAAGGTACACAAAATCATGAACAACCTCCAGTTCTTGTGTAGAGATGATAATAGAGGGAGGTGAGTCCACACCCTGGCCCATGACTTGTGTTTTCTTCAGGCTGATTGTTAATCCAAAATCTTGGCAGGCCTTACTAAAACGATTCATAAGTGGTTGGAGGTCTTCAGCAGAATGGGCAACAACAGCTGCATCATCGGCAAAGAGGAAGTCCCACATGCATTTCAGCTGGACTTTGGTCTTCGCTCTCAATCTAGAGAAATTAAAGAGCTTTCCATCTGATCTAGTCCAGAGAGAGACGCCTTCTGTTGCAGTTCCAAAGGCGTGCCTTGCGCCGACAGAGTCGGTGCAAGGACACAGCCCTGTTTCACTCCACTTCGAATGGAAGCACTTCAACACTTCCACAGGGATGTTATCCTTCCCAGGTGCGTTGCCGGAGGTGAGGGAATCCAAGGCCGCTTTTATTTCTGCTAAATGTGGTTCGCTGTCCAACTCTTCCAAGACAGGCAGGCACTCGATGTTATTTAATGCCTCTTTGGTTACTGCATTCTCTCCTGAATATAGTTCAGAGTAGTGCTGCACCCAGCGTTCCATCTGCTGTGCTCGATCCTGGATGATCTCGCCTGTAGCAGACTTCAAGGTAGCAGATTTCTTCTGTTTTGGACCTAAGGCCTGCTTGATACCATCATACATTCTCTTGATGTTGCCTGTGTCCGCTGCTATCTGTATCTGAGAGCAGAGCTGAAGCCAATAATTGTTAGAACATCTCCTGGCAGCCTGTTGGACTTTGCTATGAGCAACTCGAAGAGCCTGCAAGTTGTACTCACTAGGACAGGCTTTGTATGCTGCTAGAGCTCTCCTCTTTTCCTCGATGGCTGGCATCAACTCCTCCGGATGGGCTTCGAACCAGTCTGCCATCTTTTTGGTCTTCTTGCCAAATGTGGACAAGGCAGTGTTATAAACAGCATTCTTGAAATGTTCCCATCGTTCAGGTGCATTTGCATCAGCCAGGCCTGGAAGAGTTTCCTCAAGCGCTTGGACAAATTCCTCCACTTTTCTCTGATCACGAGTCTTGCTGATGTCAATACGTGGTCTTCCTTTTTTGTGTGATACAATCTCTTTGTTCACAGTTTTACTCTACTACACACCAGGGAGTGATCAGTATCGCAATCAGCACTCTGGTAACTGCGTGTGATCGTAATACTAGGAAGGCTAGACCGTCTAGTGAGGATCAGATCGAGCTGATGCCAATGCTTCGATCTTGGATGTCTCCAGGAAACTCTGTGTTGAAGCTTCGTATTAAAGAACGTGTTGCTGACACAAAGACCATAATAACAGCAAAACTCCAGCAAGCGTTGACCATTTTTGTTCATCTTCCCAGTGCCAAAACAGCCTAGACAAGTGGGCCAAGAATTGTGATCAGCACCAACTCTAGCGTTAAAGTCTCCAAGAATGAACAGTGGCTCTTTCTCGGGGATTTTTTTGATAGTAGCTGCTAGATCATCATAGAATTTGTCTTTGACTTCTGCTGTAGACGACAGTGTTGGTGGACATGCACTAATAAGGGTGGCCAGTCCTGCTGATAAGTGGAGCTGCAGAGACAGGATTCTTTCACTCCCCGCAGTAGGTGGAACAATGGATCTCAGCAGAGTATTTCTGACCGCAAAGCCAACACCATATTCCCTCGTCTCATTCAATGGTTTTCCCTGCCAGAAGAATGATAGGTTTTTTTCTTTCACAGATCCCATGTCTGGCAATCTCGTCTCTTGCAGGGCAACAATGTCCATCTGCAGTCTACTCAGTTCCATGTCGATGACAGCTGTCTTGCGCACGTCGTCTATTTCCTGCAGGTCATCAGAAAAGCCAGGGGTCATTGTCCGAACATTCAAAGTGCCCAAATTTAGGGCAGAAGTTTTCTTATGATTATTGCATGGTGCAGAGTTATTGATCTGCTTGTCGACTTTCACCCTAAACCCCATGCACCCCGTGAGGTTAACAGACCGTGGCGAGGCAGCACCTTACTGGCTGGGGGCTGCCCAGCTTAAGGCAGGCGTTAGCTACCTAGTGAGGTACAATGACCTCTCCCACCGTCAGAAGTAGCCCCTGGCGTCATGCTCTACGCCAATCGAGCAAAGACTTATAACTGGTAACTGCTACTTCCCGTGTTGTTTCGACGCTGTATGCGAAGCTGGAGTGTCCTCTCCAGAGCACGAAGCCTGGGTAAAATAATATGGAGAATAGACTGTTATCCAAGCAGCAAATCCCCCCTCTCCACGTCACTGAAATAGTCCAGTGGAAAGGCAAGAGCCAATACGACTGGTTCCAGCAACGTGGCAGGAGTTGCCAGAGCGTCACAAAGTGCCTCCAGGACTCGGGCTCTGGATTTTGCCTCGAGGTTAACTCCTGAAGCCTTTACCATCGATGGATATAGCCACAAGGCAGTGGAGGTTTGTAATTGGAGTTTTCCTTCTCCTAGATGGGCTGCCTTCCAAAGCTAACGAGCCCCACCTACCCGGTTGGACGGAGAAGATAGGTGGTTTGAGAGAGGGGTCAGGGAAGCCATACATGTTCATATAGAAAATCCCTCACTCAACAGGGGTGGAGGCCTTAGATACAATCTGTCTCCTATTTATCACACTGCCCTTTCATCCGTCCCTAGAAAGATCAGGACCACACACACCAGAAAGACCACTTGTTAACGACCGTCAAGGACCCATGACAATGGATGGAGAAGGACTGCAGAAGTGGGATTATCCCTCACCCCCAGTCCTTCATCCTTCTAACGAGCCTTTTCAGACCAGGGGGAGGTGAAACCAACATGGAGGATCTATCAGGGATCTCCTACCAACTCTCTTCAGACTGAAGAAGCTACTTGGAGGAGTAGCAAAACGTTTCAACCTAATAAGAAACAAGTCCAGTTGCCATGATTCAACTTCCAGATTGGTTTATATGGTGCAGAAACTGGACAAAGATTTTTTATAATTTGACCATGTACTTCACTCCAGGTGACCAGACAATTGGTTTGCCTGCTGGTGTGGCCCAGGTGCCGTGGGTGGCAAAGGTCAAGGTCCTTGTTCACACAGAATCACAGTTGGATAGGTCCAGTTCAATCCCTGAAAAAGTCTAAAATTCACAGCCGAAGCACCCCAGACAGTTAGCCTGCTTGTTCACTGTCTTTCCACGTATCAAATTCAGCATTATACCTAACGGATGTAGGTCCCAGAATGTGTACCTCTCAGCAAGGTCAAGAGACTTTGAGATGAACCTCCTTTTGCTTGAAGCTATTGCCTTTCTCTTGGGCAAGGGGACCTCAAATGTGCCCAGGGATGTTGGCAAGCCTTTGGGTCTGAGTCCCAAGCCCCAAGTCCGAGTCCCTATAAAGCTTTCTTTTCCTCAGAAAAAGGGGGAGTGGAGGGTGGGTTCCAAGTCCAGTCTGAGTCATTGAACAAAAAATCCTGAATTGAATCCGAGTTGAGTCGCTGGTGTGACTTAAGTCTGACTTGACAGTGAATCCCACAATTCAAGTTCCTTTCCCTGTATGTGCCAGACTCTCTTCATTGTCCAGCACCTCACTGGGAGAACTGGCCTCAGCTCCTTCTCCTCAGGGCTTCCCCTAGGGTGCTGCCAGCTGGATCACAATGTTCCCCCGTTCTGTGGCCCCCTCCAGCTGCAAGACATCCTATTCTCCTTCCAAAGATGGCTGCTCAAGGTGACACATGACACTTGGAGATTTATAGCACATCACCCACAGATAGAGATCTACCTATACACCCTACTCTGCTAAGAAACCCTGATCTAACTTTTTCCCATCTCTGTTTTTGTCAGTAGAGATGACGGGGAGTAAACCCACCGATGGACAATGCTCCAAGCCAATCGTGGGGTGAGTTGTCCTCACTCCTCATATCATAACCTTCTAGTGGGTGAGTCTTCTCTATTTATGATAGGCCCTTTGGTCTGTCATGTGTCTATGCCTCACTAAGGGACAGTAAAGTGAGGAGTCTGGGTACCAATCAAGAGAAGGAAGGTTGCCAAAAGGAACCAAACTCTCCATCCTCTTCACCATTCTCTAGCCATTAAGCATGGTGGGACTTCCATTGAGAAATATGTCCATAATGATGGTCATCCTGTCCATTCTTTTCTTCTACCAGCATTGTGCTTTTCAACGGCTATCCTTGGCGCTTAGCGGCACCAGTCAGGACTAGACTCAGAGGCCAAAATTCTTATGAGTTAACATTCACCGGTGTGATGCAGTTCCGGAAACCTCAATGGCATATTGCGATAAATTAAGCCGTGAGTGCAGAAGTTTCACCTTGAGTTGCGCCACCCAGCGCACACCAGCAATTCATCAACAAGAGGCACATCTGTCGTGCAATGCAAACGTAAAAACTCAACAGGATTTTGGCCAAAGCCAAAATAGCATTATAGGAAAAACCCATGTTTATTTTCAACAGGAGCTATGTAGCAGGATGCAGTCGGCAATGTCCAGAGGTCCAACCCTGGGCCTAGGGGCACGCCACTTATAACTTAGCCCCACTACGCCGCCACCCCCACTTTTTCCTTTAAAATATTTTTTTAAGTAAGCAAAAGAAGCTCCATTGTGCTCTCTAGTGACCAATTACAAAATAATAGGGATGGAGACCGGGGGGTTCTAGAAGCCCCCAAACATGGCACAATTGTACCCCCTCAAGTCCTTTAAAGGGGGAAAGGGGGCTCTTTGAGCAAAATGATTTTTAAAATGTATAACATGGTTGTGGAGCAGCTGGGCTCCTTGATGCCAATCACCGAAGAGCTGAGTAATACATTTGAAGTTTAAAGAAGCCCAAATTTAGAGGGGGAAATTGTTGACTACAGTTCCTAGGATCCCCCTGTCTTAGAGTTGTAGGCCAATAATGAGAAGTTTTTGGACTCTGAAAAACCCTCACGTCCATGTTTTTCTTCCAATTCGTTTTCCTCTCTCTGGTTCTGATCCTTCCATCCCTCCTGTTCCTGGATTACAGAAGCCTTCCCAATGTTGTCATGGTAAGAGATACACATCTGAGCATAAGAGCTGCGCACACCACTTGTACAGTAGATGAAAACTTCCTGTCATTTGTGCTCATTGGCCCAGGCTCTCGGTAAGTTGGAGCCCAAGTATTTAAGAAGATTGCACCCCACTGGGAAGAAGGCCTGCTGAATAATGATAAGCTCCTTGAACTTTAAAGGTCAGCCGCTCATTGAGATGTGAAGGGGTGAGGGGGGGAAGGTGGGAGACCTAACAGAAGTTCTCAGTAGGCTGGGCTTTTTCCGTAAAATGCAAACTACTCTTTAATAATACTCTTTAGTAAAACGGTAAATTACAAATATTAAAATCATTGTTTTTAATTTTGCATTTTACTAGTGCTACCTCATGCAACTGGTGTTTGCACAAATTTAGCAGGTTCATACTAACTTTACATTTTGATTGTGTGTGTGTGTGTGTGTGCATTTATTTATAGCCACCGTATATTTTTCTGACTGGTTTATCTCTGTTGGATTGTTGTTGTTGTTTTACGGGATAAGAGCCAATTTAGTGTAACCGATAGAATGTTTCACTAGGACTGAGAGCTGGGTTCAAATCCCCACTTGGTGTGAAAACTTACGGGAAGGCAGCGGTGATAAACTAACCATTGAACACCTCAACCATTTTGAAAACGCTGTTAGGGTTGCCATATGTGAGAAGTGACTTGATGGCGTGTAAGAACAGTGTTCTTAGGTTTTCCCCATTTTTAGCTAGGGACTCACATTTTGCATTATTTTTAATGCCATCTTTAGGCATTTCTAATGTGAAATTTCAAGTTTTATGCCATCCTCCCAACTGCTCTAAGTTTTCCCTCTCTAAGAAAGTTAACAAGAAAATGAGTAAAAGAACGAGTGATGTAAGAAGCTAGAAATTCATCCCAATTGCTGTTAATGTAGTTAACATTATTTGGGCAAAGGATTGCAAAGAGCTATACAGTAGGGGCCCCTTATCCATATGATCAATATCAGCTGATTCACTTATTGACCGTCTGAAAATATTAAAAATAGTAAAAGACAAATCCTAGAAATATATATTTCTAACGATGAAGTTACCAGAACTGGCCATTAGAGGGAACCAGAGACCATGCTATGTATAGTGTTCGCTATAATCTGCGTTTTTCAGCATCCGCATCCACGGGGGGGCAGCCTTGGAACTGCCCCCCCCCCGCAGATATGGGGTCTTACTGTATACAAAATTACTTCTCCAGCTTTGAAACAGAGGAAGGACACAGAATAGAAAGGTCTTTGTCTGCTTCCTGTCTTTCCAAATGTGACTCTTTTATTTCAGAAGGATCCATCTGTGATTATCTGAATCCACTTTAAATGGCAGCAGTTAAATAATTGCTAGAATTAAGTAGGTAATCCTTGGAAAGTGGCAACTGATGGCCATTTCTTAAATCCACTGTGACAGCCCAGTGTTTGAACAGCCTGATGAGAGAGGGAAGTAGAAGCCACTTGAGCAGAAAAACCACTACGAAATGCAGAGGGTGTCCTTCTATTGCCTGGGGAACTGGGAGCAATGAACCTCTAAACACTCCCACCCACCCACCCACCTCCCTTGGCCATTTATACAGTTTCACCAAGAACATTTTCCCCATCCTTTAGGAATGGAGACTAATAAATCATCAGTCACATTGAAGTGCCAGTTAGCAAGATGCTCTAAACCAGTGAATCCAAAGTTTTCCTTTGACCTCGATCATGAACTACAACTTTAGGAGCAAGATTTAAAAAAAAAAAACAATAGACCATCACTTTTAACACTATCAACTTTATAAGCTCCTGCAAGCCTAGGAAGAGCCATTAAATTCAGCGGTACTCCCTTCTAAGCAGAAATGCATAGGCTTCTGATGCTACAGTGCCCATTTTGAGCCAGCGGTCCCATTTGCTGAACATAACCTTGGTGTCAAGCCACTTGATGGTCTCTTTTGCGGTTTTTGGACGACGGTCGGTAACACTCATAGCTGTAACTGGTGCTGCAGTTCCAGAAGAAGGCTATTGTAATACTGTTTTTCATTGCACTGCATTAGAAGCCAACTCGGACGTCTGTAGACTCTTGGAAAGGTACAATTTTTAGGAAGGAAGGAAGGAAGGAAGGAAGGAAGGAAGGAAGGAAGGAAGGAAGGAAGGAAGGAAGGAAGGAAGGAAGGAAGGAAGGAAGGAAGGAAAATATATAAACAAGAGAAGGAAGGAAGGAAGGAAGGAAGGAAGGAAGGATTTTTTTGGATGACATCTCCCAGAATCCCCCAGTCAACATTGCATTCTTGGCAAAGAAATTTTAAAAAATATTTTTTTTCCTACTGTGAGAAAGACGTCTGTTGGATGCCCTACTGCAGTGGTTCCCAACTGTGGATCTCCAGGTGTTCTTGGACAAACCCCCGAAGGTCTTCACCACTCGCTGTGCTGGCCAGGATTTCTGGGAGTTGTAGTCCAAGAACACCTGGGTTACCCAAGGTTGGGAACCACTGCCCTACTGGTTTCTGTTTGGCAATATCTTCAACCAGGATGAATTCTTCAAGCACAGCAGGCCAGTCTATTATCACTCAATATTCTGTTTCTTTCAGCTTCTCCAAAGAAGTGGCCTGTGGATGTTAAGTATGTGTGGAAGGAATTTCCTGAACGGTACCAATGCGAGCCTGCTGCAGCAAAAACAGCAGCAACTCAGTATCTTAAAGATGAATGAGTATTATTTGGCATATGCTTCTCTGGATACCAGTCATTTCTTCTGATGTATGTATGTAAAAAAGGAGTCTGTCCAGGGCTGAAAGACTGAACATGTGACGGGGGGTGGGGGGAGGCAGAGGTGTGCACACACGTACCTAGTGTTGTTGTTGTTACATGCCATCAAGTTGCTTCCAGCTTATGGTGATGCTTTGAACAAATGACCCCCCAAAGGCTCTGTCATTAACAGCCCTACCCAAATCTTGCAACCTCAAGGTTGTGGCTTCCTTTAGGGAGTCAATCCCTCTCTTGTTTGGTCCTCCTCTTTTCCTACAGCTTCCCTAGCATCCCTGTCTTTTCCAATAGGTCTTGCCTTCTCATGACACGTCTCAAGTACGATAGCCTCCGTTTCATCATTTTGGCTTCTAGAGAGAGAGAGTTCATCGGACCGAGAATCCACTTGGTCTCTCTGGTGGTAACGGTGTGCGCACCTGAGGTAATCAATCCTTCTGTAATAATGCTGCTTATGTCTACCAAAAGAAAAGAAAAGAAAAAACCCAAAACCTGGTTTCTGTACACTTTTGCCCTCTGCAGACTTCAGTCGATCAGCTGATCTTAAGAGGGACACTGTTAGGAAGATGGACCAAGAGGAATAAGTCCGGGGCTCCCATCTCCTCCTGAAAAGAACCCCTGACAGCCCAAGACAGGAGCCCCATGTTGTCTGGCTGGCTGGCTGGCTAGCTGGTTAGCACTAGCAACCAGGCAACTGGGAGCAAGCTCTGTGCTACATCTTAAGTTCCATCTCGGTCCCCGGCGGCCAGGAAGGAGGTGGCGGTGGGTGTGTGGGTGGTTGGGTGAGCGGGTGACTGAGAACAGCAGCTGCAACCGCCACAAACGGAGCCGGGTGCTGTGAGAGAGCACAAACAGGCTGAAACTGACAGGGACAAGACACACACAAAGGTTTTCAGCCTGGAGACCAGGTAAGGGGGCAAAGGAGTCGGGGGGGGGGAGGGAATGTGCTCAGGGATCCAGAGGGATAATTGGGCAATCAGAGACCCCTTCACTGGGCCGGCCAGCCTGATGGAAGTCCTGATCGGTCAAAGTGAATTACACATCCCCCCCCCCCCCGCCTTCCCTGAAACCCTTGTAATGTTACACCAGGTCCTTGAGATGCAGCAATGTCAATTACTTACTGCCAAAAGTTTGGAGAACTTTTTGCTAGTTTTTTTTGTGGAGTCGTGTACTGGGGTCATGTCAGCTTTTTAATATCTTCTGTTGCTACCTCTTTGACCATCGTTTTACCTGTGGAACAGAAAAATAATAATAATGGGGCAGTAAGGAAAAGCTTGACTTCACCCTGAAGGTCATGAAACTATAGAGGTCACAGGAGCAAAACGAGCCAGGTTTTTCTCTGTCCGCTGGCAAGCTCCCCCCGCCATTATGGTCTACCGCCTGTTGACAGGCCAGCTTTCAGACGGCACAGAGCTCTTGTTTTGACCGGTGATTCTTCTCTCTTGGCACTGCTCTTCTGGCATAAGCCCCATTTGGCTATCTGTTCCTCTTGGTACGGTTCTTCAAGGCTCAGATGAAACGCGGCCAGCTATGAAATCAGACTTTGTGGCAGTCCCTTCAACAGCGGATTAATATCGCGTAAAAGGGATATTCCTCACCGTGAAAAGCGACAGTCGCTGATTTTTGTTGAGCAGAATTCTGTTTAAGAAACAGAGGGAGTCCAAGCATACTAGACTGAGTTTCTTTCTGGTAAGTTGGCAACCGTACTCAAAAAGCGATGCAGTTTTGGTGTTATACCTGTGAAGTGTTTGTGGGTTAGAGGGAAATGATTGGATGGGGTGGGTTTGTTTTTTGTTTGTTTGTTTGTTTTAAGGTTACTTAACCTTAACCATGTGAACTGCTAGATAACTCTGTGGTTTAGGTATCTGGTTGTGGAGCCAGAGGTTGGGAGTTCAATTCCCCACTGGGTCTCCTTGACAAGGGCCTGGACTGGATGATCCATAGGGTTCCTTCCAGCTCTGCAGTTCTAAGATGAAGATGATTGTTGTGTGCATGGGAGCAGCTTGGAAAAAGACCTGAGAAAAAGTTTACTGCTTTCTTGCTTCGCCCAGAGTATTCCAGCCAAGGTTGGTAATATGGTGTGTGAGTCCATTAAACAAAAGTGAAGCTGCCTCAGGCAGCTGTTTTGGGGTACTACAGAAGGCTAGCAAGCTGTTAATTATTAAACTTCTTGTTAATGTATTTCGACTGCCAGGAAGAGGCCTTTTTGGTGGGGGTTTCTGCCTTGGACAGCCTTTGGTATTTGACATGATGGCGAAAGTGTTTTATATTCCACCTCAGACAAAGCCATGTTTTCACCTGACTCTGCGTGGTGGACACAGTTCAACTCAATTCATTTGCTAGGCGAATTTTCGTGACTGGCCTGTCCAGTGACTTCAAAACTGTGTTACCTTTGGCATCCTGTACATTAAGAAGGAGATAAATGAACTGGTCCACACTCAAGGCAAAGCAACAAAGTTAGGTCTGTGAGGAAATGTGGAAGGAAAAGGGAATGTTCAGCCTTGAGAAGGGAAGACTGAAGACAGAAACAGGTCAAAGCTTCAAAAAGTTACTTTCTTGGACTACCACTCCCAGAATCCCCTAGCCAGCATGGCAGCTCAATGGACTTTTGAGTATTAAAGGAAAAAAAGTAAATGTCCCAAGTTTTACAAAGACCTCTCTTCCCCCCCCCCCCCCAAATTTGGAGATGGGCAAGAATTTTGCTTGATTTGTTTTCTAATAAAAGGTTTTACAAATTGCGAAGAAGAAAATGAGATTTAAAAAAAAAAAAAAGAATGTGAGATAAAGTGAAACTGACAGACCTACCCATCCAGGCAAAAGTCATTTTTTTATCTAGCTCTTAAAAATTTCCTCCCCGTGGTATTTGACCATGGTTGCAATACAGCGTTAAGGTTAGCACCTCTGTGTGGTAACAGGAACCTCTTCTATAACCGTTCTTTGGCAGACAAATAAAAAGCATGCCTTCTTGAGAGTGGAAACAGATGCATCCATTGAGTTGGGTTTTGGCCAACGACTGAGAATTTTGTTTGGTCCATTCTCGACAAGCAATTACGAACATTTGAAAATTTGTGCACCGCTTTGACAGAGAGAACTTGAGACTTAGGAATGCTGCATTGACTGAAATCAGGGTATGTTTTAAGCGCTTTTAATGGTGGTTTCTAATATCGTTAGGTGTTGTAATCATTTTTCAACATTATATCTTGCGGTGTTTTTAATGGAGACGACTGAGTCATCTTAACTGATTTGTGAGCCAACTTGGGGAGAAGGGCAACCCATAAATTAAGAGATTAAGTAAATGAAGTTAAGATAGGGGAATCTCTGATCCTACACCTCTACCCTGAGCTCAGAAATGATACTCTCTTGGACTGCAGTTCCCTGAATCCCCACTTGGCATGGACATTGGGGGATTTTGGGAGTTGTAGTTTTATTAAAAAAAGGTTTTGCAGATTTTGGCTCCTCCCCACTCCTAGGTGGTGCTTCTGTGACTCACGGTGACTGTGATACCAGTTGGTACATGATTCTTGGTATTCCTAGTGGGTGTGAGCTAGGAAAACTTTGTGTAATAACGGTGTGACTTTTTGCTCAGAATGTCGGATGTGGTGAACGGCAGAAAAATATATAAGCTGTCAGAGGTGGCTGTCAATGAATGTCAATTGAGAAAGCATAATATTCTGGAGAAAAACCTGCTAGTAGGGGTAAGTGATGGCGGCAGAACTATGGTGACCCTCCAGATATTGTCGGATCACAATCATCTGTGACAACTAGCCATGCTGGCTAGGGCTTATGCTTTTCCCTTCTTAAGTTTTGGGGTTTTTTGCTTCTTTTTCTTTTTTTTTTAATCAGAAGGCATTTTTGGGTGAAATCCCATGATACACCAATTTTAGGAGCTGAATTCAGGCTGAGTTTGTGGGTGTGTACTTATTGTTTCATAAATTGGCTAGATTTTGCTTGGATTGGGTTAAAATCTATTTTAGAATCACAGAATGATGAAGTTGGAAGGGGCCTATAAGAATATACCATTCAGTCCAAGCTCCTGCTCAATGCAGGAATACAAATCAAAGGATATCTGCCAAGGTTAGAGGTTGTCTAAGTTTCTCTTGAATGCCTCCAGTGTTGGAGCGCTCACCACCTCTCGAGGTCATGGGCTCCATTGTCGTACTGCTTTAACAGTTAGGAAGTTTTTCCTGACATTCAATCAAAACATGGCTTCCTGTAACTTGAGCCCATTGTTGCATGACCTGCACTTGGGGCTGATCTATTAAGGCTATGCAACACCTTGAACACTCAGTTTCTGAGTAGGGAGACAATGTCTTGATATTTTCAATAAATAAACTATAATATGGCCAAGTGGACTTTGTTAGAGACATAGGAGCTGTTGGTGTTGAAATTGAGTTCTCAGATGTACTAATTCACTGGTGGTGGTGTTCAGGGTATTTCTTCCAAATGGAGCCTGGGCCCCCCCCCTTTTTTTTAATTATTATTATTTTTGCTACGTGGTGTCAGAGAAGCATACAGTATTCCAGGATTCGTATCTGAACACACCCTCTCCTCTTCTTTTCTCAAGCTCTTCTTCAGAAATCTTTTAATTTAACATCTTCGTCCCTGCTGTAGTTCTCTGCTGGAGCCATGTGGGTAGCGGTGCTGATGAGGGTCATTTTTGAATGCTGTTTCCAAGCTTATAACCAGGAAATTGTGCTGCAGACATGAATTGCAGTTGGGAATCCCCACAGCTCTAAACTCCACCTCCCGGAACAAAGGAGGATCTGAAATAAACCCTGCTGCTGGGAAGGATCAAAAGTCACAGAACTTCATCAAAACCTATTTCACTGAAATAAGGAAGAAGAGTCTCATGTAATTTGGGTGGTGGGGAAAATGCTAGAGTACTGATCTTACCAAGTAGACCGCCCAGAGTAGACCTTTGGTCTAGATGGGCGGGATAGAAATCCAATAAATAAATAAAATAAATAAGTACAAATCCTGATATTTTTATCTGAACCCTGGATGAATTAGTCCTCAACTTGAGTAAAGACAAGTGTTAAGTTAATGAGGGAGGAAGTCTTTGAATATGTGAGGGGGTGATGATGTAAAGAGCCAGCATGAGTTACGAGACCCTTCTGATATATTGATAGGGAATGATGGGGGTTGTAGTTAAGGGATCTAGAAAGAAGGCTAGGGAAGAAGCATCGCTTTCTCTTTGGCTCACTGGGGTTTGGCTGCCAGCACTCCCAGTTGTGAGTGTGACAATGAAATCTGCACATGTATGCTTGTGGTTTGAGCGGGAAATGAGCGGGCCAGAATCCGAGGTTCAACGGTGTGAACGGAACAACAATAACAGACAAAGAGACTCAAAACGTTTGTTCTTGAAAGGAATAGAAATTGACCAGATCTCAGGGAGAGGCACAGCGTTTCGAGGGTGAAATGATCTTGCTCGTCCCTCACTTTCATAACTAGACAATGGTGGGACCCAGGGCCAAAAACGTCTGCCAGCCTGACCTAAACTGTCTTGGCATTTCACATACATTTCCTCAGATAATTTTCCTCCCACAGATAGAACCTCCAGACTTTGACTTCAGATTTGAATGAGGTGAAATTAGTAGACAAGTTGGGACGTGCAAAACTCCTCTTTTTTTCTTAAGAAATGTCCCCTTTCTGAGTCAATCTCAGAACTCAACCTCCTTCACTAATGTAGACCTCAGGGGACACAGCAGTTTCCTGACAGAATTTCTCCCAAAATATATATATATTTGTCTATTTGGCTGCTGCATCTTCTCCCTATTCAGCACATTTTGTTTGCTTTTTGTTTCGTATTAAGAATCACTTTGTGATTGGCCACAATCAGTTGTCCACAAGATATACAGGCTGTATTACGGGTGCATGGGAGTGCACCAATAAATATATTGTGCAACAGCAGTGTTCTGCATTTCATAAACCAAGTTAAAGAATAGGTGTGCCCCAAACAAAAAAAATGATAACTTTGAAGCTGGGCCTCGAATCAGCACCAAATGTGGCACAGAGGTAGCAGACAGTTTGCTCTTGCTATGTGCCAAATTTGGGGGTGTTTGGGCAAACAGTTTTCAAGTTATGTCTTTTTAAATAAAGTTATTGTAACCCACCTACCACCACCCATACAGATGCCAGCGACCTTCTGTGTCGCGGAATTTAAAACAGATCCCATACACTGAAAAGACCAAACTTGCTTACTTTGAAAGAGAGTGGTTAGTCCCAGCCCCTGTTTTTAAACCTGTCCTCCAATATTCTGGAGTGAGAAATGTCTTGGGTATTGTGGTTGCATACACAGGGGATAGTTGTGTAGCAGACACCGTTCTGTGTTTTACTACAGAAGGGACCAGTGTGTGTCTCAGAAGGAGATATATTACAAAAGCAAAGGATGTTTTTTCCACCTCTAAGACTAACTTGTTTATTCCACTGTGAGTTTTTGGATCACAGTCTTCTTCTGCATGACATGTTGATTACCTCACTTGGCCAAAAGTTGGGACCGGCCCTCTTGTCACCACTGAAGGCTTTTTTAAACCAACTGAAATACACATACAAACACACAAAGTAAAATTGAATTGAGTCACAATCAGACTTTGGAAATGATGAGTTACTACTAATGTAGTTAACTGTAACTTCTTAGGTAAGGAGGACGTGATGAAGCTACCTTCCTAAATTAATATGACCAGTAGAATGAAGTTGCTTTATTGATGTAACAACTCACATTTTCTAGTTATTTTCAAAAGGTACTTTTATAGAACATTTTAAGCCATTTTTGGAGGCAACTTCATGAGATGTTTTATACTATTCTCCTAAAAGAATTTCTGAAAGAAAGTTGACAGGGTTGCCAACTTTTTTCCCCCTGATTCCCTATTTTAAAAAATTGTTTTAATACAAATACATCAACCAAAAAAGCTTGTCTCAGCACCATATCCTTCTGATGAGAGAAGCATTAGTTATTATGTTTCTGCACATAATAACTAATTCAGTGTTCTGCACATAATAACTAATTAACTGTTTAAGGACCTAGGAGAACAGGTAAGTTTGGTGAGAGAGAAAAGCCCAATGTTTATCTGGATTTCTTTCAGAACAAGAATAATGAACAATCACTAATAGTGCAGCTTGGTGAATCTGTATCTTCAGATACACTCCACTGAGTTCTGCCGGCATCAAATGTTGATATATTTAGGACTGCAGTGCTGGCTGTTTGGAAAAACCCTGTAGATGTGATATCTAGTCAAGGTGTTGAGAAATTACAGTATATTCTCACCCTACAGTACTTCTGAAAATATGCTAGTGTCTTTATCATCAGAAATTCCTATGTTCTCCTTCTCTCTTTAAACACAGGTTTCTCATCCTTATGAAAAATACTCATTCAAGGAACAGATGAAAAATAGCTAGTCATTCATACCAATGAGGAGGAAAAAATTAAATTAAATAGGGAGTCTTCTAGATAATGAACACAGTGAACACATTAAAAGCAGCAATTTCTTTTTCATCCTAAGTCTTTGTTAAGGGGGAAAAGTCCTTTCTCTGGATCAGATTTTCAGATATGGGTCTGATCAGAGAAAGGAGCCAATGAAATTCCAGAACTTTGCCAGGTTCTTTTATTAGACTTCAATAAATGGAGTTAACTACTCCAAGAACACACACACACACACACACCTCAACGTTGCCAGATTCTACTAATTTCTGCAACCCTCAAAAACCTAACAAGAAGGAAGAGAAAATGTTTCAGAAATCCCGGCAGCTTCCTCGTTAGCAGGAAAATGAATCTAGAACTGGGAGAACGCATGGAGGACTCAAGTTTGGGTTCAGTTTCTTGACATCTTCAGGGAAAGCTGGCGGGGAAAAATCCCCTGCCTTGGAACCCTATAAGCCGCCAAGACTGAATTAAAGGACCGCTATTCAGATTCATTTCATGTACATCCCAAACCGAACAGCTGCACATAGTCCTCAGAGCATTGAGGGTTCTTCTCTTGATTTTTGTGTCACCAGATCACAAAAAGGTCCTGGGTTTATGGACTCTGGTTGATTCTCTGTCTAGAAGCTGAATGCAGATCATAGATCCTCCCATAAAGGGTGGAACTGAACATGATGAGTGGGGCAGGATGATCAGACAGCTCTTGTCAATTGAGTGTGCTCCGAGAAAATGCCATTCTCCTCAGTACTGAATGTTCGTTCATTCATTCGTTCGTTCGTTCTTTCTTTCTTTCTTTCTTTCTTTCTCTCTTCCTTCCTGCCTTCCTTTCATTCTTTCTTTCTTTCAATACTTCACAAATCTTATCTTCCTCATTGTATTTTGTACCCTCTCCTGCCTGTGTGTATATATAATTTTTTCTGTATTTTTCAGATGGTCAGGGACTGAATGAAATTTAGAAATCGGAATTATAACAAGAACAAAGTGGCAAAATAATGTGGCTGGCTTTAGGCATGATCTGCCTTGACTAGGGTGGTCAGCGCAACTGTCTACTGTTGTACCTCACGAAGCAAAAATGCCATGGGCCGGCCCTGCTGATTGTTTTCCATAAAAATGCCACACGGCTCTTGTGCTCCATGCTCTCAAGTAATGGCCCTGCGGGAAGCTTTTGTTAAACTTCGCATATTTAGAGAAACGGGGAGGTTTTTTTAAAATGAACTGTCAGAGTTATGCTTCTGGAGAAAGCATAATCCTTTCGTCACAGGCTGTTTCGGTAGATTGGAAGCAAGGTGTATAGAATACTGATGAGGTAACATGAGAGTCCGCGTGTGCAACCAGACACTTCTGCTCTCACCAAAGCTGTTTTTTAATTAGAGGATGAAGAGGTTGTTTTTGGGACGGCTTGCACTCACAAGTGGGAAGTGATGGCATGAACGGCATTTCGGTTCTAGCGGGGAATTGTGGCTCCAGAGCAGCCAAAAGGCCAGCCACCTAATCTTGATGGCTTTTCCACCCCAATTAATCAACAATGTGGCTACCATGCCGCAGGGGAGCCAAAGCATTTTGTCATGTATTCTTGGGGGCCAGGCCTACCAGATGGCAGAGTGAGGCGACAACCCCAAGTGACACCTGCAGGTCGTTGTGAGCAAGCGGTTGGAAGAGGCCCCTGTGTGCCCGGAGGGCAGACCTGCGCCCCGTTACCTCGCCTGGCTGCCTTGAGAGATTGTCCCAGAGCTGGTGAACTGTTGTAGGTACTCTGAAGGTTGGCATCCAAAAAGAGAGAGAATACAAGTAACATTCATCCCGTTGTGGCTCGTCCTTCCGCCACTGATGTAATAATGCTCAACTGCATTGCCTCCAGGACGTAAATAGCACATTGAACACTTGTCTTTTGTACATGGAAAGGAAGAAGGGGCCACTTTGGTGCTTTGCTTCTGGCAGCAAAATATCTTGAACCACACTATCTATCCTTACATCACCGACGTCCTACCCATTATTGGGTTGCTTTCTCTTTTACTGTGTTTTGAGGCAATCTCACGAGTGTGATGCACGCCTGGCATGCATAATTAGAAAAAGATAAATTTGGACACAGGGGCCAGAATCCTACTGCTGGCCCCAATTAGCGTAGACCCACTGAATGTGGTAAGTGAACACATAGGTACCTCCACTGATTCAATCCGTCTACTAACATTCTCGACATGGATCTATTCCACAATTACTCATGCACGTAGAGGGCTAACAAAATGCGGTGGGATCGTGTGCTTTTGTTTCAGCTGATCACCGTGCGCTCTTTGAGGATTCCAGAACTGCAGTTTTCTGATTTTCAACAGGGGGAAAAAAATTTACATTGGAAGGATCCTTCAGGAGGCTTAGGGGATGTGCCAAGATTATTCTTGATAGAATACGTTTGGCTAAGAAGCCACAAAAGTCACACACAGAGAGAGAGAGAAAGCAGAGAAATGGTCTACGCTTTATAGAATGTTCCAAAGTCTCGTGGTTAAACTTTTAACGAAAACTTCGGCTTTCAAATGTTTTCAGATAGACTGATTAGAAGGGCTGTGAGCTTTTGACTCAGAACAGGGCAGGAAACGCTGTTTACTCTCTCACACCCGGTGGTTAGGTTTATGACAACAGGAACCTTATCTTTGCCAGTTGTATTTCATCACAGAAAGAGACAACGAGGGAGGACCTAAAGCAAGCAATTTCATTTGCTACATGCAAAGAAACTGCTGGGATATTTACTGAGTGACATATTTCTTACCTTTCTACCTGGTCTATCTTCCAAGGAGCTCAAGATGACCTATAGGGTCCTCCTCCTTACTTTTATCTTCACAACAACCCAGAAAGGTAGATCAAGCTAACAAATAAGGTCCATCTCAACGTGTTTCTTGGTTGAATGAGGACTTGAACTCACATACAGTATATCACAGAAGTGAGGACACCCCCTCACATTTCATAAATATTTGAGTATATCTTTTCATGTGACAACACTGAAGAAGTGGCACTTGGCTACAAGGTAAAGCCGTGAGTATACAGCTTGTATAACAATGTAAATGTGCTGTCCCCTCAAAATAACACAACACACAGCCATTAATGTCTAAACCGCTGGCAACAAAAGTGAGTACACCCCTAAGTGACAATGTCCAAATTGGGCCCAAGTCAAAGTCCAATCATCCCACCTTAGGTTTGGTTCTCCAAGGAGAACTTGAATTCATTGTGCTTACCATAGTTGGTTGGTTTCAATACGGTGTCATGGTAAGATGTTGTTCAACTGGGACCTAAGACACCTGGTTTCTAGTCCCTACTGAGGTGTTTCAAAGGAGGAAGTTCTGCCTCATTCTCTCAAGCTCCTCCTTCCATCATCAATTTGTCTCTCAGCCTCACCGGTTGTGCTCCATGTATAGCAGGGAAGAATGTGGCTGGCACATTGAGGGCCCCCCATATTTTTGTGTGCAATTCCAGAATGCCTGAATAAGGAGGAGAAAGATTTTTTTTCTTTCAAAAAGCTGTTCATGCCAAAAGCAGAACAAAAGAACTGCACCTCAAAATTGTTCCTGTTGGGTTTTGAGATGCACGTCTTCATCAGAGCTTGAGGAATTGTTACCTTTTTGGACTACAACTCCCATGACCTCTCAGGGAGATTCTGGAAGTCATAGTCCCCAAAAGTAACTTTTCTACATTCTGCTCTTAACTATTCAAGTCAAGCTCTCACTCCTGGTCCAGCCTTAGGAGCAAATGAAGGATTTCCCTCAATAAAGAGGCATTTGAAAATGCTGTGGGAACAATATGTCAGTGGCCAAAATCCTGTTGCTTAGCGTTGTATATCTATCACACAAAAATAGGCCCACTGAATTAATAGGGATTTAATAAGTCAACTCCTCTGTAAGGTCCATTCATTCAAACAGGCCTACTCTAATTGTGACTTACTTTAGCTTGATAACTTACAGTATATCCATTTGAATCAAGGGTTGCAAGAGTTGACTCACTAAATCTCTGTTGATTCAATGGGCCTTCGCTAATGCGATTAACTATGCTGAACCAGATGATTTCGGCCATTGAAGGTGACCTGTTTATTTCTCCCTACGGTAGAGTGCACAAGGCCTTGGGGTGGCCATGTATGGCCATCATCTTAGTGGTCAGGGTAGCATGTAGGTGGCCCCTTTCCCTCACCACATACCTTCTTTGAAAATGTGGTCCTGATTTCTGAAGTCTGGCATCATGAGAAGGCAGGATTCGCTGGAAAAGACAATAATGCCGGGAAAGGTGGAGAGCAGCAGGAAAAGAGGAAGATCAGATATGAGATGGACTGACTCGCTAAAGGAACCACAGGCTTGAGTTTACAATTGCTGAGCAGGGCTGCTGAGGACAGGACATTTTGGAGATTGCTCATTCGTAGGATCGCCATAAGTCAGAAGTGACTTGATGGCACATAACACCAACAATTTCTGAAGGGGGCTTTAGGTAGGATTTCAACCCACTGAAACCACTAGAGCAAGGTTCACTGTGGCTAACAGAACCACTGTTGCTGTTGATGAGACTTCATCAGTGTAAACTTTCATAGAGAAAAGTCCGGCATCTTTAAGATCCAGGTGATTGGAGAGCTTTTGAAAGTTATTTGGATCTAAACACCCAGCATTGCCCAGCCACAGATTATTTTCACAGGAAGATTATGGGACTTGGACTCTAAAAACGTGCCCCTTTTCCCCACTGTGGATTTCTCTTTTAGGCACACACACAGAGATATACTGACATCCACTGAGAGACAGAAGGAGAGAAATCTGAGCATTGCTTCAACGAAACCACAATAAAATGCCTAAATAAAGCCCAGGTTCATAGCCTGCCTGTCGGCAAAGAGACAAGGTTTACTTCCTCAACTCTTCAGGGCACTGCCACCAAAACGACATGCATTCAAATCAGAACATCCAATGCCAGATCAGCAAACAGCCTCACCAGTGAAGGAAAGAGTTGCCCATTTTGCTTTCTTGTGCATTTGCTTATTTTTTTTTTAATCTCCACATGCCTTCTGCACCAAATATACGGTATATCACAGAAGTGAGTATACCCCCTCACATTTCATAAATATTTTAGTCTATCTTTTCATGTGACAACACTGAAGAAATGACACTTGGCTACAATGTAAAGCAATGAGTATACAGCTTGAATAACAGTATAAATGTGCTGTCCCCTCAAAATAACGCAACACACAGCCATTAATGTCTAAACCGCTGGCAACAAAAGTGAGTACACCCCTAAGTGACAGTGTCCCAATTGGGCCCAAGTCGCCGTTCTCCCTCCCTGGTGTCATGAGACCCGTCAGTGTCACAAGTCTCAGGTGTGAAGGGGGAGCAGGTGTTATTGCTCTCACTCTCTCAGACTGGTCACTGGAAGTTCCACATGGCAACTCATGGTCATGAACTATCTGAGGATCTGAAAAAATGAATTGTTGCTCTACATAAAGATGGCCTAGGCTATAAGAAGATTGCCAAAACCCTGACACTGAGCTGCAGCACGGTGGCCAAGATCATCCAGCGGTTTAACAGGACAGGTTCCACTCAGAACAGGCCTCGCCATGGTTGACCAAAGAAGTTGAGTGCCCATGCTCAGCATCATATCCAAAGGCAGGCTTTTGGAAATAGACATAGGAGTGCTGCCAGCATTGCTGCAGAGGCTGAAGGGGTGGGGGTGGGTCAGCCTGTCAGTGCTCAGACCATACGCCACACACTGCATCAAATTGGTCTCCAGCGCTGTCATCCCAGAAGGAAGCCTCTTCTAAAGATGATGCACAAGAAAGCCTGCATAAGGTTTGCTGCAGACAAGCAGACTAAGGACATGGATTTCTGGAACCATGTCCTGTGGTCCGATGAGACCAAGATCAACTTATTTGGTTCAGATGGTGTCAAGCGTGTGTGGTGACTTTGTACACACTTGTACAAAGACAAGTGTATCATGCCTACAGTCAAGCATGGTGGTGGGAGTGTCATGGTCTGGGGCTGCATGAGTGCTGCTGGCACTGGGGAGCTCATTGAGGGAACTATGAATGCCAACATGTACTGTGACCTACTGAAGCAGAGCATGATCCCCTCCCTTCGGAGACTGGGCCGCAGGGCAGTATTCCAACATGATAACCACCCCAAACATACCTCCAAAACGACCACTGCCTTTCTAAAGAAGCTGAGGGTAAAGGTGATGGACTGGCCAAGCATGTCTCCAGACCCAAACCCTATTGAGCATCTGTGGGGCATCCTGAAACAGAAGGTGGAGGTGCGCAAGGTCTCTAACATCCACCAGCTCTGTGATGTCATCATGGAGAAGTGGAAGAGGACTCCAGTGGCAACCTGTGAAGCTCTAGTGAACTCTATGCCCAAGAGGGTTAAGGCAGTGCTTGAAAATAATAGTGGCCACACAAAATATTGACACTTTGTGCCCAATTTGGACACCTGAGACTTGTGACACTAATGGGTCTCATGACACCAGGGAGGGGAAACGGCTACTTGGGCCCAATTGGGACATTGTCACTTAGAGGTGTACTCACTTTTGTTGCCAGCAGTTTAGACATTAATGGCTGTGTGTTGCGTTATTTTGAGGGGACAGCACATTTACAGTTATACAAGCTGTATACTCAGTGCTTTACATTGTAGCCAAGTGTCATTTCTTCAGTGTTTTCACATGAAAAGATAGATTAAAATATTTATGAAATGTGAGGGGGTGTACTCACTTCTGTGATATACTGTACGACTTGCAAATGTTGGCAAACTTTAAAAATGAGCCAAAATATAATTCCCCTCTGTTTGCATCAGCTGTTTCCAACTGTTGTCCGTTTTCCTAGCATGGAGGGCGATGCACGTTGTACTTGCCTCGCTATCAAAGATGAGGCAAATCTCGGAGAGAAAAAGCGATTGCATTCATTGTTTTAAGTGCCTCGTTACTTTGGGCATGGGACAGAAGCTTTCTCTGTGACATCACGGAAGGATCAGCCTATCTGCTCAGGCAGATCCTTCAGATCTGTAGGTCTTGATCTTCCCTCATTTAGACAGGAGAAGTACATTTGGGTACTTCCAGAGGACCCATTCCCTTGACTGGTCAGTAGCATTCCCCCGCTCTGAAACCAGGGGGCAGGTCCTTGTGATATCATAACGGTGAGTCCTCATGACATCATAGAAGCAGGCAGGCAGGCAGGCAGGTCAGGGGAAGGGGTTGGAATTGTGGATACAGCTGTGAGAATAATCCACTTTAAAGGGTCCAAAATACTGGTAGAACCTGACTAACCAGATAACATGGCAAAAAACCAGGAGGGAAAATTTTAGTGGCAGGGTAGATGGCAAATTGCATGGCACAGTCGCATTGGTTTGCTGCCATTCCTGCCAGGGGCCTCTCACCCTGTTTTCTTCCAGGCAGGGAATTTTCTGCAGTGCCGAACCGCTTCCAGAACCTGCGAAGCATGATGGGGACTTGTTGAAATTCAGCATGCTAGATTGAGAAGGGGTGTTGGATGGTCAAGCAATCTAGATGTAAAAACTGCATTTCTACATGGAGAAATTGAGGAGGAACTCTACATGGAACAACCACCAGGTTTTATTGACAAAAACACCGAACGTACTGCTCTGGCTTGTGGACAGCTCCCAACTCCAAACTGTCCCCCCCCCAAGCTCTGCCTGCTGGCGCCAGGATTTGTGACCCCTGGTCCACCAGGCGCTGTGTCATTCCAGAGAGCACCATGGTCCCAAGTAGATGCTTTCCCTCCCTTCTTTTCCCCGGGGTTTTTGGTGCCCTGACATTCCACAAGCATAGCCCACACCCTGCTGCACACTGAACCTGTGAGCCCCGGGACCAGCTGAGCATGGGTGGAGATGAGCGCCCAGCCTTTAAAACTGGCCCCCTCACACACTGATCTATAACTCCCAGGCTTTGTTCCCTCAGTCTCTGGGTCTTAGACTTTGGAGTCTGAGAGCCTCCACTTTGACAACTAAAGATTTGACCCTGATTTCTCCCAATGTATAGGGACGTGGTGGCACTGCGGGTTAAACCGCAGAAGCCTCTGTGCTGCCAGGTCAGAAGACCAGCAGTCGTAAGATCGAATCCACCGATGGAGTGAGCTCCCGTTGCTTGTCCCAGCTCCTGCCAACCTAGCCGTTCGAAAGCATATAAAAATGCGAGTAGATAAATAGGTACCACCTCGGTGGGAAGGTAATGGCGTTCCGTGTCTAGTCACGCTGGCCACGTGACCACGGAAACTGTCTATGGACAAACGCTGGCTCTACGGCTTGGAGACGGGGATGAGCACCGCCCCCTAGAGTCGGACACGACTGGACTAAATGTCAAGGGAAACCTTTACCTTTACCTCTCCCAAAGTGCAGAGTTGTGCCCAGACAGTAAAGAATCGGAGCTTCGCAAAGGTGTTTTTCCAAACTTCAGCTCATACACAGTCTCCCATGCAACATGGTTGCTGATCATGCTAACTGGGGGCTTCAGGCAGGTATGGGCCATAAATTCAACCACTATATAACTCAGTGGCTTAGGTCTCTGAGCTGTAGAGCCAGAGGTTGGGAGTTCGATTCCCCACTTGTGCCTCCTTGACAGGAGCTGGACTCCGTGTTCCATAGGGTCCCTTCCAGCTCTGAAGTTCAAAGATTCTATTATTTCCCAGCTCCTGAGGAGATTATGTCTTATGTTGTAACAAATGTCTGTAAATGGGATCGCCAAGCAGGAGGCTTCTTGTTCCAACATTCAAAGGCAACATCTAAGACAAGAGTGAGGGCCCTGTTGATGTCATGGGACTGGCCATTGTGTAACAAAAGCAAAACTCTGTGCGTAGGTGTGTACGCTGTGTATATGCACATGTGAGATAGAGGAAACAGATTTCCTGCACTTCCTCATAAATAAATAGGATAAATAATTAAATCTATGGGACACAGGGAAGAAAACAGATGCGAGTTGATTTGTCTGAAATGTATTGAAGGAGCGCTTTACAGATACCAAATACTGTCAGAAAGAGAAATAAGTAGGTGTTAGATCAAGTCATGCTTGCTTGAACTATTGTACTTTGTGCACATCATAGGATAACTACTGGCTGTTTTAGTGTTTTAGGTCTCTGGCTGTGGAGCCAGACGTTGGGAGTTCGATTCCCCACTGGACCTCCTCGACAGGGGCTAAACTCCATGATCCGTAGGATCCCTTCCCACTCTGCGGTTCTGAGATGATCTGAGATGATAACACTCACTAGAAAAATAAATAATGGTGGGAAAAGTTGAAGGCAGCGGGAAACGTCCACCTCTATTCAGCACTGGTTAGGCCTCACCTTGAGTCTTGTGTCCAGTTCTGGACACTACACTTCAAGAAGGATGCTAACAAATTGGAACAAGTTCAGAAGAGGATGACAAGGATGATCAGGGGACTGGAAACCAAGCCCTATGAGGAAAGGCTGAAAGAATTGGGCATGTTTAGCCTTGAGAAGAGAAGACTGAGGGGTGATATGATAGCACTTTTCAAATATTTGAAAGGCTGTCATACAGAGGAGGGGCAGAATCTGTTCTTGATCATCCCAGAGTGCAGGACATGCAAGAATGGGCTCAAGTTAAAGGAAGCCAGATTTTGGTTGAATATCAGGAAAAACTTCCTAATTGTTAGAGCAGTACGAGAGTGGAACCAGTTCCCTCGGGAATTGGCGAGTGCTCCAACACTGGAGGCATTCAAGAAAAACTTGGATAATCACCTGGCAGATCTGCTTTGATTGTATTCCTGCCTTGAGCAGGGGGTTGGACTTGATGGCCTTGTAGGCCCCTTCCAACTTCACTTTTCTATGTTTCTATGATTGTATGAAAAGGGGCAGATGAAACATGAGATGGACTGGCTCAAGGAAGGAAGCCACAGACATGGGTCTGCAAGGCCTACGGAGGATTCACGGTGACAGGACCATTTGGAGGTCACTAACTTGTGAGGTCACCATCACTTGGAAGTGACTTGACAGCGTGTAATAACAGGCAAAACACACAAACACAAACATTTACACACCAAGCCAGTGAGTCCTGGGACCAGCGGGCATTGGGCATTGAGGAGTTAATGCAAACATTTTCCTGCTCTAGCACGGTTCGTGGAGAGAGCCACCTCCTCACATGGAAAGCAGAGGAAGCACAACGATTCCCCAAGACTCCAGCTGGCACTCGGGGGCCCTGGCAACCCAAACTTGACGACTCTAAAAAGCTTATCCCTGTCTTATGGTTCAAGCAACAGAGTTGTGTGGCCCATACCCCTTGAAGGCTTAGCCTGCAATTATTTCCTTTTATTCATTTACTTAAAATATTTATAGGCCACCTTTCTCCTAGAGGATCCAAGGCGGCTTACAGTATTACAAGAAATGAGGTTAAAATACATTTGTTAGCTCATGGCTCTGTTGTTTTCACTGCAGCGAACTAACTTTTCAGCCTCCTCTTTGGGAATCCTTACAGTTTAGCTCCAACTGACTGAAAATACTAGCAGTTCTTTTAAAAAGAAGAAGCAGAAGAAGGAGGTAGTGGTGGCTCTCTTCTCCAACGTGTCATTTTCCTAAGGTTCTGCTGCTGGGTGGCTTCATTTTACCTCTAGGACGTAAATATCACCTTGAACACTTGGGCAGCATCATGTTTTAACTGTGCAGCCTCTCAAGTGATACTTTGCAGTGTCATTTAATAAGGCACAAGTGGCGGTGGCTTTTTTTCATCTTTCTCTCTGGGGAAAGCCAATGTGTGACTTTGTGTTAACCCTTGTAAGGTTCCTTAAGTGAACTCTTCCCTCCTTCCTCTTGTAGCAGCAGCAGCATCACTGAATATGTAAGGATCATTCTCTGTTTATTCTGGCACCACGGCCGGTGCTTTTGCATTAAGCAAAGTCAATCGGATGCTATTCCCGGCCACTGCCTGGCGATCATCACACACGCCCTCTGGCCCTGCTGCCGAGCCGGCAGATCGGATCGAGCGGCCTTCCTGGGTCATGTACCCTCCTGTCGCAAACTTTTGCTAACTCAGCTGGTGAGGAAACAGAGAGGGGAAGTCTTGCTGGAAAGGATAAGCACCATCTCAGTTAAATGTTTGTTCTTGCGGTGGCGGACAGAGTCAGGAAGGCAAGGACCATTTTTAGAAATCACTCCCTCAACGTCTGCTTTCTGGTCCCCACAGAGCCAGCCATGTCTCCCTTCCTTCGGATCGGATTGTCCAACTACGACAGCGGGCCCTACTTGCCTTCCCAAGGAGATGTGATTGATCCGTATTGTGCTGTGATGGTCAAAGAAGCCTTAGAGTCTGGTAAGTAAGTGCCCGTGTATTTCAACATTTATACATTTCTGTGTATGGGGTTGCATGCCATCCACTCTTCTTATGGGGAGTAAAAGAATTGTCCTAAGGAGGACCTTCATGTCTAAATTTCCTGCTATACCACTGCTGGAGAGACTCAAGACAGAGAGATGGAGACTCTTTAATATTTCCCCCTTTGGCAATTTTCTGGGCAAGTCCCCATTTCTATCTCCAGGCTACCTTTTCATCCACAAGGGACAAGATTATAGAATCATAGAATAATGGAGTCGGAAAGGACTTGTAAGGCCATCAAGTCCAACCCCCTGCTCTGTGCAGGAATACAAATCAAACAAGGTGGTTGTCTCAATTTTTCTTGAATGCCTCCAGCATTGGAGCGCTCACTACCTCCTGAGGTCATGGGTTCCATTGTCATACTGCTCTAACAGTTAAGATGTTTTTTTTCCCTGATATTCATCCTAAATCTGGCTTCCTGTAGTATGAGCCCATTATTAATTTCCACTAAGTTGGATGGTATATAAATCCAAATAAATAAATAAATAAAGGCACTCCTCACTTAATGACCAAGTTCCGTTCCTACGACTAGGCCGTTAAGTGAATGGGTTGATAAGCGAGGAGCAATAATACTGTATACTAGGGTAATAAATCACGTGCCGTGGAGAAGGGATGCAGCGAACACGCAACCCTGCATTTATTTACGAGGAGGATCGTGAAGGATTGTAAATCCAAGTGGTCATTAAAGAAGTCGATTGTTAAGTGAGGAGTGTCTGCAAAATAAATAAATAAATAAATAAATAAATAAATAAATTCTCTTCTGGCAGACTTTGGCCCTCCGAACATTCCACTAAGAAAGGCATTTTCGATTGTGCGTTTAGATTTTTTTTTTTAACGTACTTTTTAAAATGAAATGGTTTTCTTCACTTGTGATTCTAAGGCTTCATTCATTAAATCACTTTTTACTATATGGCCTAAGTGCAGAATGGAAGGGCCGTTGCATAAGCATCTCTGCCACTCCAGCAAACTTCCTTTTGTATGTCCAGTTGTGCAACCATGTACACAAGGTGTGGAAGACCAGGCATGTGACTGGAAACATACGTACATGATGCAGGTGAGATGCCGACATGATTGTCCTTCCACCTTACTCCATACTTAGGCAATAAGACACCAAGCATTGTATTTTAAAATGCATTTGTCTTCCAAAAATTCTGTAACCCTCCTCGAGTCCCTTTATTGCAAGAAAAGCGAAGTTACGAAGAAACAGAATGAATGAACAAAATAACAAATAGAACGAAATTAGGGCTGGTCCACCTCAAACAAGAAGCTTTCAACACATCCAAGAAGTGACCCTATGCTGAATGAGATTCAAAAGGATTAAAACCGACTGGTTTGCATGATAAGATGGTGGTGTTAGATAAGGAAAAGTATTACGCTGTTTGTTTTAATTGCTATTGTTGCACTGAAAACACAGATAATAATATTTCAATCAACGAGTGCTAGCAAGCTAAAAATAAACCCTGTTAATGCAGGAAACCATTTGGCTGCATGCAGAGAAAGGTCACGGAATTTAATACACACACACACACACAGAGCCACATGTTCCACAATGTGCTCTCAGGCAAAGAGCTGGCGAGTCTAAGAACCTTTAAACAAGATTCATATCACTTTTACAGACTGACCGAAGCTGCTCTCTCTCTAAAAGCAATGTGATTCTTTGAAGATTCTTCATTGGAGATGGGCATGAACTGAACTGCAACCTTGAAAAAAAGAGGGGGGGGGGTTTGGTCCGTGGATCCCATTTTGCCGAAACAAAACCAAGCACCGAACTTCTTTTCATCCTACATTTAGTTTTGCTTCAGCCCGCCCCTGACCCTGTTGTCTTCCTACCTGCTTCTGCCATGTCCTCTGCCGCTACGTCCCTTCCGGAAGCCAGGCCTGCTGTCTCTGCTCAGGAGCCGGCCTATCAACTGATTCGTCAGTTTTCTGGTTCGTGCCCATCTCTATTCTTCACAGGAGGTGATATGGGTTTCGTCCCAGGGCACCAAAGTTCAGAGGATACAAAATACTGTTGCTGGAAGTGCGTGGAATTCTGCCTGGGGAATTCTGGGAATTGCAGTCCGATTCTGGGAGGTGCCAAGGGAATTCTGGGAGTAACAGTCCAAAGACAGGAATCTGCACATACCTAATGAGGTCACTGGACGGAGTGCCTGTACTTTCTCCAGCCACAATGGAGGGGCAACAATTGAATTTTTGAGCAACAATGGACATTCCTTACTACCTTAATTCATTGCCATTCATTTCCAATCCTTTTTTTTTTTAAAGCATCATTCACAAATGAATGAAAGATTTAATGAATTGTGCCCATTGTCTTAATGAGTGGACACTGGAAAATTAAATTTCTCTAACAATTCAGTGATAATGTGTTGGGGGTAAGCCAAACATTTCCAAGGTCTGCTCAGAAGGAGCAGAGGCGTGCCAGAACAAGCTGTGGAACTCCTTGCCACAGGAAGTGGTGATGGCATCTGGCCTAGATGCCTTGAAAAAGGGACTGGACAGATTTCTGGAGGAAAAGTCTATCGCAGGTGACCAGCCATGATGGGGATGTATCATCTCCAGGCTTAGACGGAAGGTACCTCCAAATGCCAGATGCAGGGGAGGAGTATCAGGAGACAGGTCTCTCGTTGTCTCGTGTGCTCCCAGAGGCACCTAGTGGGGCCATGGTGAGATCCAGGAAGCTGGACTAGAGGGGCCCTCGGCCTGATCCAGCAGGGCTCTTCTTATGTTCTTATGATGGGCTTTGTCCTTTCCTTCTGGGCTTCTCTTAGGTACAATAATGGCCCAAGCTTGCCTGCCACTTGAGGTGGGAAAGGAAACACCCATTATAATCTAAGAGCAAGATGGACAGACGACACTTTCAGGAGCTTCATTGGTGCTAGAGATGAGCGTTTTTCTTCCGGACAGGTGTTCAGCCCTTCCTGTCAAACTGACGGATAAACACCTACACAGTTGGGACTCCCAGAATGGAGAATTCTGGGGTTTGTAGTCAAAAACAACAACAACAACAACAACAACAACAACCTGGATGGTATGTCCCTGAGATGTAAAACTTGGCTCCTCATCAATAACTACAATTTCATGTGGCAATTTCTGCAAACCTATATAAACATAGGAGTCCACTTGCTAGATTTATCCCTTCCAGTTAGGTTTTAGGTCATAACATTGCAACGATGTTGGGACAAAGCCCAAGCAAACAAAATAATAATTGTTAATAACTAAAAGTTGTAAAAATATTGGCTAAGATCCTTCTGTGTCAACTGTGTTACTCTAAGGGAAATGAAGTCACCTGTAAATTGCTGTAATGTTGAGAGTTCTTGCTTTGATTCTTCAGTGCTTCCATGTAATCTCACTGTGCTGAAGCCCAGTGGCTCAGCATGGAATCACAGCTGAGACTCTTTAATTAGTGGCAATTGGCAGGTATAGGCTATGTCATTTCCTTTACACCAGCATAACTTACACAAGAAGATTTTGGTCACAGTAGAGTAAAAAATATTTACTGCTATGATAACTGTAAAGTGCAAAGATCCTAAGTATAGGAATTCTTATGAAACCCCTGCTTGTACTGCTTTTATATCTTATCAATGGTAGGTGAACCACTGGTTTAAGGCATATTTTTAAAAACAGCTATAAAATAATTGGTGAACCTTAGCCTAAAACAGCCGCACCATAGCAGCAGCATGAGGTGCATTGGTTGGTCATTAAAATTCTTCAGCCAGCCCTGAGTTTGGGGTTGGGGAGAGAAATTTCTGCTCATTCTAATAATGAGAGGAACAATTAGGTTCGTCTTGGGGAGGGGGAGATGAAAAATCTCCTTTTTTGGTTCCTTTCTTTTCTTTTTCTTACATTGCAAATTTCGGCATATTCTCTGCACTATTTGAATAAAGTCAGAAAATGCATTTGATCCTAGAGAATGGCCAAGTTTATGTCCAGAAGAAACCCACCATGTACCCGCCATGGAACAGCACCTTTGATGCTCACATTCGCAAGGGCCGCGTCATGCACATCGTTGTGAAGGATAAGAGCGCAGAGATGGTCTCGGAAACGACAGTGGAGCTCAACTCGGTGGCCGACAAGTGCAGGAAGAACAACGGGAAAACAGAAATGTGGGTAAGCATAAGAGACCTCCCCAGATATTTTTCAAGGTCTTCATAGAATCATACAATAGTGGAGTTGGAAGGAGGCCTCCAACCCTGTGCTCCATGCAGGAATCCAAATCAAAGCAGATCCGATAGGTGGCTGTCCAATTTCCTCTTGAATCCTTCCAGTATTGGAGCATTCACCACCTCCTGAAGTAATTGGTTCCATTGTCACACTACTCTAACAGTTAAGAACTTTTTCCTAATATTCAGCCTAAATCTGGCTTCTGGTAACTTAAGCCCATTGTTGCGTGTCCTGCACTCTGGGATGATCGAGAACAGATCCTGCCCTTCCTCTGTTTGACCATCTTTCAAGTATTTGAAAAGTGCTACCCTATATCCCCATAGTCTCATTTTTCTCAAGGCTAAACATGCCCAGTTCTTTCCGTCTTTCCTCACAGATCTTGCTTTCCAGTCCCCTGATTGTTGCCCTCCTCACAACTTGCTCCAGTTTGTTGGCATCCTCCTTAAAGTGCAATGTCCAGAACTGGACACAGTACTCTAGATGAGGCCTAACCAGTGGAGAATAGGATTTGGAGACTGTATTTCTGTTAATGCAGACCAAAATAGCATTGGCCTTTTTTGAAACCACGTCACACTGTTGGCTCATATTCACAAGGACAGTGTTGATGCTGATCTTCTTAAATCTCAAGTAATAAAATATCTGGTGTGTGAGTCTCAGCCCTCCCTACTCTGCTATGGTCCTGATCTGGATTGTGCCCAAAGCACCTTCAATTTATATTGCAAAATATTATTCATTAAGTGATGCTTCACTCTTTTGTAACATAAATGACAGTGTGGTAATTCTGAACCACATAAAACTATAACAAGGAGTTCCCCTATTCCCCCCACGATTAAAAAAAAACCCTGAGCTTCCATTTCCATTACTATCTCTTTAAGTCATGCTCCTGATGTGGACAGGGCTGTGCACTTACTCTAGAGTAAAATGGGGGCGAAGGTAGCTGCTTTTCCCATCTTCACAGTAATCTGTGTTGTGGTCCTTAGGCAGTTTGAAAGTCAATATTTTAAATAATGAAAAGAGGTTGCAATTTTATTTTGTTGTTCTAACTAATATTTAATCATGTTATTTGCTTATTGCTTTAATTGTTTGACTTTGAATTTAATTGTTGTTCTTTTGATATAAATTGCTCTGTAATCCAACACGGGTTAACCATAACAGAGGGTTTTGTATCATAGAATCATAGAATAATTGAGTTGGAAGGGACCTCTAAGGCCATCAAGCTCAAGGCAGGAACACAAATCAAAGCAGATCTGACAGATGGTTGCCCAATTTTCTCTTGAATGCTTCCAGGGTTGGAGCATTAACCACTTCTCGAGTTCTCTCCATCATTGTACTTCTCTAACGGTTAGGAGGTTTTTCCTGATATTCAACCGAAATCTGGCTTCCTATAATTTGAGCCCATTGTTGCATGTCCTACACTCTGGGATGATCGAGATATAAAACTTTTGAACGGAATTTTAATAAATATCCTGATGTAAACTCAATTATCAGGTTCGCAAAGCAGCACAATCAGGGTAGAGTTTTTTGTTTATTTTTATTTTCACTTTTTTGTTGTTTCTCTCTGTGTGTGTGTGTGTGTGTGTGTGTGTGTGTGTGTGTGTGTGTGTGTGTGTGTGTTTGCGTGTTTTGCGAAGAAAGGCACAGGCAACTCTCTGTAATAAATGCTGCCAACCATCCTCAGCATGGACAATGCATCACATTTTATAAGGCCTATTGATGGCAAAACTGAAATATGGTCATTGTAGCACATTGACTCAATCTGTAGAAGGCAACTGTAATATCTTTGCTGTGACAGAGAAACCTTTGAGAGGACGAGATAATAATCATTAGTAATAAAAGTGACAAGAGCTTGAATTCATGCATGCCTCACTGGGGGATTTACTCCCCAAATTTAATCAACAACCGAATGAAGAATTGTGTTGAACTGTGATGATGATGCAGCTGGATTGGCTGTTTTTAAAATACTCTCTCTCTCTGTATTTATTTGATAGTAATGTATTTCTGGGAACCACTGGTAGTATACTGAATTTCTTACACTTTGTAATAGTTTCCAGAGGGGTCGATGTGTTAGTCTATGGCAAGAAAAACAGACTTAAAATGAAGAACAAGTTACAGTTCTCCAACTGTTCTGAGCAGCAACGCTCAGAATGCCTGACCATTTGAAGTGCTGGCTGCTGGGGCTCATGGGAGTTGTAGTCCAATAACATTTTGCCCACCTCTGGCTCTTACACTGTGCGTCTGGTGAGGTGGATTGCAATCCGTGGAACCTCATGTTATGAAGTGTATGCTAATATACTGCCCCATAGCACTCAAAACACTCTCTGGACAGTTTACAATTTAATTATGCAGGTACACAGCAAGCTGGGTACTCAATTTATCAACCTCGGAAGGATGGAAGACTGAGTCAACCTTGAGCCTGTCGGAATCCAACTCAGGTTGTGAGCAGAGTCTTGACTGCAGCACTGGAGTTTAACCACTGCCCCACAAGGCTTTCAGCTGTTATAATAAAGCAATTACTCTTCACAATGTTGAACGGCTTTTCATTGCTTTGCTGCAACGGAATGACATGGCCAGCCCTTACACAGATTACTGTAACAGTTTTTGTAGTCTTTAAGGTGCTACAAGACTCTCTGACAGTGGGGATTCCCACATGATCTATTATCAAGCTGAATTTGGAAAACATGAATTGCGATCATAGCTCTTCAGGTGAACTCTCACAAGCCGACAACTGCATCCGAACTGCATTTTAGACATTTCATCTACCCTTTCTCATACAAGGTTATCAGTGGAGGGAGAGCAGCTTTGGTAACCAGAACAGAATGTCACTAAGACTCTATCAAAAAACATCACGACGCTGATTCATGCCCTCGTAATCTCAAGAATAGACTACTGCAGTGCTCTCTACGTGGGGCTACCCTTGAGGCTGATGCGGAGACTTCAACTGGTCCAGAATTCAGCAGCCAGATTAATAACTGGGGTGAAGAAATTCCAGCACATCTCCCCCACTCTGGCCGCCCTTCATTGGCTACCGGTTCGTTTCCGCATCGACTTCAAGGTTATGATGATAACATTTAAAGCCCTAAACGGTTTAGGACCTCGGTACCTATCAGAACGCCTGCTCCCAGCCAGATCTGTCCGTAATACCCGTTCCTCACAGGCAGGGTGGTTGAGGGCCTTGACCCCAAAGGAGGCCCGGAGGGAAAGAACTAGAAACCGGGCCTTCTCGGTGGTGGCCCCCCGCCTATGGAACAACCTGCCTATTGAGATCCGCCTGGCACCCTCGCTGGATGGGTTCAAAAGAGGATTGAAGACCTGGCTGTTCCGCCAGGCTTTCCCAGAGCACTAGGATCTCGCCCTCCCTTTTTTTCATTCTTTTTGCTATCCTCTCCATCACCCTTTCCACCACCTTACTGCCATCTGTTTTAATTTCTGATTTGTTATGTATTAACTTATTTTTATCGTGTTTTTAATTTTTTTTTTCCTCTCCTTATCTTGTTGTTAGCCGCCCAGAGTGGCTTGGTTGCCAGGTGGTGCAGGATATAAATTCAAATAATAAATAAATAAATAAATTCATTTCAGATTTTTATGCGATCTTTCCAGTCAGCAATTGGAATGGTCCATTTCTGGTCGTAGCCTGACATCTTCCTTCTTTTTTTCAGCTAGAACTGAAGCCCCAAGGCAGAATGTTAATGAATGCAAAATATTTCCTGGAAACCTCTGGTAAGTGACAACGTGGCTGTTTTATAGTCAGTGATTGTAACTGGCCCTTCCCGACTTTGACTGGAACTGAAGCGATGCATAACCTAAAATCAGCCGAATAAACAAGTGCTCTAAAATAAGAAAAGCAGCAGTGACTTAAAAAGATTTAAAAAGGGCCACAGGAAGTAGCTTTACTTCTACCCAAGACCAGACCAGACACACCCCTGCGTAGCTTTCAAAATATGGTGTCACAGAGTACGTCTGGTATGACTTGAAGTTCCCCAATCCATGGGCTGGGATTAAGGAGGGACGTGATTTTATTTTATTATTTTTAATATAAATATTCTTTTTTAAAAGTGGAGCCTTATAGGAGAGCTTAATAATAATAATAATAACAACAACAACAACAACAACAACAACAACAACCACCACCACCACCACCACCTTAGAACTGCAGAGCTGGAAGAGACCCTATGGATGGATCATCAAGTCCAGCCCCTGTAGAAATGTTACTCTTTAAAACAAGACCTGTCCATCAAGGGCAAGCAGGGCAGATAAAAATCAATGATTTTTAAAAGTCAAATTGGTGTGAATCACGATTTAATTCATTATTTAAAGAAATATTGATTTTAAAAAAATTGTCAAAAAGATCTCTTTTAGGGGGGAAAATGATTTAAATCAAATCCACCCCAGTGGACAAGCTCTGTTCCCTTCCTGTAGAAATCTAGCACACCAAGGATAAATAGGGGCTGGAACCGTTTTTCTTGATATTCTTGTTATTCCAGGCTGTCAGGAAGTATTCAGATACATCCTTTGCCTTCGGAACAAGCAGGTTGCTCAGTAGAGACGAGAAATACGAGCGCCACTGCACAAATCCACTCTTTACTTAGCTCAGCTCTGATGCATTTTGAGAAGTGATGGCCAACTATTTTTACAGGGGTTTTCAAAGCTGGCAACTTTTTCACACTCATTTAAATTTAGCCTGACCACAGAATTTCTTCGTACCCAGAAGGATCTGACTTCTCTTTCTCTTCGTTCCACCCAGATGACCCAGACTTTATTGACTGTGAAAAGGAAGGGTTCTTCTCCCTGCATCAGCGCAGAGGCGCCATCAAGCAGGCCAAGATTCACAACGTCAAATGCCACGAGTTCACGGCCACCTTCTTCCCTCAGCCCACCTTCTGCTCGGTTTGCCACGAGTTCGTCTGGTATGACATACATGGCTTGTTCTTTTTTGCATGGCCCAAAATCTCCTACTGTAAGGAAGAGGGAACCAACTTCTTCTTTGCTAAAATTTACTAGATCACTATGATCCGATTCTCAGATTAAATTCAGATATCTACCTAGGCCCACCCATCCCCACGGCATGTTGGTCGAGAAAACAAGACATGGTTTATACAGCCTGGCCTGGATCCTGTTCTGCCCAACCGCTTGTGCAGTGTGCAGTTGTGTAGGTGGTTGTGTTGCGGGGTTTTGGAATTTCTGGCAAAACTCTGTCTTTTTTGCTACCCAGAGGAGAATAGCTACAAATCCATGAAGTGGTACATAATACAAAGATTATTGTAGATCAGATAAACCAAGATTAACACTAGAGATGGGCACGGACTGGAAAACTGGTGGTTCGTGACGGTTCGTGGCTACCCACAAACCATCACGAAACAAACTCCCCCCCCCCCATGAACCGGTTCATGGTTAGTTTTTCGGATTCATGCCAGGAGGGACTGCCTGACATCCATTTTGCCAAAGCAAAACGAAGCACTGGGGGGGGGGGGGGGAAGTTCGGCGCTTCGTTTTGCTGAAGCAAAACGGGATCCCCGAATTGGGTTGCGAACCGAACTACGAACCAGCCCTTTTCGTCGTTTTTTTCTGCTTGGTGATTCAGTTTGTGCCCATCTCTAATTAGCAAATTAAACTAAAGACCGGTTACACAAACCAAATATTGATTACACCCACTACAAGTATCGAATAATAATATCCAGTTTCATAAACAGACTTCCTCAAGGGTCTGTCTTCATAAGGCCTTTCATAAGGGCTTTTTCTGTCTCCTTAGCACCCACCTCTAGGCATTTTTCCCTCCTTTTTCAATTTCTGGATGGCTTCCCGGGAGACAACAATGCTGGCTGATGACACCAAAAGCAGGCAGATGGGAGCTCTTTCCCAGCCTTGCCATCACTTGAACCAGGGGCCTCCCGCTGCCAAGCATGTGCTTCTTCACTAGTAATGCCATATCTCCGATAATCATCATTCTCTCCTTTCCCTAATTTGCCCAGGTTGTGTGTGTGCCGTTGCTTAAGATGCAGAAATGGCACCAATGAAGCCCAGGAAGATGACCTTGGTGGCTTTGGGAAAACCCTAATAGTTGCAAAAATACAAAATCATGTAGGGGGAATAACCTAAGGGTGGTGTGATCCCAGAAGCAGTCACATGAGAGTGATGATCTCAAGGTTACAGAACACTAATTGTCTTGTCATATTTTTATTCTCTGGTTTTTGTGGCTTTGCCTATTTGGTTGAGTTTACAGCGTTTTACTTTTTTTCTCCTGTCTGTTCAAAAGTGGTCTTTTTAACCACATTGTTCCATTTTTCTTTGTTGCAGAGTGGAACTAAATCAATCAGATATTAACTAATTCCTCATATTGTTTTGTCTTTTTAAAAAATCATTTTTCTCAAATGTGGACGGTGAATGTATCTGTACTAACTCTTTTTCCCTATATATTTTTCCAGGGGTCTTAACAAGCAAGGCTATCAATGCAGGCGTAAGCAACTCTATTATATTACACTAATGGTAATGCTGATTACTAGCATAATAGATATTATTGCACAGTGCTTTTTGTACATAGCAACGAAAAGTCTGGGCATGGGGGGTGGGGGAAAGCTCAACCATGAAATCAAGGCCTGTACAAAAAGCATAACATAATCCAGTTTACACAAGTTTGTCATCCCACTTTAGCTTACAGCGGCATCAGTTCAGTCTACAGTCCTCCTACTTCGGTGCTGCAGCTCCCATGGCTCCTGTGTCATGCCTTCCATAGTGTGAAAACCTTGGGATCTGTGGGACAGCAGGAAGAAGTCTTTCATTACTAAAAATTGATGCTGCTGGGAGGACGCTACTGGCGGCAATAATTGTCAGCAATTAAGCACTTCCTCTTCCCATCCTGTGCAACAGTCTGATTTCACAGGGTTGAGGAATCCACCCCAGATTTTAGTCTGAACATGACAAGAGCTATTCAGAGCACTGAGCTTTTTCCTCAGAATAGGTCAGAAGCCTGGATGGCTCCCCTACAATCTGAACTAAAAGCCAGAGCAGATTTCACCATTTCCATGCCATCAGAGTGACCAACCTTCAGTCTATTAGACCTCCGTCTTACTCTGACCACAGTGGAACTTGTTTCTAAAACAGACATGCTGAGGGTTCCCATGCACACATGTCCCTCTTTGGCTGGATTGTGTCCATGTTCTGTCAAAACCAATATTAAAATAGGAGAAATAATTGTACTGATGTTCCTTAGCGGTGCAGGTACACCTCCAGCAGAGCTACCAGGTGTCAAGGCTTGGCCTGAAAGTTTAGGAAGTTCGCTTTTTTGTAAAAAAAAATAAAAATAAATTATAAAATCTCAGGGTGGGGAGTCAGGATTGCGGGAGTTAGAATGTCTTCTTGGCTTGGAAGCTTTTGCTGTTTGCATCGCTCTTCTGTGCTTATCAGGTTCCATCCCTAAGTTTCCCACCTGACCCAGCCCAATCCACTTACGTACATCAGGGATGACCCAAGATATTTCACAGCCTGAGGCAAAGGCCTTCATGTCCTTTTCAATAACTTTTCCAAGGACAAGAAAACATTGTACCTTTAGTTTATTATACCATAATACCAATGCAGAACCATGCTTCTGCTGTTTTTAAAGTCCTTCTGTGTCAGAGCACATTTTTTTAAAAAATGATATTTCTTTTCCCTTCTTTCACTGCAGAATGCAATGCCGCCATCCACAAAAAGTGCATTGATAAAGTAATAGCTAAATGCACTGGATCAGCCATCAATAGCAGAGAAACTATGGTATGTAACTGAGTGAAATGCAATAATATTTGGGAGGAGATTTTATTTGATGAGGTATTTTCTTCTAGGCTGACCTTTGTTCTCCCTGACTGCATGGTCTGGGGGGGGGGGGGTTGGCTTTAAATGTGGGCTGGCAGAAGCTCTAAGCCCTTTTCCTCAAGAGGAGCTGAGGCAGGAGGTGAGCTGTGTTTGGGAGGACATTTTATTTGGTGAGGTATTCTTCTATTTTTGACTATAATCTGGTAAATAGGAAAGCCAAATAGCATTGCATACACCTGGGGGGCAGGAAAGTTTTAGGGGTAGGATCAGACTTCCTCCCTTTTTTAATTCACTGACCAATCAGTCGAGATGGAGAGTGCAGGATCTGTTGCACTTGTAACACATCTGGCATGTTTGTTTTCTTGCCAATGAGGTGCCTGGGTAGAAATGCTCTAAGTGTTAGTTGATGGTCGTCTTGGAAGACAAGATCCAGCCGCTGGAGGCCTGTGTTCTAATCTCCGCACTCTTAGGGAGCAGGCCGGGTAGGTGGGGCTCGTCAGCCTTGGAAGGCAGCCCATCTAGGAGAAGGAAAACTCCGATTTCAAACCTCCACTGCCTTGTGGCTATATCCATTGACGGAAAAGGCTTCAGGAGTTAACCTCGAGGCAAAATCCGGAGCCAGAGTCCTGGAGGCAGTTCGTGTCGTTCTGACAACTCCTGCAACGTCGCTGGAACCAGTTGTATTGGTTCTTGCCTTTCCATTGGACTATTTCAGCGACGTGGAGAGGTGGGATTTTCTGCTTGGGTAACAGCCTATCCTCCATATTATTTTACCCAGGCTTCGTGCCCTGGAGAGGACACTCCAGCTTCGCATACAGCGTCGAAACAACATGGGAAGTAGCAGTTACCAGTTATAAGTCTTTGCTCGATTGGCGCAGAGCATGACGCCAGGGGCTACTTCTGACGGTGGGAGAGGTCATTGCACCTCACTAGGTAGCTACCACCCGCCTTAAGCTGGGCAGTCCCCAGCCAGTAAGGTGCTACCCTCGCCACGGTCTGTTAACCTCACGGGGTGCATGGGGTTTAGCGTGAAAGCCGACAAGCAGATCGATTACCCTGCACCATGCAACAATCGTAAGAAAACTTGTGCCCTAAAGTTGGGCACCTGGAATGTTCGGACAATGACTCCTGGCATTTCTGACGACCTGCAGGAAATAGACGGTGCGTGCAAGACAGCTGTCATCGACATGAAACTGAGTAGGCTGCAGATGGACATTGTTGCCCTGCAAGAGACGAGATTTCCAGGCATGGGATCTGTCAAAGAAAAAAACTTCTCATTCTTCTGGCAGGGAAAACCATTGAATGAGACCAGGGAATATGGTGTTGGCTTTGCAGTCAGAAATACTCTGCTGAGATCCATTGTTCCACCTACTGCGGGGAGTGAAAGAATCCTGTCTCTGCAGCTCCACTCATCAGTGGGACCAGTCACCCTCATTAGTGCATATGCAGCAACACTGTCGTCCACAACAGAAGTCAAAGACAAATTCTACGACGATCTGGCAGCTACTATCAAAAAAATCCCCGAGAGAGAACCACTGTTCATTCTCTGAGACTTTAACGCTAGAGTTGGTGCTGATCACAATTCTTGGCCCACTTGTCTAGGCTGTTTTGGCACTGGGAAGATGAACAAAAATGGTCAACGCTTGCTGGAGTTTTGCTGTTATTATGGTCTTTGTGTCAGCAATACGTTCTTTAATACGAAGCTTCAACACAGAGTTTCCTGGAGACATCCAAGATCCAAGCATTGGCATCAGCTCGATTTGATCCTCACTAGACGTTCTAGCCTTCCTAGTATTACGATCACACGCAGTTACCAGAGTGCTGATTGCGATACTGATCACTCCCTGGTGTGTAGTAGAGTAAAACTGCGAGCAAAGAGATTGTATCACACGAAAAAGGAAGGAAGACCACGTATTGACATCAGCAAGACTTGCGATCAAAGAAAAGTGGAGGAATTTGTCCAAGCGCTTGAGGAAACCCTTCCAGGCCCGGCTGATGCAAATGCACCTGAACGATGGGAACATTTCAAGAATGCTGTCTATAACACCGCCTTGTCCACATTTGGCAAGAACACCAAAAAGACGGCAGACTGGTTTGAAGCCCATCTGGAGGAGTTGATGCCAGCCATCGAGGAAAAGAGGAGAGCTCTAACAGCATACAAAGCCTGTCCTAGTGAGTACAACTTACAGGCTCTTCGACTTGCCCGTAGCAAAGTCCAACAGGCTGCCAGGAGATGTTCCAACGATTATTGGCTTCAGCTCTCCTCTCAGATACAGATAGCAGCAGACACAGGTAACATCAAGGGAATGTATGACGGTATCAAGCAGGCTTTAGGTCCAATACAGAAGAAATCTGCTCCCTTGAAATCTGCTACAGGTGTGATCATCCAGGACTGAGCACAGCAGATGGAACGCTGGGTGCAACACTACTCTGAGCTATATTCCACAGAGAATGTAGTAACCGAAGAGGCACTAAATAACATCGAGTGCCTGCCTGTCTTGGAAGAGTTGGACAGCGAACCAACTTTAGCAGAAATAAAAGTTGCCTTGGATTCCCTCTCCTCTGGCAAGGCACCTGGGAAGGATAACATCCCTGCTGAAGTGCTGTAAAGAGATCATCACCACCGAGCTGTATGAAATCTTTTGTCTTTGCTGGAGGGAAGGTGGAGTACCACAGGACATGAAGGATGCAAACATCGGCACATTGTATAAGAACAAAGGAGACGGGGCGACTGCAATAACTACCATAGCATCTCTCTGCTCAGCGTTGTAGGGAAGCTGCTTGCCCGTGTTGTGCTGAAGAGACTCCAGGTGCTTGCAGACAGAGTCTATCCAGAATCACAGTGTGGATTTCAAGCTAATAGATCCACCACTGACATGGTATTCTCCCTCAGACAGTTGCAGGAGAAATGTAGGGAACAACAACAGCCACTCTTTGTGGCCTTCATAGATCTCACAAAGGCCTTTGATTTGGTTAGCAGGGATGGCCTTTTTAAAATACTTCCCAAGATTGGATGTCCACCTGGACCCCTTAACATCATCAGGTCCTTTCATGAGGAAATGAAGGGCACTGTAGTTTTTGATGGCTCAACATCAGATCCCTTTGACATCCGAAGCGGAGTGAAACAGGGCTGTGTCCTCGCGCCGACCCTGTTTGGGATCTTTTTTGCTGTCATGCTGAAGCATGCCTTTGGAACTGCGACAGAAGGTGTCTATCTCCGGACTAGATCAGATGGAAAGCTCTTTAATCTCTCTAGATTGAGAGCAAAGACCCAAGTCCAGCTGAAATGCACGCGGGACTTCCTCTTTGCCGATGATGCAGCTGTTGTTGCCCACTCTGCTGAAGACCTCCAACAACTCATGAATCGCTTTAGCAAGGCCTGCCAAGTTTTTGGACTAACAATCAGCCTGAAGAAAACACAAGTCATGGGCCAGGGTGTGGACTCACCTCCCTCTATTACCATCTCCACGCAAGAATTGGAGGTTGTTCATGACTTTGTGTACCTTGGCTCAACGATCTCTGACACTCTCTCCCTAAATGTCGAGCTGGATAAACGCATTGGCAAAGCAGCTACCATGTTCTCTAGACTCACAAAGAGAGTATGGCTTAATAAGAAGCTGACAGCATATACCAAGATCCAGGTCTATAGAGCCTGTGTCCTGAGCACACTCCTGTACTGCAGTGAGTCCTGGACCCTTTGTGCACGGCAGGAGAGGAAGCTGAACACGTTCCATATGCGTTGTCTCCAACGGATTTTTGGTATCACCTGGCAGGACAAAGTTCCAAATAGAGTAGTCCTAGAACAAGCTGGAATTTTTAGCATGTATACATTACTGAAACAGCGACGTCTACATTGGCTCGGGCATGTCGTGAGAATGGCTGACGGTCGGATTCCAAAAGATCTCCTGTATGGAGAATTAGTGCAGGGAAATCGCCCCAGAGGGAGACCACAGCTGCGATACAAGGAGATCTGCAAGTGGGATCTGAAGGCCTTAGGAATGGACCTCAACAGATGGGAAACCTTGACATCTGAGCGTTCAGCCTGAAGGCAGGCGGTGCATCATGGCCTCTCCCATTTTGAAGAGACCCTTGTCCAGCAGGCCAAGGCAAAGAGGCAGTCCCGAAACCAGCAAAATCAGGGAGCTGGACAGGGGACAGATTGTATTTGTCTTCAGTGTGGAAGGGATGGTCCCTCTCGAATTGGCCTTCTCAGCCACACTAGACGCTGTTCCAAGTCCTCCATACAGAGCACATTACCATAGTATCTCGAGACTGAAGGATGCCTAATCTAAAATTCCAGGCAACTTCAAAACTTGTTGATTCTGTAGAAGTTATTTTATTTACATCATTTCTAGGTTCCATGCTTAAAAGTAGCCAATCCAAAACTTTATCAAAGACAGTCTTACAGTTGTGAGGAAAAACTGTAGGCACATATGCTTAAATCCAAAAATCATACAGTTATGCAAAGACTGTAGGCTTAAAATACTTAAGAATCCATAAAAACTGAAGTTTAGCTTTGGACAAGTACTTAAGTCAGAAAATGTATCTCAATGGCAAGCTTGCAGCTATATAAAGTCCAGACAAGAACTTTAGTCATGTTTGAATCCAAAACACAAACACATTAAAACACAGGAACTCATAGCCTACAAAGGCAGAGAATACATTTCTCGAAAAACATCAGGGTTCTTAGGAATAAAATCTTAACAAACAAAAACCCTTATAACTCTCAATGAAAGATATGAAAAGGTTTTTAAGCCTTAAAAGTAAAAATATACAAAGTAAAAACCATTAGTTAGCTCTAAGCATATAGTTCACACACAGAAGAACATTTTCTAACCAAGTGTTAGCCAGTTGGAATAAAATGGCTATGTTATTTCCATCTTATCTTGTGGCCGCTCTCTGTGTCTTCCATTCACTTCAGAGAAAATGCCTCTCCATTTTATATCCATGCTTGAGAGCTCACAATTTATAGCCTTGTGAAATGTCATTAATCAAAACAAACTCCGTCAGAGTTTATACTTTTCAACCAATAGGAAGCCTACATGTTTCAGGTCACGAGGCCTCTAATCTCAAGATGTTCTCCTCCTTGAGAGCCCAGCGCCTGAACTGGCTTGCTCCTGGCCGTCAAGGTTGGAGAGAAATTGCCCCTTCCTTGAGCTAAAACGATGTAATTCACTGACAATACCATACATTGGGGACAATACAGTACATACGTATATTTCATTCATAAATATTGCAGAAAATATACTAGTTTATACCCTCTTCAAAACTCAGTTACTATTAATCATGAGGTTAAAGCCTTACAAAACAAGTGGAACCTTTGTTTTTCTTTTCTACTTGTGTGTCGTTAAACAAATTGCTTAAAATAACCTTCAGCCTTTTCTACTTGTGTGTCGTTAAACAAATTGCTTAAAATAACCTTCATCCTTTTCTCCTTTTACACTACAGTGGAACCTCTACTTACGAACTTAATCCATATTGGAATGCTGTTCTTAAGTTGAAACGTTCGTAAGTAGAGGCAAAAATATCCCATAGGAATGCATTGAAAACCATTTAATCCGTTCCGGCTGTTTTTCGTTCTTATCTAGAGGCGCCGTTCTCAAGTAGAGGCATTAGTTCCCATAGGAACTAATGTAAAGCCGGTTAATCCGTACTCTACCACTAGGGGGAGAATTTTTATTTTTTTTACCTAAGATGACCTAAGGTTAAAAAAAGGGCAGGAAATGTTTTTTTTCGGTTCATATCTTGGAGCTCCGTTCGCAAGTAGAGGCAAAATTTTGCTAACGGAGCTGTTCGTAAATTGGATCGTTCGTAGCTAGGGACATTCGTAAGTAGAGGTTCCACTGTATTTTGTAAACACTTCTATTTTACAATGTATAGTTATCCTCATTGGTTTAATACAGGTTCCCACATCTGCTTTGTGGTATTTCTTTGTTGATTTACATTATAGGTAAACATAACTCAAGCGGCAATTCAAACTGCATTTCTCTTTTCTTTTTCTTGTTGCTATCTCTGTTTCGCATAACATAAGGATTCTGTTTACTTTTTTCCTCTGAAAAACTGACATGAAACTGAATGAGCTATTTCTGCCTGTTATCTCATCAGTTCCTTTTGTACTGAAAACAACTAGTTGTTTTGTAAACTATTTTCCCCATCTGTAGTTTTTCCAGAATACTTTCACCTTTACTGCAGCTCTCTGAGGCACATTTTAAAATAACTTTTCAGTTTTAGAGCAACACCTCTGTACCCCATAAATTCACTTCTTTGAACTCTTAACAGGAACCACTGCTCCGGGTTGTTAAGTCCAGCCCATGTCACGAAACAGTTAAAGACCTCTAACCACACTGCTAAAAATCTATAAGAAAGCTGTGACTAGAGTCGGTTCACTGAATCAGTGGGGATTTGGTGAGCCAACACCTGTGTAAGTTCCTTTGACTCAATGGACCTCCTTGGGTTGAGACTTACTACTGGCCTTCAGTCATTGTGCAGCAACTGTTTCACACAACTGAACTAAATAAATTACCATCTCACCACCACCGTCCGTTTGCATGAAAGTGTACTACGATATAGAATGGGAATCGCACGATTGTTCCTTGGTTTTATTTATTTATTCATTCATTTTGTACCATTTGTAAGCCACTTTTCTCCCAGGCCAGGGACCCAAGGTGGCTCACAATGTTAAAACAAGTACTGCTAAAAACACAATAAATTACAGGTTAACTACAGGTAGATTAAACTGAAAGAAATAAGGACACAGTCAGGGCTGGGCTCGATGATCCATATGGTCCCTTCCAGCTCTGTAGCTCTAAGATGATGGTGATGATATTCAGAAAGCTTTCTGGCTTCATTGCAAAAGGTAGGAATGTTATGACCTGGTGGAGACCTGGCTCTAAGCTCTCTTCACCCGTACCTCACACATGTGTATTAAATCCAACAGGCCAGCATGTGACTCGGATAAATGTGCTTGTAAAATGAGATGCGTGTTCATCCTTCGCCTGTAAAAGATGGGAGGGAACCTACCTCACAGGCTTGTTGCAAAGACAAAACCAATGAACTGTACTATGTGTGATTTCTCCATATTTGCACAAACACTTCAGCACTTCAAACCAGATGTTCTGGTTCCTGGAAGACCTCAATTAGTTGACTGAAGCAGGGAAGGCAGGATGCAGGCTACAGTTGGCATATGGCACCCAGGCCTCCCTAGTATTTCAGAATTTTGAATTTTTGGTTAAAATTCTCCTTTTGATTCATAGCAGAATTGCAGAGACTCGCAGAGGAGAACAGCTTCAAGTTCCTCAGATAGTCCACCCCTTTCTCATTATCCGGCACTTACAGTTTCAATAACTTACTCTGAGACATTAGTAGGAGAAAGAGTAAAAACATTTCATTACTTACAGATGTGAACAAATAACAGCAAACTAACAACAAACAGACCATCTGCTAACTGACTGCCAACAGACAACAGAGAGGGAAATAGAACTCTCAGCAGACAGGCAGGTCTCTCTTTGAATTCTGAGGGGGGAAGGAACTATTGGTTAGTGCTGGATAGATTGACTCCCCAGCTGAGAAAAGTCCCTCCCAAAAAAACTTACAGACCGCATGCAAGGTTGTAAAAACTCCAACACCCAGACCCCCTGAAGCCCACAAAATGACCTCCAAATCACAAATTACATCCCCAGAAGCCTCTGTGGGAGGTGTCTTCAATACAGAGACATTGTTGGGCCATCTGAGGCTGTTTTAAGCCTTAAGAGAGCTAAGCAGAAATGCCTAGTTGATCACTTCCTGTTTTTTAAAAGACCTTTTATGACCAAGGAGAGGCCAGGAGGTGGATTTGGTTTACATGGCACGTCACACCTGCTCAGAGTCTTCTGGGGGGGGGGGTGCTGTTTGCAATTTGGGGGTTTTTTCCCCCCCCCAGGATGTCAATGTACCTCCAAAGAGGAGCAGTCCTTGATAGTCCAGGCAAGGGTGAAGACGGCCCACAGACCCTCGGAACCTCCCCACCTGTGATTTAAGCATATTAATATTGGAATAACAAAACAGAAATATTTAGCTGCTATAGCAATGGATTTCCACTTCTGCCTTCTTCAGCAGCTCCAAAACCTAAACAGATTGATGTAATCCTTTAATATTTTCATATTTATTTTTCTGTTAGTCGCTCCAGAGTGTGGGTGGGTGTCAGTAGAGGCCCATGGATACTTGAGGTTTTTAAAAATGAGTCACAACTGTAGGTTACAGCTGTTGCAAAATACAGCGCAATATCATCCTCCTGGTGGCCGAAAGGATGATTTAATTTTGCAGAAGGGAAATTCTGCCTTGAGAAAGATTTAACATGATAGCTTTCAGCACTGAATTGCTTTGCCCTGTTCCTGCTGCAATTAAACAAATATTCACCTTTTTTTGTCTGTCTCTGTGTGTGTGTGTGTGTAGTTCCATAAGGAGAGGTTTAAGATTGACATGCCTCACCGGTTTAAGGTCTACAACTACAAAAGCCCCACATTCTGTGACCACTGTGGAACGCTGCTCTGGGGCCTCGCACGGCAGGGCTTAAAATGTGAAGGTAAGCTGTCCAGGTGTTTACTGCCATTCTTAAGACCAAAAAGGTCTGACGGTAAATGCAGAGTTTGGAAATGTGATTGTTTTGGGCCACAACACCTCAGATTCCAAGGCCATCATGCCTAGTTGGTCGTGAGCTTAGTTGAGTTCTCTCTTTTTTTTGACTGTACGCTCCTCCCTTACCCACTAATGGGTTGATCCTGGTCATCATAGTTCAAAAATGGAACTTTTCCAAGCCCCTTACCTTCTGTGACAAGCCTTCTCCATCTCCTGGGCTACAAGCATTGGGTGAACTGGTCACAGCGAATGGCCACGAATTTATGAGACACCAACTGCATGATAAGGCAGGCGCAACAACAAATTTAAGTACTGTGACCAGTATCCTGTTTGTTCGTGGCAGTTCACTGCAGTGAATTACACAGCTCAATTTCTGCACCTCTAAATCAGTACAATAGGACCCGCTTATCCATGGGATCGGTATCCACTGATTCGTTTATCCACGGTCTGAAAATACGAAAAATATTAAAAGAAAAATCTTGGAAATCTAAATTACTAAATTTAGTATCAGAACTGGCCACTAGAGGGAGCCAGAGACCATGCTATGTATACTGCTCGTGTTTGCTATAATCCGCATTTTTCAGCATCCACGGAGGGGACTTGGAACTGATCCCCCGTGGATACGGGGTTCTGCCGTTTATCAGTGACAACATGCTGTCCTTTTAAGCCCTCCAAAGCCAGCAGTCTGGAGTGTCCAGTTTACTCACAGTGCGGGCAGAACTTTGTTTCCACGAGGACCACTAACCGTTTAGCATTGCTTGAATCTCTGTACTGCTTTTTCATAGATCCTTTTAAGAAGGTCAGCCCTGAAAGAAAGTTCTCACATAGTGTAAAAATACTAACAGCAACGACAGTAGCGTAGTATGGAAGGCGTTGCCAGCAGCTTCACAGGAGTGCATCTGTTCTCACCCACACCAGAATCAGAAACCTAACCCTGTCATTTTCCTTGCAGCCTGTGCGATGAACGTCCACCACAAATGCCAAACCAAAGTGGCAAACCTCTGTGGCGTCAACCAGAAGCTCATGGCAGAAGCCTTGGCACTAATAGAGAGCAGGCAGCAGGTGGGTAGCTAGAACTGTTCTTCTCTGGATAAAACGCTGAGGAACCTACGGGTAAGTGTGGTTCTGTATATGGAGAGAGACTGTTTCAGTGACAGCTTTCTGGGGACCGTGAGAGGGTTCTGGAGGCTTGGAGGGTGGGCAGAACAGGCCACGTTAGTAATGGCAGCATCCCCACCCAAACCATGGTCCTGGCTCTTTGGGGCCTCTTACGATTTCCAAAAGATTCAATGAAGCAATGGAAAGATCACCACCCTTTTCCTATACATCAGCGGACTCCTTACCAACTTACATAGTCAAGATTTCTGCGTTGATCCCCAAAACTGTAAGTATCTTTAGGACCAGAATATTTAGCAGACCATTTCCTCCTATTTATGGGCAGCCAACTGAGTGATCTAATCTCAATATTACTTTCAAACATTATTTTTTTTTACACCTTAGATGTGTTTGTTTGCTTGTCTTCCCATTTTAACTTACAAAGAACCATTTGGGTTTTAACTCATTCAATCTAATGTGTTATTTCCAAGCACTGTACTGTGTGTTTCATGGGGTACTATTACAATATTTTCTATTTTTAGATACTGTATATCTGTTTTTTGCAGACTCCAAGCTTAGGATACATATTTAAAGATCTTCAGGGTCTTATATAATTTTGAGTTTTCATGTACATTTTCCTCAGCATAATTTTCTGAAAAAAATATATTGTGATCCCACAAACACAGCTTGTACAGTTTGGTCTTCTATTTCCTCTTCTCCAGTCCATTCTTCACATTTCTTGGCCTTTTAATTTTACAGTTACATTTTTTTTTTATGGTATTACACGATAGAAACATTTAAAAGGTTTCTTATATTTTGTTTGGTATTTCAAACTGAAAAAATAGAAAAGGTTTGTTTTTTTAAAACATAGTAATAAATGACATCAGACACACACACCCTTCAATAACAACGGTATCTTGCAAATCCACAGAATAAACCTTGAGATGGTACCAGAACCCAAAAAAGTATCACTTCATAGAATCATAGAATAATGTAGTTGGAAGGGGCCTATAAGGCCATCAAGTCCAAGCTCTCCTCAGTGCAGGAACACAAATCAAAGGATATCTGCCGGATGGTTGTCTAAATTTCTCTTGAATGCCTCCAGTGTTGGAGCACTCACCAACTCCTGAGGTAACTGGTTCCACTGTCGTACTGCTCTAACAGTTAGGAAGTTTTTCCTGATATTCAGCCTAAATCTGGCATCCTTTAGCTTGAGCCCATTCTTGCGTGTCCTGCACTCTGGGATGATCGAGAACAGATCCTGCCCCTCCTCTGTATGACTACCTTTCAAGTATTTGAAAAGTGCTATCATATCACCCCTCGGTCTTCTTTTCTCAAGGCTAAACAAGCCCAATTCATTCAGCCTTTCCTCATAAGGCTTGGTTTCCAACCCCTGATTGACTTTGTTGTCCTCCTCTGAACTTTTTCCGGTTTGTTGGCATCCTTCTTACAGTAAAGTGTGGTGTCCAGAACTGTTAAGTACCTTATTTTTCCGTGTATAAAACGACACTTTTTCCTAAAATAATTAAAGAAAAAATTGAGGGTCATTTTATACACGGAAGTAAGGGGGGGAGGGATCAAAGTGCTTTGATCCCTGGTTTCGCCCTCCACGTTTTGCAAAGAAAATGGAGGGGGGAAGCGATTCCTCCTTTCCCCCTACATTTTTGTTGCAAAAAGCAGCTTTCCCCCTCCACGTTTTGCAAAGAAAATGGAGGGGGAAAGCTGCTTTTTGCAACAAAAATGTAGGGGAAAAGGAGGAATCACTTTCCCCCTCCACTTTCTTGCAAAGAAAGAATTATTGGGTTAGAAAAGTGGGGGGTGGGTGTCTTATATATGGGGGCATGTTATACACGGAAAAATATGGTACTTCCTTGACTTGCTACGCCTCTTCTTCCACAAAAGGTTCAGCTTCAGTAACCTGATTTAATAAGATCCTTGCTCCCTGTAGCCTCCCGAAAGCAACAGGGCCTCTTCAAAGCTTGCCATAAGACTGTTGCAGCCTCCCCCCCACCCCAAGCAATACCATATTCTTGCAATTCCAAAATTCTGCCTTTTTGCCAGCCTTCATTTTGAACGCCGGTCATCTTTATATTTGTTGTTGTTGTTGTTTAGTCGTTTAGTCGTGTCCGACTCTTTGTGACCCCATGGACCAGAGCATGCCAGGACCTCCTGTCTTCCACTGCCACCCAGAGTTTGGTCAGATTCATGTTCGTAGTTTCGATGACACTGTCCAACCATCTCGTCCTCTGTCGTCCCCTTCTCCTCTTGCCCTCGCACTTTCCCAACATCAGGGTCTTTTCCAGGGAGTCTTCTCTTCTCATGAGATGGCCAAAGTATTGGAGCCTCAGCTTCAGGATCTGTCCTTCCAGTAAGCACTCAGGGTTGATTTCCTTTAGAATGGATCGGTTTGTTCTCCTTGCAGTCCACTCTGCAGTCCACTCTGCATCTTTATATAGCCCACCTCAAACTAGCAACACCCTAGTTTTTTAAACTGCTTCGGATGCTACCGTGTGTGTGACCTTGCACTGAGCTATAAAGGGACAGAAATGCCCCCTGCTGTTCTATGGTATTCTTTGTTGCCTTCTTCCAGAACCTTAGCGTTCCATATTCCTTGTTTCCACACTTCTGGAATATCCCATGTATCTGACATTGCCGTGTTGTCTGAGTGATGGATTTTTTCACTCTGTGCCAGGCTCGGAGTCTACGTGAGTCAGAGCGCATCCTGAGAGAAGGACCGGTCGAAATCATCTTCCCTGACAAAGAGGCATCATCCACGTCTTCGGTGCCGGGGCCTCCAGTGGGAAAAAAAGGTGTTGTGTTCTTTACTGGATTCCTCCAAATATGAGCCCCCACCTCTGGACTATATATTGGTTACTTTTTATAAATACTCACCTGAGAAACACTGACCATGACAGGAAAAAAGAGATGAGGATGTACACTAGGACCCACATATCTGCAGGGGATCGGTTCCAAGTCCCCTTGCTGATAATGGAAAACACAGATGGTAGAGAATGCTATACATAGCATGGTCTCTGCCCCCCTCTAGTGGCCAGTTCTGGTAATGGCATCATAAAAATATATTTCTCTAGTGAACACTATACATAGCATGGTCTCTGGCTCACTCTAGTGGCCAGTTCTGGTAATGGCATCATAAAAATATGTTTCTCTAGTGAACACTATCCATAGCATGGTCTCTGGCTCACTCTAGTGGCCAGTTCTAGCAACTTGACCTCTAGAAGAATCTATTTCTAGGATTTTTCCTTTTAATATTTTTAATAATTTCAGACCATGGATAAGTGAATCAGCGGATACTGATCCTGCAGATACAGGGGTCCTACTGTATCTAGATTACAAGCATGCAAGCTATGTTACATTGTCTCCAGGAGAACTTGAAAAGTTACTTTTTTGAAATGCTCTATAATCCTGAGACTCTCCTAGCTAGCATAGCCACTGGGCATGCTTATGAAGGTCCTTCTCGGAGCTGTAGTTTACGAAAGAATTTCCTCTAAATTCTGATCCCCAGGTTAAGATTTGCCATGTATTAGTAAAGGGTGGACAGACAGAGTCAGTGAGATAAACAACACCAAGCATCTGACATTCGTTAGAGTAATGAAGAAATATTTCAGTCAGGTTTGCAATATTTTGACATTACGCAGAATGAGGCAACTGTCTCAGGCCACACATTTTGGGGATCCATAAAAATCATAAAATTATTATTTATTTGATTTTTTAAAAAAAACTTATTCCAGGAGACAGGCAATGAAACAACAAATAAAGCATCAAATTTAAACTGAAAGCAATCTACTTCATTCACACAGCATGGGTGGAATTAACAGAATAAGTGTAACAAAATATAAAATGTGAGAATGATAGAATAGAGTCAGAACAACTTCGGTTTGTGCCCGTGGCAGAATAGCTACTGCAAGACACTTGACTATACTTTCAGTAATTATTTGGTTACTATCCGCCGTTAATTCAGAAATACGGAACTCATCAGAACTTCCTGAACAGAAACGAAGCTGAGAGAATGTAAATATGCTCCAAATGTCCTGTAAGAATAACAAAATAAGAAGTTATCAAAGAAGCAGCTCTGTTTGTCTGTGCAACCATATGGACTTATAACCATATGGACTTGATCGACGAAAGCTCATATTAAAATATAACAGGTAGTCTTTAAGGTGGGCTGGCTGGATAGCTCAGTCGTTTAGGTATTGAGGTGAGAGTTTAGTTCCTCATTGTGCTTCCCAGAAGAGCCAGCCTGGTTAGCCTTGGGCCAGCTGCACAGTCCCAGAGCACCCCTAGAGGAAAGGAATGGTAATGCACTTCTGAATAGACTACCTGGAAAGCCATAAAAAGGGTCACCATAAGTCAGAATTGACTGGACGGCACATGATGATGATTATTATTAGTCTTTAAAGCACCACAATATTTTTGTCCAGTAGAGTCTTTAAAAGTTCATTTTTTAGACTATAACTCTCTATCACCACCACCACCACCCCAGCGGGACCTGTAGTCCGTGAAAAACACTTCAAGCTCACCTCTTATGTTCCAGGATAAACTTTTAAACTGGCCGCCCATAACCCTTGATGTCAAGAAATTAGGTGCCTCCATTGAAAAGGGCCTTTAGTATTTTGGGGATATGTAATTTTCCCAAGTCCTGTGCAAGCCCCGGATTAGCTGTAGGTGAATTGCTGTATTTTTTTACAGTCAAGGACCGGGAGATCCATTTGTGACATTTTCTGGTCCTTTTTTCAAAATAACTTGCTTGGCCTTGGGCATCCGGGCACCTTGACCTGGGGGTGGAAATGGAGAATCCGAGCTGCTCTGATGCTGCTTGAGCTCAGGCCCAGGCGGCAAAATCTCTTGGGTCAGTCCTGACATGTACGCACTGGGATCCGTTGTAGAACCTCAAGGAATTTCCTGGGAATCTCCGGTGGGCGAAACGACACGTCTCGATTCTCCGGTGAAACGGGAACATAGGGAAGACGTCCAACCACAGCTGCCGAGACTAACGTTTGATCATTTTATCTTGCACAAAATGTTGGGAAAAGGAAGCTTTGGTAAGGTAAGTGATTTTTTAAAAAAAGGCAAAAACTTTATGACAATGATTATAAGGACAGACTGGGCAAAATTTTGCCTAAATTATACTGGCATCTCTTTAAGCCCAATTTAAATTAAATGTACAGTACCCCCTCGTATCGGCTGATTCACTTCTCTGCTGCCTGAAAATATAAGTGGGATAGACAGCGCAACAACCAGATGGATTTGCAGTTGGCTGACCCACCACACTCAATGTGTGGTCTTCAACGGAACCACATCTACATGGAGGGAAGTGTGCTTGGGGGTCCCTCAAAGTTCTGTCTTGGGCCCAGTGCTCTTCAACATCTTCATCAATGACCTGGATGAGGGGATTGAAGGAGCACTCATCAGATTTGCTGATGACACCAAACTGGGGGGAATTGCTAATCCTTTGGAAGATGGACTCAACCTTCAGAAGGATCTAAACAGACTTGAACCTTGGGCCCTAACCGATAAGATGCAGTTCAGTGGTGGGAAAAGTAAGGTCCTGCACTTAGGCAGGAGAAACCAGAGGCACAGGTACAGGATAGGGGGTACCTGGCTCATCAGTAGTACCAGTGAGAGGGATTTAGGGGTCTTGGTGGACCTCTGCCTAAGGATGAGTCAACAGTGGGCTGCAGCTGCCAAGAAAGCCAACACAGTCCTAGGCCGCATCAACGGGGGGATAGCATCAAGATCACGGGAAGTGATAGTACCACTCTATTCCGCGCTGGTGAGGCCGCCCTTGGAGTGCTGTGTCCAGTTCTGGTCACCACAATACAAAAAAAGAGGCTGAGGCCCTGGAAGGGGTGCGGAGAAGAGCAACAAAGATGATAAGGGGACTGGAGGCTAAATCCTATGAAAAACAACTCAAAGAACTAGGTATGTTTAGTTTAACGAAGAGAAGACTGAGGGGAGACATGATAGCAGTCTTCCAAGATCTGAAGGGTTGCCACAGGGAAGAGGGCATCGATTGATTCTCCATTGCGCCTGAGGGTAGGACAAGAACCCATGGGTGGGAACTCGTCAGAGGGAGATCCAACCTGGAAATGAGGAATTTCCTGACGGTGAGAACCATGAAGCAGTGGAACAGCTTGCCTCCCGATGTGGTGGGTGCCCCATTGCTGGAGGTTTTCAAGAAAAGATTGGACAGCCATCTGTCTGGGATGGTATGAGGTCTCCTGCCTTGGGCAGGGGGTTGGACTAGAAGACCTCCAAGGTTCCTTCCAACCCTACGACGATTCTATGATACTAAATAAAAAACCTCAAAAATATGTATTTATATATATTTCCAGGGTGCATTTACCAGACCTGGCCACTAGATGGAGCCAGAGGACATGCAATGTATAATACCACTTTTCCTCCAATGAATCCTTACAACAGATCTGAATATAGACATTGTTAACATGGGTCAGATAAAGAAATGGCCATATCACGTATTTTCAGGACACTTTAAATTAGCTACTGGTACATTTTAAATTGTTTTTAAACAAACAAGATTTAAAGCAAACAATGCCGACATGGCAATTGTGCTCACCTGGAGAGAAGGCACAGCTGGCAGGTTTCATGCCTGGGATAGGCCTAACTTCCTGTTTGAAAAGGAAACTTCTGGTTTGGAAAGGAAGTTAGGCCTATCCGAGGCATGGAACCTGCCAGCTGTGCCTTCTCTCCAGGTGAGCATAATTTAGATGTCGGTAAGGTCTGAGTCTGGCAGATGGGACTCCCAGAAAAGAGACGTATGGGATTTGTAGTCCAAAAACATGAAATGCACATGCTTACTTGAAACTTCATTTTTAAAATGTGTCCTATATATACATAACACACAAAGCTACCTGGATTCAATATAAAATGCTGAGGATGTTACATTTGGTACACATTCCCAGGTTCGTGGACTTTGTAAAGCTTGCTGAGAATCAAAAACATTCACACCAGCCAGCTTATTCATGAGAATTTTTTACTCAGGTCTTCCTTGTTGAGCTGAAGACAACCAACCAGTTTTTTGCCATGAAAGCACTGAAGAAAGAGGTGGTTCTGATGGATGATGATGTTGAATGTACCATGGTGGAAAAGCGGGTCCTCTCGCTGGCTTGGGAGCACCCCTTCCTCACACATGTCTTCTGCACATTCCAAACCAAGGTAAGGAAAATCTTGTAGTATCACATCCTGTGCCACAATTTTCTCTGTGCCCTCTGAGCTTCGTGGCAAGATTTAGCAGCTAGGAGAGAAAGAAAACAATACAGCATCACAAGCTATCCTTGTGGTCGGGCAAAGTATTGGAAGGTGGTTTGGTCTTCAGTGAGCAATTTAAAGCTGTTGACTTTAGAAAAGACCTGCTCCTCAATTTTTGATATGCACCAGTCTCCCTCTACAGTCATGGCCAAAAATATTGGCACCCTTGCAATTCTGTCAGAAAATGCAACCCTTCTCTCAGAAAATTGTTGCAGTTGCAAATGTTTTGGTACTCACATGTTCATTTCTTTGGATTGCGTTGGAACACAAAAAAAACAGAGAAGAAAATTCAAATCTGATACAATCCCACACAGAAACCCAAATATTCACTGGCCAAAATTATTGGCACCCTTAACTTAATATTTGGTAGCACCCCCTTTGGAAAAAATAACTGAAATCAATCGCTTTCTGTAACCATGAATGAGTTTCTTACACTTCTCTACTGGAATTTTGGACCACGCTTCTTTTGCAAACTGCTCCAGGGCCTTCAGATTTGAAGGATGCCTTCTCCCAACTGCTGTTTTGAGATCTCTCCACTGGTGTTCTATGGGATTCAGATCTGGACTCATTGCTGGCCATTTCAGAACTCTCCAGCGCTTTGTTGGTAACCATTTCTGAGTGCTTTTTGAAGTGTGTTTCGGGTCACTGTCCTGCTGGAAGACCCATGACCTCTGGTGGAGACGCAGCTTTCTGACACTGGCCACTACTTTGCACCCCAAAATTATTTGGTAATCATCAGATTTCATGATCCCGTTCACACAGTCAAGGCATCCAGTGCCAGAAGCAGCAAAGCAACCCCAAAACATCTTTGAACCTCCACCATGTTTGACTGTAAGGACTGTGATCTTTTCTTTGAATGCCTCATTTCTTTTTCTGTAAACAGTGCCATGATGTCCTTGACCAAAAAGCTCTCTTTTTGTCTCATCTGTCCACAGTACGTTCTCCCAGAAGGATTGTGGTTTTGTCACTTAAGTTTTGGCACACTCCAGTCTTGCTTTCTTATGCCTTTGTGTCAGCAGTGGTGTCCTCCTGGGTCTCCTTCCATAGCGTCCCTTTTCATTCAGATGGCGACGGATAGTGGGAGCTGACACTGTTGTACCCTGTGTCTGCAAATCAGCTTGAATTTGTCTGGAAGTTAATCTGGGTTCTGTATCCACCATTCGAACAACCCTTCGTTGTAATTTTTCGGGAATTTTGCTCTTCCGTCCACGTCCAGGGAGGTTAGCTACAGTACCATGGGCTGTAAACCTCTTGATGATATTGCGCACAGTGGACACAGGAACATTAAGATCTCTGGAGATGGACTTGTAGCCCTGAGATTGTCGATGTTTTTCCACAATTTTTCTCTCAAATCCACAGACAACTCTTTACACTTCATTCTTTTCTCCATGCTCAGTGTCAAACACAACACAAAGGTTGAGTCCACTTTTCTCCATCTTAACTAGCTGCAAGTGTGATTACTATATTGCCCACACCTCTCACTTGCGACAGGTGTGTCTAACTACAAATTAAAGGAGCATCACATGCTTGAAAAGCAATCATTTCTTACAATTTAGGCAGGGTGCCAATAATTTTGGCCAGTGCATTTTTGGGTTTCTGTGTGGGATTGTATCAGATTTGACTTTTCTTCCCTGTTTGTGTGTGTGTGTGTGTTGTTCCAACGCAAACCACAGAAATGAACATGTGAGTACCAAAACATTTGCAATTGCAACAATTTTCTGAGAGAAGGGTTGCATTTTCTGACAGAATTGCAAGGGTGCCGATATTTTTGGCCATGACTGTATGTCTGGAGCTTCTTAGGTGTTGGGGCACACTATGGGCTTCCAAACTGAGTACTGCTCAGGAGGCCAGACTGGCAAACGATGAGATACATGCCAGAAGACAAAGGTGGGAATCAAGGGGTCGACTGGAGCCACTTTTGTCGAATGCCCAGAGCAAAAGAAAATGTTGGAGGCAACATAAAAAACCCCCCACAAAGAACAGTCATGCATGAGTCCCTCATGCCTTTTTAAAATTAGGCTAGTTTTTAACTTGCTTTTAATTATTCAATTGTATTTTAATTAGCTTATATTTTAATTGTGTGGGTTTTTTTAACTTTAACTTATTATGTTTTTAATTCTATTCTTTTTAATGTTGTGAGCTGCCTTGGGTTCCCTTATCCGGAGAAAGGTGGCCTATAAATAAAACAAAGAAATAACCAAATAAATGTTGGGGACGTAAATTGCGCACCTCTTAAACAAGGTGTGCAATTCCCCACTGCTCTGCCAGCTCTGGGGGCTACAGAGGGAACAGATAAATGCTACATGCCAGCCACTGGCTGTTCACCCTCTTCACCCCACATATTGTTCCATAAAAATAAATTGAAAATGCTCCACACATTTAAACTTGAATACTAGACTTCGGGAATCAGTAACAGCTTGTGTCTCATCTCCTAGGAAAACCTGTTTTTTGTTATGGAGTATGTTAATGGGGGTGACCTGATGTTTCATATCCAGCTGTGCCACAAGTTTGACATCGGGAGAGCAAGGTAAGAGGGCGGGGTGTCTCTTTGGGGTGTCTCATTAAAAAATGTCTTGAACTAGGGCTTGTTGGAGCTATATTTTTTGGCTGTAACTCCCCGAATCTCCAGTGGCTAAACTGACTTGGTTTTTTTGCAGAATGGAACTCCAAAAGATAACTTTTCTGAGCTGCATAAATCCCCTTAATAATGCGGTGTTGCAGGGCTGTGCCACTCTAGAATGAAGGTGTGCAATTGTGTAGAACTTAGATATTCTCCTTGGTATTTTAACTTCCTATTTTCAGGTCAATTTGTGGTTTGGCGCTGTTTTTGCGTAACTCCCTGTGTGAACTCTGGGTGAAGTGAAGCAATGTGAGAGGATTATCCTGTATGAAAACCATAAACTGTTGGCCAAAATCCTTTGGGCCATTTATGTGCATGTAACAAAACAAAACAAAAATCCCAGTATGGGGTAGTGGATAGAGTGACGGACTAGGACTCTGGAGATCAGGGTTCGAATTCCCACTTGGCCATGGAAAGTCATTAGGGAAGTGGAACGGGTAAAAGCAGTCCTTAAATATCTCACTTTCCTTGGAAGCCCTATTAAGGTTCCGACTTGACAGTACAGAACACACACACACAGTGAAAAACACAGAAGTCAGTACAGCTTATGGACAAGAGACAGTCACATATTGACTGGCATCCAACTGGTGGAAGACGTTCCGGCAAGGAGATGTTGTGACATCTGCTTTTCTTGAGCTGGTTCCATGTGGAGCACATACATTGTTAGCAAGACTGCCCCCTGATCAGAAACACCTTCCTATGAATGTCACGGCTGTTAAAAGTAAACTAAATTAAAATAAAATAGACTAGCAAAAGGTAAACATCAAGTTAGATTTTTTTTTAAAAAAAATTGTTACAGTCTTCAGAATAATTAGAGGACCCTGAGCAAATAAACTAGGACTTTTGTGCTACCAGAGCAATTTTTGAAAAATCAATACTGAAACTGTTGTAGAAGCTTGTTTAGATTTAAGAGCTACTTGAAATAAATAATTCACTGTACCTGGGAAAAGAAAGCAAAGCAAAGCAAAGTGTGCTGCTGATATGTCACCCCATAGAGCTTAAAGCACTCTCTGAGTGGTTAACAATTTAATTATGCAGGCTTCACATTATCCCCCTGCCCAGTGGGCTGGGTATTACAATTTACCGACCTCAGAAGGGTGGAAGGCTGAATCAACCTTGAACCAGCTACCTGAATCTGCTGGGATCAAAATGCAGGTCATGAGCAGAGTCTTGACTGCAGTACAGCAGTTTAACCACTGCACCAGAAGGCATGAGTGAAGGTGACTTTGGGATGTAAAGCAGCCTTCTTATTATTATTTCCCTACCCTATGTAGGGAACAACAGCCACTCTTTGTGGCCTTCATAGATCTTACAAAGGCCTTTGATTTCGTTAGCAGGGATGGCCTTTTTAAAATACTTCCCAAGACTGGATGTCAACCTCGGCTCCTTAACATCATCAGGTCCTTTCATGAGGAAATGAAGGGCACTGTAGTTTTTGATGGCTCAACATCAGATCCCTTTGACACCCGAAGCGGAGTGAAACAGGGCTGTGTCCTCGCGCCGACCCTGTTTGGGATCTTTTTTGCTGTCGTGCTGAAGCACACCTTTGGAACTGCAACAGAAGGTGTCTATCTCCAGACTAGATCAGATGGAAAGCTCTTTAATCTCTCTAGATTGAGAGCGAAGACCAAAGTCCAGCTGAAATGCATGCGGGACTTCCTCTTCGCCGATGATGCAGCTGTTGTTGCCCACTCTGCTGAAGACCTCCAACAACTCATGAATCGCTTTAGCAAGGCCTGCCAAGACTTTGGATTAACAATCAGCCTGAAGAAAACACAAGTCATGGGCCAGGGCGTGGACTCACCTTCCTCTATTACCATCTCCACACAAGAATTGGAGGTTGTTCATGACTTTGTGTACCTTGGCTCAACGATCTCTGACACTCTCTCCCTAAATGTCGAGCTGGATAAACGCATTGGCAAAGCAGCTACCATGTTATCTAGACTCACAAAGAGAGTGTGGCTTAATAAGAAGCTGATGGCATATACTAAGATCCAGGTCTATAGAGCCTGTGTCCTGAGTACACTCCTGTACTGCAGTGAGTCCTGGACCCTTTGTGCACGGCAGAAGAGGAAGCTGAACACGTTCCATATGCGTTGTCTCCGACGCATTTTTGGTATCACCTGGCAGGACAAAGTTCCAAATAGAGTAGTCCTAGAACGAGCTGGAATTTTTAGCATGTATACATTACTGAAACAGCAACATCTATGTTGGCTCGGGCACGTCGTGAGAATGGCTGATGGTCGGATTCCAAAAGATCTCCTGTATGGAGAATTAGTGCAGGGAAAGCGCCCCAGAGGGAGACCACAGCTGCGATTCAAGGATATCTGCACGCGGGATCTGAAGGCCTTAGGAATGGACCTCAACCGATGGGAAACCTTGACATCTGAGCGTTCAGCCTGGAGGCAGGCGGTGCATCACGGCCTCTTCCAATTGGAAGAGACCCTTGTCCAGCAGGCCGAGGCCAAGAGGCAGTCACGAACCCAGCCAAATCAGGGAGCTGGACAGGGGACAGATTGTGTTTGTCTTCAGTGTGGAAGGGACTGTCACTCTCAAATTGGCCTTCTCAGCCACACTAGACGCTGTTCCAAGACCTCTCTATTCAGAGCACGTGACCCTAGTCTCTCGAGACTGATAGATGCCTAATCTAAATCTAATCTTATTATTTTTTTCTTTTCTTTTTTTCCTTTTCTTGTTTTTGGTGGGGAGGGCACCACCCAAACATGACTGCATAGCATTAACAGTCTCGTCACGTAATGGGCAAATCCCAGGGATGTCTAAAATTAAACACTCATGTCAGATCCCAGGTTCTAATTAAGGGCTATATGGAACCTCCCTCTCCAGTTGCAGTGCAATTCTAAATTTCAGGTGCTGAGTTAGGGAACCGACCACAGAAAGCTATGTCCCTCTTTGTGGGCCCCCTTGGGGCATCTAGCCAGCCACTGTCAGAAACCGGGTTCAGTAGCACCACGTGACTTGATCCAGTTGGAGACTCTCTGTGGTCGTCAAGCGGCAAATAAGTATCTGTGCATTTTTTTTTCAGGTTCTATGCTGCTGAAATTATTTGTGGTTTGCAGTTCCTTCATTCGAAAGGAATCATCTACAGGTAGGAGTTTGCTAATACATATGATCAATGAATGAATAGCTTACTTGAAGGACGATGTTATTTACACAAAATATTGCATAAGAACTGTTTGCACCTAAAGCACGTGGAGATGTGGCTTCTCCAGAAAGAGACAAACCTGACCCATCCTTGTCTTGCAGAGACCTTAAGCTTGACAACGTTCTCCTTGACAAGGAAGGACACATCAAGATTGCAGATTTTGGCATGTGCAAGGAGACCATGTTTGGGGACGCCAAGACGAGCACATTCTGTGGGACCCCTGATTATATTGCACCGGAGGTAGGAGGGGCGACTTTGTTGCTTTGTTGGAATGTCTGCTGGGTGTTAGCTGTGAAAGCTAGTGGAACCTCCAGATCTAGGAGCAGTACACCTTTGATAGGGCCAGGCTGTTTTGCTGCCTGAAGCGGAACAGCATATGACACTTTATCCACTGCTCACCAAATCATTTGGGCACATGAGACAGAACTCTCTGAGGCAAAGCTTCTCCTGTCTTAGCGTAGAGTTGGCTGTGTCTGTTTGGTTCCAGTCAGAGTAACAGATAGAGGTAGTTCTGGGAGGGGTGTAACCAAACTGGCATTTGGCCTCTCACAAATAGGCCGGGGGAGAGAGAGAGAATGGCTTGCGGTCTCATTTTTCCCTCTGAGGCACCCAAGAGGTAAGGTTTGAGAGAGGAGTACAGGGGATGGATAAAAGTAGCGAGAGAGAGGGAAGCTCTTTTCCCTCTCACGCAATCCCAGAACCAGGGGACCTCCACTCCAATGGAGCGTTGGGAGAGGGAGGACAGACCAAAGAAAATCTTTCTTGACCCAGCGTGTGGTTAGTCTGTGGAACTCCTTGCCACAGGACATGGTGATGGCATCTGGCCTAGATGCCTTTTAAAAAGGGGATCGGACAGATTCCTGGAGGAAAAGTCCATCGCAGGTGACAAGCCATGATGGGGATGTATCATCACCAGGCTTCAAAGGAAGGGGCCTCCAAAATGCCAGATGCAGGGGAGTGGGATCAGGAGACAGGTCTCTCGTGGTCTCGTGTGCTCCCAGAGGCATCTGGTGGGGCCACGGTGAGATACAGCGAGCTGGACGAGATGGGCCCTTGGCCTGATCCAGCAGGGCTCCTCTTATGTTCTTAAGTTCTTATGAGTGGGATAACATTTGGTCAGCTGAAGGCCAGCTGCAGTGTCTTTGAAAGTCAGCTCTCCTTTTAAGGCTAAAACTAGATAGTAAGGGGAATCCTGATTTTCTCTGATTAATTCATAACCAATTGCCTCAAAGATCATGTGCTTCAGCAATCATACTTGCAAGTACAGTCTGTATTTACTTTCTAAGGACCAATCACATACCAAAGCACACTAAATGCAAGGTATGTGGTTGAGGAAAAGTGTATGCTGTGACAAACAGATCTCTTTCACCATTTTGGAGAGCACCACTTCTAAATACATGCTAAGCGCATGACCTGGATTGACTCTGATGAAGCCAATTGAAATAGAATGCTTTCCACCCAAAGTATACTGGGGGGAATTGTGCACATTCTGCCATCAGGGCTTTGTAAATATTGCTCTTTTAATAAATAACTTATTCACATGTTGTGATGGTATCAACTGAGGTGCAGAAAGCCCAGGAGAATGAATCTCAGCCACCTGTTGAGCTGCTGTCAATGAGAACAGATAACAATGGGCTATAGCAGCCGTTCCTAGCCTTGGACCCCCCCCCCCCAGATGTTCTTAGACTAGAACTCCCAGGAGTCTTCACCCCTCGCTGTGCTGGCCAGGATTTCTGGGAGTTGTAGTCCAAGAACATCTGGGGACCCAAGGCTGGGAAACACTGGGCTATAGGAACTAGTAAGTTGACTCAATGTAAGACGGACCTTTCTGACTCCTAAACTTTCCCCCCCTCGTCATCCTCTGTCAACCCCACTGTTCCTATAAACATTAACAATTTAATTGATAAGGCGGACGTTCTCATGGCTGAGCTCTTGCGCTCTCTTCATTGCTTGGTTCTCTTTCCACCACAGATTCTGCTGGGACAAAAATACAGCATGTCGGTCGACTGGTGGTCCTTCGGCGTCCTTCTGTATGAGATGTTGATTGGCCAGTCTCCATTCCACGGTCAGGACGAAGAGGAGCTCTTCCAGTCCATCCGCATGGACAGCCCGTTCTACCCCCGCTGGTTAGACAGGGATGCAAGAGACCTTCTGGTGAAGGTGAGGGGGGTTAGGGAAGAGAAAGAGTTTTGTCTGCCCCTGTTTCTTCATCTTCTCTTCTTAAGGAGCATCCCTTCCAAACCTTGAAAACATTATTATTATTTTCATTCAAACTACACCAGGCACAGTCCATCAAGATGATAAAGACATGGACTGGTATTCTGTAACAGAGACAAGTTTTAACCAAAAACCTAAGTACCCTGTTTTCCCGAAAATAAGACCTACCCTGAAAATAAGCCCTCGTATGATTTTTCAGGATGCTCGTCATATAAGCCCTACCCCAAAAAAATAAGCCCCAGTGAAGTGAAACCCCGCCCTCCACCCTGGTGCAGCAACCAGAAGATGACATGACCGTATTTGAATAAATGTAGATGGCTGTACATGAAAAAAATAAAACATCCCATGAAAATAAGCTCTAATGTGTTTTTTGGAGCAAAAATTAATATAAGACCCTGTCTTATTTTCGGGGAAACACGGTATCTGTTCAGTATCGGCGCAGTATGTGTGCTGTTCCTAATATTGCCGTTTTTTGTAGCTCTGAGGGTGTTATTTCTGAGATCTACAACTGTGTGAAACTTCTTGATATTGTTCCCAAAGCCCCCATGACTATGGGGACCACTGAAGTGTGTTTCTTCCAGAGGCGAGATGTTTCGATGGCCAGGTCTCCGTACTTTGTTAGTTTTTCCAATTCTTTATTTTCAACTCTGGCATCCCCTGGAATTGCAATGTCAATGATCCAGACCTTTCTTTGTTCTATTATTACTATGTCTGGTGTGTTATGTTCAAAGTGTCTATCTGTTTGGATTCGGAAATCCCACAATACATCATCATCATCATCATCATCATCATCATCATTATTATTATTGCTGCTGCTGCTGCTGCTGCTGCTGCTGCTACAACTCTCTTCTACAGGTCTCTTCTACAAGGTTGTTATATGTGACTTGAAAGCTCTAGAAAAGCCACTTAACTTCTCCACTTGAACCACTTGCTCTTTACTGGCAAATATTTCCTTTTCATTTCCTCTTCCATTGATTTCCAGCTTTTTGTGAGAGAACCAGAGAGGAGGCTGGGAGTCAAAGGGAATATCCGTCAACATGCCTTTTTCCAAGAAATCCACTGGGAGGCACTGGAAGAGCGAGCCGTAGAACCTCCTTTCAAGCCGAAAGTGGTGAGAACTGACTCAAGTTACACTCCAAGTCCTCTTTGCTTCTTTGCATAGTCGGTGGTAGGAAGCAGAGCTTTGGGAGTTACTTTTTTAAAAAAGTAATTAGTTACCATTATAGAAAGCCTAAACAAGGAATTAGTTACCATTGTAGAAACAAATAGAAACAAATTTTTTAAAGTACCTTGTTCTTTACTTTTTCACTTGCAAGTAACTAAAATTATAACTTTTTAGTTACCTTTTAAAAAATGAATGCTAGAAACCACAGGTAACTATACCACCTGTAACTATAAAATAACTAAAACAGGTATAGTTACGCCAGAACATGAGTGAAATTATCTCAATTATCTGCAAAGATGTAGAGGAGAACTAGGAAAACCTGTATCCCATTTCTCGTGGGGCAAAGATGTACTTTACAGATAAAGTATATTCCACGGGAAGAATTTGCTTATATCCTTAGGAATAATCATAAAGCAAAGCAAGGCAAGATAATTTGCACATTAAGAGTGCTGAAAAAAGTTCATTTTGTGACAATCACCCATAATCAGCACTTAAGGGGTTTTCTTTTCTAATGATGGGTTATCTATAACAGATAGTTCCACCCCTAGTCAGGTGATATTTTTCAAGGCTCCCGTGTGTCTTCCTGCGACTGTCTTTCTCAGCGGCTGTGCTGTTTTTAGGCTGCTGTGTCCTAACTCCGATTCCTCTGTTCCTCTCAAAGAAATCCCCAGGTGACTGCAGCAATTTTGACAAGGAATTTCTGAAAGAGAAGCCGTGGCTGTCGTTGGGAGACAGAACTCTCATCAACAGCATGGACCAAAACATGTTCAGCAACTTTTCCTTTACCAACCCCATGATGGACAAGTTGCTGTCCTGAGAAACAAGCCAGGCACGGGAAGAGGCTGAGGCGGCTACAGGAAATCCGCCTCCGGTCTTTGAATCAGTGGAAGTGACCTGTATTTTCTGCTGGAGGCAGTGGCTTCTCAAATCCACAGCTCTGTGCTTCTGGGAGGAGGTCCCCCTCCGATCTCCAGGGTGCTGCTTCCCACCTGTTAGAAGAACCTCACGTGACAAAAGAGACCGCGCATCCAGAGATGCTTTTCCGTTTCAACAGACTTTCGTTCAAAGATTTTGCACAACCCCTGGGGTTTGCATTGCTGGCCACCTTTGGGGGGGCCCCAGATGAGTCAGCGTTCCCCCTTCTGGCCCTGCTCCTTCTTCTTTTGGCTGTTGGTGACTATTTACCTCCCCTCCCTGAATGAGAAAGCCATTCTCACAAACAGGAGCATCTTATACCCACTAGGACCCCTGTATAGGCAGGGGATCGGCTCCAAGCCTTCCCCCCGCAGATGTTGAAAAACATGTGTTATAGTGAATCCCATTTTAATAGTGAACGCTATACATAGCATAGCATTTGGCTCCCTCTCGTGACCAGTTCAGGTATTGACATCATGGAAATACAGTACGACCCCATATCCATGGAATCAGTATCCTCAGTTTCACTTATCCACAATCTGAATATTAGAAGAAAAAAATCCAGGGTAAAAAAAAAACTATTTACACATGTATTACCAGGACTGACCACGAGATGGAGCCAGAGACAGTGCTATGAATACTTCTTAGTGAAGAATACATAGCATGGCCTCTGGTGCCCTCTAGTGGCTACTTCTTATAATGCATATGGGGAAAAAAGCAGTTTTTTTTCCTTTTACCATGCTAGATATACTATGTATATATTGTTCGCTATTATCTGCTGTATATTTCTATAGCAAACACTATACATAATAAGGGTTCTGGCTCCCTCCAGTGGCCAGTTCTTTTAACTTCATCTTTAGAAATATACGTATATTTCTAGGATTTTTCTTTTAATATTTTTAATATTTTCAGACCGTGGACAAGTGAATCAGTGGATACTGATCCCACAGATAAGAGGGTCGTACTGTACAATTTTTCTTCTCCTTCTATTTCTTGGGAATATGAGAATATTTCTAATTTGTACTACCAGAGTGCGGTGGGCCAAGCCTGATCTTGCAGCTACTGAACAGAAGTAACTTCTTCAGAAACTCTCCATTAAGGTTAAACAGAGGGGAAAATAGCAAATGTTTATCACCTCAATATATTCATTAGGGAATAGTGCAGAAGGAATAAGCCCTAAACTCAGTTACAGAAATCTCTAAAGCTGACTAATGTGTATGCAGATCTGCTCAATTATTGTGGAGAAACTATGTGAGTCTGTTTAGGAGGAGAAAGCAGAGAGATTGCAGAGAAAGAAGAAGTAAATGAGCCTAAGAGTAGCCGTCTAGATGTAGATCTAGAAAAGATAAGTGGAGAAGACACACCTGAGCTGTCTCTCAGTATCTAGCAAGTCAGATTGCAAAAATCCAGTTCTTGCTCCAAAATCAGTGACTGCTGTTACTACACAGAATACAGACGCACAGACTGCGCAACTAATTCTATTAAAAAAAAAATAAACTAAAGGGAGAACCAAAAGATTATTCAACACATTTGCAAAGTGCAGTCTGAAAGTCTACCACCTTGTGAGCCCAACTTCAAGGACCTGCTCGTTTGACAAATGTCATTTCTACCGTTCCTTGTAGGGAAGCCGTAATAGCTCAACTCAGGGTCAATTCAGGAGACGCTTGCGATTGGCTCAGCCTTCCTTTGGTGTCTGTTGATGGATGCCTTCCTACATCAGTGGGTGCACAGACACAGGCGTCCTTAATGACACTGGCTGGAGGCGACACCATACATGTCACATCTCCCCCAAAGCACTGCTATATAAAGGGCGTAATGGGAATTTTTAAATGATGACTCCTGCCTTTCCATGGTCTGGTTAAACTGCTGCTATGGTTTAGATGTGGCTTTTTAAAAAGCCTTCTGTAGCTGGGAGGTGTTAGCCAATGTCCACACACGGGCTAGGAACCAATGGGATTTGTAGTTCAAAATCTCTGGAAGATACCAAGTAAGGGAAGGCTCCTGTATATCATACACAAATGGAAAGGGAGGATTGGGGGGGGGTGATATTCAAGAGCTGATATGGCTCAACGGTCTGATCACATGGTGCTATGGATCACCTGCTACACAGCTGTCCTTGGTCAGTACAAAAAGGAGGGCTCTTTCAGAGGTTGCGCCGGAATAGCCAAGAGATTCCCCCAAATCGAGTTGCTCCCACTAAGGCAAAACTAGTGGGGGAATCGCCTCCTCTCCCAACCTATACCAGAGATTTGTCTTGGCCCAGCCTTCTCAATAGGGAGGAGTGGATCCTTTTAGGTTGGGTCTGTTGCCAAGTTTTGAATTTCTGGTAAAATTCCTTTGGCTGTGCAGCAGAAGAGCAGAGGGATTCACAGAGCAGAATAGCTTCCAGTTCCCCAGATTAGTCCACACCCCCTTCTTCTCATTGACTGGCATTTAGCACATCAGTAACTCACTCTGAGACATTAGTAGGGGAAAGAATAAAAGGTTTCATTGCTTACAGTTGAACAGATTAAACAACAAACTGAGAAACGTGACTGCTTTCAGCAACAGACCTCAAAAGAGTCATGAAAGGGGGAAAGCACTGAGCAGAGAGGTGGGGCTCTCTTTGAATTCAGGAGGGAACCATTGGTTAGTGCTAGATAGATTGGCAGTCACCCAGCCCATAAAGGTCCCTCCCAGCCACACCTTCTCCGAGCAGCCTGCGAGGTTGTAAAAACTCCAACAGGGTTCACTCTCCACTGGCCAAGCAGAGCCTTCACAACAAGTCTAACCTTCCATTCTGGCAGCTGGGGGGAAAACACTGCATGCCGGAAACAAGCCGATTCCCTGCTCTCTTTAGATGTGAAGAAAGCAGGAGGGGGAACTCAAAGTTGCAGGACTCACGGTCTTTAGTCACACAGGTGACTCGACTCAGACTCGACTTTTTTTTTTTTTAATGAATCGGATTCAGCTCCCCACTCTGAACCTACTCACCCATCCCTTTTTTTTTTCCTGGAGTAAAAATAATGTTTTTAATAGGGACTCAGATCTGGGACTTGGGGCTTAGGACTTGGTATCCAAGATTCAAACTAGGACTCAAAGGCTTGCCAACATCCCTGGCAGAAACCCGAGAGAAATCTGCTCCTCTTGTGGATTTTTCCTGCACGCAGAAACCAACACCAGCATTACGTTCAGCAACCCTCTTCACAGGAGTATCTCTGGGGAAAGGTTGGCATGCCCAGAGCTTGGGAAAGTTAATTTAACATGGTAGAAAAATTGAAAAATCCCATTTCTGCTTCTATTCCTGCCTCAGTCATGAGTATTACTAGTCGCCTTGGGCTCTCTTCTCCAGGTGAACAAGTCTGGGATTATGTGAATCGTGATCCCTCAGCTTGCCCAGCCATCTTCTCCAACAGGGAGGTAATGATGTTAATAAAGAACCTCGGTGGAATCTGTGTAAGAGGATGAGGCGTTTATTCTGTCCCGCTCGTGATCTGAAACAACATCATCCAGGATCTTGTCACTAAGAAAGCCTTCAGTTGATAAATCTCCAGAGACGTAAATGCAAAAAATTGTTAAAAATATATATAGAAATCTCCAAGATACAACATTAATGGCAATAATCTGTTTTCTTCATGGGTTCCATTGGATTGTCCGGGTTTCTGGTTTTCGTTTTGTTTTGTTTGCTTTTTTTGCTTTGGGGAGAGATCGGCTTCTTTGTCTTTCCACGAAATGCAACATGGACTTAACTTATTCTGCTCTGCTCAATACTGGGTGGCCCAGCCCAGCCTGAGAAGAACCGCAGATATAATGCACAGTCCTGTGGCCCAGTGTCCCCCTTACACTGGCCCAGTGACTGTCTTACCCATCATAATGATGGGCGTTTTGCTTGTCTGTATAAGAATATTTTCTGGGTGATGTGAGCTGGACAGGTCTCCAGAATGTGTTATTTTTGGTTTGATCCATAGAGGCGCTGTGTGTCCCTACTCTTCACAGCCAGGTTGTGGTGTTTCATTAGAATTGTTAATATGTTTTTTAAAAAACCTTTGTGATGTTTGTACAGGTTAATAAAAATGTTATCCATGGAATCGCACGTTTTGGTTCTGTGCTCACAAGTATTATGCTCAATGGAGTGCCCTTTGCTAGCTGCAGTGATTCAAACTGGCAGAAGCAAGGCTGTGAGAATAATCCGTGTTATCCCCTGAAACCCAGAAATATGACCTTTTTATGTCCCAAGTGATTTCCAGTATGGTGTAGTGGATAGAGCAAGGGACTAGGACTCTGGAGAACAGGGTTCAAATCCTCACTTGGCCATGGAAACTCACTGGGGGGTTGGAACGGGTAAAACCACTCCTTAAATATCTCACTTACCTTAAAAGATCTGTTTGGGTTGCTTTAAGTCAGTTCCGACTTGATGGCAACGAACACACACACCCATGCCCCAAATAGTGAGTGGCACAAAGGATGGGGAAATTCACACTTTCAGCCAACTTTCACATTCATTGTAATTGCTAACAAGTTAGTTTTCCTCAAAGCATCCATAATGCAAAGTTCTGCGTGCTTAAATTCAAGGCTAACCTTCTACATTTTGTCTACCACACTTCTACGCTGCAGCCTTTTCTCTGAGGAACTTCAGGCAACACGCTAGGCTCTCTCCTTTCGTCCAACATCCCCGTTATGTAGACTGAGAATAAGTAATTGGGCTGGGGCCACCGAGGGAGTTTCATGGCTGATCGGGAAGTGGAATCTGCATCCTGGTGTTCCCACCCCGTCCTTTGTCCATCTAACAAACCTATTTAGACCTATTCTGACAAAGGACACTCATTTGATGACCAAGATGTACTCATTTTGGACTGAGAAGATAGGTGGTTTGAGATAGAGGTCAGGGAGGCCATATAGAAAATCCCTCACTCAACAGGGGTGGAGGCCTTAGATACAATCTGTCGCCTATTTATCATGCTACCCTTCCATCCGTCCCCAGAAAGATCAGGACCACACACACCAGAAAGACCACTGTTAACGACTGTTAACAGCCCATGACAGTGGGTAGAGAAGGACTGCAGAAGTGGGATTACCCCTCACCCCCAGTCCTTTGTCCATCGAATGACCCTATTCAGACCAGGGGGGAGTGAAACCAACATGGAGGATCTATCAGGAGTCTCCTACCAACTCTCCTCAGACTGAAGAAGCTACTTGGAGGAGTAGTGAAATGTTTCAATGTAACAAGAAAGAAGTCCAGTTGCCATGACTCAACTTCCAGATAACCTCACCTGGATGACTGAGAATCTTCACAGATTATTTGTAATAATTGTTACACAAAGACCCATACCTGTGACATCACAAGACCTTTCTCCTCTTCCCCTAATCTCAGGTTTTGGCCTTGAGATCTCAGGGAATGTGGAGCTGCTGGCCAGGCAGTCCTGCCGGTGAGCCTCAATCGTAACATATACTAGTTGCACCGGGTTTTCGTCTGAACTTTTACAGGAGCAAATTCGTTGCCCCCAGATTCATTCATTTCTTAACCCTTTTCCACAACATTTCCCATCTGGGCACCATAAAACTGAACTGACTCACACTTCCATTTCCTGTTTTGAGATGAAGCCTCTTCCTTTGGGAGGGAGCCAGGCAGCTGAGCTGAGGCTGAGTCACTTTGTGAAAAAGCATCCGGGGCTGTGGGGTGGGGGAATCATTGCCAGTGCTTAGTCACGGTCACCACTTTCATTTAAAAGAAATCTTTACCCAGCAGGCATCTCATCACTCACCCCCAAGAGAGAAGCTTGCCTCTACTTCGCCCAAAAGCCGTCTGACTTCAGGCATCAGCTGCATTTCCAAATCCTTGCAACAGATGGGGGTTTGCCCATTTTTTAAAGGGAAAAAAATTATCTTGGACAGTGGTTTTGCAACTCCTGGATACAGGAGATAATCCCACCCACCCCCAGAATAAAATATAAAACTTTTTTTTTAATTACTGAAAGGACAGCAGCTTTGAAAAGCAAACATGGCAGACAATCAGTCTATCGCTAAAGTTCAGCAAGTGTTTGTAGGAATTTGAGTATTAATGCAGACCCAGAGAGCTGGTTTGATTCTGAGTTTGTTAATGCTTTTCCTAAAACAAGAAAATGTAAATTCACCCTCACACATGCACTTTCATTACAAGCTCTGGGAGTATTTAGTACTCTGACAACTGGTAATTAGAAGGAACATGGGTTATTTAATCATTGTATTATACTTCTCATGTGCACTTTTCTTTAATCTGACTCATCTACTGTGTCACAATTTTGTATATTGACTGCTTGGCCAACGCCACAGTCTCACTTCAAGACAACAGCCCGTGTTATCTGAGGCAATGTTGGATAGATTTTTATTTTACAAGGCCATTTATCCGAGAAGATGACTCATATGCAAATCCGCAGCAGCGGTTTGCAGAAATGAAACGCCTTTTAAGTGAGAATCTCCTGCTGCATCAAAATCTCACGTCTTAGAAACAACTGGGCAACGAAATACATTGATAAGGGAGTTTATTACTCCATATGGATCTCAAACTGCTGGATAGCTCAGTGGTTTAGGTCTCTGGCTGGGGGCTGGGAGTTTGATTCCCCCACTGGGCCTCCTTGACAGGGGCGGGACTTGATGATCTATGTATAGGGTCCCTTCTAGCTCTGCATTTCTAAGATGATGATGATACTAAGGCAGATTGTTTGATTTCCTAGTCAAATGTCTCTATGAATTGCTGAACAGCGGCCGTGAAGTAAGACAGGTTCCTTATTAGCATGGTGAAGAATGGCCTTCTCTGTGTTTAACACGCTTTTGCCTAAGGGGGATGGTTTACACACTCAAATGACATCTTCTTCCCAGCATAGGGACGGGTGACTGCAAGAGAACAGGGGTCAGAGAGAGAGCATGCACCCGCTTACCTATCAAAGCTACAGTTACTGATGCAAATGTAGGTCATGCAACCACATTTCTGGAACAGAGCGTCTACTGACCGACGGTGTTTGTGGTTTTAGTGAGTAACTAATAAATCAACAGGCAGAGCTTAAAATAAGTTTCAGTTATTTGGGAGTCATTTCAAAAGACGCAAGCTGATCTTCAGAGAAGATCCAAATCTTAGGGATGGGATGGCTCACTTGAGAGGTGGGGGGGGGGACGTGCGTTGTCTAAGCACAACCTCTCCTGCCTCCTAGAACTTCGGTGGCAATTTACCAACAAAAATACATTTGTAGCAGGGATGTGTTTCACAAACCGTACTCCAACCACACTCTTGCACACTGTTGGGGGCTCAGGATTAGGATGAAGAACATCTATCCCGTGGCCCGGGAGTGCTTCCCCAGGCTGGTTTTGCATTCCTTTGGTGGAAGGGACAGACAAAATATATATATATAAAACCCGTCAATAAAATCAATAAATAGAAACGAGCATGAACTGGTTCATCCCAATTCGTCCCAGTTCATAAAGGCAGTAGGGCAGGGGCTGCTGCTCCCCACTCCACCTCCTCTTCCTCAAACAGCCACTCAACGGGGCCCAGTTTGCTGGCTTTTCCCACCTTCTCGGCTGATCTCCCAGTCACAAGCAAGAGCTCAGACTTCTCTGCCCCGCCCTTTTCCCCACCTCCTTGGCTGATCTCCCAGTCATGAGCAAGAGCTCAGACTTCTCTGCCCCGCCCTCTTCTCTGAGTGGTAGATCAGCCGAGAGGGCGGGGCCGAGAAGCCTGAGCTGCTGCCAGGACCGGGAGATCCGTTGATGAGGTGCAGGAAGCTGGCACGTGATTTAGCCAGAGGAGGGGAGCAGCAGCACCTGTCCTGCTGCCTTTATAAACTGGGACGAACTGGGACGAACTGGTTTGTGCCTGTGTCTATCAGTAAATAATGACAAAGCTGGATCTAGAAGTCTTCACAAGCCTTTGATCCCACCTTATTCTCATAAAAGAAATCCAGGCCTTCCCCGACCAAAGCACATAAAGAAACAAGGACCTGGATCTTAAGCAATGAAAGTAACAATATGCAGAACAGGTTCCAAAGGTCATTAAGTCAAGAGAAGTCACTGTCTGGAGATCTCTTTGTCCCCTTATGGCCTTGAACCTCTTCTGGATCCCGGTTACTGCAAAAATTACTTTGGTCTCCTGGGCCCTAGTCCAACACTCTAGCCACTACACTATGCTGGCGTCTTTTTTGTATCAGATATTTTAAAAAGCATTTCTCGAATATAGACATGAGGTGGCAGAATTGCCCCATCATTCCACATCCAGAGACAAGAAGTTCTGTATTAATGTATTAGGGCGTAAGCTTTGTATAACTAGAGTCTACTTCATTAGATTAGATTATTCCACTTTTCCTGAAAATAAATTATCTGAGACCTTTTGCTGTTTTTTTAGCTGTGATTTGAACTAGTTTGCTGACAATCTTATTCTTCAATTAGCTGTTCTTTGATTATTTACTTTAAAACTGTATTTTATTCTTTTACATTCGTGAGCTGCCCCCAAAAAACTTGTCAATGGGGAAACTACAAGCCTAACGTATGCAAATAAAGAAATGCATGATGTGCTAGGTCAAATTGGCAAGTATATATGGATAGGGAGGGGAGGGGAGGTGAAAAATTGTTCCATAGTGAGAAAGGAAGTAAATGTAATGAGGAGAATATGCAGACTGGCTTCACAGTGCATTTGGCTTCACTGTGAATTATGAATTAATTCTTAAGTATACTTTAAAAAACACCAAATGGACCTCCAAATCACAGATAGTCTTCCATGATATTCTGGTTAGCAAGCTAACCAGATGTGGACTGGATAGAACCACTGCCAAGTGGATACCCAGTTACAGAATCGTACTCAGAGAGTGTTTATCAATGGCTCCTTCTCAAACTTGGAGAAATAACAAGTGAGGTACCACCGTGTTCAATCCTGTTCTTTAGCATTTTTACTAATTACTTGGATGAAGGGGTGCAGGAAATGTTTATATCATTTGAAGTTGATATGAAACTGGATCGAATAGCTAAGACTATTTGACCCTGGAAGACAGAAAGAAAATTCAAAAAATTCTTAACAGGCTCAACCACTGGGCTGAAAAACACAGAATGAAATTTAACAGGGATCAGTACAAAGTTCTACACTTGGGGAGGAAAAACCAAATGCACAGTTAAAAAATGGGGCAGACTTGGCTCAGTCATGCTATGAGAGATGAGGACCTTGGAATTCCTGTAGATCACAAGACTGAATATGCAACAACAACAACAATAACAATAACAACAACAACAACAACAACAACACAACAACAACAACAACAACAGGGCTTTGGGAACAATATCAAGAAACTTCACACAGTACTATAAGCAGTTGCAGATCTCAGAAATCACACCATCAGCTACAAAAAACAGCAATATTAGGAACAGCATACATACTGTGCCGATATTTAACAGATACTTAGGTTTTTGGTTAAAATTTGTATCAGTTTTATAATACCAGTCAATGTTTTCATAGTTTTGATTGAATGTCCCTGGTGTAGTTTGAATAATAACAACCTTAGAACTGCAGAACTGAAAGGGACCCTATGGATCATCAAGTCCAGCCCCTGTCAAGGAAGGCACTCTAAACCTCTGGCTCAGTGGTTTAGGTCTCTGGCCTGTGGAGCCAGAGGTTGGGAGTTCGATTCCCCACAGTGCCTCCTTGAGAGAGGCTGGACTCAATGATCCAGAGGGTCCCTTCCAGCTCTGCAGTTTCAAGACTGAGAAATCCATTGGCCAGAATGCCACTGCTTACTTACACCAACTCAAGTCCAGTACATAGTAAATCTCAGCAGCAAATTGCTGCCAGTGAATAAGTCAACACTTGCATTTCTTGTCACCTGCTATGTCACATGACTGCTGTGCAAAGAGAAATGCAAACACTAACTTCTTAACAAGCAGCAATTCACCATCCAGGAGAGTCATGCCATTTGACTTTACTGGGAGGCATCAATAGGAGGATTCTGGCCATTGATTTATTTATTTTTTTAAAGCGAGAAACAGGGAAGCAAAAATTAACACATTCAGCGGAATTCAGCAAAGGGCTTTGCTGATCTTTTTTTTAGAAAGCATTTTGCTGTCAAAAGTTACATAATAAAGAGATCAGTCTAATCTCCAGGGAATAAAGTTTCTGACAGATACAACAGAGAGATGTTCTGTTCTGAGTTTAGTATTTATCTCTCTTGTTATCCCTCACACTCAGTGCATAGCCAAGTGGTTTCCCTGCTCCGTTCATGATAGTGCAAAAAGCAGCCATTTCTCCCTGTCCTCTCAGCAAAATCTCTGCTCCAATTGTAGCAGAAGCCCTTTTCCCTTTGCTTGGGTTACAACACTCTGGTCCTCGCTGATATTTTATGGTCTCACCTTGGTCCTTAATGTAAACCTAGCATTCTGCATCCAGAATTTTCCTTCACGCTCATTCTTAGCATACCGTTTCTTGAATCTTTCGATCTTTTCTCGGATCTCGCATAATTTCCTCACCCTCAACTGTATGCCTTGCTTCTTGCTTTTTGCAGAATGATACATTTGATCACATCAGCTTCTTCAGGAGCCCTGACAGTGCTGAGGATGCTACTGTCATTCACAAAAATTGGGATAATTTTCTTTTCTGCAGGGTGGATACATGGCAAAGGGCAGGAGCCAACATGAATGGGGACATTGGGGAACAACCCAACATGCATAGCCCCATTCCTAGTTAACTCTTCACACGTTGAAGATTAAGACATGTTAGCTGGATGGCACTGTATGGAGAATTAGTGCAGGGAAATCGCCCCAGAGGGAGACCACAGCTGCGATACAAGGATATCTGCAAGCGGGATCGGAAGGCCTTAGGAATGGACCTCAACAGATGGCAAACCTTGACCTCTGAGCATTCAGCCTGGAGGCAGGCGGTGCAGCATGGCCTCTCCCATTTTGAAGAGACCCTTGTCCAGCAGGCCGAGGCAAAGAGGCAGTCCCAAAAGCAGCAAAATCAGGGAGCTAGACAGGGGACAGATTGTATTGGTCTTCAGTGTGGAAGGCATTGTCACTCTCGAATTGGCCTTCTCAGCCACACTAGACGCTGTTCCAAGTCCTCCATACAGAGCACGTTACCATAGTCTCTTGAGACTGAAGGATGCCTACACGAGCTGGATAGCTGAAATAATTAGGTCTCTGGCTGCAGAGCCGGAGTTTAGGAGTTCACTTCCCCATCGCACTTCCCAGGAGGAGAGCCAACCTATGTAGTCTTGGGCAAGTTGCATCCGCAGAAGAAAGAAATGAATACTCTGCACCTATAAAACCCTGAAACAGTCCAAACAACAGAGTGAACTTTTCAGTTCGAACAAGGTGTCATAGAGAGAAGCTGGCAATCAAATCTCAACACCAGCCCATCTTCAACTACATATAATGTGCTTCAGTCCTCTTGTCTTCCTGTTTCTGAATCAGGACCTTCAGACTCCAAGCCTGGCTGAATCTGACACTAGTTTGATAAACTCATACGTGTGTACATCTGCCTTCCTCATTTCTTGCTTTATTATTAATATTTTAGTGCCATTTGTATTCCACCATTCCTCCAATGAGCTCAAAGCGTTGTACACAGTTCTCCTTCCTTCCTACTTTATCCTCACAAGAACTCTCTTAGGTAGGACATGCAGAGAGAGAATGAAAGATCCCAATGTTTCCCTGGGGTCTAGAGCCTGGTTCTCCCAAGTCTCAGACATCTAGCAGTCTAACCACTGCACCACACTGTCTCAACTAAACATCCCCCAGGACTTTACCATCCTTTCCTGATAGCAAGAGAGGACCCACTGGGGTCCTCCCCCCGTTGTTTTTTCCCCCGTGATTTTCCCAGATGATGTGGGCAAAGGCAGCCACTTTGGTGAGATGGGGTGGGGGGACTTGGCCGGGACGGTGTAATGATTCAGGGCTCTTTTTCTGATGATCCAGTCACAAGGTTCCCTCCACACAAAATGCACTAAAAAAAGAAAGAATAACATGTCAGTTAAGCTGAGGGGCTTTTCAGCTGGCTGGAAGCTATTGTTTCTGCCCGACGCTTACTTCAGCAAAGTCTTGCCTGCCAAGGTATGCAAACAGCTTCCGTTCACAAAGGCAGCTTTGCCAGAGCAGCAGCTGGTAAAGTCCGTCGGAATGGCTCCTGGGCCCTTCACCCCGCTCACATGATGGCCTTTAGTAGCCGTGGCTACCGTCCAGAGCAAGCGTGATCAGGCAGGTCCTTCACGTTCTCCACTGCAAACATCAGTGGGATTTTTAACATGCTTAGCTTGGGCTGGATTGTACCCTGTTCTATGGGTTGGATCTAGGTATGGGGTCATGCTGCTGAGTAGAGCCGGTCCTATTAGGAGGCAGAGTGAGCAGACTGCCTCGGGCGGCAATGGTGCAGAGTCAGCCTCCTGTCGCCCATTCTCAACTGACAACAGACTTTCAAGGTGGCTTATGACAGCAGAGAACCAACATGCCAGCTTTTCAAACAAGGAAACAAAAGACAGCAATAACCAGAGAAGAAGATCAGGCTGAGAGATTGAGTGACTCCTGCTGCAACCCAGACTGGTTGGACCTCAAGGGCTAATCCTGACCCATGTGACAAAAATGTCCCTTCCTCTATCAACCAAGGACCATGTGAGAAAATATTCTTACCTATGATTTCATTCTTGGTCCTGGAGGGCCGCCTTGGGCAGCTAGACAGTCTGTGGCTCTTCTCGGCAATACTGTATGAGGTTGGAAGTAAAGGAGGCGAACTGGCTACTTGTCATGAATCAGAGATGAATCTCAGCCCTGGCACCACAGCTTCTAGGGGTGCATACCCTGTGATGCCCTGAATTAGCGCCCTGGGCATTAAAGAATTTATTCTCTCTTATCTCTGATCATTGATTGGAGATAAGAAGGTTGTAACTTGACGGGGAATCTGTGCAATGTACGCACACCGTAGCATCTCCCCCTTTCTGTGATTTATTACCTATCTAGGAAATCTTGTCTTGACAATTAGATGGTTATTTTTCTACCCTGCCTTTCTTTCAAAAAGCTCAAGGCGGCATACATAGCTCACCTGCAACCTTCTTTGATCCTCACAACAACCCTGTAATGTAGATCAAGCTGAGAAAGAGACTGACTGGCCCAGAGTCACTAGTGAGCTCCATGGTTCAGGGGGAGCTGAACCTGGACCTTCTATTGCCGGTTCAGTAATGGCATCACTATCACACATGGGCTTCACACCTCCCTCTGCGTTTCATCCTATTTATTTGTGCAGAAAACCAGTTCTAAAGGTTTCAATTAACATTATATTTCCAGGTCTCCTTGGAACCACTACACCCTGATGTTGGGAAAGAGTGAAGGCAAGAGGAGAAGGGGACGACAGAGGACGAGAGGGTTGGACAGGGTCATCGAAGCGACCAACATGAATTTGACCAAACTCCAGGAGGCAGTGGAAGACAGGAGGGCCTGGCGTGCTCTGGTCCATGGGGTCACGAAGAGTCGGACATGACTTAACGACTAAACAACAACAACAACAACAAACACTGGAGGGCAGTAGAAGCTTATTCAGATTTCACGTGTTTCTGTTGCAGGCTTGAACGACTAAATTTGAAAGACACTTCTCTGCCCCTTATGCATGTCTTCTTCCATTCCTTCACATTCCTCTACCGCTGGAATGCCCTGCCACTTAAGGCTGGCCTCCCTTTCTCCATTATCATTACATTTAAGCAATTCTCCGGAATGTGTCTTGTCTTCAGTTTGAGATTATAAACCTGTAAGGAGAGACGGTTTGCTTTGCATTTTTTTGTACACTGCCTGATTTTTCATTAAGCAAGTAATAAGTAAACACAAGGAAGCAGTACAACACAGCTTATACTATAATGACTGTTCTTAAGATGCCATGTTGTTGAGGTAGCAAATGTCCAACAGTAACAGTCTCGGTGATGGAGCTCCTCTGACGCTCGCTTTCCTCTGCCCTCCCCATTCCTTCTTCCTTTTGTATCATGTTCCTTACACGCTACTCCTTCAGGAAGGGAATGGTTTTATCTGTTCCTCTGTATACAGTGCAGTATGGTCCTCTCCATCAATTCAGGAACTCACCACCACAGTGCCCTGCACATCAAAGATCAAGCTGAGATGTAGCAGGGAAAGCGCCCCAGAGGGAGACCACAGCTGCGATACAAGGAGATCTGCAAGTGGGATCTGAAGGCCTTAGGAATGGACCTCAACCGATGGGAAAACTTGACCTCTGAGCATTCAGCCTGGAGGCATCATGGCCTCTCCCAGTTTGAAGAGACCCTTGTCCAGCAGACCGAGGCAAAGAGGCAGTCCCAAAAGCAGCAAAACCAGGGAGCTGGACAGGGGACAGATTGTATTTGTCTTCAGTGTGGAAGGGATGGTCACTCTCGAATTGGCCTTCTCAGCCATACTAGACGCTGTTCCAAGTCCTCCATACAAAGCACGTTACCATAGTCTCTCGAGACTGAAGGATGCCTACTACTAGCAGGTGACACAATGGGCTCTGTTTTGGAAGCCACTTCCCCAACAGAGTGGGTTGGTTGGTTTTTGTGTTTCACTCTGTGGAGATCGACACACTTTTGTTAAAAGCAAGTTATGCCATCTTTGTCATGAAATTTCCTTGGTAGAAAGTCGTGTTTTACGGCGAATATATACTTTTTCTGCAGGCAGTAATCTGGTTCCTGTCCTATGGTGCCAGATTTTGACTTTACTTATTGATTTTATTGATTTAGAATATTTTTACTCCGCGTTTCTCCTTGAAAACGACCCTAGGCAGCTTACAACATTGAAAAATGTCACTCTGAGACATGGAAACCCCAAAAATGGAAAATGCAACAATAGTCCATCTAAAAATCAACACAGTAACAGCAAGGAAAGCCCAAGCGCAGCATATAACAACATATGGGGCACCTTGTGTTTTTCATTACCTTCATCAGAGCTAAAAAGCCAGCCTGGGTGGCCTTGGGCCAGCTGCGCAGTCCCAGGGCACCCCCAGAAGAAGGGAATGGGAAGCCACTTGTGAGCACTCTCTACTTGGAAAACTCTGGAAAGGGTCCCCCTAAATCACAATCGACTAGATGGAACACAATTATTATGACTGAGATTGTACTCCACGCATTTGAAGAAGCGGACTATAGTCTACAGACTGTAAAAATGGGGTGTGTGTGGTTTTTTATAAATATTTATTTATTTTTAGTTTTAAAATATTTTAAATACCAATTTTAAAAAAATAGACAAAGTAAAAATAAATATAAATAAAATAAATAAATGCAAGGCGCTTGCGCTAAATAAAAATTGTTTGATGCCACAAGATTCTTTGTTGTTTTTACACCGGTTATCATATATATTTTTAATTTTTTTAAAAAAATAACCTTTCTCCTTCTCTGGATTCCAAAAGGGGAGGTGTTTACAAGCCACACTTGGAACGCATTCCTTCCAACCCCTGGGCTCGTCCCACTACAAACGAGCTCTCCCATTCACAACAAAGTGCGTCACCGCCTAAATCAATATTGCCAATAACTGTGACTATGAAAACTTATGAATGGAGGACGTGTCCTGTGATAACCTCACTGCTCTTTCCCCTCAGGCAGATGTGGGTGGGGATCGCTTTCCCTCCCTGTCATTGAGGTCTTTCTGTACGAACAACAGCTGGAGAAAGAGAGCTGAAGGAAAATTGTCTCCTGTTCGTTGATCTTGATGGGTCGTCTCTCCCTCATCCTCCCTTTTAAGACAGGAAGCTTATTTGGGATTTCAAAGTGACCCTTGAGCTCAGCAGCCGGAAACCAATGCGAGATTGACTCACAATTATTCTAGGCCAGGGATGGCGAACTTTTTTGGGCCCGAGTGCCCAAACTGAAAAAAAAAAACCCCAAAAACCAGCAGGCGGCAGCAGGAGTGGAAGTGGCGGCAGAAGGGGGAATCCCGGGCATGGAGGTGCCTCGAGACCCCACTTCAGCTCCGCCGCCAGCACCAGCTGCTCCGGATCCTGGCCCGCCGCCTATTGGAGCGCCAGCACCGCGGCTGCAGCCGTCTCCTCAGGTTTGGCTGCGGGGGGGGGGGGAGCAGCGATCCGGCGACTTATGGCTCGCGTGCCCACGGAGAGGGCTCTGTGTGCCAGCTGCGGCACGCGTGCCATAGGTTCACCATCACTGTTCTAGGCTCAAAAAGTCCAAGGGATAAATTAGGGGTGGGCCACGTTTTATTTCAGGGTGCAAATCTCAGCTCTTCATCCATGGAACCTAGACAGATGCACAACTAGGAAACTTTAGGTCTTGAGTTTTGAATTTTAAGGGACCCTGTTGTTGTTGTTTAGTCGTTAAGTCGTGTCCGACTCTTCGTGACCCCATGGACCAGAGCACGCCAGGCCCTCCTGTCTTCCACTGCCTCCCGGAGTTGGGTCAAATTCATGTTGGTTGCTTCGATGACACTGTCCAGCCATCTTGTCCTCTGTCGTCCCCTTCTCCTCTTGCCCTCACACTTTCCCAACATCAGGGTCTTTTCCAGGGAGATTTCTCTTCTCATGAGATGGCCAAAGTATTGGAGCCTCAGCTTCAGGATCTGTCCTTCCAGTGAGCACTCAGGGTTGATTTCCTTCAGAATGGATAGGTTTGTTCTCCTTGCAGTCCAGGGGACTCCTTCACGGATTGCTGCCTTGTCGTGGCAAAACAAAAGAAACAAAAGGCTAAAAGGGACCCTGTACACATCATCAAAAAGGAAGGATGCTTTTGAACTGCTAGGTTGGCAGGAAATTTGCATATACCCATGCAAAATTAGACATAAATGTATTATATATCTCACTTGAGCAGGAGATTCTGTCTGCTTCCTGAGGCTGATGTCCAGGTGCAACTTTAAGATTCCTAATTTCCCTTCTTCCTTTATTTTAAAATCAGACTTGGGTTGGGTGGCACTTCCACTGGTGAGCTAGCCTCCCTAAAAGAGGACATAGCGCTAGACTACGGTGATATCTTGTGCTTTCCACACTTCAGCTTGCTGATATACTGGCTTTCCACCTGCAAGCTTGTGGTCTGGAAGTCACAGTCTCACTTCCCATTAGGCTTCATAAGAAGGCGCTTCTCAAAGAACTATCACTCCCATGAAGCACCGGATTGCAACTCCCAGGACTCCTTAGCCAGCACAGCTAGTGGGTGATTCTGGGAATTGTATGAATAGTGCAAAAAAAAAAAAAAAAAAAAAAAGGACTGTTCCCAGACTCAAGCCAAATCTTATCATGCCATCCTGAAAGCTCAAAAATGCTGTGATTTCATCAGCATCAGGTGATAAGTAAGCGGCAACTAACCATGGACAATCTGAACAAAAGGGAGGCAGTCCATGTTCACCCAGGCAGAGGTGAACCACTGTTCCACTTCACTTTATGACTCACACATTCCAGCTTTAAGGACCACCGGCTCTTGCCAAGTGATCAGCAATTGTGTTCTAATTCAGCAGTGCGTTGGATTCTTGTCCCAACCGCCCAACCGACAGGCCGGCCCAGCTATCTGTGCTGTCTTGAGATGCCCAGACAGCGGGCTGTTTCTCCTGCCTGAGTCACTGTTGGCGAGCAAGTTCTCATCTCCTGCATCTGTCAGTATTTTTCCGTCCTTCCCACAATCTTACATAACCCGAGCACATTTTTAGAAATGCATCTGAAGGGCAGCACCCCCAGCCGTCGCTTCTCTGCCGGTGCGCAGGTCTGCAGCTGATTTCTGCAGACTGAAGACATATGAGTTGAGTGGACCAGAATAAACTGGTGTGGAGGTTGTAACAGGGCGAGAAGAGAAGGTAGGAGTCAGAGGCTGGGGAAAGGAGCCCTGCTTACGTGAACAAACGCTGTCCCATGTCACACGGAAGCCCAGGTCTCTTCCAGAGACAGCCATCCCCAACACAACACCATCTAAGCAGGCTGGACTCCAGCTCCCATCATTCCCATCCAACACGGACACGCTAGCTGGAGATGATGGGTGTTGTAGTACAACCCCTCTGCAGGACTTCTGGTTGGGGAAAGCTGGACTGATAGATGTGGAAGCCCATCCAAAGGAGGAACTGCCCCCCCAAAGCCACCCAAGGAGTTCTGTGAAAACCAGCACATAGATGTGTCCGCTTGTTTTATTTTATTTGGTTGCCCTTTGCCAGCATGATGCACCTGATTGTGATGCAACGACGTTTTGTTTTGTTTTTAGTCTTGATTTTGTTCTGTTTTTGCAGAATGATACATTTGATCGCCTTGGCGAGAGTCCTTGAAAGCTTAAGTCAATAACACCAGGCCTGTGCCATCAAGTCAGTACCGACTTATAGCAACCCTAATAAGTCTTTCATGATAAGTGAGATATTTAAGGAGTGGTTTTATCACTTCCACTCCCTCAGTGAGTTCCCCATGGCTGAGTGGAGATTTGAACCCTGGTCTCGTCCAGAGTCCTCGTCCATCACTCTATCCACTACACCACACCGGGTGGCTTATGGACCATAATAAATATTTTAGTCTTTAATGTGCCACAAACTGGGATGTAAGTAAGGCAGGGCAACATCTGGAGACCCAAGGTTGGGAGCCACTGGTATGGAGGAACATCTGTTGTTCATTTTAGCAGAGACTGAAGAGGAGAGGTAAGGAATGCTAAGAGCTTCTAGATCGGGGTGGGCAGCTTCCAGAAGTCCAGGGGCTCCATGCACTGATTCTTGGACTTTGGAGGCCTGCACCCATTCCCACACTCCCAGTCCACCCCATTTTTTGGGTTACTACGAGTAGGACATGAACCCAGCCACGTACACTGGAAAGGGCATCAAATCCCAGAGTGGTAACTTCTTAATAAAAACAACTCACCAAATCCATCAGCTGTGTTCGCGCCGCCTGTAGCATAACTTGCACCCCCAATGTGCTATGATCAGCCAGCCTTGGCAAGGGCTTATTTTTCTAACCTTGTCATGTCAGTTTACGCTTATTGCTTCCACATGAACATCAAAAAGACCCAACCAGATGATAGAATAGGAGCTATCATTAACCACTTAGCCTAAATTACAGGAAATAGCCTATGCAGAATGTTAACTATATTCATAAACACATAAAAGCCTCAACAATGTCATGGAATGACACACAACGTAAAAGAGTCTAGGAACCTGCCTTATTTTGGTTCGGGCAGCCCTGCTACCCGTGGTAGAATGGGCTGTGGAGCCCAAAATGTTGAGGGAAAGGCTCCAGAATCACAGAATCATAGAATCATGAAATGATTGAGTTGGAAGGGGCCTATAAGGCTATCGAGTCTAACCCCCTACTCAAGGCAGGAATCCATATCAAAGCAGATCTGACAGTTGGTTGTCCAATTTTCTCTTGAAGGCCTCCAGTGTTGGAGTGCTCACTGCCACCTCCCAAGGTCATGGGTTCCATTGTCGTACTGCTCTAACAGCTAAGACGTTTTTCCTGATATTCAGCCAAAATCTGGCTTTCTGTAGCTTGAGCCCATTATTACATGTCCTGCACTCTGGATATGACTACCTTTCAAGTATCCTATCTCCCCTCAGTCTTCTTTTTTCAAGGCTAGTTCTTTCCATCTTCCCTCACAGGGCTTGGTTTCCAGTCCCCTGATCATCCTTGTTGCCCTCCTCTTAACTTGCTCCGGTTTGTTAGCATCCGTCTTGAGGTGCAATGTTTAGAACTGGACACAGTACTCTAAGATGAGGCCTTTTGTTGTTGTTGTTGTTGTTTAGTCATTAAGTCGTGTCCGACTCTTCGTGACCCCATGGACCAGAGCACGCCAGGCCCTCCTGTCTTCCACTGCCTCCCGGAGTTGGGTCAAATTCATGTTGGTAGCTTCGATGACACTGTCCATCCATCCCGTCCTCTGTCGTCCCCTTCTCCTCTTGCCTTCACACTTTCCCAACATCAGGGTCTTTTCCAGGGAGTCTTCTCTTCTCATGAGATGGCCAAAGTATTGGAGACTCAGCTTCAGGATCTGTCCTTCCAGTGAGCACTCAGGGTTGATTTCCTTCAGAATGGATAGGTTTGTTCTCCTTGCAGTCCAGGGGACTCTCAAGAGCCTCCTCCAGCACCACAATTCAAAAGCATCAATTCTTCGGCGGTCAGCTTTCTTTATGGTCCAGCTCTCGCTTCCATACATCACTACAGGAAAAACCATAGCTTTGACTATGCGGACTTTTGTCGGCAAGGTGATGTCTCTGCTTTTTAAGATGCTCTCTAGGTTTGTCATCGCTTTCCTCCCAAGAAGCAGGTGTCTTTTAATTTCGTGGCTGCTGTCACCATCTGCAGTGATCATGGAACCCAAGAAATTAAAATCTGTCACTGCCTCCATATCTTCCCCTTCTATTTGCCATGAGGTGATGGGACCAGTGGCCATGAACTTAGGTTTTTTTGATGTTGAGCTTCAGACCATTTTTTGCGCTCTCCTCTTTCACCCTCATTAAGAGGTTCTTTAATTCCTCCTCACTTTCTGCTATCAGAGTGGTATCATCTGCATATCGGAGGTTGTTGATATTTCTTCCGGCAATCTTAATTCTGTTTTGGGATTTCTCCAGTCCGGCCTTTCACATGATGTATTCTGCATATAAGTTAAATAAGCCGGGGGACAATATACAGCCTTGTCGTACTCCTTTCCCAATTTTGAACCAATCAGTTGTTCCATATCCAGTTCTAACTGTTGCTTCCTGTCCCGCATATAGATTTCTCAGGAGATAGATAAGGTGGTCAGGCACTCCCATTTCTTTAAGGACTTGCCATAGTTTGCTGTGGTCCACACAGTCAAAGGCTTTTGCGTAGTCAATGAAGCAGAAGTAGATATTTTTCTGGAACCCTCTGGCTTTCTCCATAATCCAGCGCATGTTAGCAATTTGGTCTCTAGTTCCTCTGCTCCTTTGAAATCCAGCTTGTACTTCTGGGAGTTCTCGGTCCACATACTGCTGAAGCCTGCCTTGGAGGATTTTGAGCATAACCTTGCTAGTGTGTGGAATGAGTGCAATTGTACAGTAATGCTTCAGTGAATGAAGCCTAAAACAGCATTTGCTTTTTTTGCAGCCACGTCACACTGTTGGCTCATATTCAGCTTGTGATCTACAACGATTCAAAGACCTTTTTTGCTCGTAGTATTACTGAGCCAAGTATCCCCCATCTTCTAACTGTGCATTTGGTTTACTAATGTTCTTCCGTGTGCTCACAAAATACAAATCAGACAGAAATTCTTCAGTTGCTGGGATCACAGGCACACATTCCTGTCTTCCCGTCGCTTACAGTTGATGCATCTGCTCATCTCCACAGATAAGAGGTACGTAATCCTCTCACACTCTATCAATGCTTTACCTAATCTCTAAAAGTACTACAGAGGTCAACTCAGCTCCCCAGGTCAAATAGAACATCACTCTCTTGCCATTATCTAACTGCCAGTACTGAAGGGTGAGAAAAAGGAACATACTGTATTCCTAACCAGTTTTCCTTAAAAATAAGTTACATGCCACACAATGATACAGCCAAGACTGTCATCATTTATCTGTTCTATCATAGAGAGGGATCTTCCAAGAAAAATGTATTTTGCTAATTTCATCAGGGAATTTCCTGTCAAGGAAAAGAGAGAGAAAATATAACTTTTAAAATATTCTGCATGTAGTTTATTGCTGTGTGTAAATATTTTTCTTTAATTTAAGGCATAAAATCAGAACAGTCTGATGTCAAATGTACCTGTAGGATATAATTGATTACTTTTTCCCCCAGTTGAGGGGGGAAGAAGAAAGGAGGGGCCCGAAATGAACATTTTGCCCCATCTTAAAAAGGTCCTGCGGCCAAAGATTGAGAAACCACGGCTCAAATTTTTTTGCCCTGAAACATCCTCGCTTCCAGACAGAGCATTTAGTAGCAGCTCCAACGATTTGTGTCTCAGAGACATGGCTTTATAGGACTGGACCAAACTCACTCATGGAGCCAGGAATCTCAGGTTTTATTTGCTCCAGTTAGGGCTGACACCACTCTCAAATCTGATGCTTCAAGTGAAGCAGCCCCTTGAGGCCACAGATTTGATGCAAAAAAACAAAAAAAACCCACTGAACTTCCCTGTGCATAGAAAACTAGCAGGTCAAGGGGGGGAAAACCCATGGTTGCTACTTTTCTACATGCAAGGAGTTATTCAAGAAGAGATCCTCTATGTTATATAAGACTTTTTCTACCCACTCCCAGCATAGTTAGTTGCAGAGAGAGAGAGAGAGACTTTTTTATGGACATGAGCCCATTCCAGGCTTCTCTCAGTATCCTTTATCCTCAGATGACCGAGTTTTGATCCTAGAATCTGGCGTCAAATGACATTATTAAAACAATTCACACATCTTTCCCCCCCCTCTCTTTTCCACCCCCCCCCTCTGTTGTGGCACTGACCAATGCCCAGATGAGGGACGCCCTGTGGGATTTTAGAATTTTCCACAACCGACATATTCCAAGCACATGCTGGCAGAAGGCTTGATGGTGTGAGGCCGATGGTTTTCTTCCCAAGAAAACAAGCGGCTGGAATGGCTAAGGTGGGGGTCACTTGAATGCCATCGAAAGTCCACAGTGCGATAGGACCCGACATGTGGCGGTTTCCGGGACCCGCCACCACCCTGTAGTTAGCACAATTTTTCCCCAAAGGCACACATTCCTCACTCCGCCCTCACCACCCGCGTTGACGTTTAATGGGAAAATGCCCAGCGGCTTCCTGGTGAAGTTTTAATTGGAGGGAAAATAATAATAAATTTGACACTGCAGCAGAAATACCAGTCTATCATTGGCTACTCTGAAACATGTCACAGAAAAGCAATACCAGGGTTTGGGGTGGGGAGTGTCTACTGGGGAAATGAGACTATTTTGTACCTCAGTAAATGCATGCCCTTTGTATTGGGTTGAAATCATTTGTTGGAAGTTAGAAAATTTACCCATTTTCTGTTTTTGTTATATTATCTATAGCTTCCCGCTGTCCATCACCACGCCGCCCCCAGTCTGCCTGCTGTTGTTTTTTGGGGGTGGGAATAGCCAGGGAGATGACAATACCGTCACATGTGGAGAGAAATACTACCTGGTGTGTTTTTTTGCAGCATTTCAATTTTTTGCATAAATTCCTCTAGTTGTGCAGCAGAAGGGCAGGGATTCACAGAATAGAATAGATTCAAGTTCCCCAGATTAGTCCACCCTTTTTCTCATAAGCTGGCACTTACAGTCTCAATAACCCATTCAGAGGCATTTGTAAGAGAAAGAATGAAAGGTTTCGTCAGTTACCATCGAACAGACCAAACAGCAAATGAACAAACATGACTGCTTTCAACCACAGACCTCAACAGACTCAAGAGAAGAAAAAAGCACTGAGCAGAGAGGCGGGACTCTCTTTGAATTCAGAGACAGGAGGGAACAATTGGTTCATGCTAGATAGATTAGTCACCCCAGCTGAGAAATATATTTGTAAGAGAAAATAAAAAGTTTCATTCGTTACAATTGAACAGATCAAACAGCAAACTAGCAAACATGACTGCTTTCAACAACAGACTCACTGCTTCCAACAGATGCAGGAAAGGGGAAAACGGCACAGCAGAGAGGCAGGGTTGTCTTTGAATTTCAGAGTCAGAGAGGGAACGATTGGTTAGTGCTGAACTGATTGACACTCACCCCAACCCAGAAAGGTCCCTCCCAGCCAAACCTTCTAAAGACAGCATGCAAGGCTGCAAATACTCCAACAGATTTTGGCTTCTTTTGGTTGGAATAGAACACGAAAGGGTGATGGTCTCTTGCGAAACTTGCAATATTTACAAATATGAAAGTAAAGCATCAATGATAGAAGCAACCAGTAAGTAGGCAGGCAGAGTGGGGTGGCGATTTTAGGTGGAAGATTCTAGAGGATGGCAACCAGGTGTGGGAAGACAGGTGTGTGTGTGTGTGTGTGTGTGTGTGTGTGTGTGTGTGTGTGTGTGTGTGTGTGTGTGTGTGTGTGTGTGTGGTGTGCCCTGCCCCTTCCCTCCCAGTCAGCTGTCCACTGGACTGGTGGGTGACCCTGCTGTACCCTCAGATATGAAGAATGATCCAACCACCAGTCTGTTGAACATTGGTGTTGGCTTGCCATAGCCACTCACCTTGGTCTGACCCATAGCAGGCACTTCTCCGGAGCAGCAGGTCCTTTCCTGTGGATCAGATCCACAGGAAGACAATACTCAGAGCACAGAAATGTTATGTTTTGTGATCCTCAATTTCCAAGATGTCACAGCCAAAACTGGTGGGATTCTGAGCACAGGTAACCTGAGGAGTTCCTTTAAGAACACAGTAATAATAATGTTCAAAGCAGGGATGAGTATTCGGATTGAGAAATATTTGGATTCACTGTATAATCCCATCTTCAGCCAGTTCTGAATATATCAGAATCTTAATTTGATAGTTCCAGTGATCTGTAATAATAATTCCTAATATTCGGAGTCCCATTTACTCCCATAGATTAGAAAGCAAAAGGCTAGGCTTCTGTTTGCTAGAGGAAGAAGTGGAAGTGAAACCTATTTCTCAGGCATCCTGGAGTGATTTCTTGAGATATGAAACTTGAAGACACTCTTGCACCAAGGGTAGTGACAGCAGAGAACTGAGTGTCTCCTGGTTGGGGTTGCCATGGGTTTCCCAAGGTAGGGGGGCTGGGAGAGAGCAAAACCTGTAAATGACATCTGTCTGCACCAATGAAATCTAGAGGCAGGCACAGACACCTGATGGTGTTTTATCACATTGGTTCTTTCCAATTGAAAGGTGGGCATAGATATTTATAAATCCCCTGAGCAGTTGCTATTCGTATAGGCTATGGTGCAAGCCTGCACTGCCACATTTTTCTCTGTGTCCTTTTCTGAACTCTCAACTTACATTTAGATTCTCTACCTCTCATTGTATATTCTTGACTTAATATACTTAGAAGTAAGATCTGGGATTCATCTATTCATCAATTAATATGTTATCCCAGGTAGCCGGCTCAAGGTTGACTCAGCCTTCTATCCTTCCGGGGTCGGTAAAATGAATACCCAGCTCTCGGGGGGGAGGGGGCAATGTGTAGCCTGCATAATTAACTTGTAAACTACCCAGAGAGTGCTTGAAGTGCTATGGGGCAGTATATAAGCAGCACACTTTGCTTTTTATATATATATATAAATCAACAGGGAAATATTATATTAGGTTTAAGCCCCTTTGGGGTACCTCAGGCAGGAGAGTAAGATTTTGTGCAGGACTAGCTGACCTCTGAGGTTCCTTCCAATTCAGTGCAATTACATTGTTTTCACAACACCTAAAAACATCCCAGGCCTTAAGTCTTCAAACACCATCATACTCTGCTGAACACTTCTTTCTCTGGCCTCTTCTGCTAGCTAAAACCCTCTTTCCAAACGAAGTCCAGCCAGCCCCAAATTCCACACTGTTTGTTTTTCCTCTTCTCGCTTTAATTAAACCCAGGATTTTAAAAGGAGCTCTTTCAAAACCATTTGCCACTTGGGCAGACAGAGCCAAGTGTGATGAACACGTCTGGTGGCTTGAGATCAGAGGACCACCACCACCCCGCCAGTCAGCCAAAGCCCGCTATTGCTACCATTATGGACTGAGTTGGGGGGTTTACTTTTGGACTACAAATCCCAGAATCCCATGTTTACAGGGCGGGTGCGAAATATGGGAGCCACACTTCATGGAAGCATCCTTTCTCGACTGATTATATAGCATACTGTATGAAAAGTGACAGCACAGGAGAGGGGGACACACACACACATTTTTACATAACTGAGGAGACCGTTTACTCACGGTCTCGTTTCACCTGCTTGCTTTGTGTCGTTCGGCCCCTGGGACAAACGAGAGACACAGATTCCCTGCCTCCAAGCTGAGCATCCGCGAAACCTCGTGACCTTCCCGGTTGGCAAGGCGTCAGCACTGCTTTTCAACTTAATTAGCCAACACTGTTAATGGCATTCAACGGCTTTATTTTTAATAGGGGGGGGGAGACATTCCGTCAGATGAATGCCAGCAGAAACTGAGCTTAACAGATGATTTATAGCCCTAAATTTAATGTCTGGGCTCCAAATCTGACTGTGATTTACGGAATTTGGGTCCCTGAGGGATTGGATGAGGTGAAATGAGGACAAGCTGAAGTCAGCTGAAGAAATGGCCTTTTAAAAAAAAGGCAGCGTGTTTCAGAAAGACATTAGAGCAGCTATATTATTCCAATCTCCACCACATCTCAAATTAATATAGATGCAGACCCATTCATGCACAGGATTTGTCTCCTGAGCTCCCTCAGAGAGCCCAGCATGTGCATTTGTTTAATGCCGTTTGCATGGCAGACTGAATGATAACACATATGAATTCTGATATTATGGTTTCTTATAGACAAAAACTGAATATGTATCCTGGCATGAAAGTTAGGAGAGGGAGCAAGTAAGGACAGTATTGGAGAAGATTGTGTTGCACAGTCTTAAATTTTGGGTTGAATATCTCTAGCTGTGCAGCAGAAGTGCACAGACATGTGGAGCAGAATTAGCTTCAAGTCTCCTCAGAGTAGACCACCCCTTTACTCTCATCAACTGGCACTTACAGTCCCAGCCATTCACTCCAAGACATTGGTAAGAAAAAGAATAAAAGGTTTCAATTGTTCACCATTGAACGGGTCAAAAACACCATATTATACAAACATGACTGACTCGCTTTGAGCAAAAGGCCTCAACGGACTCACAGCCTGCTTCCACCAGACTCCTGCAGAATAAGACCCCAGATCGTATTCCTAACGATATTAAGTCAAGAACACTTGGCTACTGATGGATTGATTGACAGTCACCCCACCCAGAAAGGTCTCTCCCAGTCAAACCTACTAAAGGCAGCATGCGAGATGGAAACGACTGCAACAATAATTAGGGTGGAAGAACTGGGTCTTACCCCAGAGCTCCAAAATTCGGAGGACACCAAAATCTCAAGGTGATTCTACGGATGTGATTGTTCTGCGCCATCAAGTTACTCCTGGCTTTTGATGACCCTATGAAAAAGCTGCCTTTACTGAGTCACTCCACCAGTGAGTGTTTGGAAAATAAATATTCTCTTTCTTTTGGAGAAACACTGCATTCACCCTTTCCTTTTTGAGGTGGGGAGGGTCATGTCAGAAAGGAAGGAAGGAAGGAAGGAAGGAAGGAAGGAAGGAAGGAAGGAAGGAAGGAAGGAAGGAAGGAAGGAAGCGGGTGTCCAAATGGCTAGGTAACAGCTCTGAATCTGGGGGCCACAGGAATTGGCAAACTCTGTCCTTTCAATTGGAAATATCCAAAATTGATCTTGGGAATTATATTCTGGTCCTCTCGTGTATTTTCTCTTCTTCCCATTGAAATCTAGAAAAGATATACCGGTAGGTAGCCATGTCAGTCCACGAGGGGAAGGTATGAATCTCAAAAACCAGGGTGCAACTAAATTGACATTGGTCCATCCGTGTGTGCTGGAGCTTTCACTGTTAATTTTATCTGCCAACCTGACTGTTAATTTTTTTTTCTCTGTCAGCCTGAAGTAAACCTAATCCCAAGTAGGACTGTTTTTTTTTCTCATGAGGTCAGTTTTTGTGTTGTGTTGTGCTGTGTTGCTAGCATTTCTGCTTTGTGTATTCTGATAAAAACGCATCTTCGGCGGGGTGGCATGTGACGGTTCAGTATTTTTTTCCTTCAGGGTTATGCCCCTAGAGTCAACACCTCTTTAAAAATCATTTTTCACTTAAAAATAAGGATTAGTTTACTAGTTGAGTGCAAGGACAGGTCAGGGAGGCGGCTGTAATTCTCATACTGCTATAACTGATGTATTGTGGATTCACAGTTACACTGTGAATCTTAGGTCACGGGGAGAACCTTTGCCCCCCCCCCAGGTTTTTTTGATTGCACAATCACTTACTAATTATCATACTTGGTGGAACTGATAGAAACTTTAGGCTGAAATATCTGGAAGGCCAAAGGTTCTCAACCATGAGCTAAGAAACAATCTGCCTAGAGAGGGGGGTAGAACCTCTTTAATTGGAGATATGGATTAAAGGACTGTACAGACCCTTGTTATGGGGTTTTGGCTGGAGAATTCTGGGACTTTTATTATTTTTAAAAAACAGATCTTCTTTGATCTAAAGTTCTGAGCACCCACAGCTTTTCAGCATTAAAGAGAACCAGCTCATCCCATCGTCCTAATCAGGCTCTTGCGAATAAAGCAAAAGTCATGGTTTGAACTCATAGAGTAATGTCACCCTATTTGTGATCACCACAATCACCCAATCTCCTGAAAAGGACAAAAGCTGATCCCACAGCTATAAATACTCAACTATCCAAACAAACTGCACCAGAGCACAGACAGAGTTCTGACTCCTGTCCTCTGAAGATGTCGGCCACAGAGACTGGCGAAACGTTAGGAAGAACAACCTTCAGAACACGGCCAAAGAGCCCGAAAAACCCACAACAACCATCACCCTATTTATTTTATTTTATTTGATAAATAAATAGACCTATGGGATTGCCGTCTCAAAGTTCCAAGCAATTAATCCAACCAGTCACCACTCTAAAGGTTACCTGCCCTAGCTGGGAGCCTGCCAACCAGGAACTATCGCATCTGCCCACATTTTTCTAAGGGGCAGGGTAGGGGTGGAGTACAGGCACGTGAATATCTGGGTTAAAAGGAGAAGCTCAGCTGATCTATGACACCACTACTGGATATCCAAGAAAGGGCATCTTAAGTTACACATTGGAGGACTTTCTCCATTTAAAAAAAGCAGTTCTTGGTTGATTGGTTGCATTTATAGCCTTCCTTTCCACGCAGAAGTTCAAGGTGTTCTCCTCCTCCAGACTCTGATCCTCACAACAATTCTGTGAACTAAATTATGCTGAGAGATCATGTTTGATCTAAGGTCATGCAGATAAGATCTCTGCAGGCCTAACCTGTAGAGATTGAAAAAGTTACATTTTTACACTACAAGTTTTGTAATCCTCAAACCAGGACCCCAGGATTCTCAAACATAATTTTTACGAGGTCTGTTTTCTAATCCCTCCACCAGTCACCGGGAATATGTGAGCCACAGATGGGAAATGGCCCACCAAGCCATTTTTTGCAGCCATTTTATGGGCAACCTTCAATGAGCTGATCAATTAGAAAAGTAGCTCCCAGCTACTTCCTGTCTTCAATAAGTTGCTGAAATATAGATAAAGGGAGTACCTAGGAATGAACCTTTTGTGAAAAGTTTTTGTGCTCAGGTGAATTCTGTTAATGAAAACAATTTTTTTATTGTTGCTCTGCCTGCAAAAGTAATCAGGTGCATTGTACATCATTGGTACAATCCATATTATCTGCAGAACCAGAAAAATAGCAACGAAAACTCTCTGGTTCTCTCTAGTGGCCAGATCTGATATTACACCCGGGAACAATTAAAACGAATGACCAAACCCCCAAAGGGAGCCAAACTTCCCTGTCACTTAGGATTGGTATAAAACTTGGAAAATTCCTATGAAAAGCCTTCTGAAAATATCTTCAAATGGACTTTAAAATTAACTTTTGAAAGATGTAGAAAATGGTTGAAAGTAACTAGTATTACCAGTTACCTTTGTCATTTAGGTACTGGAATCTTACCTTAAGCACTGAAATCGAGTTATAGTTTTAGAAGAGGTAGCCGTGTTAGTCTGTGCTGGCATATCACGGCAAAATTAGAAGAAAAATAAAAAATAAAGAAGACAAAAATGTTGTGGCACCTTAAAGACTAACTGCAAATTGCTATATTTTAATGTGAGTTTTCAGGGACAAGCTGTCTGAGGAAGTGGACGTGTCCACCAAAGCTCATATTAAAATATAGTGGTTAGTCTTTAAGGTATCACAATGTTTTTGTCTTCTTTATTTTTTTATTTTTCCACTGGTTTTGGCCTGATATGAAATTTAGAGCTGAATCTACTGATGAATGTTAAGAAAATAAACTGCAAAATTCTGACCTGACCCCTTACCCTTGGGGGGGGGGGGGGACATAAACCTTTTAGAGGATATGATAGTCTCCTTCTCTCTTTTTTTCCGGGCGGCTTATGTGATGTAATGGATAGACAGACTAGGACTCCAGAGACCAGGGTTCGAATCCTCACTCGGCCATGGAAACTCGCTGGGAGAGTGGAACTGATGAAACAATTCCTTAATTATCTCAATTATCTTGAAAACATTGTTAGGGTTGCTATAAGACTGAAAGAACTGGGCATGTTTAGTCTTGAGAAAAGGCTGAAAGAACTGGACATGTTTAACCTTGAGAAAAGAAGACTGAGGGGAGATAGGATAGCACGTTTCAAATACTAGAAAGATTATCCTACAGAGGAGGGGCAGGATCTGTTCTCCATCATCCCAGAGTGCAGGACCCATAATAATGGGATCGAGCTACAGTAACCCATTTTTTGGGTGAATATCAGGTAAAACTTCTTAACTGTTAGAGCAGTACGACAATGGAACCCATGACCTTAGGGGGAACTGGTGAGCACTCCAACGCTGGAGGCCTTCAAGAGAAAATTGGACCGCCGTCTGTCAGATCTGCTTTGATTTGGATTCCTGCCTTGAGCAGGGGGTTGGACTCGATGGGCTGAGAGACCCCTTCCAACTCAATTATTCTGTGATTCTATAACTCATTTCTGACTTGACAGCACATGACAACAAATGCCCATGTAGCCAGGCAGAGTGGGTGAGAGAAAATGCCCGTTCCCACAGGTAACAAACTTGCTGGAAGAACTCTGGATGACAGAAATCCCTTCAGAGGTAATGGAACTGCCGGCTGGCTCCCGGTGACTCAGCTGTTGCTGACTCATAAAAAGCAATCAGTGCCTGTACGTGGAAGCGCTCTTCTGGGCCACCGGAGCTAACAATGCGAGTCATCCCTTGAGGCGCAATGCTGCAACTGTGCTTCTCCCATACCATATATGTGGAGAAAGACTGTTGTTTGGAAATGTATCTTCCCATGCTCTGAATGGCTGGATATGCCAAGTAGTTATATAAGGCTTGGGACCCCCATCTTTGTCAGATCGCCTGTTCCACTGCATCTGACTTTACGGCGAAGGTCAACAGCCGAGGCCTTCCTCTGAATATCATCACCTCAGGGAGAAGCATGGAGAGTAGCAAGGAAGGAACGGACCTGTTCCGTTGTGGCCTCCAGTCTGGGGAACACGGCCAGCTGGACCCCAACTTGGTCATTGGTTCAGCATCAGTTGAGGGTATCCCACGTTCATAGACCTCATGAGGGAATGTGATTGCTTGGCGTTTCAATGTCATTGTTGTTGTTGTTTAGTTGTCAAGTCGTGTCCGACTCTTCGTGACCCCATGGACCAGAGCACGCCAGGCCCTCCTGTCTTCCACTGCCTCCCGGAGTTTGGTCAAATTCATGTTGGTCACTTCGATGACACTGTCCAGCCATCTCGTCCTCTGTCGTCCCCTTCTCCTCTTGCCTTCACACTTTCCCAACATCAGGGTCTTTTCCAGGGAGTCTTCTCTTCTCATGAGATGGCCAAAGTATTGGCGCCTCAGCTTCAGGATCTGTCCTTCAATGTCATTAGTACCCCCAATTGATTACCTCCAGGGATTCATTTCTAGAAAATCTAATAAACTTAAATGCAAATCTTTTTTACACCCAGTCCACTCCTACTAATTTAAGCACCCAAGTTCTGGTCCTTGCTGAATAGTCTTTTTAGGGACTGGGGAAGACTTTGTGGAGTTTTCTTCTCACCTGCCTTTTTTGGGGTACTGCACACCTTGAGCCGGGCAGGTGTCAGGGGGACACCCTTCGTCACGTGGCCTCAGTCAGCAGAATGTCTCGGGGCAGCCCCTGTTTATCAGAAGAGAGGCGTGTTTCTCTTCCGACATGCGCCTCTGTGTACTCTAGAATGCTAAGGTTGTTGTGACCCACCGGAAGCAAAGTTGTCTGAAAATACTTCCCGCTGCTGTGCTTTTTGAGGCACAGGGGGGGAAAAGAGGTTCTTCTCATCACTACCATCATCACTATGGGAAAACAGCTCTTGAGGGCATCCGGGCGGCCAGCCTGCTTCTTCTTCTGCATTAACATTCTTAGCAACGGCAGTGCGCAGACACTGCTTCGTGCTCTGGGTTTGAATAAAGAAAGAGCTCTCCCAAGTCCATTGGGAGATGTCACCTGATGCTCTGGAAATGCTGCTAATTGAACCAATAGTTGATCGCGGGAAAGCAAAGACTCCCGCAAGGGTTTTCATTTTTTTAAAATATATATGTGGACGATTAAAAAACACAGAGGCTATCTCTGATAAAGAGGGAGAGCTGACATGTATGTGAAGACGATGGGCCATTGCTCACAGATGTGGCTGGTAATTAAGAGTGGGGCAATTATATATACAGTGGTCCCTCGGTTTACGAATTTAATGTGTTCTCCAGGACGTTTCGTATTGTGAAAAATTCGTAAACCGAAACGCAGTTTCCCGTAGGAACGCATGCACGGGGGTGGCGCTATAAACCTCCCAGGTGCAATGCACCCTGGGGAAACTTGCTTCATATTGAGAAAAAAATTCATAAACCGAGGCATTGTTTTCAATGGATTTTCCTTCGTAAACTGAAAATTATGTTAACCGAGGCATTCGTAAACCGAGGCACTCCTGTACTGTAAATATAATCACAGGCCAGTGAGTACACATGAATCAATAATTGGCCCACTCTTAATTATCAGCCAGATCTATGAGCAATGGTTCATAGTCTTCGCATATATTTCAGCTCTCCCTCTTTATCAGGGATAGCCTCTGCGTTTTTTAATCATCCATTTATGGTAAAGTATTGGCGTACAGAGGCCCGCACTCTATCTGAAAGACTGTTCAGTCTAAATGGAGGTTTAAAGGGGGGTAGGCAATGGCAGTCCCCACCCCTATGCCATTTTGGCCACAACTCTCAGCAACCTGAATCAAAATAGTGACTTTGGGGCAGTCACACATTCTTAACCTGATCCCTACCTTACAAGGTTGTAGTGTGGATTATGTAGCAGGGAGGAGCGACATGTAAGCTGCCTCAAGCTCCCTGAGGGAAAGAGAGGAGAGAAGTGTGACAAAGCAATAAAATAAAGAAATGTTTTCCTGATCACCATGTATGGGTGTGAAAGGTTGACAGTTAAGAAAGCTGACAGGGGGGGGGGGGGAAGGGTTCATTTGAAACATAGTGCTGGAGGAGAACTGTACGGGTTCCCTGGACTGCCGGGGGGAAAAAAACAAGTGGGTCCTAGAACAAATCAAGCCTGAACTATTGCTGGAGGCAAAAATGAGAAAACAGACCCTGTCCTGCTTTGGGCACATCATGAGAAGGCAGGATTCTCTGGAAAGGAGGATAATGCTGGGAAAGAGGGAAGGCAGCAGGAAAAGAGGAAGACCAAATACAAGATGGATTAATTCCCTAAAGGAAGCCACAGGCTTGAGTTCGCAAGAGCTGGCAGGGCAGTTGAGGACATGCCGTTTTGGAGATCAGTCATTCATAAGACCACCATAAGTCAGAGGAAACTTGACAGCACATAATAGCAATAAAGAAAATAAGAAAAACGGAGTTAAAGGAACAATTATAAAACTATCTGTTTTATCTGTGCTCATTGTCCATTCTCTTACAATATTGGGCTCTTCCAGATGGGTTAATTGCACTGCCTTCTTTTGTTCCCCCACTTCTTCCACTACAGCCTGTGGTGTACCTGAATTGATTGGGATTCATCAGGATTTGTGTCCAAATAAAAAGTTTGAAGAGCTGTGCAACTACTGAGGCAATTAGAAACAGTTTCCTTTGCCGGGGGGGGGGGGGGTGTTGCTGTGCCGCTCTGTGCACAGAAGAGCAGCAGCCCAACATTTCCATCAACATCCAGAACTTGGACGTCCAAGAAAGCATCACATCTAGCTTCCAGAGGCCGGTGCTTACTAGATCACCTTTAATTTTGCCTTTCAAAAAAAAAATGGGGAAGTGCCATGGCAGTCAATCACCACCCATGCTTCTGGATGCAGGTTTTGGATTCCTTTAAAAATAACAGAGAGGGGGGAAGCAAGCTTCAGGACTGGGAAGGCCTCTGCCCCAAAGCGGGATGAAATAATGTGGGAGGTCTAAGGGAGTTTTTAAAAGTTGCTGGAACTCAAGGGAAAAAAGAATCTGTTTATACCTCTGGGATAAGAGAAAGGTTCTCTGGATGTTGGGGGTGGCGGTGGGGGTGTCCCATGAAGACCAAGGCTCCACAGGGAACTTAAAGAGATACAAATGCCCCATCTCAAACAGCCCATAATTTTAGGACCTCAGCATATCTCAACCCAGCCCTAGTCTGAAGGGTAAATTGAGGATGGAGATTTTTAGAAGCTAGTCTTGGTTCAGAAAAAGGATGCTCAACGACCAATTTGCCTTTGTTGGAGTTTTTGCAACCTCGCAGGCTGCCTTTAGCAGGCTTGGCTGGGAGGAGCCTTTCTGAGCTGGAGTGACTGTCAATCTATCCAGCACTAACCAATCATTCCCTCCCACCTCTGAATTCAAAGACAGCCCCGCCTCTCTACTGAGCCTTCTTTTCCTCTCTCTTTCGTCTGTTGGAAACAGTGTTTGTTTGTTACTTTCCTGTTGATCTGTTCACCACTGTGAGTGATGAAACGTTTTTTGTTCTTTCTCCTACCATTGTCTCGGAGTGAGTTATTAGAACTCTAAGTTAAGGAGAAAGGGGTGGACTACTCTGGGGAACTTGAGGCTAGGATCCCTGCACTTCTGCTGTGCAGCTAGAGGACTTTAACCAAAATGCAAAACTCTGCAAAAGCCCTGTAGTCGCGTTTGGTGACCCTTGTGTGTGTGACTCAGATCAATTCTGTCTAGACCGAGAAGTCATGCTAGCATACCTTGTCCTCAGCTACACAGGGCCCTGAACAGCCCAAAGCAAAAGGAAGGACACACCCAGCAAAGTCATATGACATTCCATTCACAGCTCAAAGTTCATGTAACTGAATCTATGGGCGATTTCTGCCTCCCTCACATGTTGATGGTGGCAGCCTAAGACCAAAGCGGATGTGACTTGGGATGGAAGTGTCTCCAGCGGTTATACTGAAATAAAGCTGCAGAGGGGTCACAGATCTGGTTTGATTAGCAATGTGGCATTGGGAAAAATGTGCAGAAGATGTTTACCAGCTTTTCTCCTGATCAAACCCGCCCTCCCTCCTAATGCTTTTCTCCTTGCATTTGAAAAGAGATGGTCCATTATTTCTTCTGTAGCAAATAGGAAAGATTGACAAGGAATGATGTAAGATTTGGCCGAAAGCTATTTGTATGAGAAGTAGTGTACTGTATCAGCATCAATTGTTGTTGTTTAGTCGTTAAGTAGTGTCCGACTCTTCGTGACCCCATGGACCAGAGCACGCCAGGCCCTCCTGTCTTCCACTGCCTCCTGGAGTTGGGTCAAATTCATGTTGGTCGCTTTGATGACACTGTCCAACCATCTCATCCTCTGTCGTCCCCTTCTCCTCTTGCCCTCACACTTTCCCAACATCAGGGTCTTTTCCAGGGAGTCTTCTCTTCTCATGAGATGGCCAAAGTATTGGAGCCTCAGCTTCAGGATCTGTCCTTCCAGTGAGCACTCAGGGTTGATTTCCTGCAAAATGGATAGGTTTGTTCTCCTTGCAGTCCAGGGGACTCTCAAGAGTCTCCTCCAGCACCACAATTCAAAAGCATCAATTCTTCGGCGGTCAGCCTTCTTTATGGTCCAGCTCTCACTTCCATACATCGCTACTGGAAAAACCAGAGCTTTGACTATGCGGACCTTTGTCGGCAAGGTGATGTCATCAATATTCAGCATTAATAGGAATAGGAATATCAACATGAATATTTATTTAAAATATTTTACCTCACCTTTCTCCTGAAAAGGTCCCAAGGCAGCTGACAACAATTAAAAGACAAGTATAGTATACAAATGCTAAAAAAGATCAAACAGATACCATACAAAAAAAAACATAAGCAACACCAAAACCACTTTCAAAGCAGTAAGGTACAAAGGTAAAGGTAAAGGTTCCCCATGACAATTAAGCCCAGTCATGTCCGACTCTAGGGGCCGGCGTTCATCCTTGTTTGTCAGCTGAAGAGCCAGTGTTTGGTCCGTAGACACTTTCTGTGGTTACGTGGCTGGCAGGACTAGACACAGAATACCGTTATCTTCCCACCAAGGTGGTCCCTATTCATTCTACTCACATTTGCATGCTTTTGAACTGCTAGGTTGGCAGGAGCTGGGACGAGCAACAGGAGCTCACCCCGTCGCACAGATTCGAATTGCCAACCTTTTGATCGACAGCCCAGTGGCTCAGCGGTTTAACCCGCAGCTCCACCCACGTCCCTTAGTAAGTTAAAAAAACTCCACTTGGGCAGCCTGTCACTCAGATAAGGCTTCCTTAATCACTTGCTTGCAGAAGGACAGCGAAGATGGGGCCAGCCTGGCCTCCAGTGGGAGGGAGTTCCAGAGTCTGGGAGCAGCCACCGAGAAGGCCCTCTCCCATGTTCCCACCAAGTTCACCCAAGAGGTTGGTGGGAGAGAGATAAAGGTTTCCCCTGATGATCTTAATATCTGGGCAGGCTCATAGAGGGAGATGTCATCTTTTCAATTAGATATTTAATCAGACATCAGTATCAATCAGTCATTTCTCTTGATCACCGCCATCATAACCCTCCAAATCGTCATATGGAACCTGTGGTCTTGCAACTGTTTGTTGAACTCCAGATCCGGGAAAAATGTCTTTTTTTTGGATACCTCTGAGAAACGCTGAGCCAGTATGACTCTAGGATTGTGGGATATATAAGTCTTCTTCTTCTTCTTCTTTTCCCTTAATCCAAAACCAGGATTTCCTCAAGATCAGGACCTTGCCAGCACAACCAGCATCTAAACATGATGGGTTCTGTTGTATCTTAAAGACTGACAAATTTACAGTGCCACAAATTTTTGTGGACTCTCCCCATAACATTGCCGTTCTTCAACATCAGCAGGGCGCAACGTTTACCATCTCTGGAGCAGAATCTGTCTGCCTGATCCACAATCTGGGTAGGCAAAATTCAGCCAAATTAGAACCCGGACCTCTTTAGCCGGAGGCAGTGGGTAGGAGCACCAGCTAGAGACTATCTGCTCCTGGAGAGTCGCTCCGTCGCAGCATCCCCTTCCTTAAGGCCCTGGTTGTTGTGAGCACCGCAGCCGGAAGAGGGCGCTTTCCCCCAAAAAAGACCAAGATTTTTTGTGTGACCTAGCAGCTTTCTTGTGGAAATGTCGGGAGAGGAATTTTCAGGTGAATTTTGTAGGCTGGGGCTGACAGCAAGTGGAATTGCAGCTGGAACATCTGTGTAAGGAAGGAGTGGGCTATCTTGAGTCCTCCAGATGTTTTGAATTGCCGTTTCCAGAACCACTTGCCATTGGGCATGCTGGCCAGGGGCTTCTGGTAGTTGAGCAGGAAGTTGGCGTCTGTCCAAGATCTGGCATTCCAGCTACTTCCTCCACCATTTTCTCCAGCCAACTATGTGGACCTTTGTCAGCAGGGTGATGTCTCTGCTTTTTAAGATGCTGTCTAGGTTTGTCATCGCTTTCTTCCCAAGAAGCAGGCGTCTTTTAATTTTGTGGCTGCTGTCACCATCTGCAGTCATCATGGAGCCCAAGAAAGTAAGGTTCCCCAGCTTAGTACCCTCCAAATGTGATGGATCGCAACTCCCATCATCCCCAGAGAATGTCCTTTTGGGGAGTGTAGTCTAACACATCTGGAGGACCCTAGGTTGAAGAGGGTTGGCATAAGCTTTTATGGATTTGATTCCAGTTTGCGACCAGATGCAAGGAGCAGAAACTGGATGCATAAAGAAGTTCCCGTGCATCTCTAAGGGCCTCAATAGAAATCAGGGTTTTTAGTGCAGTATATATATTAATAACCCAACTTTCTATAAAACAGTTACCTTCCTTGACAGACTCCGACCTCTATCTCGGTAACCTCTCTTTGCATTCTTGCAGCAGCAAAGTCCACCTGCCCCTTGCCAAGATTTACACCTGACAGCCCCAGTCATGTGTTAATTTACAGCTTGACAGCCCCATTTGTCTGATAACAAATTATCATCTGTTATCTGCAGTCATTTAGTAGACTTCAAAGGGAAATAGGAAGATGAAAGACTAGCCAAGTAAAATGGGGCTACTTGGATACAGGAGAATTTTTTTTGTGATAGTGGAGAAATTCAATTACCTGCATGTCATTTATGTACAAAAGAAGATCAAGCCAATGGCTATTGAAGTAGCCTGTTTCTAGTCAAAAATAGTCTAGTCATCTTAACAGTGTTTTTGATTTTACCTTTATTTCATTTACAACCATAATTTTTGTGCAATGCTCTGAGCTGAATAAAGAGAGAAAGAATCTGTATTGTCCGATGGTCATGGGATATCTATAAATGTACCAGAAGTGTATTTATTTATATTGCAGCGCCTGAGGAAGTAGGCATTGAACCATGAGAGCTTACACTGAAATCATTAACCTTTAAAATGCTGCAATAAATGGGCTGTGTTTTTTTTTTTTCTATTCTTTTATCAACAGCCTAAAATGTAACTTTGCAAGAGCTGGTACATGCAACTTGTTACAGGCAACTACTTTAATGTTATCCAGTTACCTCCCAGCTCTATTTAGCAGACTGTCTCCTCTTATCCTCAGGGCTAGACGGCTTGCTTGGGGAAATATTAAGACTGGATTCTCATAGAAGGTTGTTGGAAAGATTACAGTGCATAGCTGAGCAGGTGAATCAGCTCTTTGCAGAGATAAAAGCTCTACGCAGACCAGGGCCTGGAGGCTAGCACATAAATAAACAGTTCGAGGGTTGGGGGAATTTTTTTGGTCTACAATTTGTAAAATTCCACCCCCTCCCTCTTTACAGAGAGAATTCTGGATGTTATCATCCCAAAAGTCACATTTCAGGCTTTGAAGAAACTATAAGAACACACACAGCTGCGAAATTCGCCCAAGGGCTGTGTGTGCTGCAGCTGATATGGGTCACGGAGGACACTCGAAATAACTTTCTGCCAGTTTCCCCTTACAGGTGATCCTGCACTTCCTCACTGCAAGGTGAAAAATCACAGGGCAGGTTGAATCCGCGCCAGAGGATCACATGGTCCTAAAATGCCACCCGTGTGAGTCACTGGAGAAAGTTACCTGCCTGAAATACGATCCTGATAATGACGATGACGTTTGGTACAGCTGATTCATGCCGGTAAAGAATGCACTAGGGCGAATCCTGAATTCAAAAGATGACCTCATTGGAGACAGAGAGACTAGCCATCAAACTTAATTAATTGGGTCATCACTTTGAGTACTTATGCTTCAGTTTTTTCCCCCCAGTAAAATTCCACCGTTTCTATTATTTATTTATTTGTTGTTCTGTGCCGTCAAGTGAGAACTGACTTATAATATCCCTGATAGGGTTTTCAAGGCGAGTGTCACACACACATATATATATATACAAGGCCGGCCCCTTTTCCTCACAACGACCCTTTTAGGTAGGACTGGCTGAGAGAGACAGAGGGAGTGCCCCACAATGATCCATCAGTTTTGTGGCTCGGTGCCACAGCCTGGCTCTCCTTAGTTCAATTCCGACCCTCTGCATCTCACTGGCAGCTTTACATGCAAATATAGCACAGCCATGAAAATAATAGGTAAAACGAGACAGACTGTCTCAATTTATTTATTTCAGAGTCTGGAAAAGTTGGTTTTGGTAACTTTTGGTAATTCTGGAATTACAGTCCAAGAAATAGTAATGATTTTTCCCAATTTGTTTAATTTATGCAGTGCCATCCTTGGGTTTGGAGCGAGAGGTCGGGTTCCTCCTTCTAGAAATGTACAGTCTGAACTTTAACACAGAGCAGATGAAAGAGTAAGTTGGAATGGTGTTTATATATGCAAGGTGTAAAGCAGAGAAGACGGTCTTTATTTTTACTGCCTTTATTTTTTGGCATGGTAATCATTGGATAACATGTTAATCCGTGGTAGCAAAACAAGTAAAAAGGTTGAGGGTGTCTGATGGACTTTTAAGTAAATTCACTAAGGTGTGTCCCTTTCATTATCAGATATAAAAAGAGGATCTTTTGATTTACCAGGATGTCATCCTCCTCCACGCACAAGACTCCGGGGATCAACAGCCTGGAGGGCTGAGCAGGAAGGGGTGGGAAACAAGTCTAATTAGGATTGAGAATAGTTGACCTGGAAAGGAGAAATACACGAGGGGTGTGTGTGAAATGAAGTGTCCTAGAGAACGGCTGACCAAAACACTGCACCGCATGCTGCAACATTTTATTGCAGTGTTTGTTAAATTAGAATTTATTTAGAATTATGCGATGTGTTTATAACGGCTTGGGTCCAAGCTATCTCAGAGACCTCATCTCCCTTTATGAGCCTGCTCAGGGGTTAAGATCATCAGGAGAGACCTTTCTCTCGGTCCCACCACCTTCACAGGTGTGTCTGATGGGGACACAGGAGAGAGGGCCTTCTCTGTGGTTGCTCCCAGACTGTGGAACTCCCTCCCACTGGAGGCCAGCCTGGCCCCATCTTTGCCGTCCTTCCGCAAGAGACCGGCCAAGACCGTTCTCTTCAGGCCAGCTTTCCCTTAGTCTAGGAGAGGTTTTAAAACGGGATGGTTTGTATTTCTGTTGCTTTAAAAATCTCTTTTTATTTATTTTATTTTATTTATTTATTTATTTGATTTATATCCCGCCCATCTGGTATATTCTACCACTCTGGGCGGCTTCCAACAAACATATATACATTAAAATGACATAAAAACATTATAACATAATCAATAACAAAATAGTGCAAAACTATAAATGAAAATGAATAGCAAGAAAGAAAAAAGAGTCAAGTGCTGACAGGAGGGAAGGCCTGGATGTACAGCCATGTTTTTAATTGGCTTTTAAATGTACCCAGCGTGGGGGCCTCGCGGATCTCCGGTGGGAGGCCATTCCAGAGGCGAGGAGCCACCGCCGAGAAGGCCCGGTTTCGTGTCTTTTCCCTTTGGGCCTCCCTCGGCGTCAGGCTCCTCAACCTCACCTCCTGACTCGCGCGGGTGATCCGGGTAGATCTCGGTGGGAGCAGGCGTTCCGCCAAGTATTGAGGTCCTAAACTGTTTAGGGCTTTATAAGTAAGCATTAAGACTTTGAAGTCAATGCGGAAACGGATAGGCAGCCAGTGTAGCATGGCCAGAGTAGGAGAAATGTGCTGGTATTTTCTCACTCCAGTAAGGAGTCTGGCCGCCGCATTCTGGACCACCTGAAGCCTCCGCAGCAGCCTCAAAGGGAGCCCCACGTAGAGCGCGTTACAGTGGTCTAATCTTGAGATTACGAGCGCATGCACCAAGGTAGTGAGTGCCCCCGTGTCAAGGTAGGGCCGCAGCCGGGCTATCCGCCAGAGGTGGAAAAAGGCGGTACGGACTACCGACGCCACCTGCGTTTCCATGGTGAGCGTCGGGTCCAAATGTACGCCCAGGCTGCGGACCCCACTCTTTGCAGCCAGGGTCACCCCCCCAAACGAGATAGAGTCACCCAGGCCACCAGCCACGGGGGCCCCCACCCTCAGAACTTCCGTCTTGTCTGGGTTCAGCCTCAGCCCATTTTCCTGCATCCATTGCAGTACGGTCCCCAGGCAGCGCTGAAGGGACAGGACGGCATCACCTGCCGTTGGTGAAAAGGAGATGTAGAGCTGGGTGTCATCCGCATACTGATGACACAACGCTCCACACCCCCTGATGACCCCACCCAACGGCCTCATATAGATGTTAAACAGCATTGGGGAGATGATCGACCCCTGTGGAACCCCACAATTGAGACTCCACGGGGCCGAAACACTCTCCCCAAGCTGTACTCTCTGGGGACGGTCCTCCAAGAAGGAACGGAGCCAGGCAAGCGCCAAGCCACCAATTCCCAGCTCGGAGAGCCTCCCCAGGAGGATACCGTGGTCGACAGTATCGAAGGCCGCCGAGATGTCGAGGAGGACCAACAGAGACGGTTTGCCCCTGTTTTTAGTAATTCTTTTACCTAACATTTTAATATGTTTATTTAATTCTTTTTAATATTTGAATAATTTACTGTCTTTAGTTTTTAATATTGTGTTTTTAGCGATAAAAGCCACCCTGGGTCCTTTTTTTTTCTTCCCCCTTTTCTTTTTTAGGAGCAAAGTGGGGTAAACATATTTTAAATAAATAAACTCATTTTTATGTTCCAATTAATGCACAGACCCCTTGGAGTAATTCTGCACAACCTGCCTGTGAAAGGCAAGGCACTTTTTTCTGTGGCATTTCTGGACAGATGGAAAAGCATTTCTATGCCCATATACACAAAGATTCCTTGATGGTAGCGGTCATCATGAACATAATGCCATCTTCCCTGCTTTGCTCTGCTCATTTAGCATCTCTTGGTGGGAGACCAATCTACAACCTCAATTAACGCCTCGTGTAAATAGAATCAAATCTGCTGCCCATAAATTCTAGCTGAGTAATTGCCTGCTGGAAGCTTCCCTGAAAGGGTTTCTCTTTAGATGAAGGTGGCAGCCCGTCAACTGCAATTAATTAAAACCCGTTGTCTATAAACACCGTTATTAATTTTAAAAAGTGAGAGAGAGAAGCCACAATTACAAAGATAAAGCTAATTAGAGAAAGTCAGCTTGTAGTATTTAAATATGCCTCCTGTAGCTCTCTCCAGACCAAGCTTTTCTGAGAGTTGAGTCCATAGTGAAGGACACTTTTACAGAGAGACAACTGCAAGGAAACCTGTAATGTTCCAGCCTTGTCCGCTTCAAAGCAAGTCAAACTGAAGAGATCACAAAAAGAGATCACAAGGACTCCTGAAGGCAAGGACCTTGTTTCCTGTGGTTTTATAGCAGCACCCACACCGATGGCAAATAAATTCTGTTCCTCTAAATGCTCTATCCTGTGCTTCTTATTCAACAAGATTTATGGTGTAGTGTCTCAACCTGCTCTTTTCGTGGGGTACTGCATGGGGGCAAATCCATCCCAGAATAGATTCTGATGGGCAGAAACAACCCATGGAAAAAAGCAGCTTTGCACTTGAAATGAGCCAAGGAAATTAATTATGGGAGAGATTCAGCCGCTCATAGTAACTTGTAAGGGAGATCATTATAAACCTGATTTACCTTTGCAGGTCTTACTTTAAAGTTTGGCAGAGTTTAATGGCCATTATTTCTGAAACTCTTGCATTTTTTTCCCCTGCACTAAATGGTGTTCAACCTGATGAAGGTTTGTGTGGGCAAAGAACCAGTGTTTGATTTTTAGAGGTATCACACCCTTAATTTTGGATTATGTGCAAGGACCACACAACTTTTCCCATTCCGTTTTCTAAATCATTATACTTACCTATAGCCATTCAGTGCAGATAATCTGGAATTAAATCTATGGCGTGTGAAATAAAAATGAACGCACTGATGGTCAACTGACTTGTACCGTATTTATCTATTCAATAGCCAAAACCCTACTAATTTTTTTAGCTGGTATAATGCAATTGCAGCAAAGCTCAGTGGTGAATTCCTGCAACTTAAGCAGGGAGTGTGTGTCTTTGCTGTTGTGCGCTGAGTCGTGTGGCTTGTTGTGCAATAGCAAGTGCCTGCAATTAATTTTTAATTTGTGGAAATTTAGCATTGAGATTTATACCGATTGCATTACACTAGTGGGCTGGACTAACAGGATTTTGGTTAATATCTACTAAATATCTACTGAATGTTTTCTTTTCTTTTTTTCTTTCTTATTCCTCCAGCTTTACCTTTGCTATGCCCCAGAAAGCATCTGGCTGCCCACTGTTGGAAACAGAATACTGGGCAAGACCGGTGTGAGTCCTGCTGGCCCTCCCAAGGTCAGTGGGTGGCTCCTCCTCCATTCCTAGATGCATGGAGTCAACACCACCAGTTTTTGCCAACACCATAGGTTGTTTCTCGAAGGCTTTCACAGCCGGGATCCGATGGTTGTTGTAGGTTTTTCGGGCTGTTTGGCCGTGTTCTGGAGATTTTTCTTCCTAACATTTCGCCAGTCTCTATGGCCGGCATCTTCAGAGGGCAGGAGTTAGAACTCTGTCTGTGTTCTGGTGTAGTGTGTGGGATAGTTGAGGAATTGTAGCTGTGGGATCAGCTTTCAGTTCTTTTCAGGAGATTGGGTGATTATGGTGATCAGGGTGTTTTTTGTTATGGGTGTATTGTTGTGATCGGGGGGGGGGAGATGATCTGTCACTGTGATTGATGGGTGTTGTTAGCTAGTATTTTGTGTGCAGTGATATCACCACTCTACCCAGCCACAATGACCGGTGATTACTGCAAACAAAAGACTAGCTAACAACACTCATCAATCACAGTGACAGATCATCTCCCCCCTTATCACAACAATACACCCATAACAAAAAAACACCCTGATCACAATAATCACCCAATCTCCTGAAAAGGACAAAAAGCTGATCCCACAGCTATAAATACTCAGCTATCCCATACACTACACCAGAACACAGAGTTCTAACTCCTGTCCTCTGAAGATGCCAGCCACAGAGACTGGTGAAACGTTAGGAAGAAAAACCTGCAGAACACAACCAAACAGTCCGAAAAAGCTACAACCATAGGGTTTATTCAAACTTGGGTGGGGATCAACAAATGACACACTAGACAACAATTTGCTTTCAGGATTTCACTTGTCATGATTCAGTCCTGTTCTGTCCAGTTCCCCCAAGTCAACTGCACTGAGTCCAAAGTCTCCCTCAGGGATGGGCACCACGTTCCTCCAAACCTTGAGACTTGCAAAAGCAAGGGCCCATCATACATCTGCAATGAAGGCAGGGCACGCGGCGTATCTGTGGTCCCACTGTCACTGGTCAGTACCGTGTTTCCCCGAAAATAAGACAGGGTCTTATATTAATTTTTGCTCCAAAAAAAGCAGTAGGGCTTATTTTCAAGGGATGTTTTATTTTTTACATATACAACCATCTACGTTTATTCAAATACAGTCATGTCATCTTCTGGTTGCTGCACAGTGGTGGAGGGCGGGGTTTCACTTAACTAGGGCTTATTTTTGGGGTAGGGCTTATATGACGAGCATCCTTAAAAAATCATACTAGGTCTTATTTTCAGGTTAGGTCTTATTTTGGGGGAAACAGGGTAGTGTCCTCCGGCTGTCACTGTTCTTCATGGAGGCAACACATGCTTTCTGGCATGGTTGGCTCCAGCACCAGAGCTGAGTCAGAGTCAGCTCTCTTTCTTCCGGGGGATGAAGGATCCTGTCTCTAGCATCTTTCACTCCAATGATGTGGATGAGTGAGGGGGAAAAGGGTATTGGTATTTGGCACCCTCACCTTCAGAAACTCTTAGTTCCCTGGTTCAGGGATCCTCTTTCACCCCATAATCCCACTCCCTGGGGGCGTTCTGGTGGCTTTTCTTCCACCTGCAAAGCCTCTCCTCACTGCTGCTGGGTATCTCCCCAGGTCCCCTTCCTCCAGCGCCAGGTCTCCTGCCTCCTCTCTAGCTCCCTTGGTCTCTGACCCACCACCTCTTCCAACTCCTCCTTTATAGCCACTCGCTCCCAACACCCTGGTCTCTCCCCCTCCTCCTCCAGAGGGCGCTCTGCGTTGAGAGGGCCATATGCATTTCCAGTTTTTTTCCCCTGTCGATTGAGTGGGTAAGGCCTCAGTCTGGGCTGCACAGTCTCGTGGGCCACGCGGACACTGGGGCTTCCTCAGTTGGCTTGGTAGCCAACGTCGCAGGTTACACTTCAAAGTCCTAGGTTCTGGGCATGTTTCGCACTATCTCTCCCAGCAAAGCAGGCCCCTCCCAGGGCCATGGGCTGGGGCCAGACGGCCCGTCAGGGGCATCTCCACCGACATACCCCTCACAAATGGAAATCTGGCTTGACCCAACCAGGTTCTTTTTCCCTGCTAGCATAGTTCAAAACCAGGGAGACTCAACAGATGAACCACGAAGAGCAAAACAAACGATTGTCCGTTTGCAAGTCTATCACTTTGCTCAATTATCAGGGGTGACCTTCGCGAGCTTGTGTAAACAGCATTGCAACAGGGTGAAAAGGCAGGGTGCTGGGACAGAAGAATTACAGCGATCTGCCCCAAAAAGACAGATCAGGATGAAGAGAAGAGGATGCGGCTGATGTCCCTCTTCACCTCTGTAATTAACTGTGCCCCAGCCATTTTATAGTACTCAGATAAATGCCTTTCCATTTCAAGAATGGAATGTCTCTCTTTGCCGATAACATTTTGTACAGGTGGAAGAAGCTTCGTCAACATCCTGAAGAGGCGAGTCTTTGGTTTTGTTCAAGAAGGTTGGCACAGAGGCTCCATCATGCCCATGAAGCCCTGTCGTGGTGCAGGTGTTGCCTTACACAGGCACACTACACAGTTTGCAGCCTCATGTGACAATTCTGCTGCTGAGCAAGAGAGAGAGAGAGAGAGAGAGAATTTGGCCTACAACTCCCAGAATCCTCTGTTGTATTTACTGGGTTATTCTGGGAGCTGTATTCCGAAGAAGAGGAGTTGGAAGGTGAAGATGTGCGGAGATGAGCACGAAATGAACCACGGACCAAAAAAATCTGACAAACTGTGGCGATTCGTGGTTCGTTTCACGACCCAGTTTGGGGATCCCATTTTGATGAAACAGAACAAAACGCCAAACTCTTTTCCCTTTGGTCTTTCATTTGCTTTGGCAAAAGGGGATGCCCACTCACCCACCCCTTTCCCACTCCCCCCCCCATCACCTCCAACGACTTCCTCCTGCTGCTGTCACCACCATGGATGCCATCTTCACAGGGAGTGGGCCCGGCTTCCCTGCCAGAAGCTGGGCACTGCCTCAGAGCATGCACCCACAGTGGCAGAGGTGGCAGGAGCGGACAGGGCCCTTCCCCAGGCACAAACCAGAAAAACGAACCACGAACTGGTTCATTTTCCTGGGGATTCGTGGCAGTTCGTGGTTCGCCACGAACCATCACAAAGCACCGTTTTTCCAGATCATGCCCATCTCTAGTGCCTACAGCCTGCTTCACATCCTGCCAGCCCTCCGATGAGCCCCAAGATCACCAGTATTGAAATAAAGAGTCTATGGCCTTTCATTTTAGCCCTATTTGGGCACTCTAAAAAGGGTTACTTTCAAAGTATGAGCTGGGAAGAAGTTCAAGGCCTGCCTTCGGCTTCTCAGGATCTCTATGGGAAAAGAAAATGGTCTAAAGAGGAAAGCATCTGCTACACATGTGATCTCTCCCCGAAAAAATGGGTTCCCAGGGACCTCCCCATGCCGGTGACGGACCCCCCTTCAGACCGTCTTCTCTCAGTAGAGTCTCCAAGCGCATGGGGTGGAATCAGAATTCTCTCCTTGGTCACGCTTTTAAATTAATCCTTTCTGAACACCTGCATTGGGATTGTTGTCTCCTGTATGTGGAATTGAGTGAAAGGTGACCTTTCGTCCTTGGCCTCGGGCAGCAGAATGACTTGGGCAGGATCCTGCCAATGATTGTCTAAGGTGTCTCTTTGTTTCACTGGCAATATAGGTCAAGATGTAACTCCACCGGTAGATGATTAGTATTGTTTTTCTGCCTATAGTCATAGTTACAGACCTGCACAGGCGTGGCTGCTACCTACATAAATGAATATGACATGACAGGGCAAGGATACATAAGGCAGCTCATTAGATTAATTGTAATTTATAACTACCTGGGTGGCAGCAAAAGGATTTAAAATAATATATGATTTTCTGCTTCTGGAAGACCTGGCATCTCTTAAAGAGGTAGCTTTCCAATTAAATAATCCATGCATTTAGAAGTATCTGAGCCATGGAGAAGGGAGCCTTCTATCTATGTAGGATTATGTACACAATTTATGATGTGTTTTTTCATGTAATTGTTGGATTTGTATCTAGGAACATGGAGAACATTCACTGAATTCCTCATTTTTGTCAATTTTGACTGTCTTGACATGATAAGAGAATTTGACAAGGAATTCCCAAGCCAAATGAGATCCCCCACATCCAGTACGAGAGAGGAAGGACCTCTCTTTTTTTCCTACCAAGGCTCTGCAATTTGTGCAAAATGTCTGGACAAAAGTGGTGTCCTTCCCTTCCAGAAGCCAGGCGTGAGCACATAGAGTGAACACAGAAGGACGAGGCGATTGTTTAAAATTGCAAACTGTCCATCAAAGGGTTTTAATGTTTAAAATTCTATGCAAAATGCCAATCGGCTACTGTAGTTTTGTGCAATTTCCCCCAAATGCATAAGTTATGCAGTTATGTCAACACACCAGCTCTTCTCAAAACATCTGAAAATATCACACTCTCTTGCGGGCAAGGAGAACATTTTGTGATCCTTCATCCTTACACACTAGGATGGAACAACTGAGGATTTATATCATACACTAGTTTTCCAAGCAGGAAAGACGTGTTTTCATGAGTTAGCTGGCTTTGGAGCAGTGGCTCCCAACCTTGGGTGCCCAGATGTTCTTGAACCACAACTCCCGGAAATCCTGGCTGGCACAGCTTGTGGTGAAGGCTTCTGGGAGTTTTAGTCCAAGAACATCTGAGGACCCAACGCTGGGAACCGTTACTTTAAGAGCAACTTACGAGAAAGGAGATTTTGACTGGACATTTGGAAGAACTATCTGGATGACCATTTGTCAATAATGTGTTTGCTAGGGATTTCTGGATTGACCGGGGTGAACGAGACCAGGATCCCCTCCGGATTTGCAATTCTATGTTTTTGTAAGGTTTTGTGGGTGCCAACAACTGGATGCTCTACAACTCTACAACCTTCTGATTCTTGTGTTTATGACTGTAGACTTAGTTTCTGTCTTCAGCATAATCAGCAAGGCATCTTAAAGATTAACACAGAGTGGCAGGTGCGTTCACAGGAAGTAACCTACTTTGTCAAATGGATTAGAGCAAGGGGTAAAGACACACAACTCCTTTCATTCCCAGTCAGATTCCATCCTCTGGTTTCCTGTCTGAAGGTTTGTTTCTTGATGAGAAAACTGTCTATGTGACCACAGTCAGGTGGTTCATGCAGCTCGTTCCAGGACAGCTTGGAAGATGAGTCAGGAGGAGGATCAACAGATGTGACTGCAAGCACGTTGCGAGGCTGGCAAAGGAAGGAAAGCCAGCTTGCACTTCTTTTCTACACCCATCCCTCAAAAACAAACAAACTAGACCCTAAAACAACTACCTTTCTCTCTCTGCACAGCACACAACCTGTACTCTATAAAGCACAATTTCTGATGCCGTAGCTATGCTAGTTGAGGGATTCTGGAGGTTATAGGCGAAAAAAATGTATATAACTTTTCCCTAGCTCTTCACAGAAAGTGTGTGCCACTTCTGGAAATCTGCATGGTTTTGTGTGCTGCATAAATTAGCATCTTTCTGAACCTCTGGGATATGACTTCATCCCATCCATTTTCCACTGGCAGTGCCTGCGTTCTTTCATTCTTTCTCATTAGACTCTGAAAAATTTAAGAGGAGCCCAGCTGGTTCAGATCAAAGGTCTGTCTAGTCCCACATCCTGTGTCTTCAGGCTGATGAGTTCTGTAGCCCGCAAGGATCTGAAGGCTACCGTGCTCTCCTGCTCAATTTCCCTAACAACCGATATTCAGAGCTAGACTGTCTCTTGATAGCCACCATGCTTGATAGTCATTGCTCTAAAACCACCTGTGAGTGCCAAGTACAGTAGACCTACTGAAGGAATGGGAATCTGAAGTCTACATTTACCTAAGTCCCACTTATGCAGTAGGTCTACTCTAGCTAACAGTTGGATTTAATCCATACATTGCCTTCTTGTTCATGAATTTGTCTAAATTCCTTTGAAACTCTTTTCCAGATGAAGTATTCTCCCAAATCAACCTGTTTCATTACTTAAGCATTTTTCTCACAATCCGGATGACGTAAGACTTATTTCAGCATGTCAAGGTACTAAACCCATATATTTCCATTTTTTTCCCTGTCCCATCCTAAAGGCTGGTTTATTTTTGTTGTGGTTTGTTCCAGAGGCTGCAGTTCAGCACTATGGAACTTTCCCAGTAAGTTCTTTCCACGCTCTTAGCCTCCTGGTTGGAAGCATTCAATTTGCCATCAATAAGAACAAAAGAAGCTCCAGCAAGGGTGTGGACACATTTAGTAAAGGATTTGAAAAATTCCCTGCAGGGAAACAGTTTTCTTGGAAGGGTCTTTTATCAAGTGAAATTTGGATGTGAATCCCAATATGCTCCATGCTTTTCCATAATGAACAGGGGCAAACCAGTTGCCACTCAATAGAGGATGCCTTCTGAAACTGGATCATCTTCTGTCTGTGTCTCAAAAACAGGATTTTCCCCTGTAAAAAAAAGGAGAGGGGATACATATATGGCCACCCTATTTTCAGGACAACCGTTGTCCTTCAGAGGGAAGGCACCAGATTTCTTCATCCAGCTATGCCGGGGGGGGGGGGGGGAGTTTCCATAGGCATGTTTCAACTTTGATCCTGTTGTGATGAAAAGAGACATGAAGTCCAGACAATTAGAAGATAACATATTTTCAGCTTTGCACCATTAGAGGAGAAAATGTGGTCATGCGCTCAAACGGAGAGGCGTGCCGCAATTAAGTGACTCAACGGTTGTTGTGTCTAACGCTTGCAGAATGTGTAAAGATACGGCCCAATGGCCTTAGCTGAGAGCTTCCCCAAATGTTTTGCAATGTTCTTAACATTCTTCGTCATAACAAAATCCCAGCTCCGTTAGGAATTTTCAGTGCATGTTGCAACCACGACACATTTTTCAGCAATTAATAAAACAGCAGCCCTGGTTCACAGTGTGCTGCAGAAATTTGTCAGGAGAGTTGCCAGCTTTCTAGTCATCCCTTGGAAGCTTTGTGGTGATTCATATTCCGACATGTAGAACACGTGGGGGTTTTGTTCTATGTGCCTATGTGCTGGGAAGCCACGGTTGCTTCACGACTTGAGCATGCACAAGTGGAACGCACTTGCATGTATTGAAGGTGAGCTCCCAACAACTGGTTGCAGAGTGAAATACAGCTGTTCCAGCAAACCCCTTTCCACCCCCTGCTGCCACTCCATTTGTGACATTTATATTCTGCATTTCCTCTGATAAGCTCAAGGTAGCATGTACGGCTCTCCTCCTCTCTGACTTATCTGCAGGGGGGAAAAACACAAGAGTTTGTATATCCATATCAAAGATCCTCAAACCGCCCAAGGAAGCCTGAGTCTGCACAAGGACTGAGGAAGACTGGTAGACTATTGAGCTCAAAACTAGAAGAGAGGAAGCATGGTGTAGTGATTAGAGCATCAGTCTGGGACCTCAAAGATGCTGCTTCTAATCCCACTCAACTGTGACATGTATTTAAAATCATAGAATCCTAGAAGAGTTGAGTTGGAAGGGGCCTGTAAGGCCATCAAGTCCAACCCCCTGCTAAAGGCAGGAATCCAAATCAAAGCAGAGCTGACAGATGGTGGTCCACTTTTCTCTTGAATGCCTCCAGCATTAGAGCACTCATTTAGTAACCTTGGTTCAGTCAAAGCATGATGTGCTACTTTGATTTCTTTATTTCAGGCTGCTTTGGAAGTTAAAAACGAGGGCCTCCCCATAGTTCTGTGATCTATGTGTTGAGTTGCCCATAAATTAAAGAAGGCCAGTTGAATATATTTTATGATCACACGGATCCCTTTCTTTTTCATTTGTAATACTTGTGATGAAATACTTCACACATTCACAAGAACTACATCACCATGTCACACAGAAATATGCTCTGGTTTACTTGAGTTAGACTAGATGGAGCTGTTTTATCATTTGCCAGATTTTTATTTTATTTTTTTAGGTTGGTCTGCAAGCATTGATATGAAACACATTTTACTGTTTGGCCATATGGTTATTTCTATTCATGTTGTTCTATCTGTGGCTTGCAGACTTTTTTTTTTTTAAAAAAAGGACAATAACAAGGTTTTCGATTCTTTAAATCAAGATTTTGATTCTTTCCTAAGCTTCAGAGTAACTTCTTTGTAATGTCATGAAGAAAAAGCCTTTTCACCAATTGCTATTCAAAGATGTGTTTTGCCTGCAGAAAACCAGGCCTGGGCTTAACCCTTCACTTCTCTCCAGCTGGAGCAGAAGTGAGAGAGCTGGCCAAAACATGAGGTACTTTCTCCTCACAGTAGATTGCAGAATTCATTGTGACAAGATTTAGTGACAGCTTCAGGGAACTGGATAAATTTATGGAGGTTAAGGCTATGAATGGCTGCTAGTCACAATATTCTTCCCTTCCAACATCAGAAGCAGAGTGCAGCTGTATATCTCTTGCTGGGAGACATGAGACCAAATATGCAGTCCAGTCATGGTGGTGCTGGACAGCTTCCTCCTGAATTCACTTGGCCACTGCGTGAACAGAAAGTTTAGCTAAACAGGCCTTCCATTTGTCTCAACTGGGACTTTCTTAAGTTCTTCTGTTTAAAGCTGGAAGGGAGTTCGGCTAGTTATTATATAAGGATGTAAAGTATTTATATGCCACACTCCAGCCTCAGATCTCAAGGGCATGGAAAGCTGAATTATGCAAACCAACTCAGTCTTGAACCAAAAAGTTATGTAAGGACAGAAGGGATGGTGAAGATTTATTTATTTTATTTGACAGATGACAGATCCCAGAATTCTGGAAGGAATAGTCCAAGAACATAAGCTAGACACCTCTAGTTACAGGATTAATGCAAAAAAGAAAGTATTTTATTTATTTATTTATTTATTCAATTTATATCCCGCCCATCTAGACTGAAGTCTACTCTGGGCGGCTAACAATAATAGATAAAAGTAAAAACAATATAATAAAATAAAGACAACAGTAATAATATAATTCAAGATGGCAAAAGTAATCAGGTGATGACAGGAGGGAAAGCCTGCCTAAAGAGCCAGGTCTTACGTTGGCTCTTAAAAACACCCAGCGAGGGAGCCAGACAGATCTCTGCAGGCAGACTGTTCCAGAGGCAAGGGGCCACTGCCGAGAAGGCCCAGTTTCTTGTTCTTTCTCTCCGGGCCTCCCTCGGCTTCAGGCCCCTCAGCCACCCTTCTTGGCTAGAACGAGTGATTCAGGTAGATTTAGGTGGGAGGAGGCGTTCCGCTAGATATTGAGGTCCTAAACCATTTAGGGCTTTATATGTCATCATTAACACCTTGAAATCAATGCGGAAATGAACAGGCAGCCAATGCAAGGCAGCCAGAGTGAGGGAAATATGCTGATATTTTCTCGCCCCAGTGAGAAGTCTGGCCACCGCATTCTGCACCATTTGAAGCTTCCACATCAATCTCAAAGGTAGCCCCACGTAGAGTGCATTACAGTAGTCTAATCTAGAGATTACAAGTGCATGGACCAGAGTTGTGAGCACCCCAACATCAAGATAGGGACGCGGCTGGGCAATCCGCCACAGATAGAAATAGGCAGAGCGGACCACTGACGCTACCTGGGCTTCCATGGTGAGCGCCGGATCCAGTTGGACCCCCAAGCTGCGAACCTCACTCTTCGCGGTGAGAGTCACTCCCCCAAAAGAGAGGGAGTTTCCCAAACCACTGATGGCGGGGCCACCCACCCTCAGGACCTCTGTCTTGTCCGGATTCAGCTCTCGGGGGGTAGAATCTGTGGCCTTTTGAATCTTTGTCCTGCCTGCCAATTCTCCCCTGCAAACAGTCCCCAGCCGGACTCTGAAATCAGTCTGATTTGGAAGACAGAGAAATGGCTTGAAGTGTGTATGGAGTAGGGGAAAAAATAAGCTGTAAGTATTTTAAAAACAGTGAAATGATCGGCACTATCCATTTATATATAGCCCAGGCTCTGGACTCCTTCTCATCATGCCTTCCCTTAGTCACTCTAGACCAAGTGGTTCTCAAAATGGGGTCTCCAGATGTTCTTGAACTGCAATTCCCAGAAGACTTTACCACTTGTTGTGCAGGCCAGGATTTCTGGGAGTTGCAGTCCAAGAAGATCTGGGGACCGAACTTTGAGTCCCCAGATGTTCTTGGACTAAAACTCCCAGGAATCCTGGCCTGCACAGCAAGTGGTAAAGTCTTCTGGGAAGTTTAGTCTGGGAACATCTGGAGACCCAAGCTTGGGAACCACTGATCTAGGAGATGAAAATCTGAAAATCTGCAGCAAGAATCTTGCCAGGGCATTGTACATAATTTTGTTATTTGCTTCCTAGTTAGTTACTCTAACATCCCAGCAGTGAACTCAAGGTAGTGCACGTGGCTTTTGTCTTCCTCGTTTAATTCTCAAAAACCAATCCTACAAGGTAGACTGAGAGAGAACAACTGTCCAAAGCCCACCCCGGTCAGTAGAGCCTTAAACCTGGATCTTGCACGTCCCAGCACGACGTTTTAATCGCAACACCACAAAGCTGTCACAGCGAAATCAGTACTTTAGCAGTCAACAAGTACGTGAGAAATGAATTGCTAAATCTTCTGCTTTTGGACAGTGGCATCTGATATGCACATCCCTCCACCCATCCTTCTGGACGGTCCCACGCCTCATCTTGTGCATTTGTGTTATCTCAGCGAACACACACTTGCAGAGGTAACTGGGCAGTTCCACCAGCAAAATTACAGTCAGAAGAGAAAAAGGTCAGCAGGCATAGAGTTTTATATATATATATATACTATATATATAAAACTCTATGCCTGCTGACCTTTTTTTATATATAAATATATAATATATGCAGATAAAGAGGATATATATGGGGAATTTCACTCTTTATCTGCACTGTGTTGCAACACCATGTCAACTTTTAGTCTCTTCCAAAATTTTCCAGCTCAGATTAGAACTGCAAATACATGAAGGAAGGTCACCCAGGTGATGATATTCTGCATATGCAGCTCCCCTCTATCAGAAATCGAGTTGTTTCCTCACATTTTTGCCTTTCAGGTATCTGTTAAGAAAAGTATTCACATGTATATGATGAGTATAGGGTAGTGCACAATTTGCTTTCTGAATTTTGTAGCTTCCTTTTATCACTTTTAAAGTACTTTCTGCAGGCATTTTAGTGTATGATTTGAGACATTTGTAACTGTTGAAGGCTGAGACTCAGTAGCGCAGCTATGAAGGAACTTCAGAAGATCCATAAGTGTTAGGATGAGTGGCTGGAGACCAAAGCCTAGATCATTTGTGTTATGGAATTCCCAGTGTCCGTGTATGGATATGGAAGCTGAACAGTGTAAGTGGTAAGTGTATTTCATTTGAAATATGATGGTGGAAGAGAGCCCTGGACCAGCAGAAAAACAAACAAGTGGATCCTAGACCAAATCAAGCCCAAATGTTTCCTAGAAGCAAAAGGTTTACAAAACTGAGACTGTCTTACTTTGAGCACATAACAAGACAACAAGACTTCTGGGGAAAGTTAACAACAGGAGGAAAAGAGGAAGACCAAATATAAGATGGAGTGACTTGATACAAGAAGCCATGGCCTTGAATTTGCAAGATGGTCTGTTAATAACTGAGGATTTTGGAGATCTCCCTTGATGGCACAAATCTGCAAGATAGGCTACCAGCTAGTGGTCTGAATAATTGCTTAATCAACTGGCACGTTAGCTGATTAATTGATCACCTTGTAGGGAAATTGCAGATTTTGCAAGATTCAGAAACATGGGTGCAAGTTTTAAGTGGTGGGACAAAAGGTACCAGCAAAAGAAGGAAATAATAGTGGAGGAGACTTCAAAGGGACATGAACAACGTTGTGTTTGCTTGTTCTACACTTCTGAGTTGTTACAAGTCAACAAACATTTCAAGTGTATGTACTTAGTGATTTTAGGTTTGTGATTTTACATACCGTTAACTCGTTCATAGAATCATAGAAATCATAGAAAAGTGAAGTTGGAAGGGGCCTACAAGGCCATCAAGTCCAACCCCCTACTCAATGCAGGAACACAATCAAAGCATATCTGCCAGGTGATTATCTAAGTTTTTCTTGAATGCCTCCAGTGTTGGAGCACTCACCAACTCCTGAGGGAACTGGTTCCACTGTCGTACTTCTCTAACAGTTAGGAAGTTTTTCCTGATATTCAACCAAAATCTGGCTTCCTTTAACTTGAGCCCATTGTTGCGTGTCCTGCACTCTGGGATGATCAAGAACAGATCCTGACCCTCCTCTGTACGACAGCCTTTCAAATATTTGAAAAGTGCTATCATATCACCCCTCTTCTTTTCTCAAGGCTAAACAGGCCCAGTTCTTTCAGCCTTTCCTCATAAGGCTTGGTTTCCAGTCCCCTGATCCTCCTTGTCGCCCTCCTCTGAACTTGTTCCAATTTGTTAGCATCCTTCTTGAAGTGTGGTGTCCAGAACTGGACACAAGACTCAAGGTGAGGCCTAACCAGTGCTGAATAGAGGGGGACTAGCACCTCGCGGGATTTGGAAACTATACTTCTATTAATGCAGCCTAAAATAGCATTGGCCTTTTTTGTAGCCACATCACACTGTTGGCTCGTATTTAGCTTGTGATCTACGACAATTCCAAGATCCTTCTCACTTGTAGTTTTGCTGAGTTATTTGACACTCATGATTTGAATTGTCTTTTAATGGGAATTGTTAGCTGGCTGGCATCTCACGAGGAAGTGCAGGGTATAAATTGAAGAAAACAGATTCTGGAGTGTGAGAATCAGTTACAAGGCCAGCAGAGAAGGACACAGTGAGTGACAAGCTAGAGGTAGTGTAACCCTCATGAAATATTGGTTCAGTCTAAAGGGCTGGGGCTAAGAAAGAGCAGGGCTGTGAGTAAGAGGTTTGAATCTTAGAAAGAGCAGTAGAGCCGAAGAGGCCAGAGCTGCTGTTGCCATTTAAACTGCAATGGCCCTTGCCAACTTGGTCTGATTCCTGTATGTTTGTGTTGGAGCGGTGAGTCCACATAGTGAACTCATGAATTGCATTCAGTTGTATTTATATTTTATTTTAGAGTTCTGAAGATTCTCCTGTGTTATAGATACCCTACCCAGCTGAGGAAGCTGTCTTGAATTTTGTCTGACTTGGAGATCAACGGGGCCCTTGAACTTTGCAAATTCTACAAGCCACGTCTGTCTTGGTGCTGTTGCTGAGGACCTGGGTGCACAAATTGTATTGTTTTGTTGTTGTTAAAATTCCTCGTCTTGTCTGTTATATACATGCAAATAAGAAGAGACTTATTTTGTGAAATTGTGCTTACAAGATTCATCAACAGTAAGCAAATAGCCCCACAGAAAAAAAGTGTTAAAAGTGTTATAATAACAATTCCCTTCGACACCCGGGCTTCCCCGGTCTGTCTGGCCAAAGCCGGTGCCCCGGTTATGCCTCCTTTCGGAAGTCCCGGCTCTGATTCACTTCGTCACCTTCACCTGACTGATTACAAGTCGTGCCTTCGGTAATGTCCCATACCTGAGCAAATAAGGAAGCAGAGGCAGCTGACTCTCACAAGGACTGAAAGGATGACGGGTGGAGTTTCCTGTGGTGAAACTGTCAATACATAGAAATATCTGGTTTGCTACCCAGCCTCTTCTGGGAAAGGTCTTGTGTATGTCCTACACCCCACCCCACGTCGGTTGGAAACATGGACTTTCCACCTGCCTGAACCGACTGTGTAAGCAAGAAGCATCCAGAGGAGGGCAAGGAATGCCAAATGGCTTTGTGCATTCAGGGTGGCCAGGTGTCCTCTTTGAGAGAGGAGAGTCCTCCACCTTAAGGCCTCCTGAAAGACCATCTTCCTTTCGAATAGGTCCAGAGTTTGAAGGGCCGTCCAGTTCAAGGCTGATTTAAAGATAGAGGGCGCTAAGGAGGGAGAACAGCAGAGGCCCTTGTGAACCAAACTGAGGTGGCTCATCCCAAAATCTGGTCCAGGGTCCATCACCTTAAAATTCCCAACTCTGGGTGAGCCCTTGAACAGCAGACGATGCAAGATCTGAGCTTGGAAATGTTCTTCTTTCTTTTTTTTTAACTACAGGTCCCAGAATCTCCAGGATTCTGGGATCTGTAGTCCAAAAAAAAACTCATTTCCAAGGTTGTGCCGTCATCGTCTTCACGACTTGAATGAGGTGCCTTATAAATCCGCTTAAATAATTTTAAACAAATAAGTTCCAGTTCTCTCTCTTGTGATGATTATTTTTTTAATCAGCCGATGCCACATTATGCCAATCAGGGTCTTCCTCTTTTACTATCCCCCTTCAGGATGATCTCTAAGTAGCCCTGCTAGCATGGATCACATGGCTTATATGAGGCATGCGGGTGTCGTCCTTGGTCCCTCACTTCCTTTGTTCGCGCACACGGTGAGCAGGCCCCAGTGAGCGAATTGGTAGTAACCGCAAGGTGCTGAATGGGCCAAGCTTGGGGTGGACTGGGCAACCCTGTCCCTCAAAACAAGATGGTTGCTCTTAAATGTAGAAGGATCAAAGCAAGATCCGACTATCTGTCCAAAGACATCTGTGTATAGAATGGAGTCAGTCACCATCTTGTGCTTTGCCTCAGGGGGCAAAACACTGGAGTCGAGCCCTTGAATTAGAGGCAGCAAAGGGACGCCTGAGAAGAGCCTCATGGCATAGTACTGCAGCCAAAACTCTGCTCAGTTCCAGGTAGCTGGTTTGAGATCCAGCTTTCCATCCTTCTGAAGTTGGTAAATAGTGTACCCAGCTTGCTGGAGGTGGGGGCAATGTGTAGCCTGCATCATTAAAATGTAAGCAGCAGAGAGAATGCTTTAAGCGCTATGGGATGATATATTGGCAGCATGCTTTGCATCCCCCCCCCCCCCGCTTCCTAATTTAACAGTATGAATCCACAGCCTGAACCAGGGGTGGGGAAGGTCATCCTTCCAGGCTCTTTATACTAATTTCCCCAGAATGTCTGGTTACTCTGGCACATAGCAAAGTTTGGAGAAGTTATTTTGGGGGGCCAGAACAAGTGGGTCCCAGATCAAATCAAGCCTGAACTCTCTCTGGAGGCAAAAATGATGAAACTGAGGCGGTCCTACTTTGGGCACATCATGAGAAGGCAAGATTCTTTGGAAATGACAATAATGCTGGGAAAGTTTGAAGGCAGTAGGAAAAGAGGAAGACCAAATATGAGACGGCTTGACTCCCTAAAGGAACCCACAATGTTCCATTTCCAAGAGCTGAGCAGGGCTTTTGGGGACAGGTCATCAATATTGACCCAGATACTGGCCTTGGATCTCCCAACTACTGGCCACACTGAATAGTTGTAGTTCCTAAAAGTAACTTTTCCAAGTTCTCTCCATGGTTAAGAAATTATGGGAGGTGTAACCCAAAGTACACGGAGGGCCAAAGGTTTACTCCCTCCTGCTTTAAAAGTATGATTTAGTCTTTCCTTAAAAAAATAAAAATAAAAAAATCTAATTCCTTTTGAAAACAAGACATTTCCATTTGGGTTCTTAATCCCACGAGGTTCAATGCAACAAGACGCAACAATGAGAAAGAGGTTCTGCTCCCAATGGGATAAAGTGATTTCTTTGGAACATGCAAATCTGAACACAACTATCTATTTCTTTAAAAATTTCATGCCTTGTTCCTGTAACTCACTAACCCAGTGTGATTATTCCTTTCTTCCAGCCGTGTCTTTCTGTGTATTTTTTTTCCTCGTTGTCAAGAATGGGTGTGAACAATAAAATGGACTTTCCGACATGCCTTGTCAACCTGATGAGGAGAGAGAGAGAGAGCTTACGCACTAATCCATTTTAAACGATAGTAATGGAAAGTGCCTTCATTTACAGGAAAAACCTTCCGCTCTTTGCCTGTAAGGCAGCTAATGGTATGGCAGCTGCAACTAAATGTTCTGGGTGAGAGAAAGCGACTCAAAGCATCCGGAGGTATTTTCTGGATTAGGATTTACATTGTGCCATAAAATGTGTGGCATTTTACAGAGAGGAGGGGACCGCTCCCTGCCCCAAAGAGCCCACAGTCGAAAATTCAGCAAAATGGAAATAACCCAAGGAGAGATGGCACTGACTGGAGAACCAGTGGTTTGTGGCTACCCACGAACCACGAACTATCACATAGACACCCCAAAAATGAACCGGTTCGCAGTTCATTTGGGGGGGGGGGTTTCGTGCTGGGGGAGGGGGTAAGGACTGTCCACTTCATGTTCTTTTCCGGTTCATGGTGACCTCTAAACACAAGTATTCATTACCTGAGAAAGACAGTCAGAAATATTAGTTTTATATTTAAGGAGAGACAAAAGTTGATTTTTATTAAAGCCATGCCTTATCTCAACAAAGGACATCCTTAAATAGATCCCGAGGCTACTTCAGCTACTAAGATATGTTGAGGTTTTCGTATTTGTTTCACTGTAATCCTTCTCCTACCCGCTTGAAATCCAGAAGATTGTTTTTTTTTTGGGGGGGGGACCCTGCTGAGAGTTGGGGTGGCCCATTTCCTTTCTTTTTCCTTCCTTTTTAAATCAACCCCCGCACCCGTTCTTTTCGCATCAGTATGATCTATTGCAGACATTCACATAAATATTAAAGCTGTGTAACCCCATTTTTGTATAAAGTTTCACCTACTGGATCCTGCAAGAAAAGCAGGTGGCTGCCAGGAGTATTTTTCCACTCTGATCAGTGGCCAAACAGACTGAGATTTCTCTGCTAAAGAGTATCATTGTGTCCTTCCTTATTCATAGAACTGCAGCTGACAGAAGACAGAGGGAAGAGAAAAAGATGAGTGTTATTTCCAGCTTATCACACAGAGGAGCCAGGGGTTGAGAAGAGCCAACCTGTGTAGCCTTGAACAAGCTGCATAGGCCCAGGATGCCCCCAGAAGAAGGGAATGGTAAACCATTTCTGTGTACCCGAGCCTTGGAGTGCAATGGTTAAACTGCAGTACTGCAGCCAAAACTCTGCTCACAACCTGGGTTCAATCCCAGGTAGCCAGCTCGAGGTTAACTCAGCCTTCCATCCTTCTGAGATCAGTAAACTGAATACCCAGCTCACTTGGGAGCGGGGCAATGTGTACCCTGCATAATTAAATTGTAAACCACCCAGAGAGTGCTTTAAGCGCTATGGGGCGATATATAAGCAGCATGTTTTGCTTTGCTTTTTCACGGTTGTATTCTTTACCTAGAAACGCTCCCCCTCAAAAGGGTTGCCATAAGTCAGACTTGACTTGACAGCATACAATTATTATTATATAAATTAACAACTTGCAAATGGCCCTATCATTAACAGCTCTGCTCAGGTCTTGCAAACTAAAGGTTGTGGTTTCTTTACTGAGTCAATCCATCTCATATTAGGCCTTTCTTTTTTGTCCTACTACTTTCAACTTTATTTAGCATTGTTGTTTTTCAGCCGGTCTTGTCTTCCCCCAATGTGCTCAATGCACAACAGCCTCAGTTTAATTATTTTAGCTTCTGGTGAGAGTTCAGGCCTGATTTGATCTAAGAGCCATTTGCTCATCTTTCTCGAACTCCATGGTGCAAAGATCTGCTCCAGCACCCTGTTTGGATGAGTCAACATTTTTACTGTGCACTTTCTGCATTGTGAAACTTTCACATCTGGTCCCTGCAATATAATAATCATGTGCAGTCAAGTCAAATCTGACTTATGGTGACCCTTTTTCAGAGTCTTCTAGGTAGAGAATACCCAGAAGTGCATTACCCTTCCCTTCCTCTAGGGGCGCTCTGGGACTGTGCAGCTTGCCCAAGGCCACACAGGCTGGCTCTACTCACAGGAGGAACAGTGGGGAATTGAACTCCCAACCTCTGATCCACTGAGCTATCCAGCCTATCATTGCAATGGGGAATACAATACTGTGGGTGATTTTGGCTTTGGTCTCTGTGACACATCCTTATACGTTATAATCTTTTGTAGTACCTTCGTAACTGCCCTTCCAAAGCTCAGTTTTCTTCTGATTTATTGGCTGCAATAGTAGGCTTGTTGATTCAATGAAAGTATGGGAAATCTTTAACAATTTCAATTCCTTCTTTTTCAACTTTGAAGTTATGTGATTCTTCTGCAGCCATGATTTTTGTCTTCTTAATATTCAACTGCAATCCTGCTTTTGCATTTTCTTCTTTCTCCATCAGGAGTCGTTTCATTTTTGCCACAATGAAAAAGGAATTTTTACTTCCTCTTCCATCTGCATTTAATCCAGTTTTCCATATAGCATGTTCTGCATATAAACTGAAGAGATAAGGGGATGAAATACACCATTGTCCAACACCTTAGCCAATTTGAAAACATTCTGCTTTTCCATATTCTGTTCCAATTTAGCAGTAGCATACAATCAAAGGTGGTGATACATCTATTTCTAGAATGATCTATAGTTTTTCATGATCCAGACATTTTAAGGCATCACTGTAAGCCCAGAATAATCTAACTTGCCCCAACTTTTCCATATCTTCTGGGCTCGTACTTGACTAATTAGTCATCAACATGTCCTTCAATGCGCTACTGCTCAGCCTTAATCACTCACTTCTTTTCCCCCCTAAATGGTGAATCTGATGGAAATGGTCATCTCTGAAAATAAAGGACACAACTATTGTCATAAAGTACAAACTGATTTTCTTCTGAAACTCTACTAGCCAATATGTTCTTTTGTGCCTTTTCCTTTTCTGAATGCAGCTTGAACATCTGGCATTTCATATGCCATATATGGTAAAAGCATTGGCTGAAAAATCTTGAACACCACTTTGCTTGTCTGACCGATTAATGCAGGGGTCCTATAGTAACTGTATTCTTTGGTACTTTCTTTCTTGAGGTTTGGAATATATATCGAACATATCCAGTCTGTAGGCTATTATTTTCTTTTCCATATTTGATGGCATATTTTTCTTATTATTATTGGTGGAGTTGGTCTCTGTGTAATCCCGCTGATTCAAAGGGTCAGTTCTAGGTGAGGTTAATACCTAGATTTCAGTTCGATGGCAGAGCATCTGCTTTTCATGTAACAGGTCCCAGCAGCCAGTGTGTGTAGTGGTTAGAACAGTGTTTCCCAACCTGGGCACTGGGACCCCTAAGGGGGTCACAAAGTATTTTCTGGGGAGTCCCAGGTTGCCTTATACACATTTTAGCCCTTGTTCAATAATTTCTTCCTTGATCTTTTGGAGCTAATATTAAAGTTAGTGTGTTTGATAGCAAACAGGCCTTTTTGGGGGAAAAGATGCCTCTAACTTAATCTCATTCAAAATGCCTTTTTATGCAAACATGGAGAGTCACAAGTTACCTGGCTATTATAAAAGGGGGTTGTGACTTGAAAAAGCTTGGGAATCACTAGGTTAGAGTATTGGTCTGGAATTAGGGACGTCCAGGTTCCAGTCCCCCAGTGAACCAAGAAATTCACTGAATTGACTTGGGTAGCCATTCTCTCCCAGTCTGACCTACGTTACAGAATTGTTGAGACGCTAGACTGACAACCACAGTGCAGGTCTAAAAATTTGGAACTGTCTCCTCCCGACGGATCCATGAGCTGCAGCGAGCCAGGAAGGGGTTAAGGATGCTGAGCCAACCTTAAGGGAGAAAAAGGACCACAGTAGATGGGTGTGGGTAGATTCTGGGTTCCTGGTTGCCGTGGTGACAAAAAAAATGTGTGCAAGCCAATGAGGCGGGCAGGCAAGCAGGGGTTGCTTTTTAATTGGATCTTGGGAAAGATCAGGCGATGGGCCACGGCTGAGGATGCAAAAGGAGGAGAAAGGACCAGAGAGTCGGGTGTTGGAGAAGAGGAAGGGTGTGTAGGTGTGTGTGTGGTCAAGACAAATAACCATTTCCAGTTATGAGAAGCTCCTCTAATATATAAGCTCTTACCTGATAACAGAGTTCTGGGTTGAGCCATATCCGTAGCGCATCACTAAACATTTACAAAAGCTGCGAACAAGGTGAGTTTTCTAATTCTCCAGCACTATTAATTTGGCAAAGATGGTCCGGCGATTGCAACCGGTCCAGAATCGAGCTGCGCGGCTGGTGAGTGGTGGGGCCGCTAGGGAACACATCAAGCCGATTCTGATTAAATTGCATTGGCTACCGGTCGCTGCCCGGGCCCAATTCAAAGTGCTTCCTTTAACGTATAAAGCCCTAAACGGCTTGGGCCCTGGATACCTGAAGGAGCGCCTCCTTCCATAGGAACCTACCCGGCAGTTAAGATCTAGCCCGGGGGCCCTTTTGAAAGACCGGAGGTAAGAGGGATGGCTTGTAGACAAAGGGCATTTTTCCGGAGCTGCCCCCAGACTATGGAATGCCCTCCCGACTGAGATTCGTCTGGCGCCAACGCTGATGACATTTCGGCACCAGGTCAAAACCTTCCTGTTCCAGAAGGCTTTTAATTGAAATAATATCAACTGTGGGTCCTGATGGCAATTTTTTAGAGTACTGTATTTTTAATTGTATTTTAATTGTTTTATCTTTTTATCACATTTAAATTGTTGTAAGCCACCCAGAGACCTTTGGGTAGTGTGGGCGGCATATAAGTTAAATAAATAAATAAATAAATAAAATTTGGAGGGCGCAGATATGCAGGTTTACATATACCCGTGAGGATAGAAGTGGAAGCCTAGCCAAATTGCAAATTGTGGATACAAGACATCCCAGAACCACAACAGACGTGCATGTGTACTGCAGGCGAACACTTTGTGATTTATGAGGTGTCATGAAACCCTTCAGATTCTGAATAGGCTTTCCGTTGTGTGATCATGCTTCCCCATCACCTAAGGAAGAGTGGCCAGAAGGAAAGCACAGAAGCAAATCTGCTCTTGGTTATTTGGACTCGACTTTGTTCCACGGAGTTCAGGGTCAACCGGATGATCCAGGTTCTGACGGGCTTAGCCACGCCACTGTATCATGCATCTTCAAGCCAACCTTCTCTAGTGTTATCTTGTCATGGGCTGGGATTAAATCTCCCATCGTCCTCTCTCCCATCACCATTGACCATGCTGGCTAAGGCTGATGGGAGCCGTAATTCCAAATCTCTGTATACTACTGTGTTGAAGAACATGACATCACCAGTGCTGCCATTTTCAAAGAAGTCACCATGTTCGTCTGAACAACCAAAACAAAACAGAAAAACAGGCACATGGAATACAACATTTTGGCACAGGGGTATACAACACGGTGTACATACTTGTGGAGCAGGATTTTCAACACTGTGTAGTTTTTTGGTTTTTAATGTTTCAACTGTTGTTCTGTGGTGTCAAGTCACCCTTAACTCATGGTGACCCTATGAACGTGATCTCCAAAAGGTCTTGTCCTCAACTGCCCTGCTCAACTCTTGCAAACTAAAGCCTGTGGATTCCTTTAGGGAGTCAGTCCATCTCGTATTGGGTCTTCCTTTTTTTCCTGCTGCCTTCCGCCTTTCCCAGCGTGATTGTCTTTTCCAGAGAATCTTGACTTCTCATGATGTGCCCAAAGTAGGAGAGCTTCAGTTTAAACATTTTTGCCTCTAGAGATAGTTCCGGCTTGATTTGATCTAGGACCCACTTGTTCATTTTTCTGGCAGTCCAGGGTAACTACAAATCTCTCCTTCAGCACCACGTTTCAAAATAATCAATTTCCCCCCTGTCAGCTTTCTTAACTGTTCAGCTTTCACACCCATACATTAGATTAAGCATCCTTCAGTCTCGAGAGACTATGGTAACGTGCTCTGAATGGAGGACTTGGAACAGCGTCTAGTGTGGCTGAGAAGGCCAATTCGGGAGTGACCGTCCCTTCCACACTGAAGACAAATACAGTCTGTCCCCTGTCCAGCTCCCTGATTTGGCTGGTTTCGGGACTGCCTCTTGGCCTCAGCCTGCTGGACAAGGGTCTCTTCAAAATGGGAGAGGCCATGCTGCACCGCCTGCCTCCAGGCTGAGCGCTCAGAGGTCAAGGTTTCCCACCTGTTGAGGTCCATTCCTAAGGCCTTCCAATCCCGCTTGCAGATGTCCTTGTATCGCAGCTGTGGTCTCCCTCTGGGGCGATTTCCCTGCACTAATTCTCCATACAGGAGATCTTTTGGAATCTGACCATCAGCCATTCTCACGACATGCCCGAGCCAACGTAGACGTCGCTGTTTCAGTAATGTATACATGCTAAAAATTCCAGCTTGTTCCAGGACTACTCTATTTGGAACTTTGTCCTGCCAGGTGATCCCAAAAATGCGTCGGAGGCAACGCATATGGAACGTGTTCAGCTTCCTCTCCTGCCGTGCACAAAGGGTCCAGGACTCACTGCAGTACAGGAGTGTGCTCAGGACACAGGCTCTATAGACCTGGATCTTGGTATATGTCGTCAGCTTCTTATTAAGCCATACTCTCTTTGTGAGTCTAGAGAACATGGTAGCCCATACATGGCGATTGGAAATATAAGAGTGTGGATGATCTTGGTCTTGGTATCCAATGATACATCCCTACGCTTAATCATCTTTTCTAATTCCTTCATTGCTGCATCTCAGCCTTCTGATTTCCTGGCCGCAGTCTCCAGTTGGACTGCTGATCAAACCGAGGTATACAAAATCGCTAACTATTTCAGTTTCTCCATTGTCAACACTCGTTGTGTCGTTCGTCTGCAGTCAAGATTTTTTGTCTTCTTAACATTCAACTGCAGTGCTCTTTGGGCTCTTTCAATTTTACTTTAAAAGGCCCAAGACCTTTGTTTGAACAAAACTTTGGGATCCTAAAAAGAAGGGAAGAGAAGAGGGAGAGGGGAGCCCGACGGGTTGACTGACCGCTGTCATCGTGTAAGACTTCTTTGTGCTGTTGATATTGAAAACCATTGGATCTGATCGTGAAATCAAAAACCAAGGTATGAAGAAAGGACATGTTATGTAATCACAAACCCAGCCCGTCACTCAGCATTCCCCCTCTCACACTGTTAACAGGTCTCTGCCCGAGGCTTTTTCTGTTTTTGAAATGGAAGACACATTTTCCATGGACGACAACCGGTGTATCAATACGTTGAATAATCGTTATCAAAACGACCAGGACTCGGATAAACCATACAATTTTTTTTTAGCCCGTATACAAAATGAGAAGCATACCCGAAAGAAAAAAGGCACTGCTCATGGCTTGGCCATGGGTTCCAAAATAAAATCAGTCTCAAGTACTGGTGGTTTGTAGAATTCCATCTGCATCATGCCTTCTGCTATCCATGTGCAGTTTCAAAAAATTCTGCTACTCAGAGAGACAAAACAGCACTACTCAAGAACAAAAGAATAATAAGAAGAAGTAGGCCTGGCAGAGTCCCAAGTTTTAAGAAGAACTTAGAACGGAGGACGTCCCCCCCCCCCTCCTGCCCCTATCCCAGTAAGGACAGAGCATGCTCCACAGCCACGGAATGCTCCTTGGCTGCGCTGCAACATTCGGTTGCAGATCCTATTTGTAAATGCTCTAGGTCAGTGGTCCCCAACCTTGGGCCTCCAGATGTTCTTGGACTTCCAACTCCCAGAAATCCTGGCCAGCAGAGGTGGTGGTGAAGGCTTCTGGGAGTTGCAGTCCAAGAACATCTGGAGGCCCAAGGTTGGGGACCAATGCTCTAGGTGAAGAACTGGAAGTGCTGCAGTTGGAAGCAACTCCTAACTGGTTCCAGCTGAGTCAGTGAACAAGTTTGGGCAGGTTTCTGCTACTGAAGCAGCCAGAACAGCACCACCCATGCACAAGAAGAGAAGAGCCAGAAGACTACAGATCCCAACACGGAGAGCCACTGTGGTATATAAGTGGTAGAGGGATGAACTAAGACTCAGGAGACCTGGACTCAAAGGTGGAAACTCACTGGGGATGGCACTAGTAAAAAAAAAAACTCCTTAAATATCTCATGTGCCTGGATAGCTCAGTGGTTTAGGTCTCTGGCTGCGGAGCCAGAGGTTGGGAGTTCGATTCTTGACTGGGTCTCCTTTCTAGGGGCTGGACTCGATGGTCGATAGCGTCCCTTCCAGCTCTGCCGTTCAAAGATGATGATGATGATAAAATGTTATAAGGAGTATTGTAGGACAGTTGCAGCCGAACAACACATGAGAACAACAACATCCCCGAATTACATGTGGGGATGCTGGGAATTGTAGTTGGAAAAAAAAAGCTATTTTTCCAAGATCTGGAAGAGAAATAGAAGCTCTGGAAGGGAAAAGGGAGCAACCTACCCTACAAGAAACAACACAGAAGATATCAAGGGGATGTCATGTGCCTCTCTAGGCAATAGGAATTGCTTCTAGGAATAGAGGTGGAAAAGTTATTTCTTTTGGACGACCCCAACCCATGTCTTTTCCCCTCCCATATAGGACCTAAGTTCCTCTTATAAAACCACTAAGCATGAGTCTGGGATTTGCAGCCCATTCCTGACCTCTGCCTTTTTCCATAAGGGAAAGGGTGAAAAAGTTTGGACACTAAATTCGGAAGGCAAAAGCTCAGAAGATTCACCTGCCACCCCCTCACCCTTTCAAGACTTCACCTGACCCAAATATCTCCCTTCCTGCTCTCCTGTCCTTTAACCTGGCTTGTTCGAAGTCACCCGCTCTTCATTTCACACTCAAGTCCATTCTTGGCTGCAGGGCGGGGTTACCAAATGACTTTTCTTTTTTCCTCCAAAGCAGCTCATGGGAAGGTTACACAAAACCCACAGTTCAACAAGACGGGTAGGATTTTTCTTCTTTGGTTTCGGTTAGAGTAGCTGTGCAAAGATCTGGCCTGCAGAAGGGGGCAGGATTCCATCCCCGGCATTTGTGCTTTGAAGAGTTGCGCAGGAGCAGGTCTAGCTGGGGGATTCTGGGCATTGTAGTCCAAAGCCAGTAATCTTTCGAGATGATTTGCCTCGGCCAGAAGGAGAAGACAAGCCAGGGCTGGCTGAATCAACAGATGGCTCAGTATAACTAAGGCAACTTAAAATATTTAAACAGTGTCCTTTCCCCATAATGATCCCCCTCCCCAGCATTTAAAATCAGCCAAGATGGCTATGCTTGGGGCAACCCAGAATAATATCACCCATATGGTTGTTCCACGCTGCAGAGCTTTCTTGGTGGTGGCCCTCTGGTTCTGAAACTCCATGCCATTGGAGAGCCACTCTTATCTTTCCAGTGCCTGTCAAAAACAGCTCTAAATTGGACACGCCTTTGGAAGATAATTTGTTGGTTTGCCTTTTATTCTTACTTGTTTTCATTGCTATTTATTTATTTATTTATTTATTTATTTATTTATTTATTTATTTACTTACTTACTTATTTATTTATTGCATTTTAGCAGATGTTTGTAATTTGTGGATTTATGTATTTGTGATTTATGGTTTGTTCGATCTCTCTCTCTCTCTCTCTCTCTCTCTCTCTCTCTCTCTCTCTGTGTCTAAGTTATAGGCCAGCGATGGCGAACCTATGGCACGCGTGCCACAGCTGGCACGTGGAGCCCTTTCTGCCGGCACGCGAGCCATAAGTCGCCGGATTGCTACTCCCCCACTCCCCCCCCCGCAGCCAAACCTGAGCAGGCAGCTGCAACCGCGGTGCTGGTGCCCAGACAGGCGGCGGGTCAGGATCCGAAGCAGCTGGTGCTGGCGGCGGATCCGGAGTGGGGTCTCGAGGCACCTCCGTGCCCGAGATTCCCCCTTCCACCGCCACTTCTGGTTCCGCCCTGTTTGTTTTTTGTTTTTTTCCAGTTTGGCCACACGAGCCCAAAAAAAGGTTCGCCACCACTGTTATAGGCCATCTTTCTCCCAGGGACACAAGGTGGCTCACAGTATTAAAAAGAATAGACTTTAAAACACAATAAATTATACATTTAAAAAACAGTTAAACTATAATACTGATTAAAATACATTGAATGATTTAAAACATTTAGAACTTTAAAAACTCAACTAAAAAGTGGCATTCAGGGACTCAGTCATGATTGTTAAAAGCCTTCCCGAAGAGATGGATTTTTCAGCTGTCGGCAGAAGGATCAAAGGAGGGAGGCTAAGCTAACTTCCCAAGCGAGAGCATTCCATAACCTGAGAGCCTCTTGGTGACCAACCACGCTTCTCTATACACTACAACGTGACCAGGGGGAAGACTTGTGATCTTTCCATGAAACAGGGCTACGGCCTTTCAGATGTGGCTGGACCTCAATACCCATCCTTCTGCGGATGATGTTTCCAGTTGGAATCCAGCCATTGCTGAAACGGCGCCGTTTTCCCATCCCTGCCATAAACGCTGAGGCGCTTGTTTCTGGGCACTCCTGTGCCTGAAGCCGCACTAAAATAAAACTGGGCGTGACGAGAAGGGAACAAGACGTTTCTCTGAAGTCATGGGATTGTAGTCCTCTGCACTTTACACAGGCAGGACCTCATAATGCCCCTTCACTGGCACGAATGAAGTGCCACGTAAGGATGTGTTGGCAGACTTGTCAGACAGACTGATCTAATGCTGGGTCCCTCACACCTTTTTTTCCGTACAAGGATGTCGTCTTGGCCCCGGGTGCCAAGAGAACAACGGTCTTTGCAAAGAGATTTCACCTGCAAGAATCCATGCTCACCTTTGTTGTGTGTGGCCTTATCTTTCTAAGCAGAATCAGACCGGATTTAGCCTCTCCCGGAAAGAGGAACCCTGACTACGTGTAGATCTTCTGTCGTAGCACACATTATGGTGTGTATTAGATTCCAAGATCCTTATATTCTTCTCCCTCAAAGACTTTTGTTCTGGATGTGCTTTTGATTTTTAAAAAAGGTAAAGGTGAAGGTTCCCCTTGACATTTAGTCCAGTTGTGTCCGACTCTAGGGGTCGGTGCTCATCCCCGTTTCCAAGCCGTAGAGCCAGCCTTTGTCCAAAGACAGTTTCCGTGGTCACGTGGCCAGCGCGACTAGACACGGAACGCCGTTTCCTTCCCACCAAGGTGGTACCTATTTATTGACTCGCATTTGCATGCTTTCGAACGGCTAGGTTGGCAGGAGCTGGGACAAGCGACGGGAGCTCACTCCGTCACGTGGATTTGATCTTACGACGGCTGGTCTTCTGACCTTGCAGCCCAGAGGCTTCTGCAGTTTAACCCGCAGCGCCACCACATCCCTATGCTTCTGATTTTACAATGTGGCAAATAGAAGGGTTTAGATAGGAGCATGGGGAAGGTAATTTCCCCAGAGGTTGCCACTGTCTCACATAGCAAGGTGACAAATAGATGTGAGGCACCCGTATGACTGGCAGATTCACTACAGCATGACTTGCAATATTTTATAGCATGAAATGTACACAAATAATAATCTGCCAGTCTCTATTCGGAAGCACTTTACACTTCAAAATCCAGTAATACCTGTACTAAATATTAGACTTTCATACCTGCTACCCCCAGTAGTCCAATCATGAGGATGAGGATGATGTATCCATATTTCATCCAAGGAGCTCAAGGTGACGTATAGAGTTCTCTCCCCATTTTATCCACATGATAACCCTGCAAGGTAGGGGTGCCCAAGAGTCACCCCTTGAGTTTTGTGACTAGCACAGTGAGAAGAACAACATCAAGAACGACTCTCACCCTTGTAAGATAGGTTTCAAGCCATAGCATTTCCCAAAAAGAGAAACCATGACCATATACAGATCACCTGTTGTGGCAAACAAACTTCATGGCGTGCGTAACATCAATTGTAAATGAAAGTTGACCACCGTCCCAGTCAAACAGATTGAATTAACCCAGACAACATGGTGGGTCTAGCATTCGGTTAACTTGTATTATGATCCAAGAAAACAGAAAGTTTTTTGTTTCAAAATGTAAATGTTAAAATTTTCTTTAGGGCAGAGAATCCAATTATGAGATTTGTTGTTGTTTAGTCGTGTCCGACTCTTTGTGACCCCATGGACCAGAGCACGCCAGGCCCTCCTGTCTTCCACTGCCTCCAGGAGTTTGGTCAAATTCATGTTGGTAGTTTCGATGACACTGTCCAACCATCTCGTCCTCTGTCGTCCCCTTCTCCTCTTGCTTTCACACTTTCCCAACATCAGGGTCTTTTCCAGGGAGTCTTCTCATGAGATGGCCAAAGTATTGGAGCCTCAGCTTCAGGATCTGTCCTTCCAGGGAGCACTCAGGGTTGATTTGCTTCAAAATGGATAGGTTTGTTCTCTTTGCAGTCCAGGAGACTCTCAAGAGTCTCCTCCAGCACCACAGTTCAAAAGCATCAATTCTTCGGCGGTCAGCCTTCTTTATGGTCCAGCTCTCACTTCCATACATCGCTACTGGAAAAACCATAGCTTTGACTATGCGGACCTTTGTCGGCAAGGTGATGTCTCTGCTTTTTAAGATGCTGTCTAGGTTTGTCATCGCTTTCCTCCCAAGAAGCAGGCGTCTTTTAATTTCGTGGCTGCTGTCACCATCTGCAGTGATCATGGAGCCCAAGAAACGTAAAATCTGTCACTGCCTCCATATCTTCCCCTTCTATTTGCCAGGAGGTGATGGGACCAGTGGCCATGATCTTAGTTTTTTTTTTTTATGTTGAGCTTCATTATGAGATACCCCACTTGAAAATTTGCAGTGGTAGTCTTCCACATGGTGTTCCCCCCCCCCCCCGACCATGTTGGTCAGAGATTGAGCCCCTGGCAGCTCATGCCGGAGTGCCTCATTCTGCTGTTTGGGGGGAAGCCCAGTCCCGCCTGGACCGTACCAGTAAAACACAAGTGAATGCAAACAGTGTGCAGACAGGGTCAGGCCTGCCACTGGGAAGTTAGGCAGCTTCCTTAGGTGGCAGATGCTGGGGGGTTGGGGGTCGGGGGTGACAGCAAAGTATCATTAAGCAGAACTGCATCAGGCTTCCTCTGGAGAGCTTTGGAATTAGACATATGCAGTCTAAGCAGCAGCTCAGACCTTATCTCTGACCCCCAGCACTGGGAGGGACAGGAAGCCGGAGGAAGGGGGGGCAGGTGACCGTTTTAGGTCCCAGTTTGCATCCATGTGCGTGCGTGCGTGCATCAATGCACACACAGAAGCCCTATCTTGGAGCATCCTCTATGCCCCAGTAATGCTGCTGTACATATCCTTTAGCAACAACACATTTTGCTCGCAAGAATTTAAGTCTTTGGGAAATGGCCTTCCCATAGAAATTTGCCATCTTTGTGTAGACCTCACACATAAAGCACATTGTGTAGACCTCAGCTTTCTCCTTTGCGTGATTAAGAGCACACTTGAATGTCTACCAACTTCAGGTTTGCAGGGTTTACTTGTTCCGTTACCAGAACCCTCGAGGTCCCCCATAGGGTGACCGATGTGAGCAGACAGCTCTTCGAAGTAAGAAACAGAATTTGTTCATATTCTAGACCCGAGTTCATTGTACTTTCACCCCACTCCACTCCTGGTTCCTTCCTCTTGAGCTTCTTTAGTTTCAGCAAACTAATTAAGAGGAAAACCTCTGTTTTTGATGTTATCAAATAACTGCATTCAAATCTCCAGCAGCTCAGCTGTAAATTATCCAGAGACGTATCAGCAAATTCCAGTCTGTTTTCTGCAAGATCATTGTGTTTGTGTGTGTTATGTGTGTGTTATGTGTGTCCCTCTCAACGATGCTCATTTGGTATACCTGCTCTCTGTAGCAACAGGAACAACTGATCACTCCATGGGTAATATAAGAAATCAAGAGTTGGTCAGTCGACAGATAGGTGCAAACCTTGGTTCGGAGGTTCGTGCCTGTTCCTACACACGGCACCACCGGTGCCGCTACATTCCCTCCCCCATCTCCAAACTAAGTTTCGTGTCTATCTCTACCTTCCTTGGCCCATCAAAATACTGTTAAAAGGGCAAGTTTTGGGGTCCAGCAGAACTCTTCATCAGGATTTCCTGCTCTGCTGATGTGGGATTGCCATGCTTCTTAGTGCCTCTGTTCCAAATCAACGCAAGAGCCATGCACTTTAGCGAAAAGAAATGGATCGTAATGTTGGATACCTGCAAGTCTTCTTTCTCTCTATGGCAGTGGAGAAAGACTAGTGGTTCTACATTCCTTGAGGAGACCACCACATCTGATCCTGACTCTTCAAGACTGTAATCTTCATTCTGGGACTTGAGTAACCACAGCCTTTATGACTCAACCATCCCTCTAAGATGAGTTTTGTACAGCCCAGCGATGACGAGTGAGTTCTACAAGGCTTGAATGCTCACCGTTACACCCAACTCGGATTTTTCATTATTTTTTTTAATGTTGCTCTCCGTATGTGCCTACATGACCCTTCTCGTAGTTCCCTGGAACTCTGTACTTTAACCATCAATACCCTGTTTCCCCTAAAATAAAACCTAACCTGAAAATAAGCCCTAGTAGGATTTTTCAGGATGCTTGTAATATAAGCCCTACCCCAAAAATAAGCCCCAGTGAAGTAAAACCCTGCTCTCCACCCTTGTGCAGCAACCAGAAGATGACAGGACTGCGTTTGAATAAATGTAGATGGTTGTACATGACAAAAATAAAACATCCCCTGAAAATAAGCCCCAATGCGTTTTTTTTGGAGCAAAAATTAATATAAGACCCTGTTTTATTTTCGGGGAAACAGGGAAAACCAGAGGATGACTGTGTTTAGAAAGAAATTTCATTTTATTTTATTTTAATATTGCTGTTAGCCACCCAGAGTAGACTTCGGTCTAAATGGGTGGGATATAAAATAAATAAATAAATATTGATCAGTGATTGCTCTTCCACGATCAACCTGCCTCTTATGAGGTTGAGCTTCAAAGGAAAATGGCTCAGTCGCCCGCCAAACATCTCAGGAAACAAGCCAGGCTCAAAGGAGATGGCCTTCTTCATGACGGCCAGTCACTGCCCCTCAATCGTATAGAACCTTGAAGCCAAGCTTTGAAGGCTTGTGGATAACAAAGATGCAACTCTTTGGGACGAGGACAAAACTATTCTTGAATTACCTTTTGTGCAGCCAGAAAAAGAGAAGGCAGGGAGGGAATTTAGTAACTGAGCTGTAAACAAAGGACTCTTATCCTGGTGCCGCTCTAACCCCCACCCCCGGAGAGACGATTCTTATTTGTTTTCTGTGAAAGTAATCTTCATTTGATGCTTAGCCATGGAGGAGAAAGAAAACCCTTATTTTCCCCAAGGAACTGGAACACACACAGGCGACTGAATGTCACCGTGTCTTGGCTTTTTCCCCCCCAAATCCTTCTGCATTCTGAGTCTGATTGGTCTACGAGCATCCGGGAGGATCACCCCATTCCTTCTGTTACGTAATACCATGGCACTGCTATTGATTCTAATTCCTAGTTCTATCTGGGCAAAAGGCATATAAAGACAATGGTGAATCCCATGGAGAATTCCATGTTCTAGTGAAATGTACTAGCAGGGATGGTGGTAGTGGTGGTGGTGTGGATAATGACAGCCCTGGCAATTGGCCGGCCTTCCCTGGCATCACGAACACGCAGGCCGGGCATGGGCTGCATTGCAGAATCCAACGGTCCCTATTTAAAACCTGGGGCAGTCCCTTGCTTTCCAAATTGTGTCCCTCTGGGTTTAAAATAAATATTCCCACTTTTGCCTTTAAAGAAACATTCCTATTTTTGCCTTGGAAGGCTGACTTTCTTGATGGCATTTTAAATTCTAAGAAACCTGGGGAATGTGTTGAACACGGAAGCATGGACACAGCTTGCACTGAGGAAATCTGGACATCTGCCATGCTCTTACACTAAAAACTTATTGTTGTTGTTTAGTCGTTAAGTCGTGTCCGACTCTTCGTGACCCCATGGACCAGAGCACGCCAGGCCCTCCTGTCTTCCACTGCCTCCCGGAGTTGGGTCAAATTCACGTTGGTCACTTCGATGACACTGTCCAACCATCTCGTCCTCTGTCGTCCCCTTCTCCTCTTGCCTTCACACTTTCCCAACATCAGGGTCTTTTCCAGGGAGTCTTCTCTTCTCACGAGATGGCCAAAGTATTGGAGCCTCAGCTTCAGGATCTGTCCTTCCAGTGAGCACTCAGGGTTGATTTCCTTCAGAATGGATAGGTTTGTTCTCTTTGCAGTCCAGGGGACTCTCAAGAGAATCCTCCAGCACCACAATTCAAAAGCATCAATTCTTCGGTGGTCAGCCTTCTTTATGGTCCAACTCTCACTTCCATACATCACTACAGGAAAAACCATAGCTTTGAACCATAGCAAAAACTTATACCGAGGGCTTTTCTCAGGTGCTCTCTCCCATCTGTGGTGTGGGGGTCAGTAACTAAAGCGGAGAGAACCCACTCACAAGAACACTCTACCTGCAGAATAGTAGTCTTTTCAGGGAGGCTTCCCTGACAGCTGCTCTCACATTGGCCGGTTCTCCAGACAAATGCTTCTGTTTTCAGAGAAGGTTTTAATCTTCTGTACATGGCTTTCACAAACACAAACTTAGCCCATAAGTTTTTATGCCAAGAAGATATTTAATTGGTCCAGCAATTGCAAAATATACAAATTTTCAAAAGGCAGACCTGTTTTATAAGCTGGCACTGCGTCATCTCAGGCAACCTCCAAAAAAACCAAAACATGTATATACAGAATGAACATCACACAAGTCAAGGGGAAAAAATGCACTCTTTTCTTAACTCCGCAAGGAGAGGTTACCTACGTGTAACCATGGTTCTTCTGGCGGTCCTCTGTGAAACGCCCGAGAGGTCCTGCCCAGGTGCAGGACCACCCAATTGGGTGCATTCACAGAGGCCGCAAAGAAGAACAAATGTTAAATAAATAAATAGCCTTTTGCTATTAAAAAATGATAAAAATACAAATTCAAGTATCAAAGGAAAAACACAATCAAAAATGAGTCATTGGTGTGGCTTTACATTACCTTTCCTCGCTCAGCTGGTGTGACCCCCAACACTAGCTAAGCTCTCCTTTCGTTGGCAAGTCCGTAGAATCAAAATCTCACCCACCACAATCCGACATGTTCCCCTGTTTCGCTCAAACTGCCTGAAGCAAGCATTAATCTGTGTCCCAGGATTTCCTTCTTCTAAACCAGGGAACCTTGTTATTGCTTCCCCCTCTATGCCAGTTCTCATCTCCTTCCAATCTGTGAGCTACGAAACCAAGCAAAGAACAGCTTGCTTGGAAAATTTTATCACAGAGCAAAATCCGTGGTTGTATTTGCCTCTGGCTGGTTTATCTAGCTATGGCAGGAGAGGACTACAAATCTCAAAACCACGTTTTATGTACAAGATAAAGTACCTTCCCTCTAAAAAGAAATAAATAAGGGGGCGGGGGTGCAGAAGCCTGGCAGCTGATCAGCTGAGAGAGAAAAATTACTAACTGCACATACACACACACACATTCTGAAAACACACTCAAAAAGAAAAAAAATGCTTTTAAAAATGCAATTAGAAAACAGAAGGTCCTTCTGCCTGTACACAAGTATACATATATAAATTCCCTCCCGTGGCACGTCCCTGGTAAAAACAGTCAGCAGCCAACAGCAGCTCAATTTGGCGCTCTGTTGATAATATTCTTATTAACAAAACATAATAAAACACTAGACACGGCACAAGGCTAATGCTCAAAGCACTTTTGTCTGCCTGAGCAAAGCTGACTTTATCGGCTTCTCTTGACAAAGAAAGTAAGAACGTTCCTACCATCTTATTTTATTCGATTCAAGAAGGCCCCACCTACAGACTCCTACTTGTAAAAAAACATTTAGGGGCAGAGGGGAGAGAAAGGACCCTGGTTTTTTGCCATTAGAAATCCACTCACAAAATTGTTTGCTAACGGGACTGTGCAGTAGAGGCCCTCCACATCTATACTCAGGTTTCTTTTTCATCTCCTCCAAAGAAAGATGTGCTTATGCTATGCTCCCGGTGCTCCCCATCTGGGTCTCCATAATTTTAGGAAAACCCTGGTAAGCAGAAGCAGTCAAAGAATTTTAAACAGAAGCCTTGGTCAACAAGCAGACAGACATACTTAGGCTGCTAGTGAAGTAACACCCACTTGGCCACACAAACACACAAGTAAAAATAAAATAAAGGTAAGTAGAAACAAAAAAAATGACCTAGCTGAAGAAACAGCCAAGGGGGTTTCCTAGTGAGCTATAAAGCAGAAACCTCAGCTCATCCCTAATACTTATTTCAATGGATTAGTAGATCACACCTTGCTTCACAATCACCCCTTCTCTCGCTATTATTTTTACCGCACATGAAACTGGTTCCATGTCCCACAGGAGTGCAAGGAAAAAAAATATCTGGGGAATTAACTTGCCAAGGGGCAATCGGTGCCTCTCCCCGCGTGGCTCCTGCATGCATCGTTCCCTGGGCTGTTGTTCAAAAGTCCCCCCCCTCCAATCAGAAGAGTCATATTCCACTTAGCCGACCTCCCAGCAGCCACCTGCTACCTTTTAGCAAGTGGCTTCTAAAACAGATGTTGGGGGTTTCTCAAGACCATGCAAAGACAGCTGTGCATTTTCCCCTGTGCATTTTCCCTAAAGTTCGTAAAGATATATTTGACGAGGATTTGTTTGGCTGTTAACCATCAGCATCTTGAAGAACAGATTTTACTGTCCCCTCTCCCCTGCAACCTTGAGTTTGCGACTGACATCCAATGATTTCCCTAACAGGGCTGCCGGTGGCGGTGGAAGAGATATGCACATTACCAAGAGTGAACATGCATGTAAGTGTCTCAAAGAGAACTTTATGCCCCCCCCCCTTTCTAGCTATCCCCTCCTCTCCATAAGCATGCACACATCAACACACCATCTACGTACACATGCTGAGAGTAGCACAGAGTCTCTCTTTTCTCTGCAAGGCAATTGTGTCATGTTAGAAATAATAATAGTAATAGTAATAAAAGAAACAGACTTAGTACATAGTGTGCAAACAAATGCTTAGGCCCTGCTACGGTCTACAAAGTTTATGGCATAGGAGAGATGAAAAACAGTTTAAAGATTAGTGTAATCCACAATTTCCATTACAATGAGATGTTCTGGTTTTTCTTCTCCCTCTCGGCATTCCATCTGCTGCTCCAGAAAAACGCTCCCCAAGTGGTCCAAGCAGGCAGATGATCAGCTATGGAGATCATCAACAAGGGTTGGCCTCCAATCGGATGGAGATGTTGGGCCAGACGTAAGCTTCAGAGATGGGTGATGCAATGGAGCTGGGCTTCGGTGGGCAGGTTTTCAAGCATCGCCTGAAGAAACTCAAGGTTGCTTGTGGGAGTTGCTCATGTTCTGCAGGCAAAGAGAGAAAAGGAAGAAACTGTTGAGGCAGGAGGGTTCAAACCTGATGGGAAAGTACTTTAAGAAGTTCGACAGCAAGAGAAAAGCAAGGCATTCCCCCCGCTGCATGCAAATGGCAAAACCAACAACAGCCACAGCAAAAAACAGACAACAATAACAAAAAAACAAACAAACCATGGAGGTCATTGAAGAAATGTTATCACCATAGGGCAAAATGACCTCACAGAAGAAACAGCCACGTCCCAAGCCAGGGGTATGACCTCTTCCATCATCAAACCAGAGCTGGGGAAACTTACTTTGACTCCCAGAATCTCTCAGCCAGCAGGGCCATCGGCTGTGCTGGCCGGATAATTCTGAGAGGTGTACTCTAAAATAGTGTTTCCCAACTCTAGGTAACCCAGGTGTTCTTGGACTGCAACTCCCAGAAGCCTTCATCACCAGCTGTGCTGGCCGGGGAACACCTGGTTGACCCTAGGTTGGGAACCACTGCTCTAAAACAAGGAACAGTCCTCAGCTCTGATCAGACTTCCTCCTCTCCAAATTTGTTTATTCCATTTATAACCCACATTTCCCTAATAAACGTAAGACAATGTACATGGCTCCATCCCTCCCCATTTTATTTCCGCAACAACCAAGTGCTTGGATAAGCAAAGCTTACCCAACACGTTTCCCGGCCCAATGAATCCTAGTCTAATAAGCACCAGTATAGTCTTTGAATACTTGGTGTAAAGGCTGTGTCTTTGAGGGTTGCTTTTTTTAAAAAACTTGTCTTAATTTGAGCACAAACAGTAGGGAGATAGGTGATGAAGGAGAGGAGTCGTCATCTCCTGGTGTATGGTGCAAAATTAAAAATGAAACTGGAAGCAGCACCCAAACATTTCCGTAAAAGTTGTAGTGCTTTATTAAAATACTGTAAGCCGCCTTGGATCCTTCAGGTGAAAGGTGGCGTAGGAGTATTTTAAATAAAAGAGAATGGAATACTTCACTTAAACCAGATCTACACGTGAAAGGGAAGGAGGTGGAGGGATAATGGAATTGGCTGGAGCAGCTGACCCTACAAGGGTGGGATAACATTTCTGAATGCTCTTTTATGGGTTTCCCTTTCAATTCCTTGGGGGGGGGGGGGAAGCAAAATACACAGCTCCCTGCAACAGCCTGGAGTTGAGCTGCAATAGACTCTTCTTCATGGTGTGTGAACTGCCTACTTCTAGGACAGTTTTTCCACAACATGAGGCACACAAAAGAATGGATTCTCAGTCATCCAGGTGAGGTTATCTGGAAGTTGAGTCATGGCAACTGGGCTCCTTTCTTGTTTCGCTCCTCATCCAAGGAGCTTCTTCAGTCTGAGGAGAGTTGATAGGAGAACCCTGACATATCCTACAGGTTCATTTCACTTCCCCCTGGTCTGAATAGGCTCGTTAGAAGGACAAAGGACTGGGGGTGAGGGATAATGCCACTTCTGCAGTTCTGATCTTTCTGGGGTTGTTAACAGTGGTCCTTCTTGTGTGTGGTCCTGGGGACAGATGAAAGGATATCCCTGACCCCTAAACAGCCACTAAACAGGAGAATGGCTCAGCACAGGAGGGGCAAGGGCTCAGGACCACCATCTTCATTTGAAGGACAAAAGACACTCATTTGATGACCAAGATGTACTCATTTTGGACCGAGAAGATAGGTGGTTTGAGAGACGGGTCAGGGAAGCCATACATGTGCATATAGAAAATCCTTCACTCAACAGGGGTGGAGGCCTTAGATATAATCTGTCTCCTATTTATCACGCTGCCCTTTCATCCGTCCCTAGAAAGATCAGGACCACACACACCAGAAAGACCACTGTTAACAACCCTTAACGACCCATGGCAGTGGGTGGAGAAGGACTGCAGAAGTGGAATTATCCCTCACCCCCCAGTCCTTTGTCCTTCTAACGAGCCTATTCAGACCAGGGGAAAGTGAAACCAACATGGAGGATATATCAGGGATCTCCTACAACTCTCCTCAGACTGAAGAAGCTACTTGGATGAGTAGCAAAACATTTCAACCTAATAAGAAATAAGTCCGGTTGCTATGACTCAACTTCCAGAAAAGAATGGAACCTGCCACTTATAGCCTGAAAAGGTCCAATCTACTCTACCCCCTCATTCCACTAGATTCACAGCTTAGGAAGAAGAACTAGCTTTCCTGTTGCATGGGAGGAAGAAATCTGGGTCACTTTTAAAATTACACACATTCCATAAGAGAAACAGGTTAGTCCCAGGGCTACCATCGTTACCTAATTTTGCATCACTAAGTCACACTGGACAATACACATGGCATGGTGAAAGGGGTGAAAGACAAAGCACTATTTCCCTCACCTCCGTATGTTGCACTTAGCGTGCTTTGTTTTATGACCAGTCATTGGAAAGATACAAGTGCCTCATTTGCAAGACTCACAATGAAGCACATGTGCCTCAGTAAATCCCCTTGCGGAAGAGGAAAACAGGGTGATCGAGAAGACAGCATTCCCTTTACTATATAATTTCATGGCTAGATCCTTACATGTTAGTTACAGAGGCAGGCTTGGGGTGGGAAGAAAACTGAAAAATACAGCAGTCACCAGAAAGTAAATGCCACAGAAAGATCTCGGGATACAAAGCAACACTGGGTCACACTTAACATTTTCTAAGAATGATAGCAGTCTAGAGCAGGGAAGCCGCTTTGTTCCCACTCGTGTGTCATCAATAGTCACAAATGTGTTATCTCCCAGGAAAATTCCAGTTTTCACAAAGCTATGCAAGCACAAGGTGACAATACACCTCTCTGCCAACCCATGCAGGGAGGGAGGGAGGACAAATAGATTGAATCGCTCTTACTCCAGTGAGTCAAGGTTAGGGGGTAAGTACGACACGCAGAGCAGCAAACCATTTACCTTGGAAATATTAGTAAAGCAAAAAGTTTGAAAATGTGACAAACAGGCCGTCTTTCAGCATGAAAAGGGAAAAAAGAAAGAGGTGGTGAAGGAAGATGGATGGTTTGTGCTAGGTAGATCTCACAGAAATGGATTAAAGTGGAGGAGAGGGGGGACTCCCTGTGCCAGATCAGGTAGCAAGGTTTGTCAACAATAACGCTAGACACCAAACCGATAGAAGCTCCTTGGTCTCTTTCATATGCACTGTCTGTCCTGATCGAAACTTGGAAAACTGGGAATTACAATCCCAAGAATCCCACCAGCCAGCATGACCCTAAAGCAAAGACAGATCCCAGAAAGATTTCCAGACCACCTCCAGCAGCATTCTTACTCTCAAAAAAACAAAAAAAAAACCCCGAAGTGCTCATCCACACACTTCTTGTTTATTATTATTTTTCTAAATAGCAATCTCTGACCATTTCTGGGACTGGGAGAAAGAATACAGCCCAAAGCCCCACTGAGAGTGTTCACCTTGTCCTAAATCAGACTAAGTGATCAAACTAGCTTTTAAATATATATATATATATATTTTTAATGATGTAAGCCGTCTTTGGGTCCTTTTTAAGGAGGAAGGCGGAGTAAAAGGATTTTAAATAAATAAGTAATTGCAACAGAACCAAAGAGAAGCCATGACATTTGGCCTCTGGTGGCGTAAAGCACAAAGGGCAACAGAGAAGTGACAAAACCACATTTATCCTGTTTCGGATTCTTATAAATGACTCTGAAAGGGGAGCGTTAAGTCTTGGTTCTGAACCTCCCAAGGCACGGATGTTCTGTGCTGATAATTACCTCTCCCCTTTGACTTTTGTGATGATAAATGCTAAATGTCATTGAATCTTCTGCAGATTACTGATAAGGCTAAGAAAGAAAGATGTACGTGTCTCCATAATCCAGATGAGAGAGCCTTATGGCCTTCCAGATGTTGATTGGACTCCTCTCTTATCACTGGCCAGACTGGCCGTGGCAGATGAGCATCGGAGTGCAACCTCCTGAGAGCCACAGCTTCCCAGGACTATTATACTCCTTTATTCTCTGTTCTAACCTCAGATGCATGTCTTGGAGGCTATATGCAGAAAAGAATCAGTCATCTCAAACCTGATGTCTTCCAGAGACGTCAGACTAACATTGTCATTATTCTGAGCCCCCATGACTGATGGGGACCCATAGGGCAACCTCTGTGATCAAGAAGTAAATATCTACTCAAGTCAGACCATTTGTCATCCAGTTTGGCATCGCATGCCCTGACTCTGTGCCTTTTTGCCCTTTCCCCGATTCGGTCTTTTTTTATTTTCCCCAAACCTATTTGACACTATCTGGGAATGGAACCTGGGACTTTCTGCCTCTAAATCGCGCACTCTCGCACTGAGCTGCCAGCTTTCTGCTAGAAAACAAAACAGCAGGCAAGGCGGGGGGGGGGAGGAAACCAATGAGTGAGGTTTTTCCAGTTATTTAACAACTACTTTGCAGGCCCATCACATCCAGAAGCTGCACACGATAAAAGCTCAGTGTTGAATGTAGTTTCACAGCAGCAAAAGGAAAATCAAGACAGCCACAGGTGATAAAGAGGTGAACCCGTAAGAAGATACTTACAGGCAGGCCTTCCCCAGTAAAGGCTGTAAAGAGACAAAAGGGGGGGAAAAGAGAAAAAAATGGAAGAGAAATCAGTCATGATAGCAAAGCTGACTCATCACAGGTAATAGAAAGTCTCAAGAGAGAGAGAGAGAGGGTTAAATAAGATCTTATTGAAATAAGAGATTTCAATAAACATGAAGAAGACAGACTATGAGACATAAAGAAATACACTCCAGCGTCTACCTACTGAAAGATCACAAAGATGTCAGCCAATGGCCCCTAGTATCTCTAATTCCAACCAAGGAGGTGACCCAACAAGGGAGTGACAAGGCTAGACATTAGAGTTCACGGCTATCAGAAGTCTTCAAAGGGTCTTACTTTCCCTCTCGCTAGAGTCTGGTGACCACGTTTTTAATTAGGTGAGACTAATCAGACGCTGTACACCTTGGGCTTCCATTGGCTGCAGAGCTTTGACACAGACATGGGATGTACCACGTCAGCCAATATCCGAAAGCTCTCAGTCAGGAATCTCCCCAGCCCCATCAACAGGGGGGTGGCTGAATGCACCCATGTTCTTCTTCCAGAAAGCTCTTCTTATTCATCTCAGGGGTGCTGCCCAAACAGGGCACAGCAACACTGTGGAATTTACTGCCTCAGGATCTCATGATGGCTCCAAAACAGGATGGCTTTTAAAAGGGACCGGGGAAATTCACAGAGGCGAGGATAGCCATATATAGTCTCAGAGGCTGTACGTCTTTGCTATCAGTGGCTGGTGGATGTGTCCATGGACGACCGACCAACCTGGCCCTAGCATGAGAAGTACTCGTCTGCTTAGCTCCTGGTCTGCCAAGGTCAAAACACACCAGAGGCAACAAATCAGATATAGAAATTAAATTTCTTTCATAAAGGATCTAATCCGTTTTGGAAACCCTAGGACTGAGAACATGATGCTATGGTGTTGATAGTTTTGTCACCGGAACCGACTTAAAAATATGGAACAAAAGGCTCAAAGCAGAAGAACCACCCAACACATTGTTTTACCGCTCTTCTCGAAGGTTTGGAGGCAAGTATGAACCTAATCAAGTGGGACCATATAAACATGCCAATTCAAGGCAACTAATTCCACACAATTTATGCTCAAAACAGACATGGAGGCATTCTCAAACCTTGCTAGGCAGTGAAGGTGATAGAAACACTCTCTTCCTCTCAAAAAGAAACATAGAATCGTTGTAGGGTTGGAAGGGACCTTGGAGGTCTTCTAGCCCAGCCCCCTGCCCAAGGCAGGAGACCCCGTACCATCCCAGACCTCATACCATCCCGGACAGATGACTGTCCAATCATTTCTTGAAAACCTCCAGCGATGGGGCACCCACCACATCGGGAGGCAAGCTGTTCCACTGCTTAACGGTTCTCACCGTCAGGAAATTCCTCATTTCCAGGTTGGATCGCCCTCTGACGAGTTCCCACCCCTTGGTTCTTGTCCCACCCCCTCAGGCACAACAGAGAATCAATCGATGCCCTCTTCCCTGGGGCAACCCCTTCAGACCTTGGAAGACTGCCCTCATGTCTCATGTTCCTAAGGCTCGAAAAAAAGACCTAGCCTTAAAATATTATACACAGAATCTATAGATATTTTGTGGGAGGAGATGAGCGCCAAAAAGAGGGGGGAAATTTCAGAAGGATGTTAACGAGGATCTCTAAGAGTATCACCCTTTTTAAAAAAAAAAAAAGGCTTAAAGCAATGCAAAGGACACACCTATTGAGATTTAAAGCAAGGAAAGGTACGAACATGCAACGACACAAGGCACAACGCACAGCCTTTCACTACCACCACCACCACACACACAAAAGAAAACACCAACAAAAGAATGTAACCAACTTGTCCGGGCATCTGGGTGGGCACCTCCTGGGGCATACAGATGGGCAGGGCAGCAGAAGCGGCAGCAGCAGCCACATGCTCCTCAAAGCTGTTGATGCGAGGCTTTTTGGTGGGCTCTGGGCTCGCTAGAGGGGTAACGCTATTGCGCCTCATGAGGGTGTTAGGTCCCTTCTTTGCATCCTAAATTAGAGCAAGACAAAGATAAAATAATAATAATAAGGAAGAAGGCGAAAAGTTATGGGAAAAAAAGCAGTCAAAAAATACATGATGGGTTAATCGATCTGATGAACATACAAAAGGAAAAGAAAAAAAAGAGGCGAGGTCAGGAAACTGGGGGAAATCTCTTGAAAGGCTTCGAAAGAGTTTCTATAGCCTTCCCTCACAGGCATGTAAATGAAGAGACTCAACATGCTTAGTCAAGCAGTAAGGAAGGAAGGCTCCTTCGACTGGACCCCTTCTTAGGTGGGCCCTCTCAAAGAAGCCCATACACAGGCTGCTACCCTCGAAGAAACAGCTTCTCCGTCGAGAATGACAAACTTTCATCCGGTTACAAAGAACAAGCCCACCGTGCTGCAGAACCGCGAGTGAGAAGCCCTCGCCAAAGGAATCCCAGAAAGAAAATCTCGTCCACTTTTGCAGTCCTAGCACCCCTTCAAAACCAAGCAGGGCAACTTGGGGTTATCTACGGACAGCCTCTCCTTCAGCTCACCAGCCCACTTCTAGTTGGCAAGGGAGCGAGTAATATTAATCGTTTTAAAAGGAACATTAAAAATGGTAAAATCCTTTATGCATACATTCACACCCCTCCCCTTACAATATACCTAGCATGATCTCATTTTCCTCAGTTGGTAACACCTCACTGGAGTACAGGGGGCCCTAGAGTCAGCTTTCTAAAGCTTAACCAGAAATGGAACTGAGCAATACCACAAGGGAGGGAAGTCTACAATCCAACAGGACTTTGGGGGGGGGGGGGGATCTTGCTTCTAGAGGAAGATATCGGACTTCCACCGTTGACACGATTCAGCAGAACGTTAGGTTTTTTGAAGGCTAAACTATTACAACCACCACCATCCCTGTCTATTTCTCCTTGATGTTACTTCTCACAGTGGTACCCCAATATGAGGAGAAGGGATGACTTCAGAGTGGAAAGGCTGCAGGGAGGTGTGCCGAAAACCATTCAACACCCTTTCTGATGCCTGTAGTAGGCCCAAAAAGGACCTCCACCATTCCTTTCTACGGCAGAACTGTATTCAAAGAATTGGCCCTATTCATTAATATTAACAATCATAGAACTGCAGAGCTGTAAGGGATCCTATGGATCTCTGAGTCCAGCTCCTGTCAAGGAGGCACAAGTGGGGAATCGAACTCCCAACCTTTGGCTGCACAGCCAGAGACCCCTAAACCACCGAGCTATCTAGCAGTTTATCTCTTGCACAATATTAACACAGCACTATCCCCGGGCGGTTCAGCCGTTCCTCCTTCTTTATCAGTTTTGAACTTGAAGTCTGCAGGGATTCAAGCAGAATCACAGCACACGGAGCCCTGGACTTCAATCCTCTTCCATTCTTATTTCATAAGCAAGAGAGAGTCGGCACCTAGTGCCTCCCAGAAGCATCCATCGTTTAAGCAGGGAGATCCCTCTCACGGGGTTTCCACCGCTGTATCTAAATAAGCCACAAGAACCATCTCCAACTTCTCCTCCCAAGTCATCTGACAGGCAGACAGATTTCAATTACGGTGAATTTCAGTGATAGTGTAAATTTGGCAGGACTTGCCATTTGGATTACGTAATCGAATTCAAAGCAAAATCAAGAAACAAAAAGGTGTTGGCAAAAACCTTCTCATAATCACAGTGGCCTCGCTCTCAAAGATGGAGCAAGCCAAAGTCTGGGCTTTATCCTTAAAATTAGGGAGAGAGAGGCTTCTCTGACTGAATGCTTCTGCATACAAACAAAAATATTTCCTATACGCAGAAAGCTAGCAAGTTAGGAAAGAGAATAAGCAAGGATGGCTCTTTCTAACATGTCCAGTTTTCTCTACCTCCAACCGTCTTTCTTTTTTTTTGTATATGGCCACCTCCATGAGAGCAGAGCTCGGCTTCTTGAATATGTGGAACACTTTGGCCTCTGAGAAAAAAGCTAGGACAACTTTATTTCTTTAGTTATTTCCTACAGCACAACTACCAGCAGCAGCTCCACAATTATCTCCTTTCCAAAACAAACGGATTATCAGGAAGAAACACTGCTTACAAGAAGAGGGAATTGGTCTGTGAATGTTTTCCTAAAACAGACAGGCTTCCCCACGTTCTTCCAATCTAGACAGGACAGGCAGGGTCTCCTCACCTCTGGTCTGTCCCGGTGGGTGTTCACAGCTTCGACATTCAAAGAGATAGATTCAAATCTACAACCTTGCAGAAGGCCGAAGGGGGGGGAGGAGGGAATAAAAAGAAACAGAACACTGTAAAATAATTGATCCACAACATTTATTCAATCCTTTAAATAAACACCGACAAAAACTTTTTGATGCATTCTCTAGATTTTTTTAAAAAAAATCAATTTGATTAATTTTTGGAAGCGATGTACTCAGATCTAGAGAGGAAAACCGACATATGAAAACCAGGCGTCCCCTCTTCTCACATAAAGAGGTCTATTCAAGGACGGTGCCCATGGCAACAGCTGCAACATGCAGCACTTAACAAACAATGCTTTTCCGTCCATATGCAAAATCCACGGGGATTTCAAATCAACCAATCATTTGAGCGAAACTTGAACAATTTAAACCCCTAGAGATGTCTTTAATCAGGTTAAGAATCTCCCAAAGGACAAAAACAGATGAGTGCTTATCTGACCCAACCCCTTTTTATTGCCTGCCAGAGAAGGTACACTCTGTCTGGCTTTAGCAGGTGCAAAAGAGGTACAAACTCATTGGAGTGAGACCCTGGCCAAAGGGCGCTGGGCCAAGCCCTCCTCGGTCCTTACTGAAAATGAATTGACATGAAGTGGAAAAAATAACCAGGGCCCCGTCCTCAGTGCTAAATATCTACCGTAGCAAAAACAAGCGGAATGACCGATTTAAATTGAGCAAAAAGGAAAAATGAATGTACGTGCAGGTGCATGCCCCCATTTGCATAGATGCAGGTGTATAGGTAAAGGTAAAGGTTCCCCTTGACATTTAGTCCAGTCGTGTCCGACTCTAGGGCGTGGTGCTCATCCCCGTTTCCAAGCCGTAGAGCCAGCGTTTGTCCGAAGACCGTTTCCGTGGTCACGTGGCCAGTGCGACTTAGACACGGAACGCCGTGACCTTCCCACCGAGGTGGTACCTATTTATCTACTTGTATTTTTTACATGCTTTCGAATGGCTAGGTTGGCAGGAGCTGGGACAAGCGACGGGAGCTCACTCCGTCGCGTGGATTCGATCTTACGACGGCTGGTCTTCTGACCTTGCAGCCCAGAGGCTTCTGCCGTTTAACCCGCAGCGCCACCACGTCCCTTGATGCATGTGTATGCATCTATGCAAATTAAAATATTCTGTTGTTTCTGCCCAATTTTACTCTGCAAGATTAGTGTGACAATGCCTGCAATTGGGGGGGGGGGGGGGATGTGCTATGAAAAAAATGAAAGAGAGAGCGAGAGAAGTGGGGGGGGACGACTCACCATAGGCCACAGGGGTCAGCTTCAGCACTGTGTGGAGGGGACATTTCAAATAAGGCATTTCCTCTGAAAGAAAACAGAGAGGAGACAACTAAGCAGAGAAATCCATTGGACGGGCAGCTGCCCGTACTTAAGCCCTCGAGGCGTGCCAGACTACAATGGCCATCAACCCCAGCCATCTCAGATCTAGTTGGGAAAGGCGGTGTAGACTTGCAAACCCATCATGTCAGTTCCGTATATCACCACTACTCTTCTCAGTCCATTTTGCAGACCAAGCTGGTTCTGCCCTGGTCACCTCGCTCAAGACATAGGACTTATGTTTCCAGTTTGGATACTAGCCCAAAGATTACATTCATTTCTGAAGAGAACAACCCGCCGCTGGGATGTCTCAGCAAAATTTGATGTAAAACCCTAATTTCCTTGTCTGGTTGCCTTGGCAGTGCCACAATTCCTGCACCCCGTATCTGGATCTCACGCTGCCTAAAAGATCGCGGGTAGCCAGAAAGGAAAGATAAGCAGGATGGATGAAGGCCCTTGGCAGCAAACACAACTTCCAAAATGCCACCAACTAGCAAGGCCACCAGCCAGAGCTTTCTGGGAACAGGAGTTCACAAACGTAACTTCCCCAAGCGCTGGATCAAGCCATGGTTTGACAGAGCTCAGGAACAACACAATTAAGGGGCAAGACAGGAGGGAAATAGCTTACATTTATGAGACAGCAGATCAGTAAGTGCAACAAAACACCTCTCAAACATTTCCATTGATTAGCAACTGCCTTACTCATTCATGAGTCTGAGAAAGGCTTCTCCCCAAAGTTTAATTGCTTATTATTTAGAACAGAATCAAGAAGTTGGAAGGGGCCTCCAAGGCCATCGGGTCCAACCCTCTGCTCAGTGCAGGAATATAAAACAAAGGATCTGCCAGGTGGTTGTCTAAGTTTCTCTTGAAGGCCTCCAGTGTTGGAGTGCTCACTACCACCTCTTGAGGTCATGGGTTCCATTGTCGTACTGCTCTTAACAGTGAGGAAGTTTCTGCCTGGAACTCTGTCTCAGTACGTATCACTGCACCCCCTCGTCTTTTAAAATCCTTTTCAAAACTCATTATGTCCCCATCTGCATTCATCATTGCAGCCTCCTCCGATCTGATGATCTCTGTGCATGTGAAGCTACAACCCTCCTGGTCCCCAACCGAGCATGGCAAATGGCCAGGCTGGCGGGTGGATTCTGAGAGATGTCGTTGGAACAAGGAAGCTTTCTAAGCTTAGCCATTTCCTGGTTTGACAACCTACCCATTCATACTTTAAAATTCCCAGTTCCCAGTTTACATAAGTCCTACTGATTTCCGTAGAATTTGCTCGCCAGTGCTTAGGATGGCAGCCTCGGAGTTTAAAGGAGAGATGCTACACCAATACACAGAGACAAGGTCTGGACACGGAAAAGCTACCCACCAGCACTCTTGTCAAGGAAGTAGGCTAGGAGACACCTCATCACAGCCTGGTGACAGATGACAAGGACATTCTCCTGTCTTTCCAGCTCCATGATGACGGGTTCCAGGCGCTGCACCAAATCTTGGTAAGACTATGGGGGCAAAAAAAGAAAGCATGTGTAAAGATGAGAGACGGGCAGGAGAAAAACTCAAGTGTTGAAGTACATTATGAATATAGGCACTATGATGGCAAAGAATCTCATGGCCATGCTAGCTGGGGCATCTTAAGAAGAATTTTGAAGCATCATGAGGACTAGCATGATGTTTTACATGGCATAAGCTTTCATCGATGGTAACCCACTGCATCTGGAGAAGGGTGCCACTGTCCACAAAAGCTCATGCCAAACAAAATCTGCTAGTTCTTAAGGTGCCACAAAACTCCTGGCTGCCAGGAGTTGACTTAACTCATACAGCTACCCCACTGGAGGCAGATTGATCTAATGATTCTCTTGAAGTTGGCTATGCCAAAATTAGTGATTTGGGGCAGGCCACAAGCCAAGGATGAATCGCGACCAAGGAAAGCAGCTGGAAGAGGAGGTTTTTACAAAATGGAATGCTAGGACAGCAAGCTGAGATGAGGAAACTGCAGGACTCCAAGCTAAGCAGTCTCAAGAATCAGTATAAAATCAAATACACCCAATACCTTCCACCAGCAACTGGTGTTCAACAATAAATCTGAAATTTACCAAACTCACACACACACATACACACGGTGTGGGCTGATAAAGTTTCCTGGAGACCACTCAAGTTCTTTCAGTTTTTTCCATATGCATGCCTATGGAAACTGGAAAGATTTTTTTTCTTTATGTTGAGAAACAAGCTTTGTGTGATCAAGAGGGGGAACCCATCTTGTTATAAAACCTGTCTCTGTTTCCCCATCTCAATAAAAAGGTCCATTTAATGGACTCTGGTCTAACACACCTTCTTTGGGGCAAGGAGCTGGTTTTGACTCTGGTCTACCTCTTATAAACCCCCCAGGAGAGTGCACTGCGGTACATGAATCAAACAAATAAATGGTGTTTCCACTTGTCTGTGTTGAGATGCTTGTTTTTTAAGCTATCCACCTTCCCCCGGTCATACCTCTCCAGATGGATAGCGGTAATAATATTTGTCTTGATCACGTAAGGCAAATTCTTCAGGGTGCCTCTCCTTGATTTCTTCATAGGTCATCTCTTCACACACACCCTGCAATGGAGAGAATATTCCTGTTGTTATAATGGCCAGTTTATGCAGGAGGCAGTTATCCAACCATCTCAGACTCCTTGAACAGTTTATACCCCACATCACACAAAAGGATGCTAGCCAGGTGGGCTCCTTAAATGCTCCAGTAAATGGAAACAGGGCATTTATCTTGCAAAGAGGTAGACCATGCATGATATGTTTGCAAGCTCCTAAGTGGAGAGATAGCTAGGACAGGTTCAGAGCATCTAACACACGTTGACTTAAAGTGGAAGAGGACAACTTTCTGTGGCCTTCCAGATGTTTTTGAACTGCAACTCCCACGATCTTTCAATCATGGCTAAGCTGGCTAGGGCCGTTGAGTTGTAGAGCAAGAACATCTAGAAAGCCGTAGTTGTCCACCTGATTTAACAGAACAGAAGCCTATTGTAACTAAGGTTAGAAATTTTACTTTTCTGGACTACATGTCCCAGAAGCCTCTAGCCTTATACAGCCATTATTTCCAATGCCCACTTATTAACATAGGCCAATTTAAATGAGATTTCATTACAGCTCATGTTCTTTGGATTATGCATGGGATTATACCAAGATCCACTGAAAGCCTAGGATTTACAGTGGCTCAGATAATTCTGGAAATGCTAGATCAAAAATGCAAGGTTTCACATCTCTCTTTTTGGTGTTACTGGATTTTTTTATCTTGTTGTCTGCAGTTTTCTTCCACCTCCAGGAACCCTCTGGGGATCGGGGGATTGGACCACTTCTCAGCAAAAGCACAGCACTAAACCCAAAAGCCAGGGAAGGAGCTTACTTACAGCATCAATTTCGTTCAATGCTTTCCACTGCTCATAGGGTAGCCCCAGTGCTTCTGCGGTCTGGATGGTCCTCTTTAGCTGGCTGGTCCAGACTTTGAGGTCCTTGAGGTTCTGCTCCTGGACAAAATGTTTCAGTGCAATGGAGAACTAAAAAGGAAAAGAAGAGGATCACAATGAAAATAATGGTTTGTGCCTTTGTTAGACCCCTCTCTCGTCTCACAGCCAGAATTGCATGGGGAAAAGGGACAGAGAGTGAGATGAAGGGGAAATACATCGGCACGCAGCAGTACCGAAGCCACCACAGAAAGAAACAGAGTTGACACAGGTCCTAGTCAGCTGTTATAAAGTCCAGAATCTCAAGGCAGTTATGGCTTTGTGGATACAAAGCATTGCCAACTCTGAAGAGTTTTCTTGCTCGCTGTAGATTCTACCTGTGAGCACGCAAAGTGGGAAATTTGAGTTCTTGCTTGTATGTAGGGCACACCTCCAAGAAGGACCCCCATCTCCAGACTCATCACTGCTCATGTTAGCGAAGTGCCAAAGCAGGCAGTGGGGTCTGGCCTCTCGGTTGGGGTTTCAGAACTACTGAGCAGGGTGACAGCTATTAACAAAAGACCCCACCAACTCTCTTGGAAGTTCTCTAAGATCCAAATCAGGCCATTACAAGGAGCTTTGTTCTCCCTCCTTATGCCATAAAAAGGGAGCCATTCTTATGATCATGCACAAACATTCTAGCAGCTTTGGAAAAGGTCTTTCAGGGCCTTCAGAATGACCCCCTCTCTTCCCTCACAAAAGCATCTCTTTTTTTGTTTGGATCTCCCACATCTAAAATACATCAGAATAAAGCCTGCTAGCCTCATGTAGATTTTGAAGAACAGAATGGACCAGGTCTAGGGAAAGGCTAATGAAATCTGAAGAGCCGTTTTGTTACAATACAAAAACACCAGCGATATATCCCTGTGCGCGTACTTTAACAACCGAATCCCATGTGTGTTCACACAGAAATAAAGGTCAAAGTGCTCCATACGGCTTACTTCCAGGTAAGCACACACACAACTTGCAACCACATCATAATTTAAAAGTCATGTCTCTCAATTCCAGGAGACAGGGTTCATTCCGACCCTTACTTTCTTTCCTCTGCTGGATAGCCCCGAGTCTCCTCCGATCTTCCCTTTGAGGTTGGATTCACTTTCACCGTGTCGACACAAGTAAATGGTGCGAGGCTGGACGTGGATATTCATCAAATAGTACACAATTCGGCTCTGGATGTGGTCTTGGACCCGGTTCACGAGGTACCGCCGACCAACATCAATCACCTTGATAAGCGAGAGCTCTCTAGAGAGGAGAAAAAGTGGATCAGAACCATCTGCTCCCAAAGAGAGTGGGAGCGGGGGGGGGGGGGGGCAGAGAAAACACGAAGAAGCAACCGCGTCCAAAACCAAACCCCACAAAATGAACAGAGCAGCTGTAGAAGTATTTGGCAGCTGTTCCGAGTGTATTAGGCTGAATATGACACATTTCCTCCTAAATTTTCAAGAACAAATGTTGAGGGCAAGGTGTGATTAGTCCTACCAGATTTCAACAGGATCTGAACCGTGCCATCAGGTGGTTGAAGGAGCACCTTTTCTTACCTCTCTGGTTTTGTGGACTCAGGTGGCATAACTCGCTTTACCTGAGGAGTGCAGGTAGATATGCCACACCGAGCCCAATCCTTCCTGCCAGCTAGCTTATGGAAACAGTTCAACATTCAAAGTTTCTTGTTTTAAGCTTCCGTACAGTCTAAAGTGAGTGCCTTGGCACATACTTTCTATACACCTAAGTAACTTCAGAAGGAACTATTTACCAAAACTGTGTGTGTTGCCCAAAGCTAGAAAAATTGGTTTGTTGGTTTGTTTTGCCAGAACTAGAAACACATTTCTTTTGACTTTAAGAGAGATCCCAAAAGCAGCAAAATGAGAAGAATGTAGAGAAGTGTCTTTTAAGCAATTTGCAACCTAGTTTGGGATGCCTAAGGGGGAAAAAAAAAACAGTTTCCTCACCTGTCATAATCATCTGGATCAAGAGGCTGGTAGCTAGACTGATAGCAGCTGATTCTCTTCATAAAATCTTCCATAGCATCAGTTGAATTGCAGTCCTTATAATCTGGACTGGACAACTTGACTTCCTAAATCAGTACAACAAAGAAAAAGTAGCGTTGGCGTAAGAACTGGCATAAAACCTAGACAATTTTGCTGCTGTGACAGCGGAGTCTGATTCAGACTGCTGCGCTGCTTCAACATGACCGTCGTCAGGGTGCGACTTCTCCAAAAATTCCCTCGATTGCTCCCTCTTTAACAAATATGAAGAGCATGATTGAAACAGCCTGTTCAAAAGAGCTGTAGTGCCCATCACCAAGAGCCACTTTTAACAGGATGAAAGAAAAGGGAAATTAGCAACCATGCAGAAGACCTTGCACAGTTGCCGGTTCAGGTCTCCGTAGAAATCAGCGTCAGTCTAAATCCTTTAAAAGATTGTGTCTCAGTGGGCAGGGGAGAGGAAAGGAGTGAAATCAGTATGAATTAACCCTCGGCCAGAGCTTGTAGGCAAAGAATTACAACTAAAACACCTGTAATGAGTTACTGGGGAAAATGCGAGTGCAACTAAGTTACAGATAAAAAAATATATAATTACAAATGCATTTCAGAAATAATGGGGACAACGTTATTTACTGGTGAAACTATTATTTCCCAGTTATTTTTTAAAGTTACTGTTTCTAAGTAACTTTCTCTCTTAGCTTGCTCTTTCTAAGACTCAACAAGATCCTTGACGGGAAGTGGCAGTTTTTGTGCTTACCATAATATTAGTAGCAACCACAGATGGGTCATTGCAGACAGATTCTATGAAAAACACCTGGGGGAAACAGAAAGAAAGACATTTTTGAAGCAAGACTATGTCCGAACCTACGTTGAATGTCAAGTCAGAGGATGAATCCATCTACCACTCTATTCCAACGGTTATCCGTTCTCAGAGATCTCAGGATAAAAACGGTCTATCCTAGCCCTGATACTCTGAGAAGCCAGGGATTGATCCTGGAACATTCTGCATGCAAAGCACACCATAGCGTTTTGTGCAACGTCTACCACCCCTGAGCTAAGGCTTCCCAACTGTGCCGTTTCACAGATCTTGAGAGACATGTGCTTTTAGACTACATCTCTTAGAATTCTGCAGGTCTCTCAGTCGGGCTGGCCATGACCACCGTGACGTTGTGTTCCAAATATGACTTTTCCAACCTCTGCAGTGCCTGAGCAGATGGTTTCTAACCCATGTGTTTCAAAGAAAGCTAGAAAAATGAAATTCAAAATCGCAAGAGAGCTATAGCTAGAGCATGACACTGGGCAGAGAGAGGGAGGGAGGAAAGTTTAAGAATTATAATCTACATTTATTTTTGGCAGAAATGAAAGGGAGGAGAACAAAACGGGTTTTAAAATTTGCCGAAGTCACAGAAATTTCCAGCTCTAACCCTATAACAGAAATGTCCATTTCAACTCCTCTTTCCGTTAACTCTGATAAAGGCTTGTCAAATTACACGGCTAGAAAGTTTTTACTCACTTTAAATCCATTTTCTTTGGCAAAATGCAAGATCATTGACCTTCTCTCTCGGGTTGTGTTTGTAGCATCAAAAACCTTTTTGGAAAAAGAAAAAACGAGAGATTTAATTTTAAGAAAAAGTGCAGGGGGGGAGGAACTTGGGTTGTTCTTCCCAAGGAAGAGTCAGGATCAACAGAGAACCACCCATCAATTTCAGATGGACCATCTGGTGAGCAATCTCTTGCAAAGAGCATTTCGCTTTAGAACGCCTCTTGACGCCAATTTAAAAAAAAAAACGAAAAAACTTCTCGGACTACAACTTCCAGAATCCCCTACAGTTTCTGGGAACTATAATCCAGAAAGCTAATTTTTCTCAGCCATGATGCAAGGCAGGTTATTTGCCCTTCCAGCCCTGGACCGTTCTTAAATGGCAGCCACTCCCCAAGATCGTAAGCAGACCTAGCACCTCTTGCTACATTATCCTTTAAAATAAAATTTAAAAAACAAACCAACCTGGAGGATGCCGTTGCTTGAACCCGAGACCTTCCCTTTGAGAAAGCATTCACTCTACCATTAAACAACGGCTTATCCTCCTTCTTGCATTTTAGCCAGGGTGCAGGAACTGAAGTATGTTTAGTAATCTTTGTGGTTCAGAGATTCTGAGCTTGGTCTCTTATGAATTTGCTAACATGGTGGTGGACATATTAAGAAAAAGAAAGGGGTAGCCAGACTAAGCGTCAGCTGACCCCTGAGCTAGAGAGTGGCCTGAACAAGCCCCCTTTTTGCTGGAGACCAGCTGTGCAGCCAGAGGCTAAACCAAGGAGCTGCCTCCAAGCTGTGAGATCTGACCATAAAAGGCCCTTAGATTGGATATTTTTTAAAGTGCCACTCACCGCAATCTGACCATCTTCTTCAGTCAAGTACAGCTTGACATCTCTCAGGGCAGCTAAGGCACATTGCCTGCAGAACAGGAAAAGCAGGTTAAGAATATTTTGGATCATACTGTGAGTAGAATCCCAAAAGCCATTTAGTCCCAAACACAGTGCCAAACCCCTAACTAAACAGATAATTAATCCACTAGGTTCCTAAAGGCCTTTTTCCTTGGCCCTGCCAAGAATCAATCCGGACCTGGTGGGTGCCTGCGCTGCAGGAAGTTGTTTGAACGATGAAAATCTGTAGATGGCACAAAACTAATCAGATTCCAAATGATTGTATATGCTATGGGAGGATCTGCCAGAACTGCTAGCCAAAGAAGGCAGTCAGGCCCTTAAAAGTCTAGAGGAAATAATTCTGAAAAATTATCCCCAACCCTGAGGACTAGTATCTTACTTAGCCAGTAAATGCGCACGAGATCAAATTCTAAGACAGTTCAGTCCCAGATTTCAGATGAAGTGCTGACAAAACAATCACATCATACCTAAATCATTCATCTCCCAAATCCCTCAAATTTATTGCATGTCTCTAACGTGACAAAAAGTCACAAGCAGCCTATAAGTCACCTCTGCTATAGACTACTCTTTGCTAGGAAAACATATTTACTAGTAACTTCCTCAACTCCTCCAGAGCAGCTTAAGTAGTTAGAGGACGCTATTTGTTCTTGCTTAAAAAAATCAACTGGAACTGGTTAAAACCAAACAATGCTTCCCTTTAGAAATGGTGGCTTTTAAGCTCCCCCACATCAAATACTCTGATGCTCTAGAGTTTAATAAAAGGAACTGCTAGATGTGGCCCAAAGGAAAATACTGATTTTAGAAGGATGGGTGGCTGTCAGAATACTATTCTTAATTCTTCTTTTATTTAATGCATTTATATTTTGCCTTTTCCCCCGAACTAATATACTGCGGGGTACCGAAATCTCCCCCCTCCCCACTTTATTTTCACAACCACCTTGTAAGGTAGGTCAGGTAAGTGACTGGCCCAAGGTCATCCACGAGTTTCACAGCCAAATGGGAATCTGAAGACGAGGTCCCACTACAAGACTCTATATTATACTACGCAGGATACCAAAGCCCACTGGTTGTCCTCTTTTACCAGCAGTAGCCAGGAGAGAGCGTAGGGTTAAGGAATCTATTCCATGGCTATTTTCAAGGTTTAAGCCAACACTGACTGTACATTCATGGAAAAAGCCAGATTTTCAGAAGGACTACTGCCATTCTGGATTCTGGACCTAGTGATCTACAAGAGCGATGACCATTTTTTGATAGAATCAAGCTAGAATCAAGATTTACTGGAACCTAGCCAATTACAGACATGTGCGTCGTTTGTGTCTCCGCCATGCTGTTTGTCACGTAAATATCACGCCGAGTACTGGACAGATTAACTGGAAGAGCATCTCCACTTGGAGAGCAAAAAGAACAAAATCAGAGACTCTGTCCAGGGGCATTCTGGAGGAGAGTCACACTTACTTGCGAACTTTCATGGCTTCCTCATTATCGGGACGAAAAAAGTCATAGGAACTGTAATGTTTCACGGCCTCCCGACGATACTCGCCAACGTTGAACACTGCAAGGGAAGAAATGGGGAAGTCAAGGCCAGAGGTTTTTTTTTTTGGGGGGGGGGGGTCAGCCCAGAAAGACATGCAAGCAAGTGACGTTTAATGAGCTTTCCATGCAAAGAGCAAGGTGTGTGTATTCTACCAGGCATGGCAGACCTGTTAGCAGCAACTTGGTGATGCGACTCCTGTGAGCTGGGACCCCTTGCAAGGCAGCTGGAAATGCTTTCGTAAAACCAAGTACAGTGGTGCCTTGACTTACGAACTTAATCCGTCCCAGAAGATGTTTGTAAGTCAAAATGTTCGTAAGTCAAATCAGCATTTCCCATAGGAATGCATTGAAAACCGATTAATCTGTTCCAGCTGTTTTTTTGTTCTTATGTCGAGGCGCCGTTTGTAAGTCAAAGCATTAGTTCCCATAGGAACTAATGCAAAACCGGTTAATCCGTCCTCTACCACTAGGGGGAGAATTATTATTTTTTTAACCTAAGATGACTTAGGTTAAAAAAAAAAGGGCAGGAAAGGAGGGAGGGAGGGAATGAACACCTTTTAAACAGAACACCTTTAAAACCAAGCAGCTTTAAACCAAACCAAGCACCTTTAAACCAATTTTTACATTTTAAAATTACAGTACCAGGCAGTCCAAAATCCATTTCCCGCTTTCCCCGCAGTTTTTTTTTTGTTTGTAAGTAAAAACATTCGTACGTCGGGGTGTTCGTAAGTCAAGGCACCACTGTACAAATGTTTATGTTCCTCCAGAAGGTTGTTGTGCACAAGTAAATTATACCGGTAGGCAAAAGCTTTTTTTTTTATGGTTTTTGTTATGAGTTTTAATATTTCTATTTGTGTTTTCTATTTTATGAGATTGTAACCTGCCGAGAGTAGTGCTATGACAGTAATGGGAGCAGGATACAAATTGAATGAATGAATGAATGAATGAATGAACGAACGAACGAATGAATGAACGAACGAATGAATAACTAGAGATGGGCACAAACTGCTGGTTTGAGTTAGTTCTAGGAACTTAGCTTTCAAGGAATTATTCCTGAAGATGCCATGTATATAAACACATTTCCAAAGAATCCATCATCCCTATATCCCTCTAAAGTTGGACCTCACAGGTTCATCTATTAAGCTATTGACCGTCATGGAAGTATGGACTTCACAACCATCTGAGAATCTGTTCGAAGCCGTCTTTGGGCCTTTGGTTTTACGGGGATGAAGTAGCCCAGAGCCTTACCTTTTGTGGGGACACCAATCCAATTGAGGGTAGCGTGTGAGCTTCTTGGAAATATAGGTCTTCCCACGGGCTGGAAGGCCGACCATCACAATCACAGTGGGAGAATTTGTAAGCTGCGGACCACATGCTGTAGAGCAAGGAAGACAACAAGAAAGTGGCAGTGAAGACAACTCAGACTCACCTTGGCAGTTTTGATACTACATTATACAACTAGGCAAGTGGCTGGCCACAGAGAACTGGAGAAGGATCAAAGACAAGAGGTTAATCTATAAACTAGGAAGACTCTTAACTCAAACCTTCCCACTCTTTGTGGTCATAACACAGCCTCTCTCTCTCATGCTCAGCTTCATTAACTATGGCATAAGAAAAACAGTACCTGATTACAGAACTGTAAGAACTATCAAGTTAATGTACGTAAAGTATTTCAAACAATGACAAAGCACTGCAAATGCTATGATTATAAGCTCGGCCATTCCAAAAACCAAGGGATGAAGGAGAAAATGCCTATGTTCCAAACTGGCATACATCAGCCTTTCCATCTAGCCTTGAGAGGTAAGAGACTAGACATTTAAAACCACGAATTTGCAAAAACCTTTTGATTCGTCATCGCAACGAGCATCTGCCAGGCAGAGCAGATAGCTGTAGGGGCAACGGGTAGCCAAGGTTTATGTACATATGCAAGTCTATGTCATTTGTTTTTTCTCTCTTGGCATCTGATGCAAAAGTCAGCATCCTAAGGCTTACAGCAAGTTTCTAGCCGGAAAATATAGTCCAAAAAGTAACCCTAAAATATCCCTTCTCTTTCCGTGGCCACTCTCCCCAGCTGTCGCTCAACAGAGCAAAACCTTTGTAGAAACAACACTCATTCTTCTCCCTTCATTGCAACACTCATGCACCGGGCATGAGAGGGTTCTGTAACCCTCTAAGCGCCATCCTACCTACCACATCCCCATGGCAACAACAAGCAAACACCTTGCAAAGCATTCAGATGGAAACATGAGGGGCAGAGAATCTGCCGGGTTGCCTTCGCTGCTGCGGGAGGCAGACAGTTCAGAAAAATGAAGCATGGTAAGCTACTGGCACCGAGTCCCTGCAGGAGTTTTGGAGTGGAAGGAACAACACCATCAAGGCTTCTTGAATTCCAAGCATCTTTGGCAAGAGGCTTTTCTTGGGAACAAGGTGTGCCAGACACCAAACAAAAACGTAACCACACAAAGATAAGAGATAAGAACATATCAAGGAACTAAATGCATCCTTCTGAAACCACACTGGAAAAGGGGAAATCCAATGACAGGAGGTGATGTTTCAAGCACCAATCTATGGCTCTGTTACCTTAAAACACTGAGAGAAGAGAAAGAGTGTGATGAATTTTCTCTAAGGAGAGATGGCTTCAAATTGCCGTTCAGCCACCAGCAACATCAGGCAAAAGCATTCGCTAGGATCGAAAGCAAGTTTGGAGGCAGGTTGGAACTACAATCGTACCTCGGTTTACGAACGCCTCGGTTAACGTAATTTTCGGTTTACGAATTCTCGGTTTATTCCTATGGGAAACCGCGTTTCGGTTTGCAAATTTTTCGCATTATGAAACGTCCCAGAGAACGCTTTCAATTCGTAAACCAAGGGACGCCTGTACAGAAGTAAACACAGCTTTGGACCGTAAGTCAGATCACATGCTTGTATGCCTGTATGTTTCACAGACTGAATTACACTTTTTTGGATATTCACCCAGCATACAGACAGAAAGCTTCAGAGAACAGACAAAAAAAAAATGGGGCTCTTCACAAATCTCTCAAGTTATTCTTCTTGAAACGGTTATATTAAAAACTGTTCTATAAAGCTGTGCTGATCTTCAAGTGGACGCTCCAAATGTAGTTATTGCTAAATAAATATAAAAGCTGTAGTTATGGCTTTAGTGAAGTCCTGAATCAGGCAGGTGGAGTTGCTATGATGACAAAAACAAGCAGAATGTATTTAATCACCTTATTTTTAGCCTCATAGAATTAAGCAACCTGTTTAACTATAGCATTTAAATTTGGCTACTGCAAACTAGCTCAGAACAATGGAAGACAACATGTTGTTTTAGGGGCGGAAAGGTGAATCCCAGTGCTTGAGGTAACTGCCTGTAAGAAGCTTCTTGAAATGAATAAAAACGTATCAGAGCAATACGGTGCATAAAACTAATGATGATGATGCCGTTTCTATGGATGAACAGAAAACAATTGTTCACTATTGCATCCAGGCGATAAAGTACCTACAAACTAAGATTAGAGACCAACCCCAAACCACCAAGAAGGTGTTGCCATCATCACCGCTGTTCCTGTTTTCCAAGTCTTTGGAGGAAATGTCCATTTATGTCTGCGAATATTTGAATGAAGCAGCTCTCATTTATTTCTCTGTTAGTCAAATCAGGCATTTATGCAAAGCATGGCACACTATCCAAAGGCATCTTTCAAGGGACTCGGAGGCTAGCTTCCTTCCTTCCCGACTTGCGAGGGACAAGCTGGAACACCAACGTGAGCGTGGCTGACCAACATTAAACAGAAATGCAAAAAAACAGGCTGGCGTTCCAGTCACTGGCATCGGGTGATCTTCCCTGCCTGTATGGGGTGCAAAGATGAACCTACAAGAACTTGAAAGCACAATCATGTATCAGATCATGCTGCAGAACAACTGTGGTCTTCGCTTTCTTTCGTTTTTGTGCCCACAACAACTGCCACATGGGAGCTGGGGACAAGAGCGTAAGACAGGCTTAATTCAATTGTTCCTCTTCCAAGACATAGATACACACATTTCTGGCCCTGTGCATGTGCCATTTAAATATTACTCGAGTACCTGTATGTTTCTGCTTCCATGAGCACTTCATTCTTGTCACAATTCTGATTTTTAAATTTCAGTCAGTCTCTGACCACTGGGAAAAAAATACAGATGTATTTCCTTTCAAAGGATACTAAGTCCCAGGGCACCCTATATTTTTGAAAGTCCTTTTCAAAATGGTTTATGCTTGCCTTGAGCCAGCAGTGAGATATTCTGCTGCATACATATGCAAAAGAAGAACACAAGCAAAACATGAATGAAGATGTTATGCAGGCAGGAGAGGGTACAAAATACAATGAGGAAAGTAAGATTTGTGAAGTGTCAGTAGGAAGGGAGGGAGGGAGGGAGGAAGGAAATGCTGATGATGGATAGAAGGAAGGAAGGAAGGAAATGCTGATGATGGATAGAAGGAAGGAAGGAAGGAAAAAATAAAAACGGAAGGAAGGAAATGCTGATGATGGATAGAAGGAAGGAAGGAAGGAAGGAAGGAAGGAAGGAAGGAAGGAAGGAAGGAAGGAAGGAAGGAAGGAAGGAAGGAAGGAAGGAAGGAAGGAAGGAAGTAAATGCTGATGATGGATAGAAGGAAGGAAGGAAGGAAGGAAGGAAGGAAGGAAGGAAGGAAGGAAGGAAGGAAGGAAGGAAGGAAGGAAGGAAGGAAGGAAGGAAGGAAGGAAGGAAGGAAAAAATAAAAACGGAAGGAAGGAAGGAAGGAAGGAAGGAAGTCTTAGCATGTCTTCTTTTTTGGGAGAAGGCAACATATGAACTCCTGTGCTAATGTGATACAACAGTGGAGTGTTTAAATAATATCACAAGTCACTGAACAGTAGAGATTGCGCTATCAGTTGACTTTGACAGCCAAATTGTCAGTTGGCAGATGAAACTGTCATTTGGTGAACGGGCTAGCTAATTAGAACAAAAGCAGAAAAACTCCTGGGCAGATATACGGCTGGATGGGTAGGAGAATGGGCAGACAGACACAAAAGGTATGCACAAAGGCAATCCATGTAAAGCTGACACACATAACTCTCTTAACTCCCCTCTCATCCCTCTTTCCCTCCCTCCCTCTCCAGCTCATACATCGCTGGCCATTCAGCCAGCCAGCAGTTGGCACCGTCGCGGCTTGGCGATCCGACGTGGGAGACGTGCAATTTGACAGAAAATGAATGGATCGCCGCCACCGCCGTGAGGAATTCTGACTCAGGCAACCTGCCACTCTCTCCGGTAGGAGGAGGAGGAGGAGCGAAGGAGGAGGTATCTATCACCAGCCAGACACACACAAAGCCAGGAGGATCCCCAGCCCGTCAAGCATCTGATGCTTTTAGAAGTCATTCCCGCTTTCCTCCTCCCCCACCCAATGGGATTTCATTCTACTTGCATCAGAAAAGAAACCCTAGCAAGAGCCTGAATACATCTTGCTCTCAGTTACTACCAGCCTGCCTCCTCTTTATCTGGAACACGAACTTTGTTTTCTCGGCAAAGCAGTAGCCAGCGGGATAAAATCAGAGGGAGTTTACTAACAGATTCTGATCAACCGACACAAATACACACAAAGAAACATCCAGATTTTGCTCAAACACAAAAGAAGTCTCTCCTTCTGCCCTGATGAAATTGCTCCATCAATCCCTAACAGAACCAGATAAAAATGCTTAATTAAAAACAAACTGACCAAGATTCACTCCTAATGGTCATGCTGGTTCTCAAAGCAAGGAAGAACTAAGGCAACAGGACTTAAACCGTCACCGATATATCCCTTTCTCTTTAAAACATCTGGTCATCCAATGAAGAATGCTGTTTCGAAAGCTCACGGAAAAATATTTTGAAAAACGCATCCACCAAAAGATGTCTACCATCCATACCTCTATGAGCCCCATTCCAAAATTCTTTCTTTCAAGACTCTCAAATGGAAGTATTCTATCCATTCTGTTTTGAGTTTCATATACAAACAATGCACACATGTCAGGCACACACATCTGCATATGTAAATAAAATAATCTTGAAGACCCTAGCAGAAGCATCCATTAAGGCAGAAAATATGCTCCCCAGTCAGCAATCTTCATTAAAACTAATACAGACAGACTACATATATTTCTCGAGAAACAGTCTAGCACCTCTGCAGGAAGAAGTACCATGAAATAAATGGGACCCACATCACAGTAGCCATGTTTCTATCTGGGGTGTAAAGCATCTGGAGAACAGTTTAGCTTGATCAGACTTTCCTGTGGCCAAACACTCCATATAAAAGAATTAACCAATTTCCAAAGAGATTTTTGGCCTCTTATAAACTTTCATGAACTATAGTCCGCATTTTCAGATGCATGGAGTGTAGTCACAGTTGTTGCATTCTGCTGTGTTGCATTTGACTAATGGTAACCCTAAGAGGAGTTCCAGGGTATGTGAGGTATTTGAATACTTTTACCAGTGCCACTCCTCCCGGCAGATGTTGATGGTCAAGGAGGGAACTGAACCTAGGTCTCCGGAGTCCTAGCCAATTAGGACCCACTACCCCACACTACCGGCTTGCAGCCTCTATGGACAGACAGAAATATCTGTCAATCAAAGCTACATTATGACCAGAACGCTACTGAGACATGCACAGGTTGTCACATCTACCTGTAGTTAACTTTATACAACACTAGTGTGCACTTCTGACATATGCCTGGCCATCCACCCCACTACGTAATCACAATGCATCCCAACACCCCATCAATGAGCTGCAATTAGCCATGGCAAGTTACTAAAATTTCACACGGACACCCACAGGATTCTACCAACACCCCATCAATGAGCTGCAATTAGCCATGGCAAGTTACTAAAACTTCACACGGACACCCACAGGATTCTACCAACACCCCATCAATGAGCTGCAATTAGCCATGGCAAGTTACTAAAATTTCACACGGACATCCACAGGATTCTACCAACACCCCATCAATGAGCTGCAATTAGCCATGGCAAGTTACTAAAATTTCACACAGACATCCACAGGATTCTACCAACACCCCATCAATGAGCTGCAATTAGCCATGGCAAGTTACTAAAATTTCACACGGACACCCACAGGATTCTACCAACACCCCATCAATGAGCTGCAATTAGCCATGGCAAATTACTAAAACTTCACACGGACACCCACAGGATTCTACCAACACCCCATCAATGAGCTGCAATTAGCCATGGCAAGTTACTAAAATTTCACACGGACATCCACAGGATTCTACCAACACCCCATCAATGAGCTGCAATTAGCCATGGCAAGTTACTAAAACTTCACACAGACACCCACAGAATTCTAGCCTTAAGCATCTGAAAAAGAGGGGACATAGCCCATGAAAGAATATGCCAAATAACAGTGGCACTTAGCATCCACTATGGTTTATTCACTTACTTATTAAATGCATACCCTCCCCATCTACGGGCAAGCCACTCCTCCAGGCAGCTACAAAAGCAATTAACACATGTGCACAAAAACAGCAATTGAAGCAAGAGGCATACAAAAACAAAAGCCATCCAAACGGTTGATGGAGGGGAAGGTGGTTGATGGAGGGGAAGGTATGGCAGCCACCGGCAGGCTGAGTCAGTGATGACAGCCTGCGGCCACATCCTCTTTCTGTCACCCTCTCTCACATGCGCATACTCAAATGTAGAGTGCACATACAAATGCAAATGTAGAGTGATGAGTCAAGCAGGATGGGAACACAGATGGACCTCCAGAAATGAGTCACGCCAGAAGGGAGCTGGCTAAGCCTAAATTGGAGGTGCTCCTCTGCGCCAACGGACTACCTCTCCCTGCTTGTTTTTCAGGTGCAACAAGACTCCTTCCTGATTTGGGGGGGGGGGGGATGTTCCCTTTAGAGCAGTGGTTCCCACCTTGGGTCCCCAGATGTTACTGGACAAGAACTCCAAGAAATCCTGGCCGGCACTGGTGAAGGCTTCTGGGAGTGAGTTTTGGTCCAAGCACCTCTGGGGACTCAAGGTTGGGAACCAATGTTGTAGAGCAACACTAGTGAAGTGCAGCTATGCATCTCAGCTTCCTTTGATCACAGTGGGAAAAGAAATTCTTCTGGAATTCCTCTTGCATGACTCACCTATACTTTTTACCAAAAAAAACACAAAAAACTATAAAAGCAATAAAAGGTTAAAGAAATAAAGAACTTAAGCCTCAGTTATTCTTCCTCTTTCATCTGGTACAACATTCATGTTCAAGAAACATTTAATGCTTGCAACCTGCTATTTCCTTCTTCCTTGTCTGATAAATACAGAAATATCACTCTTCTCCCACTTCAAACCTGCCTTCCCCCATACAACTGTATTTGAAATGAAAAATATTGCAACTGAAATCAAAGCATTTGTAAATCTAGAAAACACTGGACGGGCAATGCAGGTTAGCTTTTGGTGCCGGGCGTCTGGCAGATTTGGCGTGGACAACTTTAAGAGAGGATGCCCAGAACCACAATCCACACATTCTGCACTCTGCACAACAAGGTAACTCAGAAACATATAAATATCAAGGAAAGCTGATATGTACGCTACTGATCGTAAGAGAATGATGCAAGGAACTTTAAAAAAAGCAGACGGTACTACAGGTTTTCCCCCATTTTCCAAATAAAAAATTATACCGTGCTCCTAAATACGTTTTATTAAACAACACACACCTAATATGGGAGGGAGCCCCGTGGCTTGAGAACCTGTAGCTATAGGATTTTCCTTCACTCGACCAAGACTGGCACGTGGTCCAGCCAGCCGCCGCCTCAGCCAAGGGCTTGTATCACGTTGGTGAGACAACAAAGCTGGCAGTCACGAGATACATGGCGATGGGAAGGGATTGAATACGTGAATGAAACACAGTTCACTCTTCTCCCCCCCAAAAAAACAATTCAGTACTACCGTTTCTGGGACAGCAGTAGCTAGGACACCAAATGGCTTGGGAGGATTTTTAAAGACCATGAAGCAAGGAAGGATTAGACTCGGAAAGCACCTGGATTAACCAAGCATTCATCCCGTCAATACAGCAGAAAAAGGAAGCAGGTCAAGATTCCGGAAAAGGGAAAACTTCCAGAGGATTGCTTTACTGAATTAGGAGCAAACTAAAATATCAGCCGTCAGGGACCGTCAAACCACAGATCGTTAAGATTTATGATGATATGCAGCTGTGCTTCCTTGGAAGAGTCCACCGCAGCCACAGTATTGGAGTTCAGAAAGAAAGTGCATTTTAAGCCGGAAGCTTTAGATACGTTTGTTGGGGGAAAGGGTGGTGGACCAGAGGAAAAAGGGGCTACAGTGGCTCAAGGCTGCTGCTATTACAAACATGCTGTAGCCCATCTCCTCCTCCGTACTGAGCCACTCCCAACCGTTTCAGACAAAGCTGTCTTTTTTGTGCAGTTCTGAGCTTGGTTCCAACACAGACAGTGCAGGTAGGAACTCCCTGACCTTTAAGGGACTAAACAGGTATCCTCCTAGTTGACCTATGGATAACTGAGCTCACAGGAAAGGGTGTTGGAAGGTCATCGACTGAGGGGGGAGCATGGTGCAAGTGGTGCAAGGTAGCACGGCACCCTTCCTTCCACCTCTCGCAGCCCCATCTTGTCTCCTCTGGAGTCAATGGCCTTATCCCACAAAAACACCCAAGCCGTGTTTTCCAAGGGATCCCGTTTCACATTACAGCATGTTGCCTTTTAACGATGTATGATGCCTCTTTACTCTAAACATTGTCTTTTGACCATCTGTTTCGACTTTAAATCTGGTCTTTCACTGCCGCAAGCCGCCTCGGCTCCTTTTCAAGGAGAAAAGCGGTGTAAAAATAAAATAAAAAAACAATAAAATGTCAGGTTTGGGACATGCTCTTCACAGCATTGGGGCTTGGAAAAGGTCCATTGGGGGACTACAACTCCCACCATCCCCAGCCGTGTTGAACAGGAGATGCTACGCCTTGGCAGCCCAGAGCTTGATGAAGGAGCACCGGTGGGTGGGTCCCTCCGGGGAAGAAAGGGGATTGATCCACCCCAGTAGTCCTGCTGGCTGAAGGATCTGGGGAAGTGTGGGGCCCCCTCACCCCACACACACACACCCCCGGCCAAGGGCCTTTCCCCAGCCTGCGGTCCTTGTCCGGCTCTCCGGCTGAACCGGCCAGCATCTTCTTGGGCCGGCGGAGGGGAGGAGAGCCGCCTGGATCCACTGCACCTGGATCGCAGAGGCGTGGGGCGCCGGGAAGATCGCCCAGGCGCTGGGGTTGAGGGGGGGGAGGAGGAGGAGGAGGGCCTGCCCCTCTCCCCCCCCCCGCCCTCCCCCTCGCCCCCACCTCCGCCATGCGATGCGTGCCGAGGCTCACAGCCGCGGCTCCAGCCCTCTCTCCCCCCCCTTCCTCCCCCTCCTCCTCCGGTGGGCGGAGGGAAGCAGGGAAGGCGTGGCCCCGCCCGGGCGAGCCTTCGGCCCGAAGGAGCATCTCAGGTCGCCCGCGTGGCCGGCGGCGGCGGCGGGGATGCAGCTTTGGGGGAAATCATCGCCGCCGCGCCTCGGGTCCGGGGGGGGGGGGGCTGCGGCCCCGTCCCGGGTTCAGCTCCCCAAAAGAGAAGCAGTATCAGCAGCAGCAGCAGCTGGAGAAAAGCCGGCCGGTGCTTGCGCATCAGGCCCGGGGAAGGAGGAGGAGGAGGCACGCGCGCAGGGGGACCGGCGGCCAGCGCTCTCCACCAGCGTGGCCTTTCCTCCCCCCCCCCCCGGGGACGGGCATTGGGGGGGGGGATCCCGGTCGCGCCGGCAAGGGAAGCACGCCGGCACCGGGGAGACACGTGTGTGTGTGTGTGTGTGTGTGTGTGTGCATGCGCGTGGTTCCCGACGGCGCGCACGCCAGGCGACCCACGCGGCCCGGGCTGTGCCGCAGAAAGCCACCGCCGCCCCCCCCCCGACCCTGCTCAGGCAGAGTTGAGCCGGAGTCCAGGTGGGGGGCTCTTCGAGTACCCCCCCCCAAAAAGATCATCATCGCCGCCGTGCCCCTCCCTCCTTCCCCGCCCGCCCGCACGCACGCAAGCGCTCCCCGCCCTGATACTCAAAAGAGCAAGGCGTGGGGAGGGCACTGCCCCGATCCTCCGACTCATACTTCCCTGCGCTTGGGCGATGGGGGGGGGGGAGAGGAAATCCTCTCCCTCCCACCCCGTTAATTCAACGCCACTAAATAGGCCGGCGCAGCCTAAGCACGCGCCAGGTTTCTCCCCCCCCCCCGGGCATTTCAGCCCAGGCAGGCGCAACGGTCAGGATAGGTCGCCGGCGCAGGATCCCACCCACCCCCCCCCCCGACCCCACGCGCTCCTCGCCGGGATACTTACACCGGTGGGGGAGCGCCGGGTGATTGTCCGGAGGAAGCCATATCTTCTGGATCCGGCTTTGCGTCAGCTCCATCGGCATCTTTGCAGCCAAGAGCTCCTGAAGGTGCCGCGGCTCCACCTTCGGCGGCCGATCCAGCGGGAGGAGGAGGAGGAGGAGGAGGAGGAGGAGGAAGAAGAAGAAGCGCCGCCGGGGGTGGAGAAGGGAGCCAAAGGAAGGGAAGCCGGCAAAAAAAGGGGGGGCGGAGAAAGAGTGTCTTTTTCTTTTCTTTTTCCCCCCTTTCGCTCTCTGTCTTTCCCCTTCTAGGTACCTCGAAAAGTCTCTTTCAGGGTCCGCGGACCGGACCGGGGCGCGCGCACGCAAAGGATCACCAATCCCAGGCTTTTGGAAAGAATCCCTAGGAGGAACAAGGGGAGTGGGTCAGAGGGGGGGGGGGGAGAAGAGAAGCAATCAAGGGGCAATTCGCTTCAATGCCGGGCCAAGGACCGACGCAATCTCGTTGCAAAACCGGAGGACGGGCGACCCGACCAAAGACGCTCGGGGATCCGCTTGGATTCAAAGGCCGGGAATGAATCGCGGCCGCCCCGGCGCGGCTTTTTCTAGAGACCGGCCGGCAAAGAGGGTTGCGTCACAGCCCGCCTCCGCCTTTAGCAGCCGAGGGGAGGGGGGGGCTCTCTCTCTCTCTCTCTCTCTCTCCCCCCCCTCCCTCCTGAAGGAGGCGGGAGGGAGCCTCAAACCGTCCCACGGCTGCCCCCATCTGGCGGCGGGGGGAACCGAGGCTGGGCAGATCCGTCGCAGCGCGCCTCCCACCTCCACACCCCCCCCCCAGGACAAAGGAATAATCAAACAGGAAAATCTGCTCGGATTTGGGGGTCCTGCCTTGAGCAGGGCGGTTGGGCTCGATGGCCTTACCAGGCCCCCTTCCCACGCCATGATTCTATACGATTAGATAAACCTGGGAGTTAAATAAATAAAAAAAAGCACCCGTTTAAAAAGAATAAATTCTCGCTTAGCCCCCATCGGCTGGATTTCCTAAAACGGCCACTTTTTAAGGCTTCGCTCTGAGATGGCTGCCATCGGATCCCAAGTAAATATCCATAAAGTGGCCGTCTACACTCAGCAGTGGTTCCCAACCTTGGGTAACCCAGATGTTCTTGGACTACAATTCCCAGAAGCCTCCACCACCACCACCTCTGCTGGCCAGGATTCCTGGGAGTTGTCGTCCGAGAACATCTGGAGGCCCAAGCTGGGGACCACTGGACGGCACCTATTTAATTCTCCCGCGGAAACCAGCAAGAACTGCACAGAAGTTGCTCACACTGTGCAGGCTCAAGAAGAAGTAAACCGCAAGGGTGTTGGTTTTGCTCCTCCTGGTGTTTACAGATGTGCACAGGACTGCAGCCTGAAAGGGTCACCGGAAGCAGAATAGCTAAAAGAGCCATCCTAAACATCAGGATCATTGAATAACTGAGTTGGAAGGGGCCTCTAAGGACATCGAGTCCAACCCCCCGGCTCCAGGCAGGAATCCAAATCAAAGCAGATCTGACCGGTGGCTGTCTAATTTCCTCTTGAATGCCTCCAGTGTTGGAGCGCTCACCACCTCCCAAGGTCATGGGTTCCATTGTCACACTGCTCTCACAGTTAAGAAGTTTTTCCTGATATTCAGCCTAAATCTGGCTCCCTGCAGCTTGAGCCCATTCTTACGTGTCCTGCACCCTGGGATGACGGAGAACAGATCCTGCCCTTCCTCTGTAGGACTGCCTACAGTTTAGCCTATCAAGGCTAAACATGCCCAGTTTTTTCAGTCTTTCCTCCTAGGGGTTGGTTTCCAGTCCCCTCTGATCATCCTTGGACAGGCAGCTGTGACTCCAGATGTTTTGGGAGGCGAACGATTATGGGACATGTAGGGCCACCATTACCCATCAGTGCAACATGTACTGCTACACATGTGCACTCAATTAAAATTTAATTGCTCTTGGGTAAATGGATATAGAATTACAAGCTACAAGTGCTCAACGCATCAGGACCATGCTTTTCCGTGTTACCATGCTACTCTATTACTATGTATGTATCTATAATTTGTGTCACAACAAACACTGTTTTAGTTCGCTAGTAACTGTTGATTCCCAGAGAGGTCCCCCCACTCCCCAAAATGTTTCAGATACTTTTGGAGAGAAAAGGCCCCAGTTTTGTAAACTGGAAAACTCGGTGAACTTACTCTTTTAAACTACTGCTCCCCACTTTGCTGATGGCAGAGCCCATACTTAAAAGAGTCCAGAACCTGGTTCTGAGGTCATTGCAGCTGACTCTTTCCAAATGATGAAAAATCTGTTAAAAGAACAAGAATGTGTTCTGAACTAATGAGCCACAGAGAGGTTTCAATGCTTCTAATTACTGTATTACTGTCTTTTAGACTATCCACATACACAATAAGTTTTGTTTTCCAGTTGTTGCATAGAAAATGGGAAGGATTTTAGCAATTTTAGAATTTCAAAGAAGAAGCATGTCTGTATCATAAATGAAATATACACTATGGACACAGTCTTAAATGTTTTCTGAACTAGAGAACAGAGTGAGACTTGTACCTGAATAACTACATGTAGAATTACAATGTATGTATATTGCTTACAGTATATCCTCTGAGGAGAGGGAGGTGTATGTAAAATTATGTGCCATGTGAATCCATTATGAAGAGATTTAAAATATGTAGATAAACTATATGAACACAACACTGCACATCATATGCTTGTAACGGATTACAAGGATGCATACTCCCGAGAGAAGCCCTGTTAGTCTATTCCATAGTGGTATACGTAACACGTTTTAAGTGCAAGTCAATACAGATAAATGTGTTGATCCACTTTAACACGCCCATTTTGGGGCTCTGATTTCCACCAGAAGCAGGACTTCTGTAAAGCTAATGGGTCTTAATTGCTCATTTAAGACCAAAGTACCTCCAAATACTTTGGATTATGAGACATATAGCTCATGCCAAGACATTGTCGCTGGGAAAAAATCTATATTTCCTCCAGCTACAGAGAGAATTACAGCTAAGGTCTGCCAAGGAATCCTGAAGAGGATGTCAAATGATGTGTTTGTGTATCATTGCTTTTGTAGCAAAAAACCACAAATCTTGTGGAATTCCCAAGATTAACCAATATATTGCTTTGGTGGACCAAAATTCATTTCCCCAGATGCATATTTATTACACAAGCCTGCATGTATGTCCCAAATGTAAGATTTTTACATTGAAGACTTAGATACATTTTGATATAGGGTGGAAATAACCAAGAGTTTTATGGCACTAACTGGTCCGCTGGATAACAAACTGCTTCAGGACTTCAGCTCTCTACTCTACCTCCGAGGAGAAGAGCCAGCCTGAATGGCCTTTGGTGAATTTCATAATTCTGGGTCACCCACAGAAAGGAAGACGGAGAAACCACTTCTGAGTACTTTATACTTAGAAAAACTTGGGAAGGGTCCATATAAATTGCAAACGTCTTGGCAACAGGTTAATGATCATTAAGAACTAACCAGTTTTATTAAGCAGACTCTTCTGTGGACTAGGGTCCCCTTTTCAGAGCCGTGAAACTTTACACGCAGCAAAACCTTTTAACGTTTAAGGCTTTTTGTTGTTTTTGCTGCAAGAGATTAAAATGGCTGCAATCCCGCAGGGAAGACTCTAGGAATAAAGTCTCTTTTGCACTGGGATTTTAAATCTCCTAAATCAGATTATGTTGAAATCAAACATTTATTCAGAATTCAGTCCCAAGTAACTGTACCTGGGACTACAGTCTCACAGTCTTGACGCTAGACAGTATTAGGTGTCCCTGCACAGATTCACTTCTTTCCCTAAGTCGGCATGTGATTTAGCTGCTGGCTATCCAACTGTACGATCCTAGCATAGCAATGTTGACTTAGAAATCCTATATTCCTTCCTTGCCAATGCTGGTGGAACATAAAGGTAAAGGTTCCCCTTGACATTTAGTCCCAGTCATGTCCGACTCTAGGACGCGGTGCTCACCCCCATCTCCAAGCTTTAGAGCCAGCGTTTGTCCATAGACAGTTTCCGTGGTCACGTGGCCAGCGCGACTAGACACGGAACGCCGTGACCTTCCCACCGAGGTGGTACCTATTTATCTACTCGCATTTTTACATGCTTTCGAACGGCTAGGTTGGCAGGAGCTGGGACAAGCGACGGGAGCTCACTCCGTCGCGTGGATTCGATCTTACAATGGCTGGTCTTCTGAACTTGCAGCACAGAGGCTTCTGCGGTTTAACCCGCAGCACCACCATGTCCCACATTAACCTGGAACATACCTCCAGGTTAATGTACTTAGGATTCCAGCCAAAGGCTGTAACTGCCTTGTAAAAGATCAGATTATTTATCCATGTAGTCCAGTATAGTCTTCTCTGATTGGAAACAACTATAGGATTTCAGGCCTTTCCCATCTCTTTGCTTGTGGGATTCTTTCAAAATAGGGTGCCAAGAACTGAGCCTGGGATATTCAGCATGCAAAACCGGTGCTGCACCTACAAACTATGATTCCTTTTCCCCTCAATTTGGAGCATCAGCTAGACCAATATTCCAAGAGATGATGATCTTATGCCACATCGAAGCCTCAACTTTGTTCTGGTGACATCAAGAGCTATAAAATTCATTCAGAAAATGGTATTAGAAAATGAACTTTCTTCCACATATAGGTTGCAACCAAAGCAATATGTAGTGTAATGACATCAGCACACTGTACTTTGATCTCACTGAAGTTACAGACGTGAAAGGGAGAGACGGGGTGGCCTTTTCAGGTTGCAGCAGAACATCTGTGGTAATGTCTCATTTCAGCCCCCGAGACTACCAGGAAATAAACTACACTGTACTCTGGGAGATCTATTTCTGCATAAGACATTTAGGACTGGCTCATAAGGGAAGGGTGGAAAGCCATTTTCTTTTTATTGTTAAACCCAAATCCATTTTTACTCACTGTAGCTATGAAAGCTCAGCACAGGTAAAAATCGTGAAAAGATGGGAGGTTCTTTTTTCCTCTAGTTTATTTTCTGATACTCAAAAACAAAGCCTTTTTTTGTAAACTAAAAGGAAAGGCTACACTGTTCACCTTAAAATGAACAGCCACGTAATTTACAGAATTCTACCTGAAACAAAAACCTGTAGGTTTATGAACCTTTATGTCAGACAGAAAGGCAGGAAACTCCAGTGTGTGCAAATATAATGCCCCTGGATAGTGGCTGCGGCTGATGTTATGGCCCTTTGGAGCTTACGACAATCTGACAGTTCTGTGGAATGGTAAAGCAGGGGACGGCACAGGCAAACATTTCCAAGAATAATGCACAAATAATGTCCTCCTGTTTCATATGATTGATTGCCGACTCTGTCCCTGGGGCAGTTCACCTAATTAGATGATTAGAAATAGCTAGGATCCAGTTCCTTGTGCTCAAGGCGTGGACACTGGGTTTGTATTTCGCAGAGAGCAGGTCTCCTCTGAGCCATGCGCCACTCCACTTTCAACAGAAATGCATTTTTAGTTTGTGACAGGGTGGAAGGGTTGGTAGGTAAGAAGGGGGAGAAAAGTTAAACAACAACAACAACAAAAACACTCGGCACACCTAGAACAGAAATAATGTTTTTGTTATTTCTTTATAATGTGCCTCCTGCCAACCTAGCAGTTCGAAAGCATGCAAATGCAAGTAGATAAATAGGTACCACCTCGGTGGGAAGGTCACGGCGTTCCGTGTCTAGTCGCGCTGGCCACGTGACCACGGAAACTGTCTTCGGACAAACGCTGGCTCTATGGCTTGGAAACGGGGATGAGCACCGCGCCCTAGAGTCGGACACGACTGGACTAAATGTCAAGGGGAACCTTTACCTTTACCTTATAATGTGCAGTGGGACCCCCGTATCTGCAGAAAAAAATATTGGCTACCATCAGCCCTAGCATACGTACCGTATTTCCCCGAAAATAAGACAGGGTCTTATATTAATTTTTGCTCCAAAAATACGCATTAGGGCTTATTTTCAGGGGTTTTTTTATTTTTTTCATGTACAACCATCTACATTTATTCAAATACAGTCCTGTCATCTTCTTCTGGTGGCTGCACAAGGGTGGAGGGCGGGGTTTCACTTCACTGGGGCTTATTTTTGGGGTAGGGCTTATATGACGAGCATCCTGAAAAATCCTACTAGGGCTTATTTTCAGGTTAGGTTTTATTTTCGGGGAAACGGGGTCGTTTCTTTGACATCACAAGGACCAGCCCCTCTGACCTCATGTTTTGGCCCTGAAATCAGAGGGACTGAGATGCTGCTGACTTGAAAGCCATGTGTGCAGCATGTGAATGCAAAATAACAGATACTTGCCTCCGGGAACATACCGTCAGAACCTTTGCTACAGCAGAAACAACAGATGAAGGAGAAGTGGATGGAGATGAGACAGGGCATGGGAAAAAGAGGAGAGTTACAAGAATGTTTCTTTGGTAGATCTTTTACCTAACAAGTTGATTTATTTTGTAAACCTGATAGGTAAAATGTGCAACAGCATTGGGATGGAAATGATTTTGTCACGTTTGATCGTTTCGATTAAAGCAGTGTTTCTGCACCTCGTAAGACCCACTGTGAGAAGAAACTCATGCTGATTCAAGAAATTACACATTTGTGAGGCTTGCAGGGTTGTTATTGTTTTTTTAAAAGAAAGAAAGAACGTGTGCACAAAACAGTTGGATTTGTTTTTAAATGTGCATGGCTAAAATTCATGTAACTGAAAAAAATATATGCAAAAAACAAACTTTATTCATTGGGGAAAGGTTGCATAAATTTGCTCATGTGTGAACAAGCGCACACATTATGAGACATGCATTAAAATATGCCTGAATTTCAGCACAGGATAAAAACACAAAGTCTGGAAGAACAAGCATAAGAAAAAAGTGTTGGCGGGATTCTGGAAGACCAAAAAATATATTAAAAAATGAGACAGCAATCCCATCATAAAGTTAATCTATAAAATATCACAGACGCTGACAATACTATGCCTGTAAATGTGATTGTTTTGAAGGCTGGTGACATTTTCACATTTCCTTCAAATATCTGTTTTTCAAACTGTTTGTTTTGTAAAGTGTATAATGGCTGCATTTTCCATACAAAATGTAAAAAGGGAAGTGCAGTAACATGGTAAGAACTGAAAACTCTAAAATAGTTATAAAACAGTTAAAGGCAGAAAGTTAAAGATACTGCCTTAATATGGTTATTTTTAGAAAGAGGGATTCGGACTGTTATGAGGAAAATAACAATTTCCATGTCCCTGCTGTTCAATTTCACCTCTTTTCTGTTCATGCAGCCCTAAAGCAGAGTTTGAAAAAAGTTCCTTTTTTGGATGCCAACTTCTAGCATCTCCCAGATAGCTCAGGGAGATGGCTGGAAGATTCTGGGAGAATCCTACACACAGATGCAAATTTTGAAAGCTGGGTACTGAATATTCTCGTCGTACAGATGCTCAAGTTACAGCCACTTACATCTGGCTGGACCGTTTCTCAGTCCCTAAATAGTGTGATCTATATTTTGCCAGGTGAGCTGAGTGTGGCACCGCGCAAGGAGATTTGCCCAGGGCTAAAACCCTACTCCTTTCAGGAAAGCGGAGGCCAGCCAAAGAGAAAGCGAAAAGGTGTCAGCTGACTCGGTGGCTATGGCACGTTCCTCACGTCTCACTGCTGGCAGGATGGAGTCGCTTTCGATCCGAGAGCAGCAGACAGACTCCTTTCGCTTCCCTTCCTTCCTTGGTCTGATCACCAAGTCAGCAGGCAACCCCCTTCATGCGGAGAAGTGTCCTTCTCTAGTTCTTCACTCAGGGAGTTTCCTAGCTAGCAGATCCAATGGCCCAGATCATGCCAGAAATCTGCTATGATCTGAATGCAGCTCAGAATGAACCTCAGCCCATCTTGCTTTCTTCATCCGTACTGGCCACTACTTAGGCAAAACAGGACAGGACAGCCCGCAGTAAAGGTTCGGAATTAAAACAGGGAAGTAACGCGCCGTTGGAGCTGGTAGGGTGGCTATAGGGAAGGGACGGCAACGTTCTCAAATGAAGACAATTTTTATTCCTAAAAATATATCCCTCCCTTCCACACGTCTTTACAAATCTCTTTCAAAATACATATTCTCTAAAGAGCTCAAGTTCTTTCCTCCCTTCTTCTCCACTTGCTATCTCCTGTCGTAGAAATTTATACTGTAAATACCTGGGGAGAGGGAAATCCCTTGCGTTTGCAACACAATGTCTACTGCAGACAGTGAGCAAACTATTTTGCTGTATTGCTCCCATCTCAGGCTCTCGGACGATTCAGGACCTACCTATCAATATTTTTGTTAATAAGGCAGTGTTGAGGGGCAGGTAACTCTGTCAACTACCTGGGAAATACAACTTGGGTTAAGGCAGACTCGGGACATCCATCACAGCCTTAGCCATGTGTTAAAGAGCTGAAACACATACACACAGCTCATATGGCATAAATAAATATATATATGTGGCATTTGCCACTTTCTTTGTCACCTGGAAGGATACAGGGAGGCAGGAAACATTGACTGAAATTCCTCTTGCGTCAAGTTAGCCACGTAAACTATATTATGTCATCATCTGGTGATGGAAATATTTAACTTAAATCAACAGAAAGCTTCCTATCTCTACCCCTTCACCACCAAATCACCACCACTGGGACCGGGATCACCAGCGGCAATCTGGTTGGCAACGTTTAGCTATTAAAGCTTCCCTCCTACATCCTGATGCTCCCAAAAACGTCTCCGGGCCAAAGGGGAGCTGGAGGGAGCCTCGGAACCTGAAAGTGATGAATAGGAAGTTCCACACCCCGTTATCTTCCACGGCTGGGTGGAGAACCCAGGTCACCTGACTCCTAGTCCATCACTCTAGCTACCACACCACCAACTATACGACGCAATATTTTAAACCTATTCTTTGTAAAGCATAAGGTGCTCAAAAGTGTGCATGGAGGGGAGATGGGTCTTAGAGTCTATACAAAATAAGGCCTCCTAAACCTAGTTTAAGAAGTATATAGAGTGGAATAAAACAAACTATTAATATCGTCCTTGGCACAGATAATTTCCTGTAGGATTAATGGCTGATTAATGTCTGGGATAATGACTTATCATGCCCATTAGCTGAGTGGATCGAGGAGTTAATTCCTAGGAAATGCACCAAATCAAAGAGGCCGTGGCTTAAATATCTTAATCTGCTGACCAAATGACCACAAATGACCGTTTCCATTTCATATAACCTATCCTTTGAGAGGTATCGGAGTATGAAATGTGAATATGGCTATACACTCTTTGTTCCTCCCACACTCTGAAAAAAACCCTGTGCATCTTCCTTCGCTGTCTTGATCCCTCCCCGACCCAGAACACTTCCACTATTATGTCTCTCTGCCTACGAAAGCCACCTTAAAATCCATCCAAGTCAAGCAAATGGATCTGAACTGGGACTGGACAGACCCAAGTTCAAGTCTCTGCTTCAACATATAACACTCACTCTAGATAGGTAAAGGTAAAGGTTCCCCATGACAATTAAGCCCAGTCGTGTCCGATTCGGGAGGCCAGTGCTCATCCTCATTGGTAAGTCAAAGAGCCAGCGTTTGCCCATAGGAACTTCCCATGGTCATGTGGCCGACATGACTAGACATGGAACGCCGTTACCTTCCCACCGAGGTGGTACCTATTCATTCCACTGGCATGTGCATGCTTTTGAACTGCTAGGTTGGCAGGAGCTGAGACAAGCAACGGGAGCTCACCCCGTCGCATGGATTCGAATGGCTGACCTTTTGATCGACAGCCCAGTGGCTCAGGGGTTTAACCTGCAGCCGCGCCCGCATCCCATTATCACTACCCATAGAATATTTTAATAGTATTTCCCCCCTGCACTTCTATATATGCATTTATAAATTATAAGTGTTCAGGGCCAGTTTCGTCAGGCAGGTGAGAATGATTCCAACATATAAATAGTATTTTTTACCCTTCCCTTCTTCCAAAAAGATGCTCAAAGAGAGCATGGGCAAGGGGTTTATTCCAGTATTAAATTTAGCAAAACAAGAAGAAGACAACATGTTTAGCTTTGAGAAAAAGAAGACGGAGGGGAGATAGCCCTTTTCAAAGACTTGAAAGGAAGTCCTACAAGGGGTAGGATCTGTTCTCGATCCTCCCAGAGTGCAGGACATGCAACCATGGGCTCAAGTTAGAGGAAATCAGATTTCGGCTGAAGATCAAGAAAAACCTCTTAACTGTTAGAGCAGTACGATGGTGGAACTCATGACCTTGGGAGGTGGCAAGCTCTCCAACGCTGGAAGCCTTCAAGAGAATACGGGACCACCCTTGGTCAGATCTGCTTTGATTTAGATTCCTGCATGGAGCAGGGGGTGGGATTCGATGGCCTTATCCTTCCAACTCGATTATTTTATGATTCTACGAACAGTAGCTTTTAAGGAAAACTGAAATTCAAATATCTTGAAACTAGAACAAATTCAATGTTTAGTTCTGGACAATCACACTGGTATGCTGTTTTGTTTCAGCTACAGCAGTACCTGTGATGACACCTCCCCCCCCACCACTGCATCGAAAAGCCCCCCCACGAACATCAATGGGAACGTCTGCACAACAGCTTGAGGCCTGCAATTTTGGTGGCGTATGCAGTGGGGGAAAAGACCCTGATGTTGGGAAAGAGTGAAGGCAAGAGGAGAAGGGGACAACAGAGGACGAGATGGTTGGACAGTGTCACTGAAGCTACCAACATGAATTTGACCCAACTCCGGGAGGCAGTGGAAGACAGGAGGGCCTGGCGTGCTCTGGTCCATGGGGTCACGAAGAGTCGGACACGACTTAACGACTAAACAACAAAGCAGGGGGGAAGGGGAGGACTAATACACACAGAGAATAAATCCTGAATCCTGTTCAGGATTGCAACAGCTGCTATTTCTATTTAATAGATTTATGCAACTGAAAGTTATGTGTACAAGAGGCTGGCTCACCTACAAAATTAAGCTAGTTGAGACGGAAGGCAGCCTGTATACAGAAGTTGGCTGAATCCTCTAAATCACTAGAGGAGATATAAAAGGATAGAAATGATCAACCTATCTTCCTTCTTTAAAACAACACCAACTGGGAGAGAAACGGTTTTTAAAATGAAGATTGGAAAACAGAGGTAGTAGGCAGGGAATAGCTTGTGCTCCTTCTTAACCACTCACACTGTGCACAAAATTATCCCCTACCTTGCTGGGAAACCAGCTTAACCCCCTTTCTTTGTCATATTCAGTAATTCCAAGCATTTTCCCGTGAAGGCTCATGAGCTGTTTCTTTGGGTAATTTCCTTCAGGGGAAGTCCCTGTATGGCTGCTGTCCAAGTATTACTCAGAGCCGCCTGAGACACATGGGTTATTTGGTCATGTCACTTAAGGTAAAGGCTGCACGGGAAGAAAAACGGTTTCACTTTGTGCCAGAATCAAAGGGACCGACTCATAGGGACTCCCTGAAAGATTCAGTCACACGTTTCTCTAAAAAGACTGGGTCCATGCAGGCTTTGGTACAGTATTTGTCTGGGGAAAGGCTGGTGTGAAGCATACAGATGTGATACATGCAGACACTCCTAGCTCCAGTCTTCAACATCGTCAGGTGGGAATGGGAAAGACTCCGAAGAAGTGGCTGTTGGTCACGATCACCAAATACTGAGCTAGATGGTCTGATACTGGTTGCTCAGTATAAGCCGGCATCCTATGCTTTTGTACATTATAAAACAAGCCTATTCCCCAACCCAGGCTTCTTGCTGACCAAGACTCAAGACTACGCGTCCCAGAAAACTTAACAAGACCTCCTGCTTATTGGTTTTCATTTTAAAGCAACCCATGAAGAATTGGAACAGAGCAGTAGCTTTAGATGAAAGGAGCATCATGATGATGATGAAGAAGAAGAATGGGAAAAACTAACAAAGTACAGAGACCTGGAGATCAAAACATCTCGCTTGTGGATGAAACACACTTCAGTGGTCCCCTTAGTCACTGGGGCTTTGGGAACAATATCAAGAAATTTGACACAGTGCTATAAGCAGTTGCAGATCTCAGAAATAATGATTGCTGTCAAGTCAATTCAGGCTTATAGTGACCCTTTTCAGGGTTTTCCAGCAGTGGTTTAACCTTTTCTAGGGGTGCCCTGGGAATGTGCAACTTGCCCAAGGCCAAGCAGGCTTGCTGTACTCGCGGGAGGCACTAGAGGGGGGTGGGGGATCGAGCCCCAATCCTCTGGCTCTGCAGCCAGATATCTGAACCACTGAGCTCTCCAGCCAGCCCAATTTTCCGGAAGAAGGAATCATTCCACTGGAGCATCAGGTGAAAATGGGGCATCCCGTGGCGCCAATGTAGAACAGAAGCATTTTAGGGGGAAGGCTTGAATGCCTCTTCTTGGGAACCGTATAACGCTTCTCCTCGAGTGAAGGACATGGGAGTTATTGTTGGGGTTATATTTTACAAAGAGAATTTCTGCTCAGTAAAGTTACAAGAGGGAAAGACAGGCAGGTGAGATTGATAAGTTGACTGACCTTGAAAAACGCTGAATGCCTCTGAGTAAGATCAGTATACTGTAAAGGAGGCAGCAGCAGCAAAGCATGACTGTGTGAAAGCATGAGCAGAAGAAGAAGCAGACCAGCAGGAGAGAGGAAGAAGGAAACTGCAGAAGTTGAAGGAGCTGCAGAACGAAGCAACAGAATGAAAATAATACTACCAGGTGAAGTGAGAGACGTCTGCATGGATATTTCCTCATGGGTGAGAGAATACAGAAAAGAAACTGTTAAAGGATTTATGAGCCCTGAAATTACGGAGGCTGCAAGCAACTAATTTAAAAGCAAACCATAAGCCATGAAAAGCTGTTATATCTTTTGGACTATTAATATTTAAATCACAAGAATTAAATGTGAATCATGCTTTTGTAAAATAAACGTTAACTTTATTCAAATTAAGTCTCTGCCATTGTGCACTCTGCTATATACAAGGGGGACTACAAACCCCATCAGTTATAAGGTAGGTCTCTGGATCCCTTTTCTCAGCCACTCAATTCTTGGGAGTCGGGGGGGGGGACCAAACCACAACAACAAAGATCTCACTGTGGCGATCTGTGGGCCGCAGAATTTGGGAAAGCAACACTTTGCCATCTCCATGGTAAGGGTTGCTGGGCATGAAGGAATGGGAAAACTTGGAAACAGACCCAGAAAGAAGGCTGTCAACAGAATCTCAGCACGGCAATACTAAGGCAAGGGTTTTGTTGCAATGAAATTATTCTGGGTGCATTTTAAAAGAACAAACCAACAGTAGCCTAAAAGCCAGGGTGGATTTCAAAAGCTTTTCATTGATCTTCGATCCTGGTCTTGGATTTTGCATGCATGCTGCCTGGTTTCCTTGCAGCCTGAAGAAATAACACTTATTTAAAGGTGTTGCCTGCTTAAAGAAATCCCTCGCCTCTTTGAGAAAAAACCCTATAGAATCAAAACAGGAAATGTTGGGAATGAGGGCTGCCCAGAATTAAGGAGAGGCACATAGTAGGATCTGAACGGGAGGCAGAACACATATTTTATTTGATGAACAAATGTATGACAGCAAACGTGATCTTAAAAGAGGGATTCCCTACTGGATGAGACAGAAATACTCCTATGAGGGTATCGGCACCACACAAATTTGGAAATGTTCATACATACAAAAAGACATAGACACAAAATGTTGCACAATACATGCAGATAAGCCTTTTTAAAAGAACAGTCAAAGCATTTTTAACAGATTTCCCTAAACTGCTGGAATTAATCAACAAAATGCTTCAGTTGGAATGAATGAGTCCACAAGGATGAGCTGGCTAGACCAGCCCTGAAGTTCACTCAGTGACCTTGGTTCCGTTGAAGTCTCTGACCCAAATCCAATTGGTAGTCCTAAATAAGAGCAAATCCCCTGAATCAACTGATTCTACAGAGTCTTGAGTTATCATACTTCATATAAGGGCACGGTTCCACTATGAAAATGAATCAGGAGATGGATCAGGGTTTTGAAGTCAGTTTAAAGTCACATGGTATTCGTGTGTGTTGTTGGGTCGGTGTGTTCATCCTCTTGGGGAAAAAATTATTCCGTTTTTAAACTGTGTTTTATATTGGTTGAGAGGTCTACACAGGCTTTAAAAATCACTGTATTTAAGGCTTTGTCCTCTGCCCACCCACTGTCGTGCTGGCTGCCTCTCACATCCACTAGCAACTGTTCTTGTGTGGTTTTTTGTTGTTGTTGTTTGTTTTTTTACTTTTTGCAATCTGGCATAACGCTACTTCAGTATGACAGATAGGAAAAAAATTTAAAACAGATCGGACTGCAAAGTTTCCATGCAGCCCGACACACCAGCAAAGACGCACGCACACACGCGCACACACAAGGGAATGGAGAAGGAGAGGGAGCAGAAGAAACCAGCAGCTCGGGCTGGTGAAAAGGACATCACAACAGCAAGTGGCAAAGAGAAATGGACTGGAAAAATTGATAAAACCAGCAGCTTCCTAGGCTTGCAAAGGAGGAAACGCTTTCCCCCACCCTAACTTTCTCTCTCTGATGGGACAACAAGGTTTCCCTGCAGCCTGAAACTATGATGCTGGTATCCATTACTTGACAAAAAAACCCCACAGACACAATTTACACCAACAGAGGTGTTTCGCATATGTCCAAACAATTCAAAACAAATCGATTTCACCAGCGATTCAAAATAAACGACCTTCTCATGGCCAACTAAAATGCTTCGCTTTCCAACCATACAAACCACACTTCTTGGGTAAAAATAAAATAAAATCCATGCTTCCCTGTGCGTTGTGTAGTTGGAATTTTTAAAAATCAAATTCAAACATGCTATATCTGATTCAAAAACATTTTTTTCTACATTTAAATGTGCCTGAATTAATTAATGGGTCTACCGTAGTTGGAACTACCCAATCAATTTTGGCCCTTACACTGTAGTCATAAATGGGGAGAAATGATATAAGCAGCAAAAAAGAAATGAGTATATCATAAGAGTGCTGCAGTAAGTAAAGAGGATGTGTATCAGTTTGTCAGAACTGTCTATGACCATGAGATTTAGACACATAAACCTGGAATACTGAGAAGACAGTATTGCAACTGTGGGTTATCCTTCTCAGTAAGATAGTCCCCTCTCCAGCAGAAGCCTTGTCTAGCTGTACAGGCAGGAAAGGAAAGGTCTGCATTCCTTATTTGCCTTACGAATCATTTGTTGAGCTATTTAAAAATGAACCCTGCATCCACAGTAATAAGACTCTGCTTTTTATTCAAAGCTAAAAGTAAACTTGTTCTTATTTCACATGCAGTGTGGCCTAACAGTCTGATCCATTTCACGACCGTACAACTCAAGAAATCCGAGCCTGCTAGTGGATAAAAAGAACCTGGCACAGTTCAAATAACGTCACTACATGAGCGAGTTCATGGCACGTACTGAACTTGTACCCAATACCATCGCTTGTTGACTAACAGCATGTATTTGGAGATCTGTTTGCAATACTTCTACTTGTCTTGGTGAAATGTTCTTCATAAACACTAAAAATGAACCCTCTGCAAATATTTGTCTCGTGGGAGTATGAGAACACAACAGTCCCGTGCAATCACTCTTCCTAATAGTAGGGCCGGCTCTGTTTCTGAGCTTGCACCATTTGCCCATTCTGATGATCATTCTAAGCACGAACAAACCACCATACAGAATGCTGGGAGGGAGCACGAGTTGACTTTGGCTTGCTCTTCTGAATCCAACTTGAATGCTTGGAAAAAGCTTTTATCATAGATTGTTGGGCACCATTTTGCTTACATGGGAAATTGATGCAATGTACTACCATTGCTGCAAAACACTGGTGTCTTCTTTCTTTACGATTGTAAAGAAATGAGCCATGGTTTTGCTTTCCATATTTGACAGCACATTCTTGTTAGCCTTCCTGCGACGGGAACTCTATAACCTGTGGTCCATAGCCAAAAAAATCCCTCCCTGTAGTTACCGTCTACCTCATCTATGAAGGAGACAATAGGATCAAGGCACCAATGGTCTATTTTAAAATACAGGCTGGTTGGTTCAGGAATACACACTCTTTCAAGTAGGCAAATCCTATGCCGGGCTTTGGAGGCAAGTTTCTGTATAAGGAAATTTACTTTACAAACTATAAGGCTGGACCCAGTTCAGTTGTTCTGAATCTGGTACGGAGTGATTCAAATTAACCTTACCAGTTAGCATTTGGGCAGTATTCTGTATGAAATGAAGTTTCAGAACTCTCTTTCAAAGGCAGATCCACAGATGGCACATGGCAGTAATTCAACTTGGAGATTCCTAGAACATGGATTAGTGTTTCTGGATTATGCTGACCAGGAGTTCTTGCAGCAGGCAAACCTGCTGAGGCTGGCATGTTATAAAGGCAGTAAGGACCTCTTCACAGATTGCTGCCTTGTGGTGGCGAAGGGGCTTGAGTAATTCAGAGAAGCTATGGGCTATGCCGTGCAGGGACACCCAAGACGCACAGGTCATAGTGGAGAGTTCTGACTAAACGCGATCCACCTGGAGCAGGAACTGGCAAGCCACTCCAGTATCTTTGCCAAGAAAACCCCATGAACAGAAACAAAAGGCTAAAAGATGTGACGCTGGAAGATGGGCCCCTCAGGTCAGAAGGCGTCCAACATGCTACTGAGGAAGAGCGGAGGACAAGGACAAGTAGCTCCAGAGCTAATGAAGTGGTTGGGCCAAAGCCGAAAGGACGCTCAGCTGTGGACGCGCCTGGAAGTGAAAGGAAAGTCCGATACTGCAAAGAAGAATACTGCATAGGAACCTGGAATGTAAGATCTATGAACCTTGGTAAGTTGGATGTGGTCAAACAGGAGATGGCAAGAATAAACATTGACATCCTGGGCGTCAGTGAACTAAAATGGATGGGAATGGGCGAATTCAATTCAGATGATTACCATATCTACTATTGTGGGCAAAAATCCCGTAGAAGAAATGGAGTAGCCCTCATAGTCAACAAAAGAGTGGGGAAAGCTGTACTGGGATACAATCTCAAAAATGATAGAATGATTTCAATACGAATCCAAGGCAGACCTCTCAACATCACAGTAATCCAAGTTTATGCACCAACCACCGATGCTGAAGAGGCTGAAATTGACCAATTCTATAAAGACCTACAACACCTTCTAGAACTGACACCAAAGAAAGATGTTCTTCTCATTATAGGGGACTGGAATGCTAAAGTAGGGAGTCAAGAGATAAAAGGAACAACAGGTAAGTTTGGCCTTGGAGTTCAGAACGAAGCAGGGCAAAGGCTAATAGAGTTCTGTCAAGAGAACAAGCTGGTCATCACAAACACTCTTTTCCAACAACACAAGAGGCGACTCTACACATGGACATCACCAAATGGGCAATACCGAAATCAGATTGATTATATTCTCTGCAGCCAAAGATGGAGAAGCTCTATAGAGTCAGCAAAAACAAGACCTGGAGCTGATTGTGGCTCTGACCATCAGCTTCTTATAGCAAAATTCAAGCTTAAACTGAAGAAAGTAGGAAAAACCACTGGGCTAGCCAGGTATAATCTAAACCAAATCCCTTATGAGTACACAGTGGAAGTGAAGAACAGATTTAAGGAACTAGATTTGGTGGACAGAGTGCCTGAAGAACTATGGATGGAGGCTCGTAACATTGTACAGGAGGCAGCAACAAAAACCATCCCAAAGAAAAGGAAATGCAAGAAAGCAAAGTGGCTGTCCAACGAGGCCTTACAAATAGCAGAGAAGAGAAGGGAAACAAAATGCAAGGGAGATAGGGAAAGTTACAGAAAATTGAATGCGGACTTTCAAAGAATAGCAAGGAGAGACAAGAGGGCCTTCTTAAATGAACAATGCAAAGATATAGAGGAAAACAATAGAAAGGGAAAAACCAGAGATCTGTTCAAGAAAATTGGAGCCATTAAAGGAACATTTTGTGCAAAGATGGACATGATAAAGGACAAAAATGGTAGGGACCTTACAGAAGCAGAAGACATCAAGAAGAGGTGGCAAGAATACACAGAGGAATTATACCAGAAAGATCTGGAGGTCCCGGACAACCCAGATAGTGTGGTTGCTGACCGTGAGCCAGACATCCTGGAGAGCGAAGTCAAGTGGGCCTTAGAAAGCATGGCTAACAACAAGGCCAGTGGAGGAGATGGCATTCCAGTGGAACTATTTAAAATCTTAAAAGATGATGCTGTTAAGGTGCTACACTCAATATGCCAGCAAGTTTGGAAAACTCAGCAGTGGCCAGAGGATTGGAAAAGATCAGTCTACATCCCAATCCCAAAGAAGGGAAGTGCTAAAGAATGCTCCAACTACCGTACAATTGCAGTCATTTCACACGCTAGCAAGGTTATGCTCAAAATCCTCCAAGGCAGGCTTCAGCAATATGTGGACCGAGAACTCCCAGAAGTACAAGCTGGATTTCGAAGGGGCAGAGGAACTAGAGACCAAATTGCTAACATGCGCTGGATTATGGAGAAAGCCAGAGAGTTCCAGAAAAACATCTACTTCTGCTTCATTGACTACGCAAAAGCCTTTGACTGTGTGGACTACAGCAAACTATGGCAAGTTCTTAAAGAAATGGGAGTGCCTGACCACCTTATCCATCTCCTGAGAAATCTATATGTGGGACAGGAAGCAACAGTTAGAACTGGATATGGAACAACTGATTGGTTCAAAATTGGGAAAGGAGTACGACAAGGCTGTATATTGTCCCCCTGCTTATTTAACTTATATGCAGAATACATCATGCGGAAGGCTGGACTGGATGAATCCCAAACCGGAATTAAGATTGCCGGAAGAAATATCAACAACCTCAGATATGCAGATGATACCACTCTGATGGCAGAAAGTGAGGAGGAATTAAAGAACCTCTTAATGAGAGTGAAAGAGGAGAGCGCAAAAAATGGTCTGAAGCTCAACATCAAAAAAACTAAGATCATGGCCACGGGCCCCATCACCTCCTGGCAAATAGAAGGGGAAGATATGGAGGCAGTGACAGAGTTTACCTTCCTGGGCTCCACGATCACTGCAGATGGTGACAGCAGCCACGAAATTAAAAGACGCCTGCTTCTTGGGAGGAAAGCGATGACAAACCTAGACAGCATCTTAAAAAGCAGAGACATCACCTTGCCGACAAAGGTCCGCATTGTCAAAGCGATGGTTTTTCCAGTAGTGATGTATGGAAGTGAGAGCTGGACCATAAAGAAGGCTGACCGCTGAAGAATTGACGCTTTTGAATTGTGGTGCTGGAGGAGACTCTTGAGAGTCCCCTGGACTGCAAGGAGAACAAACCTATCCATTTTGAAGGAAATCAACCCTGAGTGTTCACTAGAAGGACAGATCCTGAAGCTGAGGCTCCAATACTTTGGCCATCTCATGAGATGAGAAGACTCCCTGGAAAAGACCCTGATGTTGGGAAAGTGTGAAGGCAAGAGGAGAAGGGGACGACAGAGGAGGAGATGGTTGGACAGTGTCATCGAAGCAACCAACATGAATTTGACCCAACTCCGGGAGGCAGTGGAAGACAGGAGGGCCTGGTGTGCTCTGGTCCATGGGGTCACGAAGAGTCGGACACGACTAAACGACTAAACAACAACAAAGGGCCTCCAATGATAAAAACTGGACACAGGGTAACCCCCAAACTGTGAAACTGCTGTTTTAGGGAAGGTGGAACATCCTTCATGACTGACTGTACATCCAATTCCTCCCTAGTCTTCCTGCATCTTGCTGGAGGCAGTCCCTGTCTAAATGCCTAGCCAATGTTCCGCAGAGAAGAAGACGTAGAACATGCAAAGGTCCATTAATAGTTTGCTCTACAAAGACCTAGAAAGTCTGCCCGCGCCAATGGGAAAGCTTAATAACAGAAGAAAGCATTAAACAATTGCCTGAATCCTGGACCGTTGCTGCCCAGCATGGTTGCACAAAACAAACCTAGTTTCCCATTCAGATACAAGAAGAGGAATACAAAGAAATGGAAGAGATGAAGGCCGTGCTTAGATTTCCCTTTTCACAGTGCTCAGTACTAGCCAACAGAATTGCCAAGCATCGTGATCTTTTTTTCTGAACACCCCTTAAAAAAGGGGAGGGGAGGACGAGCCTTCTGGTTGGAAGGATGTTGTTCCAAGGATACTGACGTTTGTGGAAGGCAAAGCCAACAAGTAAAGATTGAACGGGATATGTTTGACCTAGAATAGAAAAGAGGGCAGAAAAAGATGTCACCATTTACTAAATATTGGCAGCATGCTTTGGAAAAATATGGAAACAAATATTCAGCCTTGTGCATGCCATCTTCTTGAAAGTATGTGTGTGTGTGTGTGTGTGTGTGTGTGTGTGTGTGTGTGTGCACTTCTTTGTATGCTTCTGCTCTCTTGACTTCTATAGGATTGCATAATTTCACAGGATTGCACTAAATGGTTGCCAGGACAGCTAGCAGGTGATAAACTTGAAATCACAACCTTCCCGGAACTCTGCTGTCAAAGTAATTATTTTTCTGGTTCCTAATTAGTTTCATAGGACTGGTGTTTTCCCCACCCATTTTCCATCTCATTGGCCACTGCTCTTCTTTGCTCCTATAGATTTCCTCTTCCTAACCCAGCCAAAAAGCACTTATGGATGAAACTCAAACACAACAGAGTTAACTTAAACAGACCTTGGAAAATTTAGATTATTTTTTAAAAAAAGAACTACAACTAGCCGTGCCAACTAGAGAATTCTGGAACTTATAGTTCATAAAAGTCACTTTTCCATGCTCTGGATCTCAATTACAAGAGAGAAATTTGATTAAATATTTGAAAAAGGGGGACAGGGAATTCAACAGACGCCTGAACATAAACAGGAACTGACAGTTGGGGACTCATTTCTTCCAGTCCACTAAACACTCCCTTTCGTATTAGCAACTTCTTCCCAAGAAAGCCAAACATGGTAAAGGGCTCTTTAATAAATCATCATAATGGCCACCAATAGAGATAATAACAACAGAGAGAGTCCGCCTCTTCTACTATCGAAGGACATAGGACCAAAAAAGATGTGGAAGGAAGAACTGGGCATGTTTAGTCTTGAGAAAAGAAGACTGAGGGCAATACTTGAAAGGCTATCATACAGAGGAGGGACAGGATCTATTCTTGATCATCCCAGTGTGCAGGACACGCAACATTGGGCTCAAGTTACAGGAAGCCAGATTTAGGCTGAATATCAGGAAAAACATCGTAACTGTTAGAGCAGTACAAGAATGGAACCAATTACCTCAAGAGGCAGTGAGTGCTCCAAAACTGGAGACATTCAAGAGAAACTTAAAACAACTACTGTACCTGGCAGATATCCTTTAACCTGTATTCTTGCATCTAGCAGGGGGTTGGACTTGATGGCCTTAGAGGCCCCTTCCAACTTCACTATTCTATGTTTCTAAGTTCGAAACACACTCAAAGCCCCATTCCCAGCCCTGACATTTCAGACAGTTTCCTAAGGACCATCTGCTTGTAAAGTCCCTACCTAGGCCTGGGGATTCCCTCTTTTGCATTGACAGACAGTCCAGGAGGAACAGACAAGAGAAGCAAATCCTGCCAGCCAAAATACACCTCAAAGAAAGCACATCACTTAAGCTTACAGTTTATAAAGCCCTACAGTTCGAGATTTGAGTTTGAGCTCATAAGCAGGCAATAAAAGTCAGAAAAAAGAGACAGCTTGGAGCAGCTTACTTAAGATGAAGAACTCAATACGTATGCATCAAAACCTTCAGACTGGCTTGGAGAATAAACACTGCTCAGTGCTATGTATTATCAGCTCTTCTGTGTACGGCACGGAATCATAGACTTTAACACAGGCAACTACCAAAATGATATAAGCTTTTCGAGTGCAGATTTACTGAAGGATACTAAGAATATATAGTTGATTGAGAGGAAGACCAACTAAATAATGCTTAGTAGAATGAATAAAGACCAGGAAATCATGAAAAACACAAAAAATGTAGAAAGTGAGAATAGTTTGGCCAAATACCTAGGAAAGAGAAGTAGATTGCTACCGATAATCACTGATGACAACATAAACAGGAAAATAAGTACATAAAATTCTAGCTCCAGAACCTCTTTTTACAGACAAGAACCCAGTCGGTAGCAAGGAAAAACTTCCTGGAAGTAAAAGTGGTTTGACAGTGAAATTAACCACCATTGAAAATGTTTAAATAGAGGTGGGATGTTCAGCTGTCGGGGATGCTGTAGCGATGGGTCGCCTGCTTCAATGGGCAACTGGCCACTCCTGCTCTTACGGTGCTATGATTCCCAGAATGATTGGATACAAATCCTTGGAGACAAACTCAAATGCAGCCCAGTGCAATTATTTAGAGCTGCTGCATCTATAGTCAGAAGAGCCATAATAACACTCTAAGAGAAACAGGAAGAGAAGGAGGAAGAGAAGGAGCAGTCTTTGATTTGATGCTCTCAAACTGTCTTGGTTCTGGATGACAGTCACGGCCGATGCTCTCTAATCACGCACTGCAACTTTCTGCCTTCAAGAAACCATTTCTGTATCAACTGGTCTTCTAAAGAGGTCCTGTGCCCTGCACATATTCTACCCTTGGGGCTTTGCTATCGCCTCCCTTGGACTATATGCTATAAAAGTGTTCTGTTGTTTCCCACAGTTGACTGAAATGTGTAGGGAAAACCTATAGCAATGAGAAAGACAAACGTCAGGACCATTTGATTTCCTTGACCAGCATTCCCACTCCCCACCGAGCAACTTCTGAGAAGCTTTCAAGAAATCCCAGCAGATCTGGAACAGGGTCTGACAACCACTGCCTTACACATAACTTTAATTTAAAGCTGTCATCCCCGCCAGAGGCAATCAAAGTAAAAACTCAGCAGTCACTCCCAGATGACTGTGTTGCACTTTCAAAATAGACGAACGTTGAGATTCAGGTCTACCAAAAAAAAAAATACTGCAGATCAAAATGCATGTTACATCAATACATGTAATTTCTGCTAACATGCAGAGGGTATTTTCCCATGCTTAAAAGCAGCTATGGAGGTGCCTAACACAGAACATCACCTTGCCGACAAAGGGCCGCATAGTCAAAGCTATGGTTTTTCCAGTAGTGTTGAATGGAAGTGAGAGCTGGACCATAAAGAAGGCTGACCGCCAAAGAATTGATGCTTTTGAATTGTGGTGCTGGAGGAGACTCTTGAGAGTCCCCTGGACTGCAAGGAGAACAAACCTATCCATTCTGAAAGAAATCAACCCTGAGTGCTCACTGGAAGGACAGATCCTGAAGCTGAGGCTCCAATACTTTGGCCATCTCATGAGAAGAGAAGACTCCCTGGAAAAGACCCTGATGTTGGGAAAGTGTGAAGGCAAGAGGAGAAGGGGACGACAGAGGACGAGATGGTTGGACAGGGTCATCGAAGCGACCAAGATGAATTTGACCCAACTCCGGGAGGCAGTGGAAGACAGGAGGGCCTGGTGTGCTCTGGTCCATGGGGTCACGAAGGGTCGGACACGACTTAACGACTAAACAACAACAACAACACAGAACAGGACTAAATGAAAGGCCCAGCCTTTCCCCCTTGAACATCATTGCCAAAGCCCAGGGAACAGCATTTGACAAGCAGCTTCGGGGGCTGAATTTATTGAGGGGCAAGCAGCGGGTGAAAGTGTTAACCACATTTCTGCACCACCACAGTCATGATACAGAACAAGCCCACGTTGTACCTGTGGCCGCTGTTGGGCAGACGCTGTGATAAAACACACTAAAAGGAACACACTATCAATATAATGCATCCTTGAGCTCCACAATGTACACAAAGGACCAGTTGTTTAAAATTTGAACAGTACGACATTCGTCCCTGTGTAGTCTGTCACCTCAATGACAGTGGCAGTTAATCTCTTTATGGCTTTCGGAAAGAAATCTCCACACTGCAACACACTTTACAGCACAGCCAGTACTCTGTGTCCATTTTGCAACGTTTCAATTACTGTTTTATAAAAATTTAGAAATTCCTTCCTTCCTCTTTCTTCAAGATGCAAAAATAGTTGTGAAACCAAGAGATACATTTCTGGATCACCCACAAAACTGCATTCTGAAACTATATAGAATAGGGTCAATGTCTTTTACGTGGGTCCTTGGCCTATCACCTGGCATTGTTTTAGACTAGCAGCTGGCCTGGAGGCTAAATTTCATTTTCTTAACAGTTAAGTCTCCAGTAGAACCGTGCGCTGCTTTATCCAAATGTCAACATACTAAACGAATCTGGGCCGTTCGTACATTTCCAAAGCAGCCAAGAGGCAAATCAAATAGTGCAAGGGCACTCACGGAGCAGAGCAGGAAACCCCTCCCCAGATTATTCGCATTAAACCTGGCATTGGTGGAGTTAAAAATGTTTAAAATATTAAACTATCAATATTTTTAAGGAGGATTTTGAATTGGCAAGCAGTTGTCCTCTACGTTGTTTTTTTTTAAAGCTGCAGTGTAAAATAAGAAACTTCTTTTGATGTACACCATGTTGCCTGGGGATTGCCTTTTTCTTTCCTTTTAAATAGTTCACAAATTATACTCCCAGCACTCTGTGTGTGTGTGTGTGTCTGCATGCACACGTAACACATGCAAATCTTCCTGTGGTTACAGAAAAAAAAATCCTTTAGGATGTTAGAATCCCCACCTCAGTTTCTCTTTCCTTGTTAGTGCAGTGGTGTTATCACCAAAATCATAATATCTGTCTTCTGCTTCTCTGAGCATGCTGTGTACACTTTGACTCTCAGTGTATTCCCTACCTCTTCTGAAAGGGATCCTTCTGATTAGAGATACTTTGGGACCTTCTGCGTGAACTATAGGCTCTCCTCAAATTAAGAAATCTAAATTACAAAAATTTTAGCTTTCCTGTCTGATGTTCTCGGATTGCTCAGATGATGCACTGCCATTCCACCTTAATGTACAGTTCTGTGGTTTTGTAATAGACTGTGTCATCTTGCAATCGATGCCATGGGTCCTCCCTTAACACCCTCAAAGTCCTCTGTATGGTGTCACTGCTAGGAGACGATGAAAAAGCAGAAAACTTGCTCAACATAATTTTTTTTTTCAGGAAGAACGTGCAACACGCCACGAACGTGACCTTCTAGTATGCCACAATATTAAATTCAGAACAAGGAAGAAAAGAATACAGAGTCAACAAAATAAAAGGTTTCTTAAAATGTAAACCTATGCCATCCCACCGTCTGCAGATGGGGATGGAGAGAATGTCTTGACTACTCAAGAGAACAGGGACATGGTGGCGCTGCGGGTTAAACCGCAGAAGCCTCTGTGCTGCAAGGTCAGAAGACCAGCCATCGTAAGGTCGAATCCCCGCGACGGAGTGAGCTCCCGTCGCTTGTCCCAGCTCCTGCCAACCTAGCCGTTCGAAAGCATGTAAAAAATGTGAGTCGATAAATAGGGACCACCACGGCAGGAAGATCACGGCGTTCCGTGTCTAGTCACGCTGGCCACATGACCACGGAAACTGTCTTCGGACAAACGCTGGCTCTACGGCTTGGAAACGGGGATGAGCACCGCGCCCTAGAGTCGGACACGACTGGACTAAATGTCAAGGGGAACCTTTACCTTTCTCAAGAGAAAGTCCTGCACAACATACAGGCATGTAGAGCAGAACTGTTGAAAGCGGCAATGCATTGAATTGTCTAAATGCCCTCTTATCTTGGCACGAAAAGCAGGATTATTTCCGTGCCATGTTGAAAAAGAGGTGCTGCTCTTCAGCTCAGGGGAATCACAGCTCTTATCTCCGACCCGTGATTGGAGAAAAGCATACCAATAGAAAGTAAAAGGGGCAGAGTACCAGGGGTGAAAACACCAGGCTTGGGTTTCCTTGGCACTACAATCTGTGCTTGCTGCATTGCAATATATCTTTCCTGGAAGACGAAGGAATACTGCTTAGTGAAATGACAGCATCTGTTTTGCATGCAAAAAGTCCCCGGTTCAATCCCTGTCATCCCAGGTCCAGAAAATTCTGAAGCCACGGAGAGCTGCTGCCATGCAGTATGAACATAAGTATGTAAGACTATGTTAGGGTGTGACTATATAGGAAGGGAAATACAAAATTTTTATTTATTTAAAATATTTTTACCCTGCCTTTCTCCTTAAAAGGGCCCTAAGCGGCTGACATCACTAAAAGGATAACATTGAAAAGCTAAAAAAACAATAAGCATACAAATATTTTAAAAAGAATTAAACACTAGTATATTAAAAATGCTAAATAAAATCAATACCAAAAACATATTTAAAAGCAACAGAGCACAACAACGCAATATGAAAAAAAAAAAAACCCTCTCAGATGGACAGCCACTGAGGAAAAGCCTGCCTGAAGAGAAAGGTCTTTGCCTGCCTGCAGAAGGACAGCAAAGATGGGGCCAGTCTGGCCTCCAGTGGGAGGGAGTTCCAAAGTCTGGGAGCAGCCACAGAGAAGGCCCTCTCACCTGTGTCCCCACCAAACACACCTGTGAAGGTGGTGAAAGAGAGAGAAAGGTCTCTCCTGACGATCTTAACAGGATGCGGTCCTTGAGATGGCTTGGACCCACGCGGTTTAGGGCTTTGTAGGTTAAAACCAGCACTGTGAATTGTGCCTAGAAAGGGACTGGCCGCCAGTGGAGCTGTTTCAACAGGCGAGTTATATGTTCCCAGTAACTAGCCCCAGATCACAATTTGGCTGCGGCATTTTGGATCCACATGAATATTTGAACAGCAATCCAGCCAAGATGTAACTAGGTACCGTGGCCAAATCAGACCTTCCAAGAAACGGGCGCAGCTGGCACCCTAGTTTCAACTGTGCAAAGGCACTCCGGGCCACCGCCGAAACCTTTCAGGCTCGGAAAGGAAAATGTCTTTGACCACCCACAGACGGCTGCAGACCCTTGGAAAAGTTACTTTTTGGAGTTACAGCTATCAGAAGCTCCCTCGGCCATACTCGCTGGGGGATTCTGGGTGTTACACTTCAACAAAGTACCTTTTTTTGGGCATCCAGGAGCAGACCTTTGATGTAAAGCAGAAAAAAAAACTCTCACGTTTCTGATAGGAAACACAATGCTTGACATGTAAAAGCAAACAAACAGTGAGCAATCCCTGCCTGGCACTCAGTGTGCCCTGTCTGAAATAAAATAAGTGAGAAGCACTTCTCCAGGGCCTGTGATGTCTGGCAAATGCCTGCATAAAACTCACCTCTGCTTCCTTGCGCAGCCCATAGCTTCCAGACTTTCTCTTTTTCTCTAATTAAATGAACGAACTGCCTCCCCCTAGCCCTGACTCATCTGATGACATCACAAGGCCCTGCGTTACCATGGAAGTTGCAGTTCCCTGGTGATGTCACACCATGAGTCACACTTTACCTCTAGAAATGAAGTACCTAAAGTTCATGGTTGTTGTCCACCTCCTACTGTCCTCTCCTACACTTGTCTTTCATCTTCCTTTAGCCTGATGTTAATATGAGTCTGTAAGCAACGGTATATTACATATGCAAGTTAAGTGTTCCCTCACCTCTAAACACACAGAGAGAACTTCAGTGCAGTCTTATTATAGCTGCATGGTAGTGCAGTTACAGTATGATATAGTGCAGCACAGCAAATCAACGTTCCATAAGGCAATTCTAAAAATGGGGGCAGCCCAAACAAGAAATTATAACTTTGGATCAAACTGGACATTGGATCAGCACATCTGGCACAGATATAGCAGACAATCTGCTTTTGCTCTGTCCCAAATTTGAGGAAGTCTGAGCAAAGGGTTTTCACGTTATGATTTTTTAAAAGTAAAACTGCTCCCATGCAGAAACAAGATACCCTAAATATCCCCAGTTAAAACAGTCCATACACATTGCAAATATTAATCTTGCTTGTCTTGAAAAAGAAAGGCTGGTCCCACATACTTTTTAAATTTGGAAAGATTCCAGATTGCAGGGGCTGAAATATTGATCCTCCAAAAAGGACTTTCAAAAAGGAAAAATACCCTCTTTGTAATAAGACTGAACAAGCATGGTCCAGGCTTATCAGCAAGAAAGTATTACGAAGTAAGTATATTGTTGCAGCTTCGTGGGCTGGGGAGGGAGATGTTTGGAGGGCAATGAAAAGTCACAGGAAACAGTCAAAACACAGCTTTTCTTTGGAGAGTTAAAAAAAAAACACCAGACCTGCTTTAAAGAAAGTAATGGAGTGATAATCATCCAGAAAGGGACATTTTGCCATGTGCCTTCAGGGAATTAGCATACAATTTTGTAAGGCATATTCAAAGTATTTCTGCATTACAAAAGCACAGAGCAGCTGTGTTTTCCCCAGCCCTGAATGCTTTTAGTAAACACTCTCTCAGAATTTCTGAGACCAGGCTCCTGACACAAGTCTTCAAAGGGGGAGGTCAGCTCCAGGTCTGGGGCAAGCTGAATTTTTGACCCTGTCAGTCAGGACCCAATTAGCTGACTCTCAGAAGGAGAAGCTTTTAACCCTCCTGGCCAAACAGGCATTTGTCCTGGCATCTGTGTTCATCTTCTAGGATCTTCTAGCACTGGGTAATTAATTCTACATGAAGGAGGTTTCTGTTGGAATTTGTGTGTAGTGAATGTATACTTAAATTTCCATTTTTAAAAAGCCAGGAAATTCAATTCTCAAAAACAACTTTTTTTGGAAAGTGGAATATTGTGATTCTGCATGCACAATTCGAAACACCAGGAAGTGGCCCGATATTGCTGCACAATATTGTGTCCATGCTGTCAGTAGGAAAAAAGACGACAAGCTTTACATAACAAAGGGCAGTCTGAATGCTGACAACACCAATGGCAGCAGTCAAGATGGTCTACTGGATACCCTCTTGTGATCACAACCATTCACACTTGTAAAGAACAACCATAACAACTGCTTTGTGTTTGGGTGAGAAGTGGTTAAGTGAAAGAAGGAGTCAGCTGCTGAGATTTTCTCTTGCTTGGTGTCAATCTGTGAATGGTAGTGAGCACAAGAGGGCATCTTACAGACCATATTGACTGCTACCATTGGTGTTGACAACCATCAGGCTGCCTTTTGTTACATAAAGCTTGGCATCCTTTGTCCTATTGGCAATGTGGGCACCTATTGTCCAGCAATATCAGGCCATCTCCTGACATTCTGAACTGTGGATACAGAAGCATAATATCCCACATTCAAAAACCAGAGGTTTTTAAAAGAACTGAATGTATATAAAATTGAGTTGAAAGACTTCAGTGGGTCTGTAATTCCCCTGGGAGTGAAGGAGTTAAGTCTTGATAATCCTATCCTGTTTTCCTCATTACTATTTGGTGAGCTTATATAATCGCTGGCTACACTGCTTGACCAAGAAATCCAATATCCCAGTGAACATGGTCAACAGACTATGCATACAAGGAACTATAAAATCTCTTGTATAACAGAGCCGTAAACTCTACAAGAGGCAGCCAGGGGCGACTGTGTTATACTGTGTTTTGTGCTCTGGAGGTGACCAGTCCTCATGCTGAAGAATTTAACAACACTATTGCTCTACTGCAAATACCAAATGTGAGGCTGTACATTCTGGTTCTCATGCAATCTTCCAAAGCTGCCCAACCGAAACATCCCCTCAAAACATTGTCCCACTGACCCCTCTCCTCCAGAGCTATCGTTTCCAGAAACATTCTGTCCCAACCCCCTCGTTTCAATGTACTCCTATCATAAATAAGCAGAAATCCTATTTCAGCCTTAGAGACCAAATTCAATTTTGGAAGAGCTTTCAGGGACCACATGCTGGTTCGAGGAAGCAAAGGTAGGGCCGAAATACCAGCCTGTTTAGCTTAAAGCTCTTATGGTCTCTAATTAGGCATTAAGACAGGCATTTTAAACTTTATGAACAGGAGGGAAAAAAATACCCTAAAGCTGGTAAACCTTCAATTGATAGGGTCAAGAGGAGAGGAGAGTAAGCATCTGGGGAATGGTCAGAATGCTGTGGATCAAGACTGCAAGAAGGCCAGATGTTTCCCACCTATGTCACCAAAATGGCCACATATTGCAGGTGTGCACAAATCACAGAATAACGGAGCTGGAAGGTGCCTAGAAGGTCACTGAGTCCAACCCCCTGCTCAATACAGGAATCCCAATCAAAACAGATCGGACAGAGGGTTGTCCCATTTTCTCCTGAAGGCCTCCAGCATTGGAGCGCTCAATACCTCCCAAGGTCATTGGTCCCATTCTCATACTGCTCTAACAGTTAAGAGGTTTTTCCTGATATTCAGCCTAAATCTGGCTTCCTGTGGCTTGAGCCTATTATTACATGTCCTGCACTCTGGGATGATCAAGAACACATCCTGCCCCTCCTCTGTAGGACTACCTTTCCAATATTTGAAAAGTGCTATCATATTATCTCCCCTCAGCCTTCTTTCCTCAAGGCTAAACATGGCCAGTTCTTTCAGTCTTTCCTCCTAGGGTTTGGTTTCCGGTCCCCTGATCATCCTTGTTGCCCTCCTCTAAATTTGATCCAGTTTGTTGGCTTCTTAAAATGTGGTGTCCAGAACTGGACACAGGACTCCAGATGAGGCTTAACTAGTGCTGAATAGAGGGGGTGGGGGCTAATCTGGAGACTATACTTGTTAAATCTTTCACCACTGTCCACTCTCCACCATAAGCTATATTTACATCTACATTTCATACCCATTCAGAATTCCTTCTTGAAAATAGCAGTAACACTTTGAATCTGGGCATAATAATCAATGTAGTTCACAAGATGCACAGCGAAGTTGTGGGACCAATAATAAATCATAGAAAATAAAACTGCCAGCTTTGTACTTTAAGTTCCAGGAAAACACTGCTTGCACATTTATGAGACATGCTTGTTGAACGCCCCAATCTTCCTCCACAAAATTTAAGACACTTAGATTTCTTCCTTTGATATTATACAATGTTGTGCAACTATTTTGAGTTCAACCGGCTAAAAGCTGAAGTGGAGAGAAAGGCTGCAGAAGCTGGGCCAGACAAAAATATGTTTTCTCTCTAAAGTACTCAGCACAAAAACATTTCAGTGTACTCGGCTGCTTGTTTATCGGGTTTGCCTGTTCCTGGGGCTTCTTGGAAAGTGCGGCTCCATGGAAGAGGCATGTGAATGGGGCTGAGACCAACAATGAGCGGGCATGCTTTTTTCACATGGCTAAGGAACATCTCCCAGAGCTCGGTTACAGAAAGGTCAGGCAGTGCGGCAGGAGGAAAATGAAACTTCCTGCTACTGGACACGAGGCGGGAGCATGCAGCGGTAGCTAAACAGCTATGATACCTCACATGCAATCTCGCTGCGCATGGCATTCCAAGAGGCCCGGCTGTTTAGCCGTCTAGCAAGTCAACTGTACTTGGCAAAAGGCAGCCTGGGGAATGTTCTCAGGCGAGATCGACAGCCACCCTTTTGCTCACACACGGCGGACCAAAACGCATACGCCTCTCATCCTAAGGCACTTGCAGTTTCGTAAACAACTCTCATAAAGAAACAGAACATGTTGGACTCATATCTTTTGGAAAAGTGGAGGGTGTGCCACTTGGTAGAGCTGGCACACCTTCTTCTCTCAGATTTCATTTATTGCAATATTGATCATTCTGCCTCTTGACATGGTGGGGACACACAATTAACCAGATCCTCAATACAGTTAAGAATAGCATCACATTTAAAGGATGTGTGTGTGTGTGTGTGTGAAACGATAGCAAAATGGTGTTTAGAAGTGAAATGAATCTAACTTGTGTTTACTCCTGTCTCCATTTTCATTCTTCTATCCTCTCCTTCATGTTGGATTATACAGGTTGCTAAATCCTTCATGGCAGGGATAAAGCGGCACTTTATAAAGTGCCAATTACACCGGTGGTACTAAAGCAAGGGACGTGATGGCACTGTGGGTTAAACTGCAGAAGCCTCTGTGCTGCAGGGTCGGAAGACCAGCCGTCGTAAGATCAAATCCCCGCGACGGAGTGAGCTCCCGTCGCTTGTCCCAGCTCCTGCCAACCTAGCCGTTCGAAAGCATGTAAATGCGATTAGATAAATAGGTACCACCTCGATGGGAAGGTAACGGCGTTCCGTGTCTAGTCACGCTGGCCACGTGACCATGGAAACGGTCTACGGACAAACGCTGGCTCTACGGCTTGGAGACGGGGATGAGCACCGCGCCCTAGAGTCAGACACGACTGGACGAAATGTCAAGGGGAACCTTTACCTTACTAAAGAAAGAATGAGAAATAGTAGAGGCAAAGCAGCACCAAAGAAAATATGATTATTGCATTATATACTGAGCACTAATACTGAAAACCCAGCAGAAGAGAAGTTCTTTTGCTTGGTGCCAAAAAGCCTACCAGGATGGAATGGGATAAACCTCTCTAGGGCAGGGATTTTCATAATATCAGTGTCACAAAAAGGAAGTCTTCATCCCAACACAGGTGGGTGGACTCTTGCGATATCTATGGGTCAAGGAAAAACATCTGCGGATGCTGAGATGCGTCCTCTTCAGCTGCTACCCACATCCTACAGTCAACATGTTGCAGGAGGCAGATTATTTTAAGCAGTCCTGCCCTGTGTTTCCAATAGATACTGGTCTCCACGGAGGCTTCCCAAGGAGCAGTTAAAAACTCGGTGATGGATGACTCACGTATCACCAAAATAGAGGACAAAAAAATAGGGTACCGATTTGCCTAGATGGCATAGACTAATTCGTATGTAAAGAGGCAAAAGTAGAAATGGCATTTATAATTGAAATAGAGTTACAATGCTTCTCGTTCGAATGGGGGAAGAGTGTGACAAAGTCACCGGCGTGCCCGTTTGAGTCTGCGGGTTACATGCTCCCCGTGCATAAGGGACTCCATGGTGCACAATATATCTCCTTCTGCTTTCTTATCTTTAAATCAAACTTAGACTGGACAGCCCTCCAAATGAAAAACACTATCCAAGGGAGGACGGCTTTTAAATATTGTGTTTTTTAATGACGTTAAGCTGCCTTGGGTTCGTTTTAAGGAGAAAGGAGGGATAAAAATATTTTAAATAAATAAATAAAATAAATGGGTTGGGCAGCCTTCCTTCAAATGAAGGAACGTCCCCAGCCCCAACGAAAAGAGGAAACAATGGCCACCCTCATTCAAGGGCATACTCTATTAAAGATCTAAGAATATAAGAAAAGTGGCCACCTATAAAACAGCAGAAAGATACCAGATCACCAGAAATTAACTGGATGAAGTTTGGGCCAACGGGAAAAGTCTCCAGATGGGGGCCTAAATAAGAAGGGCACAACCAATGGATGGAGGTCCCAACAGTGAAGGTAGTCTGTTATGCCAGCATTTTTGAGTCACAACCCCCTTTGATAACAGCCAAGTAACCTGTGGACCCCCACAAACACACACACACACACACACACTTTTAATGGGGTGAACTATGGCAAGAAAAAAACCTCTCCTGAGAAAGACAATAATGCTAGGAAAAGAGGAAGACAGATCCTGAGATGGATTGACTCCATAGAGAAACGACAGCTTTTATTTTACAAGACTGGAGCAGGGTTTTTGAAAATAGGCGTGAGATTTTTGGGAGGTGGGGGAACATTGACACCAACATCACCCCCAGGCCCAGCTGGGGAGGGAACCCCCCAGATCCCAGAAGGGAGAGGCAGCTGTCAGATCTCAATCACAGCCACTAGCCAGGCCTTGTGGCCCATCAACCCACACGATTTTGCAATCCTACACCAATGACAAAATAGGGAAGGTTTTAATCCTTTTTGTGATGGCCCCCCCACTGGTGGACTGTAGCTGCTTCAGTACCTACACACTGTCATCAGGAACAAGTGCACACTGTGAAGGATGTAGGCTCACAAGGTTTCACAGCACATGGAGCATTAAAAAAAAGCATGCGATCATCACCCATGATAATCAACTCAGAGGCTGACTGCAGGTTGTTGTTTTTTTATGGCTTCAGGCACCCACACAGCCCCGCTTAAAGCTCTACAATGGTTTAGTTTTCCATTTAAAAAATAACACAGTGTGGCCAGTGGAGGAAAAGGAACCGGGTTTTCTGACGTCTGTTCCTGGCAATACTGTTATTGGCGCTTTAGTGACTTTCAGGAAATGCCTCCATTCCCCTGTGTCTTCCTTACACAAAAGAAGTATTTTTTTTTCCGTATCCCAAGACTCGTTGACTCTACACGGACTGTGGATTGAGAACAGGTATGGAACATATGAACCTGGCCAGACTCTTTAACCAAAAGCCAATGGTTTGTGCTGGGAACCGCAGACCCAATGAATCAGCTGCTGATTCAAGATTTATATCAATCCCATCGATTTAGCTGGTCTGCTGTCAGTTGGCGCACCAGCTGGATTTTTTTCCCCCTCAACCTGTACTTTCCACAGCTTACTTGATCATAGCAAGTACTGGGCATATTGGCTAGCACGGATGGGAGCAGAAGTCTAAAACATCTGGAGGGCATCGCCATGAAGAAGGCAGATCTAATGAAGTCTATACTCTATCTATTTTTTATTTATTTATTTAAAATATTTTTACCCTCCCTTTCTCCTTAAAAAGGACCAAAGGCAGCTCACATCATTGAAAGACAATATGTAAAGCTGAAAACAACTGAAATACAACAGTGGTTACTCTAGCAAAGCTTAATCCCAGCCAAACCCTTCTGATATTCTGGACTAGATTACGCACCAATGTCATAAGAACATAAGAAGAGCCCTGCTGGATCAGGCCAAGGGCCAATCTAGTCCAGCTTCCTGGATCTCACCGGGACCCCACCAGATGCCTCTGGGAGCACACGAGACAACAAGAGACCTGTCTCCTGATACCCCTCCCCTGCCTCTGGTATTTTGAGGTACCTTCCTTTTAAGCCTGGAGATTATACATCCCCATCATGGTTTGTCACCTGCAATGGACTTTTCCTCCAGAAATCTGTCCAATCCCCTTTTAAAGGCATCTAGGCCAGATGCCATCACCACATTCTGTGGCAATGTCCAGATAGTATTTCCAGTGGTCAAGGATTGAGGTCCTCTTTTAAGCAGATCCAAAACTCTGCTAGCTTATTTACTGATTAAATTTGTACACTGCCCATCTAGTGGCATGCCACTTCTCTGGTTTTCGACATAACAAAATACATAAACACACCCACCCACGTGACCTACAGCAATATAAAAACAACTCACAGAAAACAAAAACCCCGGATGGCAACGACAGATCCAGAACCAAAATAATATATACGTACAACCCAAATAACAGCAGCTATAATGGGAGGATATCCTGAAATGCTTCCCTAAACAACCTTTTTATATGCTTTCTGAATATTAGGAAGGGGCCTGGCACATTTCTGCCTAGAAGCTTGGACTGGCTAGACATTCACTCCCCACGGGTTGACTGATGCAAGTGCGTCTGACCGATTGTCAACTCATTCCTTGAAATTTCCAGGGATGTTGGCAAGTCTTTGGGTCTGAGTCCCTATTACAAAAAAAGGAAAAAGGGAGGGGGCGGGTGGGCTCTGAGTCGCGATTCGAGTCAGAGTCATTGGAAAATAAACCTGAGTCGAGTCCCCGGTGCAACTTAAGTCCGGCTTGACAGTAAGTCTCACAACTTCAGTCCCTGTTCCTGAAAATTTCACAGCCAAAACTGAGAGCAGGTGACTGATTCTTGAGATGGCACAGAAGTCAGTGCTTGCTATGTCACAGAAGCCAGGCAGCCAAGAGTTCAGAGAAGGACCAGAACTGCTTCTGGACCAGCTTAATGTGGAAACAGGCATGAGAGAAATCATAGAATCATAGAAAAGTGAAGTTGGAAGGGGCCTACAAGGCCATCAAGTCCAACCCCCTGCTCAAGGCAGGAACTGGCACATTCTGGAACAATCTAGATAAAATGTAGTTTACAGGGTAATATGACAATCCAGAGCTAGGCAGAAGTACTGTTTTTCAACTGCCAACGAGGTACCAAAATTTACCTAGCAGCTACAGTGCTTTCTGCCACTCTTGGTAGGAACTACTCTCGCAACAAGAGGCTCAGGAGTTGCGCTGCTGATGCTCCACTCCCTCCTTGCTCCAAACTGCATGTCGTCCCCCAACACATCTCTCCTCATCCCCTTCCTTCATTCCTACCTGGGAAGCACAACACACTCCGAACTCCTCCACAATTAGCCCTTGAGACCTGATGCCATTGGCAATGGGCAAAGATGGGCGTCCAGGTCATAAACAGGCTTGACATGTAAAAATGAAACGTTTCCCGTTGCCCTTAGATCTTCCAACTAAACTAATGCTGGCACAACCAGGCATCTAACAAGGGAGGCCATAAATCCTCTACAAGAGGCAGGGCCTTCTTCACGGTGGCTTCCACTTTATAGAACCAGCTTCTGGAGGAGCTCCGCCGAGCCCCCTCCCTGTCGACATTCAGGAAGCCATTAAATACGTTGCTTTTCAGGGAGGCTTTCCACACTGACCCCAGCTGGCCGCCTCATTCCCCCCACCTTTTTTTTCCCCCTCTCCTCTTCTCCCTTATCTTTCATCCACTTCTGGGTTTCTATGATTAGTTTTTAGGATTATTGTTACTGCTTTTAACATTTCTACACTAATTTTTGTATTCTACTATATGGATTGTAACCGCCCAGAGTAGTGCCTCAACACTAATGGAAGTGGGATACAAATTGAATGAATGAATGAATAAATAAATAAATAAATACATAAATAATTTTTGTATTCTACTACGTATATGGATTGTAACCGCCCAGAGTAGTGCCTCAACACTAATGGAAGTGGGATACAAATTGAATGAATGAATGAATGAATGAATGAATGAATAAATAAATAAATAAATAAAATAATTTTTGTATTCTACTATATGGATTGTAACCACCCAGAGTACTGCCTCAACACTAATGGAAGTGGGACACAAATTGAATGAATGAATGAATGAAGGTTCCCATCTGAGTTGAAGTCCTGTGTTGTTTCTGCAGCTGCCTCTCCTCTTTCTTGCTGTTTCAGAGTTTGGGAAAGGTCCTCTTTTTATATATTTCTCTTAACAAGTTCCCCAGTGAACAGAACGGAGGTCCTGGGGTTTGTTCTGGGACACTTTGAAGAGAAGAATGGCGTACAATGAAAACAAATAAATGAAAATAAATGTAATGCTGCTGCTTCCCAGCGAGTAAGCAGCGAGTTAAAAAAAAAGAGCCACAGCCTCCACACATCTGCCCGCAGGGAGTATATCCCAGAAAAGAGAAGGAGGAGGAAATGGGTAATGCTCAGCAGAACAAGGAAACGGATCCACTCGAGGTGTGTCTTTTCTAAAGAAAAAAAAAGGGGTTCCCAAACCCCCTAGCCAGCACAGCCAAGGGATTCTGTGGCCAAGCAGGCTGGTGGATTCTCCCTCTCCCTCTCCCTCCCTCCCCCCCTCTCTCTCTCTCTCTCTCTCTCACACACACACACACACACAACTGATGAAACCCCAGATAAAGGAGAAACAAGTCTTTCAAGATGTAAAGAACAAATCAGTTTTCTTGACTGGACGGACCAAACACATTTTGCAGTCTTCTCCAGGGAACATCACAAGAATAATGCCGACAGAGATCTCTGTTTCTAAATTTCACTGAGTGCGAACTGATTTCTGGAGTTGCAACCCAAAGATCACTGTGTTTCTCAACTCTCCTCTTGTTTGGCCTGAGAGGGTCATCTTGCACTTTCAAAGAGATCGCTCCACACAGCCCTGGTTTCATATTGCAACGATGCAGTACCATGGCCTGCCAGTGTGAATCTGTTTAAGTTCCTCTGTGATTTTCCGTACTGCCTACCTCCACAGGATTGCTTCCGAACCTCTGAGGAGTCAGAACCATTTCTCCCTGTAAAAACATAATGCTCATCTCACATTCCAGCTTAGGTAAGTCAAGTGGAAAATATGGAGAGACAAAGAGTGCGTTATCAGAGAGGTACAATACGCCTAATGGGAAAAACATCCAATCTTGACCGCATCCAAATGTTGACTGTAAGAAACAAATAACGTTGTGGTCCTGCTGAATATTACAAGGAGTGTGCCTGAGTGAATGAGTGGGATTTGGTGCATGTGTAAGGCATGTGGGATGCTTCATCGGCACACATTTGAGAGCGTGTGCCTTCCTTTCCCATCAAGATTAATGGATCCATGCCAGGAGTGGGAAACCCAGACAGCTGCATGAATCATCAGAAACTCTAAGAGAGTTCTAATAATAGTGGGACTTGCGGGAAACTGCGCCAAAAGGGTGAGGGGTCAGATTCTTTTCTGATTGCATTACCTACAGGAGGAAGTTGAAATTGTTAAAGCCACAAGTCGACTTTTCAATCCAAATGGAGACTGCATTGTTGTTGTTGTTGTTGTTTAGTCGTTTAGTCGTGTCCGACTCTTCGTGACCCCATGGACCAGAGCACGCCAGGCCCTCCTGTCTTCCACTGCCTCCCGGAGTTGGGTCAAATTCATGTTGGTAGCTTCGATGACACTGTCCAACCATCTCGTCCTCTGTCGGGAGACTGCATTAAAAACAACAAATCAGAAAGCGGAGACTCAGAAAGGTAGCTATAGGAGAACTGGAGAAGATTTTATTGATTTTATTGATTTAAGATATTTTTAACCCACCTTTAAATAAATAAATAAATGCCAGTAGTCCACGCATCTAGTGAAGTTAGCTGTCATTCCCAAAGATTACACAGATACCATCTGTTAAGTCTTTTTGTTGTTGTTTAGTCATTAAGTCATGTCCGATTCTTCGTGACCCCATGGACCAGAGCACGCCAGGCCCTCCAGTCTTCCATTGCCTCCCGGAGTTGGGTCAAATTCATGTTGGTCGCTCCGATGACACTGTCCAGCCATCTCGTCCTCTGTCGTCCCCTTCTCCTCTTGCCCTCACTCTTTCCCAACATCAGGGTCTTTTCCAGGGAGTCTTCTCTTCTCATGAGATGGCCAAAGTATTGGAGCCTCAGCTACAGGATCTGTCCTTCCAGTGAGCACTCAGGGTTGATTTCCTTCAAAATGGATAGGTTTGTTCTTCTTGGAGTCCAGGGGACTCTCAAGAGTTAAGTCTTTACATTGCCCAAATGCATGATCTTTGTGTAATCGAAGCCTATATGTTCTGTAATTTATACGATTCCAATTTCACTCTACATGAATAGCTTGAGGTAAGACAAAAGCACCCGGTAGTTGTTATGTTCCGTTTGTTTAATACCAATTCTGATTATTTAAAGATTAACCTCACCAATAATAAAAATGTTTAATGAACAAAGATTAATCTTAAATCAAATTCAAGAAGGATGTTGACAACCTGGAACGTGTCCAGAGGAGGGCGACCAAAATGGCCAAAGGTCTGGAAGCCATGTCCTATGAGGAGAAGCTTAGGGAACTGGAAATGTTTAGCCTTACAAAAAGAAGGTTAAGAGGGGACATGATAGCCATCTGTTGGGAGTACTTTGATGGAGTTCCTGCATGGCGGGGGGTTGGACTGGATGGCCTCAGTGGTCTCTTCCAACTCTGTGATTCTATGATTCTATGAAATATCCCACAAAATCTAATCAAGAAATATATAGAGTAAAAGTTCTTTTCTTTTGTCATGTGCCTCTAGTTTCCTTTTTTGTTTAAACACTGCTATTGTTATTTGACCTTCAGGCATTACAGTACATCAACTATATTGCTTAATTAATGTACACATACACTGCATATCTTCTATACCACGCTTTTTGCTTGCAATAGCTCCTCACATCTCCTGAGATAAGACACTTTTCCTTAAAATTCCACTATCAAGAGATAATTCCAGTTTTGCAACGTTAATTCACCTTCTGAAAATAGAAAAGGCATATATCACTCCAAACTTTCCTAAGGCCAGCATGCACCTCACTCAAAACGTAACTAATACCAGCACCAGGACACATATTGTATTTTTCCTCAGATGAAATTCAAAATTTTCCACAACTCTGTGCAAAAATATTGCACTTTCAACAACCACTGGCAATTCCACATTCTCCAATTCAAGTTGCACAGAACATGTCCTCAGAGATAGTTCAGATATTCCTCCGGCCAAATACTTAAAGACACACGTTGAACTTTTCCCAAGTTGTTCCCAAATAGTTTCAGATTCATGTACATTATTTTATCTAATATGTTTCTATCCTGCCGTCTCAAGCTATAGAATTCAAAGCAGTGCTCAGAAGGTTTACAGGCAGTCCTCCCCATCTACTCTCAAGGTAAGGAACATCCTTCCTTCTGGTTCTTCCCACACCACATATACTGTCCTGTGTAGAAAAATGAGATTGTTAACTAAGCAAAATGTAGAAGTATGTCCTAGAACAGGATGTCTATCAATATTTGATAAGTAGAAATGTAATTGGGCAACTAGAGAACTAATTTCCAATTTATTAGTGGCAACAAGTTTAATGATAGCTAATAGACATGGACTTTTTGTATTCGTATCCCCGGGGATATGAATGAGGCACCAGGGAGGCCCATTCCCCCCCCCCAAAAAACCGGATGGTCCACTCACCGGTCACTGCACATTTCTCAGGTCGTTCATCATCACACCAATCCAGAAAGGAGCCCAGCTGGTGCTTCCCTGCCTCCCCGTGCAGCTGACCACTCCTCAGCTGAGCGGGGAGATTTCCCATCCCACCTCCTCGCTGGAGTGGTTGTCTACGCAGGGAGGTGGGGAAGTGTCTGCCGGTCTTCTTTCTGGATTGGCACGATGATGAAAGGACCTGAGTGCCACACGGTGACAAATGGACTGGACGGTTCTTGGGGGGCAGGGAATAGTCCTCCATGGCACCTGTGGTACCGGAATTTGTATTCGTAGCCCCAGGGATACGAATACAAATAGCCCATGCCTAATAGCTAAGTACTGGGAATTAAAGCATGATTTTCAATTGAATGAATGGTATAAAGATGTTGTTGTTGTTTAGTCGTTAAGTCGTGTCCGACTCTTCGTGACCCCATGGACGAGAGCACGCCAGGCCCTCCTGTCTTCCACGGCCTCCCGGAGTTGGGTCAAATTCATGTTGGTCGCTTCGATGACACTGTCCAACCATCTTGTCCTCTGTCGTCCCCTTCTCCTCTTGCCTTCACACTTTCCCAACATCAGGGTCTTTTGCAGTAAAGAAGTATGGACTATAGTTATTAATGATAAATTGACGTGTACTATCAAAGTAAAGAAAGGATTGTTTAAAAGACTTACTTCTACAGATATTTGAGGAGAATTTATTGACTATATGTTAAGAAAGGGGAAGGGAAGCGCACCATGGTAAGAGCCGTTACAATTTTGGAAGGGGATTGGCATTTCGTGAAGGGAAGAAAACTGGCTTGGTCTCTAATGGTCCTGGCGCGGGGAAGGCATGTTGTTATAGTTGCTTGTGTTTGTTGTTTAAAGTTTGGATTGTGTCATGTATGCTTATTTTTTAAAAAAAAATTAAAAGGCAGAAAAAAGGTAAACGGGAAAAAGAAAAGAAAAACAGGACGACTTGTTAGCTATCACGGGATCTCAAGCGTGATTCTCATGTGCCGTTTTGCACTAACATGCTAAGACAGGCCTTCGTTGCTGCTCAGCTTATATAAGAAGTGGGGGGGGGGGAATGAAGTAAAAATAACAGTGCTTATTTGTCTTGTGTTTATTTCATGCCTCACCCACCCTGGCTGCACTCATTGGTTAGGGTACATCTTTCTGGGAACTCTGGTGTCTTTGATTTCAGACAGTTAAATATCTTCCTCCTTCTCTCAGTATGGGAGAGATGATTTGTCTTTCATTTTTCCAGGGCCAGGTGGTGATTGATGAATTAATGATAAAAATAAAAATTCTTTGAGGAAAAAGAGTTGGATGAGACTGATGCTCAATAAAGCAGTTTAGCTTTCATGCTCATGGAATAATTTTACTGCCTTACTTCAAGAGAGGAGGGGACCCCCCACAACATATCCTAAATTGCTTTAGCTGGTCATTCTTTTTCCAAAGCACACTTGATTTCTATACAGTATATTTGCTGTTAATTCGCACCAAGCTGCTTCTGAGTTCTAGTGACCCTAATACGAGGGGGTGCTGATACGTATTGAGCCTTTCCCAGATAAAATTGAGCTAGGAAGCTATAAATTGCAGGGTGTATTGGCCAATTTGTCTGTATTCAATGGTGCAAAAATCAACTACCTATGATTTTAACTTATCTTTCATTTTCAGCTCCAAAGTGAACATGGCAGCACCTCCAGAAAAGTTCAATGTGGAAGAGCATAGGACCATAATCAAGTTCCTGTTTCTCCAAGGGAAAGGTGCAAAGCAGATCCATGATGAAATGTCACAAACTATGGGTGACAGTGGCCCTTCATATGCAACAGTTCAACGTTGGGTTGTCAATTTTAAAACTGGCCATTTCGGTGTTGAAATTGAGAAACCCAGTGGAAGGCCTGTTTCTGTCTCTGTGCCTACAAATGTGAAAGCCATCCATGACATGATCATGGAGGACCGCCGAATATCAGCCAAAAGTATTGCTATATATCTGAGAATATCACGTGAGAGAGTTGGTGCCATTATCCACAACGACTTGGAAATGAGAAAGCTGGCAGCAAAGTGGATCCCCAAACTTTTGACAACCGAACAAAAGAGGAAACGTGTGGAGTCATCGGTGGCTGTTTTGGAACATTTTGCAAGAAATGAGTCAGATTTCCTGGGCAAACTGGTAACTGGTGATGAGACATGGATCTACTGTTATGATCCTGAGACAAAGGAACAGTCTAAGGAATGGAGGCACAGTGGTTCCCCCAGGCCAAAGAAGTTCCGAGTGCAAAGGTCGGTGCAGAAGCAAATGGCAACAGTTTTTTGGGATAAGAAGGGAGTTCTGCTGGTGGACTACCTCCAACAGGGTTCAACCATCAATGCAAAATATTACTGTGCTTTATTGACGAAGTTGAGGCAAAACATCAAGGAAAAACGTCGAGGAAAGCTCTCCAAAGGTGTCATCCTGTTGCATGACAACGCCTCGTCACACACTGCAGGTGAAACAATGGCAAAACTGACGTCCTTAGGCTTTCAAGTGATGTCCCATCCACCCTATTCTCCCGACCTGGCTCCTTCTGACTATTATCTGTTCCCCAAACTCAAAAAACACCTAAAGGGACAATGATTTGGGAGTGTTCTGGAGGCAACTAATGCTGCAAATGAGTGGTTACACCAGCAGTCGGAAGAATTTTATTTGCAGGGACTTAAGAAGCTGCAGGACAGATGTCGCAAGTGCATTGACTTCCTGGGGGAATATGTAGAATAGTGTGGCAGTTACAGCTTCCTAGCTCAATTTTTTTCTGGGAAAGGCTCAATACTTATCAGCACCCCCTCGTAGGTTTTTTTAATTATACAAGATGTTGAAAGAATGGTTTGGCATTGTCACCCCATCCCTGTGTATTTAGGTCTAAAAAAAGTGATTCCAGAAACATTGACAATACGATCTCTGGATCTCCTTCTTTTCCACTTCTTGCACATATAAGTTGGCAACAATGGGCGACACCGGGGAACCCATGGCACAGCAGTTCACCTACAGAGGAGACTTTTACAGAGAGAAACATGGCTGTGCCATGGGTTCCCCAGTGTCGCCCATTGTTGCCAACTTATACATGGAAGAAGTGGAAAAGAAGGCAATAAACAGCTTCCAGGGGACGACTCCGACCCATTGGTTCAAGTATGTGGATACTTGGGTGAAGATCAAGATACAGGAAGGACAGGCCTTCACAGACCACATAAACACAGTAGACCCAAATATCAAGTTCACCAGGGAAGACACCAAAGACGAACGGCTGGCTTTCCTGGACTGTGCCGTCATCACAGGATCCAAAGGCAGTTTAGGAATAGAAATCTACAGAAAACCCATACACACTGATCAATACCTGCGGTTTGACTCTCATCACCCATTGCAACACAAACTAGGGGTCATCAGGATGCTAAACCACAAAGCAAGAAACATCCCCACCTCCACAGAAGCCAAGAAAAAGGAAGACGGGCATCTGAAGAGAGCCCTTAAGGCCTGTGGATATCCAAAATGGACCTTTAACAAGGTCATGTTCCGACCCAGCAGGACAATGGAACAGTCTCAGACCCAGAGCCCATGGAAGAACCTGGTCATTCCTTACATGGCGAGTGTGTCTGAAAAGCTCAAAAGGATTTTTGGTAAACACCACGTACCCGAACACTTCAAACCCACAAACACACTAAGGCAGAGACTTGTCCACTGAAAAGACTGGACACCAAAACACAACAGGAGCAATATACTATATGCGGTCGAATGCAAAGAGGAGTGTTCGGAGCTCTACATTGGAGAAACCAAACAGCCACTAAAAAAGGAGAATGGCCCAGCATAGGAGGGGCAATGGCTCCGGACCACCATCAGCCGTGTTCCTTCATTTGAAGGACAAAGGACACTCATTTGATGACCAAGATGTACTCATTTTGGACCGAGAAGATAGGTGGTTTGAGAGAGGGGTCACGGAGGGAGGTAATACATGTGCATATAGAAAATCCCTCACTCAACAGGGGTGGAGGCCTTAGATACAATCTGTTGCCTATTGAGACGATTGCCCACGTCACTCATGCCATTCATAGTCATGAGCTGATTTGCATGAGCCTATGAGAGGACTGGAGAGGCGGAGTCAGCAGCTACATGAGGCTTGGCGGGAGAAGGAGGAGTCAGATAGGGCTGGTTAGTCAGAGAGAGAGGGAACAGATACTGAGAGAGATAGAGCTGGTTAGGAAAATAAGTAGAGAAGGTGGTAATGATATAGCAAGAGAACAGAAGTATGTACTGAGAGGACTGTTAATTAATTGCTCATGTATAATGTGTATCTGAAGAACTTCTGTTATTATTCAATCTGCTTCACTTCAATAAATAAGTTCTGTTTGCGTTCACAAGACAAGTGTTCTGACAAACGTCATTTATATTGTGGATTGAGGTAATCCACTGGTGGCAGCGAGAGGAAAACGTGACGGGAGCCTTTGTGAGGGAAAGACAAGCAGGGGCCACAAGGGCGAACGCCACACCTATTTATCATGCTTCCCTTTCACCTGTCCCCAGAAAGATCAGGACCAAACACACCCGAAAGACCACTGTTAACAACTGGGAATGACTAGAGGTGGGGGTATTCAGATTCGTATATGAATACAAATAGCCCCGCACAGGTGGCGTTGACGAGGGTCCAGCACTCACCGATCCGCCGCGGACGTGGACAGCGCAATTCTACCACTGGCTCCGCAGTGCGCGATCCGCTCACCACTCCTGGCAGGAGGCGGGAGGACAAGCCTCACTGCAAGGTTGAAGAGTGGCGGATCGGTGAGTGGACTGTCCGGCCCCATGGGGCTGGACCCTCGTCAATGCCACCTGTGCAGGGATATTCGTATGCGAATACCCCCATCTCTAGTAATGACCCATGACAGTGGGTGGAGAAGGAATGCAGAAGTGGGATTATCCCTCACCCCCAGTCCTTTGTCCATCTAATGAGTCTATTCAGACCAGGGGAAAGTGAAACCAACATGGAGGATCTATCAAGAGTCTCCTACCAACTCTCCTCAAACTGAAGAGGCTACTTGTATGAGGAGCGAAACATTTCAATCTAACAAGGAAGAAGTCCAGTTGCCATGACTCAACTTCCAGATAGCTACACCTGGATGACTGAGAATCTTCACAGATATATTTACAATAGGATGAAACCAAAGCCACAGCAGAACGATCCCGAACAACCCAATACAACTGGATAGGTTTGAAACTGGTTTTACTCCCAATGTATTTCCACAACAAATTCTGGGAATTTGTTTTATAAAGGTGATCTTTTCTTATAAATGTTCTGGCCTTTCATTCAGTTACAGGGCTATTTGATTGGGAACTAGGACAGTTAATTGAGTCTGAAACTCATTTAAATACACATTCAAACATGCTGAAAGACACTATCAAAAATGTGACCCTCTCTTCTTTTAGGTTTTCATCTTTAAAACCATACGTTCTCACATTTTGCCAAACCTGGAGAGGTCTGGAATGAGGCCCAGTTTATCCATTTCACAGAAGCAAAGAAAAGATGTCCCTTTTAAACCACATCTCTTCAGTTTGCAGGTGGAAAAAAAATTGTGTTTTTCTGTGCCATCAAATCATTTCTTGAGTTATGGTGGCCCTGTGAATTAAGGATCTCCGAAAGACCCAGTCATTAACAGCCCTCTGCTCAAATCATGAAAACTAAGTGAAAAAGTATTATACATTACATTTAAATTAAATATAGTAATACTTATTATATTTACCACTTCATAGGAAAGCAAAAAGAGATGGCTCCCATGCAGAGTTAAACTGAGCAAGATTCTGTCCAAACAAGTAGCAATGTAATGATTAAGGATGAACAGGAAATAGCAGAGGGATAAATCCAGATCAAGATTCAGGTAAGGACCGGGGATTCACCACCTCTTCTGCTGAGGTCTACATCCAGAATGGGACTGGCACTAGCTTAGAAAGTCCCCAGGTCTAACAATGGGAGGTTTTCTTTCAAGGCAAACAGCTGCGGGTGGTTTTCTGATCTCTACTAAGCACTGCCAGAGAAAGACAGAAAATTAAAGGCCCCCATTTCACGGGTCCCAATCCAATCAGATTGGATAGACAGATTGGATTGACAGCAGCCACGAAATTAAAAGACGCCTGCTTCTGGGGAGGAAAGAGATGACAAACCTAGACAGCATCTTAAAAAGCAGAGACATCACCTTGCCGACAAAGGTCCGCATAGTCAAAGCTATGGTTTTTCCAGTAGCGATGTATGGAAGTGAGAGCTGGACCATAAAGAAGGCTGACTGCCGAAGAATTGATGCTTTTGAATTGTGGTGCTGGAGGAGACTCTTGAGAGTCCCCTGGACTGCAAGGAGAACAAACCTATCCATTCTAAAGGAAATCAACCCTGAGTGCTCACTGGAAGGACAGATCCTGAATTAATCTTTGTTCATTAAACATTTTTATTATTGGTGAGGTTAATCTTTAAATAATCAGAATTGGTATTTAAAAAATGGAACATAACTACCGGGTGCTTTTGTCTTACCTCAAGCAACACGCTGGCTATTCATGTAGAGTGAAATTGGAACCGTATAAATTACAGAACATATAGGCTTCGATTACACAAAGATCATGCATTTGGGCAATGTAAAGACTTAACTCTTGAGAGTCCCCTGGACTGCAAGGAGAACAAATCTATTCATTCTGAAGGAAATCAACCCTGAGTGCTCACTGGAAGGACAGATCCTGAAGCTGAGGCTCCAATACTTTGGCCATCTCATGAGAAGAGAAGACTCCCTGGAAAAGACCCTGATGTTGGGAAAGTGTGAGGGCAAGAGGAGAAGGGGACGACAGAGGACGAGATGGTTGGACAGTGTCATCGAAGCTACCAACGTGAATTTGACCAAACTCTGGGAGGCAGTGGAAGACAGGAGGGCCTGGCGTGCTCTGGTCCATGGGGTCATGAAGAGTCGGACACGACTTAACGACTCAACAGCAACAACAACAATCCAATCAGATCCCTGCAGCTAGTATTTACATCTAAAAAGCAATTCATGCAATTGCTAAAGGCATAAATACAATTCTCTTCTAAGCTCAGAGGCAATGACATGGTTAAAACTACAGAAACCAGGGTTCCTTATCTAAAGTCCTCACACTGAAATCAGCACCATTATCATTCTTCGCTTTTTAAAAAAAAGTCAGGGAAAAAGATGGGTTAAATCTTTCTTGCTGTTACCTTTCCTTCTTCCCACCTGTTGCCCAAATCAGCAGAATCTAAGAAAGGCATCCTTATTTAATTTAATTTAATTTATTATTTATTTTATTTTATTTATTGTTTTGTTTTGTTTTTATTTTAATCCATTATTTAATTCTGATTCTGTCTGAACATTATTGGCTTGTTGACACTGTTTTTAAAAAAACTCATTTCGAGTCTCTCTCCTTTTCTTACAACACCCCACTTAAGAAGGAACAAATAAACAAATACTATACAAGAAAAGTTTCTTTATTCTTAAAACAGGCGTGTTAACATGGAAGGAGATTCTGACTGGGCTGATCACCAAAATATGCCAGAATATTCTAACAGTGTGGATAGTGGTTAGAGCATAGGTTCCCGTAAGATCAGAACTAAACCTACATTCAGTCATAGAGCTCACTAGTGAAACAGGCCAAGTTTGAGTGTCAAATGTAGTAAATGTCATTGTGCATTCTACTATAAGCACTTTACAGGAAATGAAGGATGAAAAAAATTGCAGCCAAAAATGATCTCATGTAGCTGCCAAGGTGTGCCTGTCAAATTAAATGTTTTTTTCATCAAGCACTACTTGATCAAGTAAATCCTGAACCTTGAGTAGTCAATAAACCAGATGTTGGCTGGCTTCAAAATACACCATTTGACTGCTAGACCCAGTGGTTGGAAACCAGGTCTTGTGATATGAGTACTGTAATCTACAGTTTGGGATTATGGTTCAGTAGAACACATAACTGCACAGGCATTTGAGACAATGTTAATTTAAATTGAAATTTCTTTATTGCACTACTCAAAGCTGTGCAACTGAATATGAAGGACCAGCCGCATCTCCATTATTAGAAGAGAGGAAGAAAGAGCAAACACTGTTAGCATGTGCATACGGTCCCAAGAGTTAGTGTTTCACACTTACTATGCTTCTTGAAAATCATATCAGAATCCTATAAAAATATATATATTTAATTCTTATTTATAATTTTAATTAATTATTTCTTATGTTTTATATGCTTGCTTTTGGGCGTTTTAAACTGCCTTTCTGTTGGGGGGAGGAGAAGTAAATAAAATAAACAAGAACCCCAAAAGGAAGACTATTATCATTTATCCAACAATATTATAAAGAGTGCTAGTATAAGGCAGCAGATAGAATTTTGGACTAGGACTCCAGAGAACGAATTCAAATCCCAGCTTGGCCATGGAAAAGCACGTGTGTGTGTGTCACAAGTAAAAACCGTGCAGCACAATCCTACGACATCACTGTAAAATCAAAAGTGATTTGGAGTTGTAGATATGGAAACGACGACTAAGTGCAACCTGGAAATCTAGATATTGAAATATGAACATTTATCAGGACAGCTGCATTAACTGGCCTTTCTCAACTTTACTTGCATACGCTAGAGGCTGGATCTGGCATCTTCTACCAACAAAACTGGCGTTTCTACCTTGAAAAAATTCATCTAAGTGCATGACACAGCAAACAGTGAAAATCAGGGACTTTCAGAATCATGGCTCAAAGTCTCAACCAATCCATCAAACCTTCTGCACCAAAACAAAAAAACAGAACAGACTGAATTCTTATCAACCTGCCATCACAGCTACAAACATTTGTCATAAAACACCAGTAACCCTAATTTCACAACAATTTCTCACCAAGATGACAAATGCATTTGGGTGTTTGCAGTTCAGATCAGTTCCTGCTTTGCCAGACGACACCGAAACAAAATTAAAAAAAAAAGCCACGAAGCAGATCAATCCACAAAAGCTTACACTGGAATATAAAATTTAAGGTGCCACCATGTTCTTGTGCTTTGGTTTGGGCTGGTTTTGTCTGGCAAGGCAAACACAGGCTAGTGTGGCCACCATCGGACTTTGAAAACTAGATTTCTGCTCGGCTTTCAGTTTCACTCCATAGAAGTCTAGCAGACATAAAAATTGTATGCTTTGATTGTATCCTGTAACCACCCAGTGAGTGATAATATTAATGGATGGTATAGAAGTGGGAACACATACATACATACCCTAACATGCTAGTTTTCTGCATGGAGGGAATCCCCTCTTTCCGGGGGACAGTATTTGACCATTCAGTCCCACGATATTCAGTCACAGGGCGTTCCTGTGATTGAATATCCTTCCGTATAAATATATCAACCCTACTTTAAAAAAACAAACATACCTATGTAGAAGCCTAGTGGACATAAAATTGTATGATTTGGTTGCATATCATGAACCGCCCAGAGAGTGACAACACTAATGGGGTGGTATAGAAGTGGGAATAACAAATAAATAAATAAATAAATAAATAAATACATACCCTAACATGCTAGTTTTCTGCATGCAGGGAATTCCCTCTTTCCAGGGAACAGTATTTGACCATTCAGTCCCACGATATTCAGTCACAGGGCGTTCCAGTGATCGAATATCCCTCCGTATAAATACATAAACCCTACTTTAAACACACAGACCCACCTTTCTACACAGAAGCCTAGGGGCCATAAAACTGTGTGATCTGGTTGCAGATTGTGACCTGCCCAAAGAGGGAAAAAAATCAATCCATCAATACCCTGACATGCTAGTTTTCTACAGGCCAGTATCCCAATTTCCACGGGCCAGTATCCAGCCCCAGCATCTCCCCCCACCCCCCGCCGACAGTGGCACAGCCAGACCCAGAGGGAAATCCACATACACACACACACCCGTGCATTATGCTTTGTGTGTGTGTGTGTATGTAGGTCGAGGATGAGGGGCGGGTGGGGGCTCAGCAAGGGCAAAGGGGCAGAAAGTGGGCAGACCCTCCTTCCTTCTCCAGGGAAATCCCTCCCTCAAGGCGGGGGTGGGGAGGGGGGAGAGAGACCAACCACAACGGCCACAACCACAGCCACCCCACCTGACGCCGCTCGCTCGCCTCCTTACCTTTGCGGAAAGGCATGGCCGCAGGTGTGCGCCTCGCTCGCTCGCGCGCGCGCTCCCCACCTGGAGAGGGGCCGGAGGGCGAACGGGGGACCGCGCCTTCTGGCCGCCGCCGCCGCCGCGTCTCCCGAGCGGGCGTCACGAGGCGAAAAGCGGCCAGGCGCCTTGGAGGGCAGAGGAGGAGGAAGGAGGAAGCCCGCGGGCAGGATGCGGCCCTGCCTGGCCGCGCTTCCTGGGCCCCCCCCCCTCTCCGCCGCCGCCTCCTTGGCCCGGCCCGGCCCGGCGGAACGCGGCACCCTTCCCAGAAGCCGGAAGAGGCTTTGGAACCAAAACAAACAAGGGGTTGTTGTTGTTGTTGTTGTTTTGGAAGGTGCTTTTAGCAAGTTATTAGAAATCGTTACATGGATTTAGTTGCATTTTTATCCTGCGCCACGAGTGGCAGAGCCACGACGCTGGGCGGCTAAGTGAGGTAGCAAAATAGCAGGCTAATAAAAAAAGAAAGGAGATCCCATGGCATCCTCATCATGGTTTTTGGTTAAAAGTTGTGCCTCTTATGTCTGACCAGTCAATGTTTTGATCGTTTCGATGGACTGCGTCTGGTGTTTCTGAATCATCATCATCATCTTTTTCTTGGGTTTGTTATCAGGTGCCGAGGAAAAGAGGAAACGGTGTCACACTTTATCTGCGAATGTCCAAAGAAGGCACAAACAGATTGCAAAGTTAGACATGAGAGAGGGGCAAAGTTAGTGCACTAGTCATTAGGCAAAAAATGGTGCTTGCCGGCCTCCAAAAACACATCAGGTAGAGAAGGTGTCAGAAAAGGAGGAAGTCAAGATCTTGTGGGATTTCTGGATCCAAATGGATCGACACCTTGAACATAACACACCAGACACAGTAGCAATAGAACGAAGAAAGGTCCGGATCATTGACATTGCAATTCCAGGGGATGCCAGAGTTGAAAATAAAGAACTGGAAAAACTTAACAAAGTACAGAGACCTGGCCATCGAAACATCTCGCCTTTGGAAGAAACACACTTCCGTAGTCATGGGGGCTTTGGGAACAATATCAAGAAATTTCACACAGTACGATAAGTAGTTGCAGATCTCAGAAATCACACCATCAGAGCTACAAAAAATGGCAATATTAGGAACAGTACACATACTGCGCCGATACTTAACAGATACTTATATTTTTGGTTAAAACTACGTATTTAACAGATACTTAGGTTTTTGGTTAAAACTTGTATCTGTTACATAATACCAGTCAGTGTTTTTATAATTTTCACTGTGCCTGGAGTTTTTTAATAATAATAATAATAATAATAATAATAATAATAATAATAATAATAATAATATTTTTAAAGCACTTACATAGCTGCTTGCTTCCTCAAGTTCTCAGCTTCTTCATTCACAGAGAGGCACTGTAGCTCTCACACTGTAGGCAGAGGTTCAACAGGTGGAGAGTTTTTGTTGTTTTGCAACAAGGACAAATAGTATACACAGATACTAATGGGGAGGGGGCACACGTGGAGGGCATTTGTGGGGGCTTTTTTAGAAGCAAGTACGCTTCTCTGATCTTCTGTTGGGGCTGGAAATTGGGTCCTCGAAATGGCTGGTCGACAGATGGTTTTGAGGCCTACATTTTAGGAAAGTCAACACAGTACAAAGGGAGTGACCGGAAAAGAAACAGGAGATTATAAGAACGTGTTGGCAACAGGTAGAGAAGGGACGCCTCACGGGCAGCCCAGAGGGACTGAAGACGTGACGGTTGGGGCCATGTTCCCGCCAAAACTCTGCTCCTCTCCAGAAGGGAAAATGTGCTATTCTTCCTTTGTCCAAGGAAGGACAACTGGTGAACCGCTGTCAGGGTTGCAGGCGCCCAAAGCTCATCGATGCGCGTGGGGAGCGAAGGCTAGCCCGTCTGGTCTGATCACACAGAAGAGCTACGGCAGTTCAAATTGCTGAAAGTTCTATCGTGGTGCATTGCAATTTGCAGTGCATGGGGCTGTGTAGCCGCAGACCCGTCAGTATGTCCATGATGACCCCTATCTGCCACCGAAAGCACCTGCAATGGGGACATGAGCATCAGAACTGGACCACAGAGCAATGGAAGAAGATTGCCTGGTCTGATGAATCACATTCTGTTTGAGATCAGGTGGACGGCTGGGGGGGGGGTGTGCATCGTTCACCTGGGGAAGAGATGGCAGCAGGATGCACTGCAGGAAGAAGACAGGCTGGCAAAGGCAGTGTTATGCTCTAGGCCATGTTCTGCTGGGAACATGGCATTCATGTGGATGTTCCTCTGACAGGTACCACCTATCTATAAACTGTTGCAGACCACGTATGCATACCCTTTCGTGGCACTGGTGTTCCCTGATGGCGGTGGCCTCTTTCATTGGGATAGTGCACCCTGCCACACTGCAAAGATTGGTCAGGAAGGGTTTGAGGAACATGACCAAAGAGTTCAGATTCCCCAGATCTCAATCCGAGGGAGCATCTATGGAATGTGCTGGAACACCAAATCTGACCCATACGAGGCCACACCTCACCACTTGCAGTACGAAGGACACCTACATGTTAGGCAGGTGGTTTAAGTGTTGTGACTGATCAGTGTATACCCTTAGTGGTTTAAAAACTGCTTAATTTTCTATGGGAATCCTGCCACGGCTGTTAAAATGTTTGTAACTGCTGCTTTAAACGACTTGTGTTTTATAAGGGGGTTTTGCAAGGTTTTATTTTATGTAAGCCATTTTATGAAGACTCTGCTTCAATAGGCATGTCGTGAAAACAAATACATAATCCTGATCATGCTGCCTGCTCAGAGCGAGAATGACAGCCGTAGGGTAGCCACGGCTCTTGTGCCTTTAGCAGTTGTGCAGAATCTGGTGTTTCAGCTGTTTCTTCTGCACGCTCCATCTGCTGAAATTTCATACTCCACAAATGGTGCAGTGCTACATTTGGAAGTGCCCATATTCCTAACTGTTCCCATGGCGAGCCCCCTCTATCAGGAGAGCACCAAAGGCAAGGAGCTGGGTAAGTCTGTATCAACACATTTGAGCAGGTCTTTTGTAAGGTCAGTGGCTATTGATGGTTCATTCAGGACCAAAGCATTCTCAAATAATTTGAATCACAATAAGGGTAAACTTGTGACTACATCTCATTCCTGGGAAAATCTTTTTCTTATCCAGCTACCATGAGGATTGCTGCTCAATCTGAGTCAGAGAGATGGGTGGAACAGCCAAAGATGTAAAAGTCCCCGCCACTCAGAAGGTCTGGCTCTACTCCACCCTTGTCCTCCACTCATGCGTTAAAAGGTACAGGAGACAGGTGTTCTATTTCAGCATCCACCCTACGATGGTACCAAAAATGCATTGGTGGTGAACCATGGAGAGAATACTGAAAATTAATCTGCCTCGGGGAAGCAGCTGAAGATGTTGACTTTTTTGAGCTGCTGCTCTCTGTTCAGAAGCCAACTAGAGGGACAGTTCATAATGCATGGAGTTTGCCTTGAATCGCTTTTCTCTAAGAACGAACACTCTCTTTCCAGGAATATTTTGCTCAAGAACTTCGATTTGGGCTACTACAGCCAAGAGGAAGAGGTAGAATAAGAGAAGCAGGACAAGGGAGAGGAAGGCATCGTGCCTTCCCCCTATAGAAAGTGAGCTTGGGTGTTGCTCCTCACCTTTGATAAGTCAGTCATCTTTGGAACGAGAAGAGGAGGTCTTGCAGCGGGAAGAGGCCAGAGAAGAGGGGGAACTGAGTGGTCCAGCTGACAGCACCCTCCAGAAAGCCCTGGGCGGAAAGGCTGAGGCCAATTCTGCCAGAGAGACTTTGGGACAAGAAAGACAGCCTGCCTGATGTGAGGCCCATCTGCCCAAGAGAAAGGCAATGGCTTCAAGCAATAGCGGTGTCATCTCAAGGTCTCTTGACAACTAATTGGAAACAGCTGGATTCCCGAGAGAGGCATGCTGAGAGGTACAAAGACCTGCGTTCAAATCTCTGCTTAGCCAGGAAGCTCACTAGGGGTGTGGAACTGGTAAATCCACTCTTTAAATATCTCGAATCAAATTGCATTATCCATTCAGTCGTATCCAACCCTTGCCGATTCCATGAGCCAGCCTACTCCATGATTTCCGACCTTGAACAGCTTCTTTCCATTGTTTTGTATCTTGGCCAGTGTCTGCTTTGATTACATCCAACCAACGCGTTCTTTGCCGCCCTCGTTGTCTTTTACCGCTGACCATTCCAAGCACAGCGTCTTTCTCCAACGACGTTGATCGCATGACGTAGCCGAAATAACGAAGTCCAAGTTTTGTTATTTTGCCTTCCAGGGACATGTCCAGTTTTATATGCTTCAGGACTTCTTTATTCGTTAGCTTTGCGGTCCATGGAATGTGCAAGAGCCTGTCTCGCTTACTTTGAAAGCCCTGTTAAGAGTCACGATAAGTTGGTTCTGACTTGACAGCACGGACCAACAACCGTTTGTGGGAGACAATTCGTTACCAGCCTCTTCACACCTTCTTTGCCTTGCCTGCACTCTTTGGAAAGACTGATGACCTGGACTGTCTGAGGGCCTCTTTCTGCCCCGCCCCCCCCCCCCCGTGATCTCCAGTGAAGAATTGCTTTCACTTTTCATCTTGACCCACAGACACAGATGGCGGCTTCTTTTGGGAACCAGGCTTGCTTTGAGAGCGCAGCCTACCACTTGTTCTCCCAAAAAACCTAACGCTGTGTCGGTAACAGAACAGCAGCCAGGCTAAGGAGGTCCTGCCCAAGTGAGAAGAAAAGTACTCCAGGGCATGGCGATTGGTTCCTATTCCTTGGATATAGGCAAGTGGGGCTTGGAACCAAACCTCGAGCACAACTAGCTTTGAACCTCTGCTGTGAACTAGTTATTCTTGAGAAAGCGGTGGTATCTCACATTCCAGAAAACAAGTATCATTTGGGCTGAATGAAAACTATGAACCTGTCCTTCTCTTGAATTTGGCCTTTGGTCTACACAGCCTTATAGCGTTTACTCTGAACAGCAGCTGCAGCAGCTCTAAAACAAGAACCCAAGAGCAGCCCTGTGGGATCTGACCAAAGCCAGTTAGTCTTGAACTCTTGTTCATACGCAGGCCAGGCGTGCAGCCGCTACACAGCCTCCACTGCATGTTCCCCAGGCAACTGATCTATAGAGTCCTTCTGCTTCTGATCCTGGATTTGACAGTCAGCTTGACTAGTAGACACTGGTGGTCCCAACCTCACCAAGCCCCTCTGACAGCCATCCATAAGCAGCCAGCATGACATCTGGTGGCACTGAATGCCCCTGTTTAATTATGTCCTGTTTTATGCTCTGGGGGTGGGGAGAGAATGGCTTCTTCACTATCTACGCTGATTCAGATTCAACACCAAACAAGAGTCGAGAACTACATTTAAAAAAATCTATACTGACCTGCTTCCTTCTCCCTCGTGTTCTGACTTCCATTTAGCACTCAATCGTGGTTGGATTAATCTGGACATTACAACAAACTCTGGATCACCCCAGAATTAGGAGTGAGAGGGCACACCATAGGCTGTAATGCCAATCAGGCTCTTGGGCAGTAGGAGAAAAATTGAGATTAACACCTAAACAGCCCCATCAGCAAATTACAGAAGAATGCTGGAGCTCTATGCTGGCTACTACATTTTTGCCCAAAGGTTGCTACAGCGTGGAACTGAAGAAACACACATAATTCAGTAATGGTTATCCCTCGGTATGCCTCAGCTATTTAAACAGCAACAGCCCAAACCAAAAACAGACAGTATCTGTAAGTAATTTTATACAACAATAAAAAAAAATTGTGTCCATCATAATCAATTTAAAAAAAAATATTCAGGGGCTTCTTTCCAGTTTGCTAGAAATGATGCCATCCACGACTTTGCTCCCAGAATACAGATGAAAACGGTGAGCTGCCAGATGCAACATGTCCATGTTCAACTTTCAAGGGAAAGAAAAGGAACTCAGACTTGCTCGGCAAGGTCCAAGATTCTGAATTTGTCCAGGTTATAGAAACATGCCTTCACCACTCGCCCTCCAAAGTATCGTCCATTCAGGTCAACCACCGCTAGAATCGAGATACAAAATGTAGGCATCAGACACAGAATATTTCACTAGGTAAAGAAAGACACATTCCAATCTGAGCTGGGTAATACATGGTTCATAGAATAGCTAGAATCCTTCTGACATCCTTATATGAGGAAGAAGTAAAGATAGGTATTTAATGTCCTGTGCCCTTTACAAATAACTGAAAAAAGGGGACACTTGGCATGCCACAAGGGAACAAAGAGGTCTACCAGACCAAAATATAAAATTTACCTAGACCAAACAGTGGGTTCAGGCAGGCAATGGGTTAGAAGGCGGATTTTAAGAATCTATCATGACATCCACAGCTTAAGCTTTTGCATCATCACCTAATGGGAACATCATCATCACCACCATCATCTCAGAACTGCAAAGTTGGAAGGGATGCTAGGGGATCATTGAGTCCAGCCTCTCTCAAACTTCTAACCTCTCGCTCTGCACCCAGATGTCTAAACGGCTGTGCTATCCAGCGGTTCACAATGCCGAAAACTTAAAAGAATCCCATGTCATAAACTTCAGGACCAAAAAAATTAAACAGACCGTTACCTTTAATGGCAGATTCAACTCTTTCAAACTCTAAAAATATTCTCACAGCTTCGTCATCAGGAGCACCCGGAATCTGAATCAAAAACAAACAGCGGCAATGAAAGAGATGTCAACCTGCCCACGACCCTTTCAATCAAGGAGGATCAGCACGACCACAGCTAGCTCGGCAGCCACACCACTGTCGCCTTAATAGACAAGGATCACCACCAAGTGGTATTGAGGATGTGCACAGAAACGACAGCCGTGATTTCTTATGGGACCTGAACTAGAGAGAAGGCAGCAGCTGAAACCAAATGTAGTTGAAGGAGCTACGGATACCTGAGGGGAATTCAGAGGAAAGGAAATAAGGACCATTCATTCTAGGAATTCATTAGTAGCATGCCTGCTGAACGAAGCAAATAACAAACAAAGAAAAAAGAAGGGACGTTGTAAGAAGAAACCATTTTTGCTTGTTTGTTTTGCTTGCTTGTTTTCAGGATTGTCAAAAGAGACAAGATACAACTGATTTGGTATTTAGTAGATCTAGGCCTGTTAAGAGCAACAGATGCAGAGCTATTGTAGGCCATGATTAAAGTGTAGAACCAAACCTTGGAAGTAATGCATTCTATGTACTCATGCTATCTGCAATGTATTATTCGCTGTGATAGGTATAACATTGTTCCTTTCACAAAATACTGAAACAATCACAATTTTAAAATTTGTGATATATTCAATAACAGTGACTCTTTACTTTCAAACTGTTGGATTTCTGGGATCATCGGGGGAAATTTGGAGTTGCTTTTTTCTATTTTTAAGTTTACTTTAAAAAATAAAAAAAATGTTAATAGTGTTAATAACACATTACAAATACAGTACTCGGTACTAGCTACTGGGCGATTTTTCTTTTTTAAAAAAGCCATGTTAATAAGAATGCTTCAGCATTTTAAAATAATAATATTCCAAGTTCTAGTGAGGACGAGAATTGAGAAGACCTGGGTTTCAAATCCCCAGGTCAGCCAAGAGGCCCGCCTTGGGCAGCCACTCCCTCTTTCAAGCCTTACTTCTCATGAGTCTGTTGTGAGGAAAAGTGAATGGGTCAGTGATCCAAACTACTGTGAGCAGAGAGGAAGAAAGAGGAAAATCGGATGAATGCTGGCTAAGAATTATTAGGTATAACAAACTCTGCCGACATTCTGCTACATGTACACCAGTGACCTTCAAGGATCACTTTCAGTCTGAGATGCTGAGTGACTCCATATTCCTGTCTGATGACTTTTGATCCACAAACAGCCGCTATATAAAACAAGAGTAGTAGTACGAAGGGCTATCCTATCAGTTGGCGCCTGCCAAGTTGACTTATGTCAGAGATTAGAAAGTATGGCAATCTCAAGGACTCCAGGTTGGTGCTGGGAAATAATCAGGTTGGTAAAATTCACAGTGCATTTGAAAAACATGCACGCTGGAAAGAACTATCAGTTTGCAAGCAAACTCAGGGAACAAACTGTGTGTTGTATCAAAGTACACCTTCAGTTCAGGAACATGGTCTTGCATATTTAAACCTGACCTGATGTAGACAGAAGATGCTTTAGTACAAGAGTTCCACTCGTTATGCTTAGAAATAAGGACAATATATTGCTTGATGAAATTTTGTTAAAACTCAGAAAGGATGCATCGTATGTTGGAGCACTCTAAGAAAATATTGCACGTATTTTAACTGGACGTAACCCACATGCACTCTGGAAAAGAAAATTATTCTCTGTATTTTAAAGTTGGGTGAGGGGAAGAAGGCTCACAGACGGGACAGTTGGGCTCAATTTCTAGAGATTTCTCACTTCATCCCGTTTCTAACACTTTTGCATTTCACCTACTGCAACTTCTTTCCTTCTGTCAAATCTATAGTACAATGTCCAATGAAATGTTGGTGCCTTTAAAAAAAAAGGAGTCATAGTTGGTGGTGGAAAGGCTAGCTTATACCTCAAAGATGACACACTTCCCAACTTTGCCATATTTTTCACATTCCTCCTTGGTTTCGCCTTCAAGATCTTCATCGACCTCCCCAGCTCCTACCATATTCTGCAAAAAAAGAGGAAAGTCAAGTTAATGAGCAGACTTCAGGGTAGAAGCCACACAGCTGCATCTCCACCACCTTAGCTGTCTGAGCATTTAGAGAAGAAAAAAGGAACTTTGTTTTCTAAATTCTGAAACACAGCTAAGAGAGGGCTCATGATTCGTTAATTTTATTCCTATCCTGCCTTTCTCCCAATAGAGGAGCTCAAGTCAGCTTACATAAAATGAAGGCTCAAGCAATGGTTTTACTACGAAGGGCCAACCACAGTTTCAGTTATGCTTCATCATGTTCCAATATATACCCCAATGAAGCAGTGGGAAACCATGGAAGATAGTCATCCCATTAAATGGGTCACATTCCATTATATTTGACCCAAATAATTTTGGGGATGTACCCATGTCCCTGGCATCACTGGGTCTTTGGATAAAGTGCCAGATGGGGTTTCTCAGTCTACCACTTCAGCCATCAACCAGGCTTTGAGCCCCCTTTCCCTTCCTCTTGCAGAGAAGAGGAAGGAGTGAACCATGAGCCCAATCTTACGATTCAGGAGCACCTGCATATGAAGCTAGAGAGGCTGAGATTTAAGAGGCATGCCTCCATAGGTTGGAGCTTTCCCCCCTGCCATTTACATCTTCATTTTAGTCTACTAATCCTCTAGGCAGGCAATCTGAAGACTAATAAGAGAAGTTGGCCATTCTCCTGCAGCTTATAAACTGTGATCTTCCTGGACATAATCCAAACCAGACACTTAACGCCATAATTCCAGGAAACAAGATATGAACCTGAACACCGGATACTTACCCGCAGCAGGACCACTTTGGTAGGGCACTTTAATATCTCTGTCAGAGGATTTGAATCAGATTTCTTTGATGCATCTGCTATTCAGGAAAGAAGAAAAAAAGCAACAATGGTGCTATATTAAATGCTAAATCATTACTACATTTTGAAACCTCATGCCAATTTATCTTTGCATACAGGAGAACAGTGAGTGTTCCAGAGAAGCACAGACCTCGAAATTGGTTGCCTGTTTCAGAATGCGAAAAATATCATTCTCAATGAAAGAAGGGGGAAAGCAAGACGCCGAACTACGGCTGTCACATCTGCACATTACAATGAACCAGAATCCTGATCAATTCTGTTGTACAGTGAATGAGCTGCCATACTGGTACATGCTGCTTGATCGTTCCCACTTGGTTCTTGTTGCTCACAGACTAGGGATCTTCCATTCATGGTTTTCTGTGGTCATGTAAACCAGAACTCTGGTCTGTCTCTCACAGAAAAGCCAGAGTGATTAGTCAAGAACTAATCAGGAAAGCTGCCTTCTTGGAGAAGAAACAGGCCCTGGGTTGCATGCAACAATTTTGGCTTATTTGTGACATAGGAACACAGGCTGCAAAGGCTGCTAAACGTACAGCCAAGCTCTTTCCTTTTCTGCTCCTTCATAAAACCCGGATTATGAATATCCCATCTTTCAATATAAAAGATTTTTTTCTTACCGTGATTGAGAAATGTTAAAAGGAACATTCTTGTCTGTACAATAGGTACAGATTATTTATTGTTGATTTGCTGTTTTTAACTGGGATGACTTTTGTGTGTGTAAAAGCTTCACTGCACTGAGTAGCTACCAGAGATTAAAGATTGCAGAGGAATGATTCTCTGTCCACATTGAAAACGGCGCCAAGCACTTTCACTGTGGATGTCTCCGTAGCCTCTAAAGGAAGTGGCTCCTCCTATTGGCAGCTTTCTCTCTTATGCAGAAGTGACCAAGGTAAAAACATAGCATGGCAATTTATTATAAGAATAACACTTCCATTTCTCAAGACAAAGGCTCCACAGTGAAAGCATACTTTTGAAGTGGCACAGACATGGGAGACTAATCAGAAAGGTGTGAAAAGAATATTCAATTAATGTGACCCTTACAGAAATGACTTTAACAATATAAGCCACGGTTAAAACTGTTGCAGGTAAACACAGAGAGGAAATTTAAGGGAGATCAAAGCAAGGGAAATGGTCAGAAGAGATAATGAGTAACTACCCCCATCTGCAAGAATGTGCACCAGGAGATCACCCAAATGGTTCTGCCCCATCATTCAGTCACCCCTAAACAAGATTATCCATTTTCTAGATAAGCTAATTACCTTTATCTGCAGCATCGCCAACAATGATTTTGCCACCCCTCTTGCTTGTTTTTTCCACCGACAGCGCCGTGCTCAAGCCCTGTTCGTGCTTCCCAAGACCCTGACCCTCTCGGAAGCCGTATTTCTGCATGATCTTGTGTGCCACCGTGCCTCTTGAAAACAGATGTGAAAGTCATTCTGAATTATCAGCCACAGGAAATTACAGGGCATGGATGAGCTTGGCAGGAGTTGTATGAGATTACCCTATATAGCGGGGGTCCCCAACCCCCGGTCCGCAGCCCGGTGCCGGTCCGTGGGCTTCCTGGAACTGGGACACGGAGACGGATCTCCACCCCCCCCCCCGCACGCACACACGCAGACTGGTTGGGGGGTGCAGGCTCCGTGCGCGGGGGGCAGGGGCACCCCCGTGCTCGCGGGTGGGCATGTCACGCTCATGGGTGGGCATGTCGCACTAGTGGGTGGGCGTGTCGCACCTGCGGAGGGGTGTGTCGCACATGCGCACGAGCGCGACACGCCCCTCTGCAAGCACGACACACCCCTCCGCGAGCACGACACACCCACCCGCGAGTGTGACACGCCCCTCTGCGAGCGCAACACGCCCACCCAGCCTCCGCCCCCCCGGGCACCGAGCCCACCCCCCCCCAACCGGTCCACAGTCCCAAAAAGGTTGGGGACCGCTGCTCTATAGCATTACACTTTAAATGGTAACTGGAACACTATCCCCTTCATTTATTTACAAGTGATTAGGGAAATGAATACAATGTAGAGCCAGAGCAAAAGAGAGGTATTTTTCTGAAACACTAAAGCGAACTACAGTTGTTTATTAAATATGGGGGTGATGGGAGTGGTATTTTTATTACTGGTCCAGTCTGCATTAAATTATCTGTGCTCTCATTGAATGGCAGAACACACAGCACTGTGGTTACTGGTATTAGTGTCAGATCTCTGAAGGAATCTACAGAGATCTGACTGAAACGCAGAGATGAATTTACTTCAGTAGCTCATCAAAAGAATATTCTTAAGAAAATGAGTGACATTAACTTTTAGGCATCTCCTTAGTTAGTGTAAAACACACTAGATCACTGGTTCCCAACCTTGGGTCCCCAGATGTTCTTGGACTAAAACTCCCAGAAGCCTTTCTCCACTAGCTTTGCTGGCCAGGATTTCTGAGAGTTATATTCCAAGAACATCTGGGGACCCAAGGCTGGGAACCACTACCCTGGATGCTGCTGCACAATTCCAGATTAACTAATCACTAAAAATAAGCATAAAACACAAGAGTTTCAGATGGCTGTCTAAGGCTTTCCCTGTGCTTATCTGTAATTCACTCTTGACCTGGTACTTCCAACCGAAGAGAAGTCAGTATTTTCAACAGAATGGATAAAGAAAAAATAAAGATAAATCGCAAATTAACTACATCCCTCACCCTCATGTTGAGGACTCCCACTGACATACCTAATAACCAAAGAGCTATTCAGAGATCACTCATTTCATGAGTGCATTTCAGACGACAGCACTCGCATCTTTAAACGCTTCTCCGTTCAAAAATATATACCGTACATTTCCTTGTCTTAACTTCTGCTTACACACCTTGCTTCTCCTTCTTAGTCTCTTCCTTTTACTCCTAGTCAGAAAGTGCCAAAGCAGTCCCTTCTGCCCGCTCTCAAGTCACCCTCAGTCCCGGGTGCAGCAGGATCAAAGGCCAATAAGCAGAGAACTCAAAGTCAAGTTTGAAACCCTGACAGAGACACGTACATGAGGATGCAGCTAAGAGTGCCTTGAACAACTTGGTAGCTACGCTGATTGCACGACAAACAAAAACCACCTTAAGCTTTTTGTCTCCCCTCACCTTTTTTTTTTTAAATAGCACCCTGATTGGATCTCAGCAGCCCACACCTCTTTTAGGAAGTACCTGCGAACTTAGAAGCCACAGTAATCTTTCTCCCTTCTTTTTTAGAAGTAGTATTTTTTCTACTTCTAAAAAATTCTCCTTCCACAAAGTTGTTTCCAATGTTCAGCAGGGCTGCTGATTCTTCTCTCCTACACTGCCCTCTGCTGACAGTGGCGTGTCATGGCATCCACTGCTCACGGACACTCACCCCATATTAGCCAGGAAGGAGTTGCTGGGCCCGGTTGGGGATCGAGGTCTCTCAGGCTCATCGTACATAGGAGGAGGGATGGCGGCTTTGGATGAGGAACCACGGGACCTGGGCTCCTCTTCATATGGGAATGAGGGCACAGCTGGAAGGGAATCAGGGTGTCAACATCTGTGAAACGCTGTTCGTCATTAGGTTTACTCAATCCTCCAGCCTCTTCTAACAGAAATCAACTCTTACAACGGTATACGAAAGGCAAAGGTCAAACAGTACACAGCAGTTAAAAACAGCACGAGTAGCATATTTATAATATTACGGATAGCTAGAATCCTACTGGTATTCGAGCAAGGTCTGAATAACTTGTTTCACTTCATTGCATCTGGCCGACAAGGTGCTGGGGCCCGTTGCTGTTGTACAACTGGGCACACAACCAAGATGCCCTGGCACCTTGCCCATTGGCTGCTACTGGCTGCTTGAAGAAAAGACACTTCTATAAGTTACACAAACCGTGTAACAACACCAATAGGATTCTGGCCCATATTTATACTATCAGACTAGACACCTTCCCAAGAAAAACAACGAAACAAAGTAAGATCTTAGAAATCTTATTTTAAGGTTCATCTTCACTATTGACAGGAGTGACAAGGAATCGCCCTGTCTAATGCGATCATGGAAGCCTTCTCTTTCCCCAGTCACTTAATTGTACAAGTACCCTGAACAGTTACCCCATGAACTTGTTGTTGTTTAGTCGTTAAGTCGTGTCCGACTCTTCGTGACCCCATGGACCAGAGCACGCCAGGCCCTCCTGTCTTCCACTGCCTCCCGGAGTTGGGTCAAATTCATGTTGGTCACTTCGATGACACTGTCCAACCATCTCGTCCTCTGTCGTCCCCTTCTCCTCTTGCCTTCACACTTTCCCAACATCAGGGTCTTTTCCAGGGAGTCTTCTCTTCTCATGAGATGGCCAAAGTATTGGAGCCTCAGCTTCAGGATCTGTCCTTCCAGGGAGCACTCAGGGTTGATTTCCTTCAGAATGGATAGGTTTGTTCTCCTTGCAGTCCAGGGGACTCTCAAGAGTCTCCTCCAGCACCACAATTCAAAAGCATCAATTCTTCGGTGGTCAGCCTTCTTTATGGTCGAGCTCTCACTTCCATACATCGCTACTGGAAAAACCATAGCTTTGACTATGCGGACCTTTGTCGGCAAGGTGATGTCTCTGCTTTTTAAGATGCTGTCTAGGTTTGACATCACTTTCCTCCCAAGAAGCACGCATCTTTTTATTTCGTGGCTTTTAACCCCATAAACCTACCTCCTCTGAATGTTGCCCCCCCCCACGAAGGCAGCCTACGAATACAAAGCCAATGCCCCTGGACCAGATCAATTTGTCATTTCCAAGCTCCCCATGATGCCACACCATCTAATAGACTGAAACGGCACTTCCAACACATAAAACAGGAATAGCACTTTTCGGGGTGGGGGGTGGGAGAGACCTCCCAGTCCCCACCCAGATCAAGAATGACATGACTATGACCTGTCCAACGGCAAGAGGCAGAGTAGCCTCCTGGCCATTCCCCTGCTGTTTCTTTGTGCCTCTGAAAGGCACCCCGCTGGCCCCTTTGGTGAGCGGTGGGGATTTCCTGCAACCTGCAAGGATGCCCGGAGGTGCCATTCAGAGTCACAAAGAAAGAGCAGGGCAACGGCCAGGAGGGAAGAAGGCCACTCCACCTCCTGCCGTTTGATGGGTCACAGTTATGTCATTTGGTCTGCGGGGGGGGGGGGGGGTCCCACTGGATGGCTGGACTGGAAATTCTTTCCCCCTCCCCCCAGAAGTTCAATCCTTACATTTAAATTCATGATGATGCATTCCTTTGAAAGGTGTTTCTCTGCCGCGCTGACTGATGTGCACATCTCCTGCACTGCTCTGCCCTTCTCTCCCCTCAAGCCTGTACACATGCCTTAAAGCTTATTTCACGAAGGGTGCAGCTCACAGAGAAATCCGAACCAGAGGACCCTACGCCTTCCTTTCAGGCATCGCAGCTCAGCTGCAGCTCTTGCTCGGTGAAATCCTCCGAGGCTCTGCCTATTAATTGCTAATAAATGATTCTGAGACGGAACATCCACAGTGCCCAAAGGTCTTCGGAGAGGGTTTCTGGAAGGAAGGCACATGTCATAAAGCTAAGCCTACAGAAAATTCAAAGAAGAGTTACATTGACTTACGTTCTTTGTCTTTCTCAACCAGTGATGTCGGCGGTGCAATGGCTGCGCCTCCCATGCCTGTATAAGAAACCATTCACATTACAAGGAATACAAGAATTCACAAAAGCTTGTGCTGCAGAGTGTTTCTTTGCTTTTAAAGGGCCACGAGATTCTGGTTTTTGCTGCAACAGACTCAGTACAGGTAGACACACCGGTACAGCAGGGGTTCCCAAGCACAGCTGGTGTGAAGGTTTCTAAGAGTTGCAGTCCAAGAACACCTGAGTTACCCAGGGTTGGGAACCACTGACGTACAGGGTTAAAAACATTATTTTTTTGGTCTACAACTCCCCAAATCTCCCAGCCAGATATATCCAAAAAACTAGTCAGAAAAAAAAGTAATGATTCCAAGATGTGGACATGTGGAAGTTCAATGGAGTAAGAGTATGATGGTCAAGCACGATGAAGATCATTTCCGCAAAGCCTCAGATCCAGTGGAGTTTGTGACAATGCCTACAGAGGCACATACAGGTGCAAAGTACCCCTAGATCTCAGCCTGGCAACCCGGATTTTTGCAGCAGATCCCAGACAACACAGCAACATCGGTTTGGCAGCCATTAATATACTGTTCACAGGGTCTGGCTGCGGGAGGGTAGAGGCCCAGAGTCCGTGAACTTCAAGGCCAACGACAAGGAACATCTGGCCCTCAAGACTGGGCTACAACTTCCATCACTGATGATGAAGCAGCTAGGGTTGGTGAGGCTGCCATCCAGCAACATCTGGAGGACCGCACAACAGCTCTCCTTGATCCGCCAGACATCTTTTTTCAAAATGCATGGGAATCACATGGATTTCCTTGAAAGCTTTAAGATCTGAAACACCTAGCAAACCTAATTTCACAGCATCAATGAAACATGCAGGAGAGAATATCTAGCATAATATTACTAAATTAAGTTGAATCACAAAAAAGGCTGTTACAGTCTATGACTTTTCACCTGTTCTGTCCAACTGCCAACACCGAATCCAATGGTCATGTTTTTCTCATGCAACCATGAAAGTTAAGTGAATAAACAGAGGTTTGATTTAACATGGCTAAAAGTTCCTGTAGAAGGTTAGGGCATTAAAAATATCCCTCAGCAAGAAGATCTGCTGTAAAAAATATGACACAATGTATAATATTAATTTTTTTAAAAAGCTTCTGCAATTGGGAACTATGTTTTATAAAAGTTATGATTTATTTCCAGTTCCCTAAGTAACTGCAACTAAATTCAATCTCTTAAAGGACGGGAGAGTCTGTTCAGAGAAAACTTAGGCAATCAGAAGTGCTAATGGCCAGTACGGTATCTTCCTGGAATATCTCCAGGCTGTCTCACTCCCTGATGGCAATAATTGGCACAGTACCTTCAGAAACCTGATTCTCCACTTCGTCCTGCAAATCAGTCTCAATTTACAGACCCTGGACTCAGGGAAAATGGAAAAATTCCCTACATGTGATATCAGTGTTATTGGTCAAGCCTTCAGAGTCTCCATGCATTAGCAGTGGGGCAGTGGAAGTGTTATCTGGAGGATGGTGGGGAAGGTCATCAAGACTGAAGCAATCCAGCTTCTCCCAGTTAGAAACAAGTCACCTTTGGCGTGCAACAAGGATCCAATCAGCAGCCAAGTTTGAGGCAGAGAAGCAGGCATGGCTATCAGTTACCAAAGGCCCTGGATAGACTGCCCTCCATCGTATCCCCGTGTCCTCAACCACTTGGCCTCTGATGGCTGTGGATCTACAACAGCCAGCCTTTTGCTCCTACTCTCTTTGGGCACTCACTGGTTGTGGCCAAATAAGTCTACTTTAAAACATTATGGATTGGGTAGGGTGGAGTGGAGCACTGCCCCAGCTTCCCCCTTCATAGAATCATAGAAAAGTGAAGTTGGAAGGGGTCTGCAAGGCCATCAAGTCCAGCCCCCTGCTCAACGCAGGAATACAATCAAAACATATCTGCCAGGTGATTATCTAAGTTTTTCTTGAATGCCTCCAGTGTTGGAGCACTCGCCAACTCCCGAGGGAACTGGTTCCACTCTCGTACTGCTCTAACAGTTAGGAAGATTTTCCCGAAATCTGGCTTCCTTTAACTTGAGCCCATTGTTGCGTGTCCTGCACTCTGGGATGATTGAGAACAGATCTTGCCCCTCCTCTGTATGACAGCCTTTCAAATATTTGAAAAGTGCTATCATATCACCCCTCAGTCTTCTTTTCTCAAGGCTAAACAATGCCCAATTATTTCAGCCTTTCCTCATAAGGCTTTGTTTCCAGCCCCCTGATCCTCCTTGTCGCCCTCCTCTGAACTTGTTCCAATTTGTTAGCATCCTTCTTGAAGTGTGGTGTCCAGAACCGGACACAAGACTCAAGGTGAGGCCTAACCAGTGCTGAATAGAGGGGGACTAGCACCATCTTGGAAATGTTACTTTTTTTTTCGACTACAGTTTTTTGGATGTCAAAAATGGGCTTATCCAACAGTGACAGGCAGCAACAGGCTAGCGCCATGAGTGGATAAGCAGGGACGCTGGTACCTAGAAGTGATCAGCAGCAGGAGGCTACAGGCTGGCTAATGGCCAATCCTTGCCTGGACCAGACATCAACTCTAGGCAACCCCAGCAAATGCTCCAATATATTGACTGCTCATGTTGGGCCTGTGAAAAAAGGGTGAGGTGGAGGCCACATCTCCAGTGGAGATGACAGTCCTTCATTAACACACACGATCTGCCACTGAACAATGGCCTTACTTCTTTTCCGTCTCTCCCTTTCATAATCTTCATCCTCATCAGAATCTGGATCTGGCCGTCGTGAAAACCCGCTTGCTTCGTGTCTGTCTTTGCGCCTCCTGGAAATTCACACAGAAATTAGGACAGAAATTAATTCGGAGTGACATAACACAGCAGGCACGAGGAACCTTCAGCCCTCAAGAGATTGCTGGACTCCACAGTGACCCCGCTGTCTGGGCTGCTGGGAGATGGGACCCCCAACAAGATCGAGAAGGCAAAAGCCTTCCCATCCCACCAATATGTTATTTTTCTCATTATTTTTTTTACTTACAAATAATTACAAAAAACATTGACTTTCAAGAGCACTCTGCAACACAAACAGTACTTAGGGTCTATATTTTGCTGCAACCTTATACAGGTTATGTTGGTCCTGCCATAAACAGCTCCCTTATGATTCATTTCTTTTTTATCTAATGCCCTGGGATGAACTGATTTTGTCACAGGGGTATAACAGATGTTACAAACTTAATAAAACTGTACTCCGTTCTAGGTATTTTCGAAGGCTTTCACGTTAAGAACATGGCCAAACAGCCCAGAAAACCCACAACAACCATGTACTCCGTTCTGTTTCAGGGCTTCCAATATCAAGGGACTCCCCAAGCACCAGAACCTATGTGCACAGAAACCCTTCCAATAACCAAGTCGCTATGAATTTATTAGACAAAGATTTCAAAATACCATGGAAATGTATTTTGAAAGGTGCAAATTTGCACATGATGAAATCAGACACACATCCTATGGTGCAGATGCCCATCAGAGTTTTAAAAGGGGTTTAAAAGACAGAAAATCCCTTCAGCTGGTGTGCCTGTTCAGCTCTTTTCAGATTTCCACTCATTCAAAATGAGCTTAAAATGCACCTTGTGGCGCAGACAACTCACTTCTCTCTTTCTTCAATCTCCTTCTGCCTTTCCAGCTCCCGCTGGCGTTGCCGCTCCTCCCGCTGGCGTTTGACTACTTTCTCATAGTCATTGGGAAACATCGGATCGTACTCGTCCGCCAAAGGAATCAAGACATCTCCTGCCGAAAAGCCACTGGGAACAGGATCCTGTGACGCAAGAGGGGACACACTAATGAAAACCTATCTGATGAAAGCCCATACAGAAGATGTCCTCTTACGCATCACTGTGCTTCCAAACTGTTTCCCAGAATTGTCTTCACTCAACCTCATTGGTCCAAAGTAAGCATTCTGTCACTCCACCTTTCAAATCTAGACTGCTGATTTTTTAACTGAAGGCTGGGTTCTACTGGACTCCAAGACGAGCCTGGGAAAGCAGATGCCCTTGCCGCCCCCAACTGGGTTTGCACGAGAATCGCATCCTCTGCCCTTCCCAACACTGTTCCCAAGCAACACGGCTGTCTTACAAAAGTCTGCTTACACAAGGGCATTGCATCAATCTTTCATCACCACTGCTCATATGATACTCATCTCAGCCAAAGTGCCCTGTTTGCTTCTAGGTTCATTTCAACAGGCTGATCCTTGCCTATAACACAATGAAAGACTTTTGGCAGTATACCTCCAAGAGGTGTGATGGGGGGGGGGGGGTTTAGGGGAAAGGTAAGGTAAAGGTAAAGGTTCCCCCTTGACATTTAGTTCAGTCGTGTTCGACTCTAGGGCGCGGTGCTCATCCCCGTTTCCAAGCTTTAGAGCCAGCGTTGGTCCGAAGACCGTTTCCGTGGTCACGTGGCCAGCGCGAGTAGACACGGAACGCCGTGACCTTCCCACCGAGGTGGTACCTATTTATCTACTCGCATTTTTACATGCTTTCAAACGGCTAGGTTGGCAGGAGCTGGGACAAGCAACGGGAGCTCCCTCCGTTGCGTGGATTCGATCTTGCGACGGCTGGTCTTCTGACCTTGCAGCCCAGAGGCTTCTGCGGTTTAACCCGCAGCGCCACCACGTCCCTTATTAGGGGAAAGAGAGATGCTCTAACCAAGGCCAGCCAGTATGGCAAACGATACAGGATTATGTGAGTCCTAGAACAAAACATCTGGAGAGTCAAGGTTTCCCCAGATCTGTCCAAGCGTCCCTTCCCGTGTCACAGAAACCTCTCCTACCCACATTATGATCTTTGCAGGATACCTTCCCCAGACCATATGCTCTCGGACAAACTCCCTCTGGCAGCAATTTAGAAAAGGGTCCTTTCAGGCACAGTAAGGAAACTGCAGAACACTCGCCGGAGAACACAACTGGGTATCACACATCTTTTAGACACTGCGACAATCCTGCTTTGTAGACAAGCATTTGCTTAAATGTTATGCTGCCTATTGGGATGTTCTTTGTTGCGGCTGCATGGGAGGCACTGTGTCCTCTTTCGACGGTGACCAAGATTTCATGATTAATATGTATTGCCTCCCACAAAGTACCAGGACTTCTTTGTTTGGTTGTTTTGTGGCTCGACTTGTTGAACTCTGTACAATTCCCTTTTTTTAATAAACAAACAGTGCTAACGAATGACAAACTAAAATCAAGGCAGCAGCCCATCAGGATGTGATTAATTATTTGGCTAGAACAACTACACTTCGTCTTTGGCAAAAGCATGATCGCCCTACAGTCTCACAATGGCCATCTAAAGATCCCCTGTGACATAATATCTTTATTGTGATGATTAGTTTTGGAAGACAATATGAAAAAGTGTCTCCTCCTGTCTTGCGCAGCAGTTGCACTTTAGAAAAAAAAAGTTTACTTATACTGAAATGGATATCCCCTCCTTCCAGTGTCTCTGCACCACTCAAAAGAGTGGCTCACAATAATTTCAAAACACAATGCAATATAAAACCACACGTTCTGTAACAAATACACAACAAACGGACCAAGGCGCTGCACCTACAGAAATGGAGACCACAGATCAAGTCTGCTTTTCCCCAATTTTGGTGCCCACCAAATGTTTGGGAATTTTATTTCCCATCATCCCCATCAGAGCCAATGAGCAGGAATGCTGGCAGTTGGAAGTACAACACCGCTGGAAGGCAACCCGCTGGAGAAAGCTGCCAGAGATAACCTTTGTTGTTGTTGTTGTTTTTAAAAAAAAAATTAAAAAAGCTTAGCAGGAAAAAGCAGGCCAGGAGAGAACTGTCTTTCCAAAAACAGCACAAGTTGTCTGCACTTTATGTGGGACAGGGAGAGAGCTTAAGAAAAAGAAGATCCTTTAGGATAGTTTTCTTTTTAAGATTACCCTAATTTACTTCAGAAGCCCATTTTTGCCCAGAATAGCCTGTGCCTCCAAGCAACCCTTATCCTACCTTCAGGCCAGCTGCCACGTGGGGAGGGGTGTCTACAATCTGCCGCTCGTCAGAAGCATTGCCTCGTTTCAGGTCAATCACGGGAGCAAGAACTGTGCTTTGCTTTGTCCTCTGACTCTGAAATCCACAAAACATAAGAACATTACAAGCAGAAATTCACCCCTTTGGCACACTGTCCTCCATTGCTAGATTTCCCTTCCCCCCCCCCCCCCACCACCACTGAGTGAAGCCTTGAAAAAATTTGTCAGGAAAAAATAGATTTCCATTAATTTTACTATAACAACTTTCATAACATATTTGCTGAAATCCTTCCAAATCAATTCAGCTCAAGCAATCAAGAACAATCTTTTAGAACAGTTGATTGTAAGTTAAAGCAAGAACAGAAGAGCATATTTTTAAAGGACAACCCACTGAAAAAAGCAACTTTCATAAAGGTATCATAATGAAGACCTTTATCATGACAGCTTTATAAACACATAGTTTTACAATGTTTGTGTGACAGTATGTTACAAACAACAATATACTTCCCACGCATCTGAACTCAAATTTTCCTGTGTACCGAAATTTCTGCATGTTTTGCACTTCAAAATAATAGATATAAGGGAGCTTAGCTCTACACAAGAAGGTAATCTAAATTTAAAAAATAGTTCTTCCATTAATAGTTAAAAAATTCTGTGACTAAATTGAAAGTATTGGAACTGCTGAAAAAGTTGTTCCCATTTAGGATTTCTAATAAAGACTTCGGGTTTTTTTGCTTTTATTATTAAACTTGCATTCAAAATAGCAAGTGCTGACAAGGATCAAAAATCAATCACCAAAAATATACAATCAGGTTTTTGCCATATCAGAACTCTGCCAGATGTTCTTTTATTCCAGGCAGGCTTTCAAATATTGAGAACAAACTGAGGGTGATGAAATGTTGCAAACTAGAGTACTCTTTGTTTCCCAGACAGTATTAGGATTATAGTTCACAACAGGCTCTAAGGATTGAAGAATGATGCAAGTTATCAATTTCAGCTGCAGATGCTGAGTGGCACGTGATCTTTCTTGTTTGTTTGTTTATTGAGCTTCCAGACCGCCTGACTTAGTGAGATTCTTCTCAGGGTGGTTTACATAACTAAGCTAAACATACAAACTAAAATAATAAACAATGTGTCAATAATAACACAAACAAATGAAAATAAAAACAGCAAGGCGATAGAGGACTGCCATCTGGTGACTTAGGTCAGTAATGGTGAACCTTTTTGAGCCCGAGTGCCCAAACTGCAACACAAAATCAACTTATTTATTTCAAAGTGCCAATACTGCAATTAAAACCTGAATGCTGAGGTTTTAGTTTAGAAAAAACAACTGCTCTGCACTGCAAGGGTTAAATGCTTGTCTCCCCCCCCCCCCATGGGCGGTATTAACAAATAAATACTTACTGGTGGGGCAAATCTGCCTTCCAGTGGGAGGGAGTTCCAAAGGCTGGGAGAGTCTTTGAAACACAGCTGCATCTTTGATAGTGCAGTTAAAATACTCGTATGTGTTTCAAACACTTAGGTTGTTTTCTTAACGGGCTCCTTATAATATCTTTTTCATGGCAAGGGCAAGAAAAAAATGTCCAAAAAGAGGCCAAAAAAAAAAAAAAAAAACCAACCCAAAAGGGTCAAAGGCTGCATTGTGTGACTGTGCCCATCCTTATTCATTTATTACTTTCATTTTTCCCCCTAGCTCAGGGCTTAGGAAAGTTCCTTTTGGTGCAAATGCTGGAAGATAACTTTTTGGAGCACCAGCCTAGAATCCTGTCAGAAGGCCAACATGGGGAGATTTAACAATCAGAGGTATTGGTCACAGGGGATACATTAATAGGCCACAAATTAAAAAAAATCATGCAAAATGCAAGCTTTTGTGGATGAATCACATGATCAGAGGGACTGTTGACATCATCTTCAGGACTCAGCCAATCCCGAGGGTGCTGCTGCTGCCTTGGGAACCCAACCCCACTCTCCTGGGTCTTTGTGACCTCGCAGAGCCCCACCTCTCTGCTGGCAGATAAAAGGGGCTTGCTGGGCAGGGCAGGAGAGCAGAAGGGAGGCCAGTGGCCAGAGGGCAGTCCGGCAGAGAGAGCGGCCGCGGCTGCAGGGGGGACCCAGCCCTTCTGCCCAAGGCAAGTGCTCTCGCGAAAGCAGATGCACTTGCTAAGTGGGCTTGCGAGTTAACAGCTCGAGGCTGGCGGAGATCCGTGGCTTGAAGCTGGCTGATGTCGGCGATGGACCGTGGGGAAGTCGGTGGACGTTGGCAGACAGAAGCTGGTGGGATCTCCCTGCGGAAGCTGCCTGAGGCCGCAAGGCGGAGGTTGGCGGATGAAGCCAGGGGATGTTAGCCTCCTGAAACCAGCTGGCGGAAGCTTGGTGGATATCGGTGGATGGAAGCCTGGGCGTGTGTATGAATGGCTGGTGGAGTGAAGGTATGTGTGTGTGTGTGTGTGTGTGTGTGTGAGAGAGAGAGAGAGAGAGAGAGAGAGAGAATGGGCTGGCTGGCGTTCCGTGGGGATGTTGCCGGGGCATGTGTGTGACCCAAGCATTCGGGAGCTGGCGGAGGCTGGCTTCAGAAGCGGAGTGGAAGAGATGAACAGGTAGATATTCCTGGTGGAAGCCAGTGGATGTTGGCAGGCGGAACTTCGGGATGAAGTTGCCAGAACATTGGTCGGTGGATACGCCTGGGTTGAAGCCGGTTGACGGCAGTGGACGAGCTTGCCCCTTAGTTGTTGTTTTTTTCTCTCTCTTTCTCTTGCAGGGCCCGAAGCTTCCTCTTCCCCGGGGGATGCAAGGGACCAGAAGGCAGGCGTCCTGCTGGAGCTGAACCAGGCCGTTGTCTCCACTGAGGATACCCGTTTAGCCTCTTTTCCAAAACCAATAAAAGAATTTTCCGGAATGGTTTTGAAGTGTTGTCTTGTTTGTCAGGGGCTGTCACGGGATTATCTTCCCCATCCCCTCATTATATCTGGGGCCCAATGCCTGGGGTGGGTCTTTGTGAAGTCATGGTGTGGGGCCTTGTGATGTCACAGGAATTGGGAACATAATATTTCTCCATGCATGTGTGAGGGAGTGAGCTAGGTATTGTAGGTTCCCTGTCTGAGCTCCTAAGCAAGTATATTATGTGTCGTGTTGGACAGACACAGGAAGCCAGTGAGCCCTGGTGCCATTCGGAGAGGGTTGGAGTTGGGTACCCAAACACTATGGCCACCCCGTAACAATAAACGAGACTTGCTCCTTCCCTTCCACCACTGCTCCTCACATTTGTTTGCCTGGCCTGGAGATTCAGGGGAGCCCAGCCATTTCCTGGCACAGCAGCTCATTCTCTGAGACCTGGCAAGCCTCATCTTCATCATCAACACCATGAGCACTCCATGGACTTGCAGAGTACAAGTGGGGAGAAAATATGCCACTTCAAAGAAGCTTCCAGTCCAACCTCTCACGCCAGTGCCACAACCGAGGAAATGGAGATGGGCAATGATTTGGAGATGAGCGTACATTAAAATTCATGTGGATCCATGCCATGGATAGATGGCAAAAATACACTAGTACTGCAAAATCTGCTGCTTGAGGGCAGTGGCTGCCTCTGAGTGCCTAGTGCAGTGATGGTGAACCTTTTTTGAGCCCGAGTGCCCAAACTGCAACACAAAATCAACTTATTTATTTCAAAGTGCCAATACTGCAATTAAAACCCGAAGTTTTAGTTTAGAAAAAATAACTGCTCCTGTACTGCAAGGGTTAAATGCTTGTTTCCCCCCCCCCCCCCCCCAATGGGCGGTATTAACAAATAAATACTTACTGGTCCTCCAATCCCCCACTGGGCTAGACTGGTAATGGTCGCCATTGCACCCCTCCGCTGGACCACTGCACCAGCAGAGGGGAGTGCCAAAATCTGGGATCAGAGGACGGGTAAGTATTTCTCTATGGCGACTTATGGCTCGTGTGCCCACAGAGAGGGCTCTGTGTGCCAGCTGTGGCACGCATGCCATAGGTTTGCCATCACTGACTTAGGTGAACTAAATAATATGAACTATAACATAATAAAAGAAAATGTCCAGTAATATAATAAAATAATAAATAAGTGCAACAGAATACGAGTTTCAAAAATGAACCTAAGATGTTGCCAAAGGCCTCCTTAAATAATTCAGTTTTTAATGACCTTCTAAAGATCTGTAGGGAGGGGGCCTGTCGAATTTCTGGTGGAAGTCTATTCCACAGTGAGGGTGCCACTACAGAAAAAGCCCAGGTCCTAGTATTGTTTTTCCTTATTTGCCTCTGGGTAGGCAGAACACTGTAGGCCTAATTAAAATGCCAAGAAAGCTTATATTCTTGCTTTCAAATTATTTGGGGGCTGCAGTTCCAGCAGAGAGCAATCTTTACTTCAGAAGAAAAATAACAGGAGGGGAAAGATAAATTACAAAAATTAGGAGGGCTAGAACTGAAACACAAAGCTTCATTTTTACGGCCTGGTTCAGAAGCTGCCCTCCAAATTGTGACAGATATTTCACACATCACGACACCGTTCACTCAAGCTGTTAGCAAATGACATACAAGCATAACTGACTACAACCTGAGAACAATTATTTTGCAAAAGTGCTGGAAGACCTGTTTATATCTGTTAAATGGCAGGGGTTGCACAACAATTATTTCCCATTCTATTTGAAATCATCTGTCAAATGAAGCATTTGGCTTGTAAGTACAGCCTAACAGTGACAGGAGAGGTTGTATCCGCCGCCTTTTTCTACTGTACCTTCGCTTGGGTGAGAGCTGCCTTTTTCACTTGCAGCTGAGACTGCAGTAGTTTGAAGTTCTTGGACCAGCCTTCTGTCTTGGAATCACTGGTCTCCACGCCCAAATCATCATACAGCGACATTTTCTTTCTAATTCAGAACTAGAAAACAAGCAATTCATTTAAATTAAAAATGAACGTCTACCATCACTTAGAAAAGGTATGGCTCCAAGCATCCCTTGGATCCTCAAGTACCTACACACATCACACCAGAAGCCTTTTTGTTAAAAAAGTAATTGCTCACAATGTCTCCTGTGGCCAGGGGGAGCTGTGAGGGCATTTTGCCATGTTTTGTGGGGTGCACAACCCCTTCTTCTTTCATGACTCTGCCAGTAAACTGGCAGGTAGGTGACTGTCTCATTTCTGTAACTTATGGGTCCCCCCTTCTGGCTGAAGAGCTGGGTAACTACATGCTAAAAAAAATTGTCAACACAAAAAAATTATGGTTGTTGCATGTGGCATCTCAAGTTCACATGTCTGCAAATGCACGTTTTTGATGACCCATTTTTCCAGAAAAAAACCATTTTTTAAAAGCTGCAATCTTTAAAAAGAGATCTGATGAATTCATGAAAAAGAGCTTTGTTAGGGGCTCATAAACACAGGTGGGCACTGTTTGGACTACAACTCCCATAAGCATTGAGACTTCATAACTGCTGGGGCAAGGAGATTCCAAGAGATGTAGTTCAAAAAGTCTCAGTTCATTGTCTACTTATGGACGGAACAGTCCTGCTGGTTACAGTGGGAAATAAGATGCTCCACAGATTGAATCTGGTTCTGATCCAGCATGACCTTTTTCACCATCCATTCAACCCAACGTAATGCTACGCTTAGCAGTGGACTAGAACTGAGGAAAACCAGATTCAAATCACAATCTGGTCGCAAATAAGGTATCCCTGAGCTTGTTATTCTTCGTCTCTTTCATCCTCATTCTCTCCACCCAACCTGCCTGCAGAAGGATATTGCTAAAAAAAACCACACACACAAAAGGAGTATAGAAGGTAGGAACTGTTGTTGTTTGTTGTTTAGTCGTTTAGTCGTGTCCGACTCTTCGTGACCCCATGGACCAGAGCACGCCAGGCCCTCCTGTCTTCCACTGCCTCCCGGAGTTGGGTCAGATTCATGTTGGTAGCTTCGGTGACCCTGTCCAGCCATCTCATCCTCTGTCGTCCCCTTCTCCTCTTGCCTTCACTCTTTCCCAACATCAGGGTCTTTTCCAGGGAGATTTCTCTTCTCATGAGATGGCCAAAGTATTGGAGCTTCAGCTTCAGGATCTGTCCTTCCAGCAAGCACTCAGGGTTGATTTCCTTCAAAATGGATAGGTTTGTTCTCCTTGCAGTCCAGGGGACTCTCAAGAGTCTCCTCCAGCACCACAATTCAAAAGCATCAATTCTTCGGTGGTCAGCCTTCTTTATGGTCCAGCTCTCACTTCCATACATCGCTACTGGAAAAACCATAGCTTTGACTATGCGGACCTTTGTCGGCAAGGTGATGTCTCTGCTTTTTAAGATGCTGTCAAGGTTGTTCATCGCTTTCCTCCCAAGAAGCAGGCGTCTTTTAAATTCGTGGCTGCTGTCACCATCTGCAGTGATCATGGAGCCCAGGAAAGTAAAATCTGTCACTGCCTCCATATCTTCCCCTTCTATTTGCCAGGAGGTGATGGGACCAGTGGCCATGATCTTAGTTTTTTTGATGTTGAGCTTCATACCATTTTTTGCGCTCTCCTCAGGTAGGAACTAGGTACTCCTTTTATTAATTCATTTGTTCAAAACATTCTCAATATGGGTCTCCAACCAAGGAAACCACAACAGAATTTTACAACGATCAGCCACAGAAACGGCACAGAAATACAATCAATAAACAAGTACCATGTAATTAAAACATCACCATTTGAAAGCAAGGGGCAAAAATGAGAGGAAAAAACACAATCCTTTCCCAAAATTGCAGAGCCCGGGGGGGGGGGGGGGGAGGCAAAAAGAGGCTAGCTCTCATTGTTTTGGGGGGTGGGGTGGGGGTTAAATAACACATTTGAGTCATGACGACTGAATGACAAGTCAATGGAACCTCCACATGGCGAGGCACTGTACCACCGATTCCCAGGCACCTGAGCCTCTTTCGAAGTCAAATAAAAAGGCATATACAGTACCTTTTTATTTGATGCAGCTCGAGATGAGGTCTCGAGTCCCTCATCCCAACCCCCCTCATCTGGAAACCACCCTCCGAAAGGCTGAACCGCCACCATCCGACTCGAGACAGGGCGGGGAGGGCCCGGTCGGTGCGCTGAGAAGACCTGGCGAGTCGGTGGCACTCTGCACATGCTCAGGAACAAACTCGACCGATCATGAACACGCTGATGAGCCAGTCCCAACACGCATTTTTTTAAAATTTATTTTTTTATTTTTTGGGGGGGAATTATGATGATTTAGAGGTAGGGAAACGCCAGGGAACAGGGCGATCGACTACCCCAAACTGGGTCCACCGTTCACTCGCATCCACGCGTCCCTTTTAAAGCAACCGCAGCCAGAATTTAAACACACACACACACCCTCTTTCTCCTCATTCTTTAAAAAATAAAACTGCCTCAGACGCTCCCGCGTCGCCAGCCGACGGCGAAACCCGTCCTCACCTTTCCGTGCAGGCCTCAAGCCGGGGCCTCGCGTAGGAGCCGACGGCGGAAAGAGCGCCTCCTCTTCGGGGAGAAGAAGCGGCCGCGTCACGGACAGCAGCAACCAATCAGGCGCCTTCCTCGGACCGCTGGCCAACGGCGGCTAGCTTTCCTCCGGCTCTCTCCAGGACGAGGACGCGACCGCTACGCAACCTCCGTAGCGCCGCGGTGGGAGGAGCTGGAGGGAAGCCTTCCTTCCCGTTGGTTCCGCAAAGCCAACGAGCGCTACGGACGACGCTGCGTAAGAGGCGTCTTGCTCTCTCACTCCGGCAAGCAGGACGTGGAAGAGGGCGGAGCTCAGCATTGCGCCAATTGCCGACGCTAAAGGAAGGGCGGAAGCTCTCCATGGTGCTTCATCGCCTGTTAGTGCCCTCACAAGCCCCCAAGTAAAATCCAGTGTGCCTTCAGCAAAAAGGCCCTCCCCCCCCCCTCTCTCTCTGGACTCTGGATTGTGAAAGCTTATCCTAAACCACCTCTATTAAGCTGTATGTTAAGGTTTAGAAGAGCCCCCCCCCCCCCGTGTTAGTCTGTGCAAGCATATTAAGCAAAATCCGAAGAATCATCATCTCAGGAGCACCACTTGCCTGTAGAGCAGGTAGTTATTAAAGATCATTATCAGAGTTGTGTCTGAGGAAGTGGACTGAAATCCACAAAAGCTCACTAGAATACATCTTTTAGTTTTTTAAGGCGCCACAACACTTTTGTTTTTGCCTCTTGAAAAAAAGCTCATTCAAATGATCATAAAACAAGGAGGTAAGCTCATTTTCAACAGCGGTCGTCCAAGCAAACAATTTACACAGTGATCGTGGAAGCAAAACAAGGAGGTAGAAGTTCCGGCTTTTGGGACTCATGGAAGATTTTAAGTTCCTTCGCCAAAATGAAGACAACCATTGAGAAGAACTGTAGAAAGAAATAATTGTGGAAAACAGGCAGGCAGACACAGAAGTCATGCTTAAGAGTGGATCTCTTAAAATCAATGGGACAAGCAAGTCAGTCACAACCAACTTGACTGATTTCCAAGTCCCACTCAAAGTAGAACTAAATCTAGATTTAACCCTCTGTGTACTAGTGCACTCGACACAAAAATTAACTTTGCTTTCAGGTTTTTTAAAAGCAAACATCCAGTGACTGATAGAAGTTTTCCAGTGCCTTGGAAAACTTGGGGGAGAATTTTGCAGTCTTCAGCATTTCTACATGTCAGAGAGATTTTCTTGGCAGACGCTGTAAGTTACCTTGGTGCAGAACTCTGGTTTTGTTGTTTTAAATTCTCAAGGCTGTGTTTAACCCAAGGGGAACAGAATAATATCAGAGAACAAAACACATCATACGGAATATATACACATAGCCTGTGCTAAAAGAAGAGTGGCAAATGATCCTGCTTCATTATTTTTATTCCAATGTTAAAAACACACTTTTCTGCTAAAAAAAAATTTGATCCTGTTCTACCTTCAGAGATGAATCCAAGAATCACATGGCCATCTTTGAACCGATCATTAACCTGTTTATCCTATATGATAAAATTAAAATAGCACTTTATATCTAGAAATTGTGTATGGCATTAAATGTGTGAACATTTAGAGAATTATTTTTACTTACAAAGTTTGGTTATAGAACAGCTTTCAAAACTTTCACAGAGTTTCTTAACAAGTGAAGAAAAAAACTGAAAGGAAAGATTTTAAGTGAAGTGCATTCAAGTGGCAACTGCCAGTATTATTTGCAAAGGACCAATGATAATATGAAGAGCACTGACATATACAAAAACCCAATGTTATAAAGTATTTTAGGTTATCTATTTACAGGAAATTGCACAGTAACTTGAAGTCATTAGTGTTGTCTATTATAAGATCATCAATCCAAGAATTCTTGAATTTGTGCCTTACAAAATTCACCTGTACATGAGGAAGATGTTAGAAAAAAATTGAATACTGTGGAAAAAAAATTTATTAGTCTTTACAAGCTCTCTGAAACAAGGAAGCCATTGGCTGTTTGTTTCAGCAAGCTCAAATAAAAATAGCACATTCTTTACACAGAAGTACCCAGATGATGTTTTTAACATTTAAGCTTCAGAACCAATAGACACAAAGCAATCATTCAGATTGAGCCTTTCAAAGGAGCAACAACTCTCTGAGTAAACCGAACTCAAACAAAATTACAATACTAATATTCCAAAGCATTCATCAAAGCATGACAAAGTGATTCACAATGAGAGCTCCATTACGTTCCTAACCAAAAAGTATTCTCCTGCAGGTCCAACTCAATACGGTTCATCATAAAAGCCGTGGCAACAGCCAGTCATCTGAAATCCTAGGGTTAAAATCCCATTTAAAGTCTGTACATTCAATGTAGTGACAATTTTTAAAAAATCACCCCTCCTCATCCACACCAAGTCATTTTAGAAGCACCTCTTCTAAGAGGGCAGAATTGAAATGGGATGAGTTACAAGCTAGAAAAGGTGTTGTTCATAAGCTGAAAAAAAGGGTTGTATAATCATGCTATTAACCTGGGTAAGAAAAAGCATCTGCCCCTAAAGTGTGCAAACTGTACATGTATCTATGTGCATTCTTTGAAATTTCACATCTCAAGTAGTGCTGTAGAACTGAGTGAAAGACCACAGTCAGACAGAATGCAGCCAACATGTATTTGAAACAGTTTCCTCAAAATTTTCATGATGAGATTATGCAATATGAGTGCATTTGTTCCTGCAACATATTATCTTGCGCTACATGTAAAAAGAACTTGGAAATTGCAAATTAGGCATGCTTACCATAACACTTCTAAACTGGAAAAAGCTGCAGAACACATTTTCCTAGAAAAATGTCCACTGCCATGATACACAAGTATGTGCAAACTGCAAGGTCCCTAAAATAGCAGATATGAGTTTGTGTACAGAGAACATCACTATTCATTTAAATACACAAAAGAACAAGTCTTCTGGAGTTTATAACACAGAACAGTAGCCGCCGCAGCCACTTCTGTAGCCCTCTTCCTCGTTTGACAACTTTACACCTCTGTTTTGGCTCTCACTTTCCCACAGTCCAGGAGTCTGAATGATTTTCTCCACAAGTTCTTCAAAGGCACACTGGACACCATCACATGTTTTTGCACTTGCCTCTGGCCAACGGGGTGGTGGGTGGAGAGAGAAAAATTGAGATGTTAGACAAGTGTCAGGGTACATTTCTCTTCCTTCCAAGCTCATGGAAAGAATGCATCTGCAGCGGCTACCACCATTCAGCAGAGCTTCTTTGCCTCGCTACAAGCCTAGTCAACATACCGATTTTTCCGTTTATAACACGCCCCCATTTATAAGACCCCCCCCCCCCAATTTTCTAACCCCAAAATTAGGAAAACTTATCTTTGAGGATTCAGCCTCTGAGCTCAGAACATAGGATATTTTGTCTCTGTTGAATCTTAAGCCTACAGACGCCACCTCCAAGGAGGTGTATTCCAATTGGTTTGTTCAGGATCAGCTGATGTCAGTTCCATAAGGCTCGTGATTGGAGGAAGCTAAGTCTCCTGACTGTAGGAAACTAAGCCTCATGACTGAAGAAAGCCTGTTTACAGAGGCAAGGTATGTGCCATTTTGTTCTCAGCTATCTCAGCTTACTTCTGTGTAAAAGAACCCTTAATTTTTAGGGTAATGATTTTAGGAAAAAGTAGCATCTTATAGACGGAAAAAAACGGTAGCTGGGAAAAGTTACAGAGCTAGTCAATTAACATTGCTGGAGGATTCTTGCTGCTGTAGTCTAAAAAAGAAACTTTTCCAAGCTTTAGCAAAAAAAAAAAAGTTTACTGCAACGACAGAAGTCTCAAATTCTGGAAGAAAAATGCTTCTATAATTTGCTTTGTTTTTCAAATTCAGTTTTATGACACATCTTGAATGTTTAAGTTTAGTTACTTCTTAACACCTCTTCACGGATTGCTGCCTTGTGGTGGCGAAGGGGATTGAGTCATTCAGAGAACCTATGGGCTATGCCATGCAGGGACACCCAAGACGGACAGGTCATAGTGGAGAGTTCTGACTAAACGTGATCCACCTGGAAAAGGAACTGGCAAGCCACTCCAGTATCTTTGCCAAGAAGACCCCATGAACAGAAACAAAAGGCTAAAAGATATGACGCTGGAAGATGAGCCCCTCAGGTCGGAAGGCGTCCAACATGCTACTGAGGAAGAGCGGAGGACAAGGACAAGTAGCTCCTGAGCTAATGAAGTGGTTGGGCCAAAGCCGAAAGGACGCTCAGCTGTGGACGCGCCTGGAAGTGAAAGGAAAGTCCAATGCTGCAAAGAAAAATACTGCATAGGAACCTGGAATGTAAGATCTATGAACCTTGGTAAGCTGGATGTGGTCAAACAGGAGATGGCAAGAATAAACATTGACATCCTGGGCGTCAGTGAACTAAAATGGACGGGAATGGGCGAATTCAATTCGGACAATTATCATATCTACTATTGTGGGCAAGAATCCCGTAGAAGAAATGGAGTAGCCCTCATAGTCAACAAAACAGTGGGAAAAGCTGTACTGGGATATAATCTCAAAAATGATAGAATGATTTCAATACGAATCCAAGGCAGACCTCTCAACATCACAGTAATCCAAGTTTATGCACCAACCACCCATGCTGAAGAGGCTGAAATTGACCAATTCTATGAAGACCTACAACACCTTCTAGAACTGACACCAAAGAAAGATGTTCTTGTCATTATAGGGGACTGGAATGCTAAAGTAGGGAGTCAAGAGATAAAAGGAACAACAGGTAAGTTTGGCCTTGGAGTTCAGAACGAAGCAGGGCAAAGGCTAAGAGAGTTCTGTCAAGAGAACAAGCTGGTCATCACAAATACTCTTTTCCAACAACACAAGAGGCGACTCTACACATGGACATCACCAAATGGGCAATACCGAAATCAGATTGATTATATTCTCTGCAGCCAAAGATGGAGAAGCTCTATACAGTCAGCAAAAACAAGACCTGGAGCTGATTGTGGCTCTGACCATCAGCTTCTTATAGCAAAATTCAAGCTTAAACTGAAGAAAGTAGGAAAAACCACTGGGCTAGCCAGGTATAATCTAAACCAAATCCCTTATGAGTACACAGTGGAAGTGAAGAACAGATTTAAGGAACTAGATTTGGTGGACAGAGTGCCTGAAGAACTATGGATGGAGGCTCGTAACATTGTACAGGAGGCAGCAACAAAAACCATCCCAAAGAAAAGGAAATGCAAGAAAGCAAAGTGGCTGTCCAACGAGGCCTTACAAATAGCAGAGAAGAGAAGGGAAACAAAATGCAAGGGAGATAGGGGAAGTTACAGAAAACTGAATGCAGACTTCCAAAGAATAGCAAGGAGAGACAAGAGGGCCTTCTTAAATGAACAGTGCAAAGATATAGAGGAAAATAATAGAAAGGGAAAAAACAGATCTGTTCAAACAAATTGGAGATATTAAAGGAACCTTTTGTGCAAAGATGGACATGATAAAGGACAAAAATGGGAGGGACCTTACAGAAGCAGAAGACATCAAGAAGAGGTGGCAAGAATACACAGAGGAATTATATCAGAAAGATTTGCATGTCCCGGACAACCCAGATAGTGTGGTTGCTGACCATGAGCCAGACATCCTGGAGAGTGAAGTGGGCCTTAGAAAGCATGGCTAACAACAAGGCCAGTGGAGGTGATGGCATTCCAGTTGAACTATTTAAAATCTTAAAAGATGACGCTGTTAAGGTGCTACACTCAATATGCCAGCAAGTTTGGAAAACTCAGCAGTGGCCAGAGGATTGGAAAAGATCAGTCTAAATCCCAATCCCAAAGAAGGGCAGTGCCAAAGAATGCTCCAACTACCGTACAATTGCACACATTTCACACGCTAGCAAGGTTATGCTCAAAATCCTCCAAGGCAGGCTTCAGCAGTATGTGGACCAAGAACTCCCAGAAGTACAAGCTGGATTTCGAAGGGGCAGAGGAACTAGAGACCAAATTGCTAACATGCGCTGGATTATGGACAAAGCCAGAGAGTTCCAGAAAAACATCTACTTCTGCTTCATTGACTACGCAAAAGCCTTTGACTGTGTGGACCACAGCAAACTATGGCAAGTCCTTAAAGAAATGGGAGTGCCTGACCACCTTATCTATCTCCTGAGAAATCTATATGTGGGACAGGAAGCAACAGTTAGAACTGGATATGGAACAACTGATTGGTTCAAAATTGGGAAAGGAGTACGACAAGACTGTATATTGTCCCCCTGTTTATTTAACTTCTATGCAGAATACATCATGCGAAAGGCTGGACTGGAGGAATCCCAAGCCGGAATTAAGATTGCCAGAAGAAATATCAACAACCTCAGATATGCAGATGATACCACTCTGATGGCAGAAAGTGAGGAGGAATTAAAGAACCTCTTAATGAGGATGAAAGAGGAGAGCGCAAAAAATGGTCTGAAGCTCAACATCAAAAAAACGAAGATCATGGTCACTGGTCCCATCACCTCCTGGCAAATAGAAGGGGAAGATATGGAGGCAGTGACAGATTTGACTTTCTTGGGCTCCATGATCACTGCAGATGGTGACAGGAGCCACGAAATTAAAAGACGCCTGCTTCTTGGGAGGAAAGCGATGACAAACCTAGACAGCATCTTAAAAAGCAGAGACATCACCTTGCCGAAAAAGGTCCGCATAGTCAAAGCTATGGTTTTTCCAGTAGCGATGTATGGAAGTGAGAGCTGGACCATAAAGAAGGCTGACCGCCGAAGAATTGATGCTTTTGAATTGTGGTGCTGGAGGAGACTCTTGAGAGTCCCCTGGACTGCAAGGAGAACAAACCTATCCGTTCTGAAGGAAATCAACCCTGAGTGCTCCCTGGAAGGACAGATCCTGAAGCTGAGGCTCCAATACTTTGGCCATCTCATGAGAAGAGAAGACTCCCTGGAAAAGACCCTGATGTTGGGAAAGTGTGAAGGCAAGAGGAGAAGGGGACGACAGAGGACGAGATGGTTGGACAGTGTCATCGAAGTGACCAACATGAATTTGACCAAACTCCAGGAGGCAGTGGAAGACAGGGGGGCCTGGCATGCTTTGGTCCATGGGGTCACGAAGAGTCGGACACGACTTAACAACTAAACAAGAACAACTTCTTAGCAAGCTCTAGGTGAGTTTGAATTTCTTCATTAACCTAGTGCACTGTCTTCCCAATTTGTGAATTGTGACTTGAATGTGGGTTGTGATGTCTATGCAATTGGGCCACAGATTTCATAAACTAAAACAAAACCAACCAACCAAACAAACACCCAGCGTGGCATGGTGAATAGCTATTCCAATTTTCTCTTCTTCCAATCACATAAATAAAACTGAATAATTCTGAAGTCTTATTAATATTTCAATAAATTCAATAAATATTAATATGAGCATTTAGTAAATTTTTGTTTGTGTGCCTCTAGCAACAATTGCAAAATATGCAAACGTGGAGTTAAAAGGCATGAAAAAGATCACTAACAAAGACTAAAGGCTCTAGATTAGTCTGACAATAAGCCAATGGTAAATGATCACATCATACTAATTAAATGTAATGTGGTGGATTTTTTGCTATACCAAAAATTTTTTAAATCCTGTTCAACAAGTACCGTATTTTTCCGTGTATAAGACGATACTTTTGTCTAAAATCTTTAATTAAAAATTGAGGGTCGTCTTATACACGGAAGTAAGGGGGGAAGGGATCAAAGCGCTTTGATCCCTGCTTTCCCCCTCCACTTTCTTCGCAAGAAAGTGGAAGGGGAAAGCATTTTATTTGCAAGAAAGTGGAGGGGGAAAGCAGGAATCATCAAAACACTTTGATCCCTGCTTTCCCCCTCTACTTGCTAAGCAGGCTTAGCAAGAAAGGGGAAAGCAGGGATCAAAGCGATCCTGCAGCACTTTGATCCCTGCTTTCCCCCTCCACTTGCTAAGCCCCGCTTAGATTTCTTAATTTTGTGTTAGAAAGGCGGGGTCTTATACATGGGGGCATCTTATACACTGAAAAATACAGTATTCTAATTACCTCTTTATATGCTAAAACCACAATTATCAAACATTATCTTCAAATAATGCAAACTCATTTACCATAGAAGTCCACTGCACTCAGAAGCCATTTCTGCAACATGCTCTTCTAAGGCATACTCTCAGTTCCTGCAGGGTATTAGGCAGGCCTCCTGGGCCACACTGTTATCTGTGAGACCCAAGACTACACAGTTGTAGTATCAAGATACCACTTGACCTGTCCTGATTCCATCTGCTGTAGTTCAGTGGAGTGGCTGAGAGCTCTTCACTGGGAATTCCAAGTAGCTCATCAAACTACACAAACTCAAGTTCCATGGGATGGAGTTGTTTCAAATAAACTGGTATCAAACTGCTGTAACTGTGTAGTGCAGATATACTCTATCATCCATTTCTCTAGGGGCTGCAGTCAGCAGTGCGTGATTGCTGGAGGGTAACCCATATAGGTAAAGGTAAAGGTTCCCCTTGACATTTAGTCCAGTTGGGTCTGACTCTAGGGGGCAGTGCTCATCCCCGTTTCCAAGCCATAAAACCAGTGTTTGTCTGTAGACAGTTTCCGTGGTCATGTGGCCAGCACGACTAGACACGGAACGCCGTTACTTTCCCACTGTAGTGGTACCTATTTATCTACTCGCATTTTTACATGCTTTCGAACTGCTAGGTTGGCAGGAGCTGTGACAAGTGACAGGAGCTCACTCCATCGCATGGATTCTTCCGACGGCTGGTCTTCCGACCTTGCAGCACAGAGGCTTCTGCGGTTTAACCCGCAGCGCCACCACATCCCTTCATATACTTCTCACTGAAGAACATCTGTTAGTTGCTGTTTATGAAGAAATTTTAAAATGACACTGAATTCTTAAGAGATACCAGGATAAGGAACAAGCATAATCCTAATATACAACACAAACATTAAAACCATGTTTTTATGACCCCTCCCCCTCCATAATACCCAGCTAGGATAAAGCAGATTAAAATCCAGATTCGTCCAACTCATTTTGTTAATTGGTTTCATGCCTCCTGAGAGAAAAAATAAGTGCTTACTGAAGTGAAAAAAGGGTGAAGCCAATGGCTGGATGATGAGGCAATAGCAGAAACTCACAGTCTTTCTGTGTGTAGGCGTCCATCAGTCTCGAGAGACTATGGTAATGTGCTCTGAATAGAGGTCTTGGAACAGCATCTAGTGTGGCTGAGAAGGCCAATTTGAGAGTGACCATCCCTTCCACACTGAAGACAAATACAATCTGTCCCCTGTCCAGCTCCCTGATTTTGCCGGTTTTGGGACTGCCTCTTTGCCTCGGCCTGCTGAACAAGGGGCTCTTCCAATTGGGAGAGGCCATGATGCACCGCCTGCCTCCAGGCTGAACGCTCAGATGTCAAAGTTTCCCATCGGTTGAGGTCCATTCCTAAGGCCTTCAGATCCCGCTTGCAGATCTCCTTTTATCGCAGCTGTGGTCTCTCTCTGGGGCGCTTTCCCTGCACTAATTCTCCATACAGGAGATCTTTTGGAATCCGACCGTCAGCCATTCTCACGACATGCCCGAGCCAACGTAGACGTCGCTGTTTCAGTAATGTATACATGCTAAAAATTCCAGCTTGTTCTAGGACTACTCTATTTGGAACTTTGTCCTGCCAGGTGATACCAAAAATGCATCAGAGACAACGCATATGGAACGTGAACACGAACACTGTCTTTCTGTTAAGACAGACAGAAAGCCCAACGGGAGACGTATCAGCCCCAGCACCTTCCCTGGGACGGGACCAGAGAAGAGAAACAAGGTTCCTTCTATCAGCGCTTTGCACTAAATGAGAGAACCATGTAAAGACTACATGCAAACATACAAAAGCAACCTGATCTATGAATTACCTGAGAACTGTGCAATATATCTATATATCTATATCTATATCTATCTATATCTATATCAGACTTTTCACTGAAGGAAGAGATCTCAGTAAAGTACAGCCCAGTGGATTTCATTCCTTGTATCTAAAGTGACGCATGCAGGAAGGTTGCCATTTCTTCAAGGCCCACAAACAACAAAGTGACATTTCAGGAACTGGACATCTCCTTGCTTACCTTCTGATTGAATGCATTTTACAAATTCAGCCTTAATTCTACTTAGTTCGTATTAATCATGATAATGAAAAGTCCTAACACTCAACACCACTGTCTCAGTCATTAAATTTAAACTGCGTACCAAACAAGTGGAGCCGCACAACAGATTATTCCTCACAGGTGTATATTTCTTTTTAAGAACTTACCTATGAACAACATGGAATGTTTCCGGGCAAACTTCAGACCCTCATTTCTATCAACTTCTCTGTTTTCCTATAACAAGCAGCAGACTTGTTAGTCACACAGAACAACCACCTACAAGCCCCAGAAAATCTGTACTTGTGAAATACTACGTACCTTATCAATTTTGTTTCCAACTAGCATCTTAACTATATCATTTCTTGTGCAGTATGTTTCCAATTCAGTTAGCCAGTTGTCAAGTTTAGCAAAAGTATCTCTTCTTGTGACATCGTAAACTGAAAAAAAGATTTAAAATGGTCAGGGATGCGTGAGCTTCTAAGCTGCAAAAACACCTCCAGATTCCTACCATGATGGACCTACCTTGACCTTCTGTTCCATAGAAGACTTTACTTACAGAAATACAGTTCTATGTATAACTAGACAGCCTTCACCCAAATAATAAATTTATCACATTGCATTTCCGTATTTCTTTTATTTAATGCTAATACACCAAACATTCTTCTGCAGGAAATTACAGCAGAGTCAAAAACTCAATTGGCAAACATGACACTCTTTTGAATTGCTAGGTGCTCACTGATCAAAGCTACATAAGCGCTGACAACCAGACGTCTGCATAATCTTACATTATGGAGCCACACCCAGCTACTGTCTTTAGACAGGTAAATTTTGCAAGCTGGTCTAGGTCCAGAAACAGACTGTTTCTCCTTACTGAGATTCCAGCTGAGCAGCACTGCTAGCTTTACAAAGGATTCGCTATCTAAGTTTACACTTCTTGAACTTTAGAAAGCCAGGCAGATAACTGAAGCAAGGGAGGGACCTGAGAAAATGTCTTCTCATGTCAGGTGGGATTCAATTTTTGATTTTCTAGCAAGCATATCTAAAGGAATGTTCTGCTACTACCCACAACAAAATTAACTTTGGGTAAAACCACAAGGGACTCCCCTCTCCCGCAGCTCTTCTTAGATAAGGCACCCACCTGCAGCTTAACTTTAAGGAGATAACCACCAGGCCGGTACAGTTTAACTCTTCCCTTCCCAAGAGTCTGCCTGCTCTCAGTAATTCCTCCTCACCCGATTTTCTCAAAAGAGAAGAGGCAGAAGAATCTACGTATTTCATCTCTTTAGGTTAGAAGAACAAACAGCAGATGAGGAAGGGATTCTGAGCAAGAAAGCAGCCAGACTTTAGCGCCATCCTGCAACCCAACTAACCGGAGCAGCCTTACCTAATAAAACACAGCCCTGGAGTGGGAAAATGAGAAAAACCATGAGCTAGACATGATATTTAGCTCCATCTCCAGAAAATCCCTATGATGTTGGTTTCTAGCCACTTACACCCTGATCTATCCAAGTCTTTCATAATCTAGAGTAATTGCCACAGGCCTAGTGATAGATACCAAGAGTTTCGCTAAAAGCCAAGTAAGGCGAAGACTTAATTTTTGCACAGATCAAAACATTTTCAGATAAGCAGTAACCAGCTCCAGGCTTACCTAAGATAACACCCTGCGCTCCTCTGTAATAGCTGGGAGTTAGTGTTCTGAACCGTTCCTGACCTGCAGTGTCCTAAAAGAATTCAGAAAGTGTTAAAAGTACAGTGGTGCCTCGCTAGACGATTGCCTCGCAGGACGAGGAAATCGCTAGACGATGCCTTTTTGCGATCGCTACTGCGCTTCGCAAAACAATGTTTCCCTATGGCGATTTTCGCTAGACGATGAGGTTTCCCCATAGGAATGCGCCGACTAGTGGTGAAAAGCTGTCAGTGCAGCTGTCAGTGCATTCCGATGGGGACCCGCACTCGCTAGACGATGTTTCCCTATGGGAGATTTTCGCTAGACGACTGCGTTTTCCCTTGGAACGCATTGAAGAGATTTCAATGCATTCCAATGGGAAAACGTGCTTCGCTAGACGATGTTTTCGCTAGACAGCGATCTTCGCGGAACGGATTAACATCGTCTAGCGAGGCACCACTGTATACGCATTTGACACAGTTAAAATTTTTCCTTGTTCCTTCCTTCACAGAATCACGTCACCTCTCAACACATGTGGTCTGTATTCTAAGAACAGGCATTGGCTGCATTGAAAGAGCTTCCTGATCTGTATTTTAAAACAAACTTATTCAGACCAAATCTAAATAGGACAACGTTCCCAGATTTTATTCTCTAGAGTTCTATAATCCTTTCGCACAATAGGGAGAATGGCTCTATGGGTTGGCAAGACACAGAGGTATCTGCCCATTGCAACCCAATCTAAAGGAGTGTGTCTTTTCTTTATCCAGGCTAAGCTCTGCACACTTCATCCTGTTTGCTCCCATGCTGAAATAGCAGACAATTATATCTTTGTACTAAAGGGAGAACTCTGAACTAACTAAATTAAGACAGAAATTCACCACAGTAATGCCTGTATTCCTGTGTTTTACTTTATATTCCCCTCTTTCACTTTGTACCATAAAATCACAAGTTATCAATTTTCCATTCTTCTCTTCCTTCTAGTTGGCTTTAAGATCCAAGCTGAAGAATGGTGTCTAACATACTGTGCTGTGCTGGCATTTATTTACACATTATTTATTATTATATGTTCACAGTCCTAGACAGGGCTCTCAGTCTGGAGAAAAGCAGCAACTCCAAGCCAAATAAATGGATTTCCTTTGGGTGAAAAACACAAATCTAAAATATTTTGAATACATTTCAGTTTAACTCATGTTCATACAGTAAGAAATCTGAAGGAAGGTTATTACTACAGACTTAAAAATAAGTACCACCATTGACCTTTACTATCTTTTCTTTATATGGCTATTTTTCTTCCCTTCTATCAGTGTTTTTATAATGTCTTTCAGGGAGTGGAGAGAAAATCAACAAAGGACCAAAAGGTACAGTATTCTGAATAATTCCCACCACTTACTACAGTCATATGTAAGTTCTTGGTTAATAAGACCAGGGGAATGCAAAAATGTATAACACCGGGATGTTCGGATTAGCTTCAACAGGAGCAAGAGGAATCCCACCCATGTTCACTCATCTAGAGCCCACTGTAATTTTACTTAGCTGACAGAAAACAAACTGCCACTTACTAGCACTCTCTTTTACCATTGTTGAAAAAGCCTTCAAATAAACTTAAATCTGGACAGGATCCAACAATAATGAAAGCAGCCATGTGTTTTGTTATTCCAACTTACCCAAATGGCTAACTTAGCCTTATTTCCATCCACTGAGATGGTTTTCACTTTGAAGTCAACACCTAAGAGATAAGAATATTTAGTGAAATTCCAAATGTAACGCATTGAGTTGAGAGAAAGAGGACCCAACTCAGCCCAAGTACAACGAAAGAACTCTGAAGTATACTAATTCTGAAAGTACTCTTTCTCTAAACATTTTTATTCTCCCGGCTTCCTTATACTGCTTTTAACAAGGATTCATGAAATGTACACCACCACCTGTGATTTTTTTTATATAAATAACCTTAATATGGAGAAAACTGTTTGAAGTAGAAACTTACGAAGCCTCTCTATGAGGATGCCAGAAAACATTCACATACATCCTGGCAGAAATCTAAGGAATGGAATCTAACCCATTCTACTATCTTGCAAATGAGCAGTCAGAGAAGGGGGCTAATGAGAAATGCACTGAAAGAAAGCTGTGTCTGCTCTGGGAGTGGCCAATGTCATCTAGCTTCTCAGCTAAGGGGAACAGGTGGGTAATTAGCTTCATGTAGCAGCTGTTCCTGCAAACAAATGAGGAAACACATGGGTGATAAGGAAAATAAGGCACAGCCCCTAGCAACTGTATGCACCTATTTATGAAAGCCTTCTTCATCCAGAGAATTACTTATTTAGATCAGGAATAGTCTCTACATAGAATATAAAATATTTTTTTATACAGCACGGTAGGGAATTCTCTTTCAGACAGAGAGTTGAATTCAGTATCAGAGAAGTTCCTGGGACTCAAGAAGCAGGCCAGACCAAAGGCAGAAAGGACGGGGAGTAAAAATGCCAGAAGAGTGTAGCTTAAATCTCGCTGGAGGAGAGACAAACTGTTGGAATGGGCAGAAACCCGTCCATCTAAAAGCCGGGAAACTACCACATGATGGTTTCAAGGGGAATCATAGACTCTCAGAATAAATGAGTTGGAAGGGGCCTAAGGCCATCACATCCAACTCCCTACTCAATGCCAGAATCCAAATCACAGCAGATCTGACAGATGGTTGTCCAATTTTCTCTTGAATGCCTTCAACGTTGGGGCGCTCACCACCTCCCAAGGTCACTGGTTCCATTGTTGTACTGCTCTAACAGTTAAGATATTTTTCCTGATATTCAGCCTAAATCTGGCTTCCTATAGCTTAAGCCCATTATTATGTGTCCTGCACTCTAGGATGATCAAGAACAGTTCCTGCCCCTTCTCTGTAGGACTACCTTTCAAGTATTTAAAAAATGATATCCTGTCCGTCCCCCCCCCCAGTCTTCTTTTCTCAAGGCTAAACGTGCCCAGTTCTTTCAGTCTTTCTTCCTAGGGCTTGGTTCCCAGTCCCTTGATCATCCCAATTGCCCTCCTCTGAACTTGCTCCAGTTTGTCGGCATCCTTCTTAAAGTGCGCTGTCCAGAAGGGGGTATGGTCCATTGGGGGAACCCAGTGGGCCACACTGGGACTGCAGGAGTGCCTAAGTATCCTCACTCTTGCCCCAACTTATCTTACTATGCACGTGGTGGTTTGACTGATCCACGGATCCACTATTTCTTCTCCTCAAAAGCTGTTACATGGCAGTCATCAACTTGGCCTGTGTGACTTATCCTTCCATCCCAATGAGGTTTTCCCCTCCTCCTCCTGTGAACTTTAAATACGATGGATCCACAAAGCCCTGCTTCTGCCTTTATTAGACCTCATAACAGTTGCACTAAACGAGCCTCACCATTCAAAGATATTAACACTACCTTCTAAAGAACCAAAGAGCTAAATATAGTCATGATTTGTACTTCTTCAGGCAAAGGAAACACCAGAACAGAAACAGCTGTATTGTTTCTAAACAAATGCCCCCTTTGGAAAATGCTAAAAATTTACAAGATAGAACAGATTTAGACAAAGAACCTTACATTCCACTTCTCCAGATCAACAACTTTTAAAGTCTGTCAGATTATAATACCTATCAATTAACTAAAAAAACCAAAAATTTGCCATATTTTAATTGCTATAAAATAACTTACATATAAACTTCCTATTTAAGACAATAGCACTTAATATATCAAATTAATCTCACTATAGTTGGAAATACAGCGCACTATAAAAAAAACTCCATTCTGGTTAAGAACCTGAACCCTTATAATTGCTGCATATCTCAGTGATTTAGGCATCTGGCTGCAGAGTCAGAGGCTGGGAGTTCGATTCCCCGCTGGGCCTCCTTGACAGGAGCTGGACTCAATGACCCGTAGGTTCCCAACTCTGCAGTTCTAAGATTATTATTATTTTAAAGCAACTTAATGTGCAACTTTTATAAACCATCTTTACTACAGTTACCTTGTATTAGAAGAATAACTGGCAATGTTGCTTGTAAGTAGCACACAAAACTTTAGGGGTACTTTGTGTTAAAAAAATACTTTAAAAAATAAGAAAATGGCCAAAATTATGTTCCGTGACACAAATGTAAATGTTCTAGAAGGAACAAGCACAATTCAAATGCTTGACATGATCAACTTTTGGGGTTACCTCTGAAAAGCAAAACTGTTAGCAAAATGATTACCCCAAGTGTCACATATCAGGCAACATCATTACTTGTACCGTGCTACTGCCAAATCTGCTGTGGCTGGGGATGATGGGAGCTAGAGCTGAACACCTCTGAAGAACACCAAGCCAGATGCAGAAAATTCACAGTCTGACCCAAATGAATTAGTTAACCTGAATGTATAAGAACATTTTTTCAACACATAATGATGTGACTAAAATACTGACCAAAAGGTGAGTAAACTACATCCACCTTCCTTGTGTCTCCTGTAACAGCACTTGGATTCTAAACTTTCCATTTTAAACCTATTTCTTGCCTTAAATCTCAACGGATTGTGCCAGTGCTACACCTTTGCTTGGATCAGGATAAATGTTATCCACTGTAATAATCCCATTTTTATTGACTAACAGGATGAAGGATCAGCAGATATTCTATATCCAATCAAAGCAATACAAGTAACACAAACTTACCAATTGTTGCTGCGAGCTCTGGGTCAAATGTGTCATCTGTAAAGCGTAACAGAAGGCTGCACAAAGAGAGAAGGAAACAGGACAAAAATTGAGCATTTTTATTTATTTATTTAGAATATTTTTACCCCATCTTTCTCCTTGAAAAGGACCCAAGGCGGCTTATAGCATTGAAAGACAACATTTAGAGTTTAGAACAATGAGTATACAATGGTGGATAGCATCATTAAAGGACATTATTTAAAGCTAAAGACAATGAGTATAAAGAGGCATCTTCCATCGTTGAAAGGCAGTATTAAAGCTAGGAACTATGTATACAAATATTAAAGGAGAGAAAAAAGTCACTCTGAGAAATGGAAAACCCAAAAATGGAAAACACAATAACTATCCATCTAAAAATCAACATCTCTTTCAGATTGCTAAAGTGTGTGGTTATAGGGAGGAGACTAGTTTCTCTGCTACCAAACATTATTTAGGGTAATCCAAATCTCTTCCAGTACAGGAGGCAGTAACCCTCTTGCAATACCAGTAAGGCACTTGTAGACTAGTGCTTGCTATTTAGTAAGAAACAGAGAGCAAACAGTATCACAGAATTCAACTCAGGATTCTTAGAACTTGTACACAGGGCACTTCAGACACAACATAAACTTGAGGTATTGCTGTATGTTACATTTTTCACAAGAGCTATATAAACAGCTTTAGGCCAGGAATTTAGAAGTGTTTTGTGGGCTTCAGAATTAGTCAAACTTTCCGTCTCAGAGGTTTAAAGAAAAACAAAACAAGCAGAGTGAACGATGAGTAAAATACAGATGACAAATTTAACCAAAGTACGTAAGATGCAAAATAAATTCACGTACATGAACTAGAAAGAGACCAAATACTCAAATTCAGGTAGTGTGTTCAAGTCAATTGCTACCTAAATGTAGATTATAATTCCATGGTGGGGCAGTTGTTTCAGTTGTTGCAACAAAAATGGGGTGATAATGAGTCTTGCGATACCTGAAAGACTAACAAATCTAACAAGACTAACAATGGACACAATTGATGAAGCTGAGCTGCACTTGTGAAAGCCCATGCAGAGCAAAACATGTTAATCTTTAAGATGTCACAAGACCTTGGTTTAGAATGTAAGGCAAAAGCAATTCAGTTTTAGCAGTGTTACAGTTTGCTTTTTCTTTCACAAAATGTAAAGTTGCTTACAAACATCTAGATTAGTTCAGTTTAATTCACTGTTATACTGTAACCTCAAACTTCATTTTATTAATGGATGTGCAACAGGTGCAAAGAAACAGAAAGTTGCATCACCCAGACAGAGGTCATGTTTCCAACAGCGTTTTTTTATCAATATGTTATTGGACCTCCATTTTGCGGATCAGAGTTTGATTTGCCTCTCCAGCAAATGATCGAGGGCCAAACAGTCATTTCCTGGATGGACTCACTAATGAGATGAAAACAACCATTCCCTGTCCAGGAATCCCAGTTTTCTGTAAATCTCCGTTATCAAAGGCCAAAACTAATCAAGTTGACATGTAAGCGAGTGACTGACCTCAATAATGGGATCTTGGTGCACACATTCTATAATTTAAGTATCAAACTGTCCTCTTTGGCTCTGGTACACTGAATATATTTACTAACTTGGTGGCAACTATTCTAAAAATATAACAGAAATAGAAAAAAAATGTTCATGCTTAATGCCTCCATGGGAAATCAACTGTACAATGCAGTAAATAAGAATGAACAGGAAAATCATTAGATGGGCTTGACCAAACCATTGTATTCCCTCAATCTTCCCATATTCTACATACACAGCTAATACTGACCAAAGTTATAGGAATGCTATAGGGTTTTCTAAAGAAGGTACCAAATGAATGTGTGTGTGAGAAATTACTGCTAAGAAAAACTAAGTGAAGCACTTTGAACACATGCAAAATGCTTTACATATGAGACAGGAAGAGCGTGGTCCTCCAGATGTTATTGGCCTGCAATTCGCAGCATCTCACCACACTGGCTATGCTTACAAAGGTTGTTTCAGTCCAGCAACATCTGGAAGGCTCCATTTTGGCCACCCAGCAGAGCTGGAAGGGACCCCATGGATCATCAAGTCCAGCCCCTGTCAAGGAGGCACACAATAGGCAATCGAACTCCCAACCTCTGGCTCCACAGCCAGATACCTAAACCCCTGAGCTATCTAGCAGACTTAATCATATTGTTTAATTTGCTCAGGTTCTCTCACCAAGAATTACCCCAGTCTGTGAGAACGTACACACCCCTGTGACCAGCCTGCCTGTGTTAAGACACATCACTCTGCCCCTCACATCCTGATCCCTGCCAGAAACCAGCAGTTTGAGAAAGTTGTCTTCACTGTACTGCTAACTCAGCTTTAACCTGATTTCCAACCAACCATTATGTTACAGTTTGTTACTTTGGAGCCTAAGAACAAATAGACAGTTCTCTCCACTGGAGGATTATAGGTAAACAGCCAGCTGCAGACGTATAGTTTTCTGAGGTCACATCCTTGTGACCTAATCCAAAAGAAATGCTCAAGTCATGCCTGCCAACACTGAGTGCTTTCAACATCTTACTGCAAGAGTGAGAAACTTTTGACCTGCCAGATATTTTGAAACCCCGGCCTGCATGGGCAATACGAAGGATTTCTGGGAGGCTTCACCCAAAACATCTGGAGGGCTAAAGGTTCCTCATCTGCCTTATTGATCCGTAGATCAAGAGGCAGGGCAGTGGCAGAGGAAATCGAAGTATGCAGATAAATATGGCACACTATGCTTGATTTCTTTCTCTAGTTTACAAACTGGGGAAAACAGATTTAGTTATTATGAACCTTTGTGCAGCAAACAAAAAGCACAGCTACCCATTGTTACAGAAAGTATAATTTATGGTGTCACCGCAAGACAGTGTCTAAAACACCTGACAGACAAGTTTACCGTGTGACATTTTATGCAGAAAAGCCATATGGGAAATAATTCAAAACCATGTATCAGATATTTGAAAGGGCTCTTTCAAATATCCCGACTTACTATATACCTCACTTTACATCCTGGAGTCTGTCCAGAGAGTTTAAAAACTCATATTATGAAAAAGAGAGATTCAGTTTGCCATCAACATGAGAGAAGCTAGACCACAATGGGTGAAATCCAGTTTCCTAAAATTATGGCACATAAATCTGATGACATCACTAGTCACCGCTCCATTTTGTTCATTAGATGTTTCCGATTTCCCACCGCCACCACCCAGGATCCTAGGCTCCCTTAGGATCCTTTTGGTTCTGGGGAGGACTTCGGAGGCCATAGGATGAGAGGAGCCTTAAGCGTCTGAAAATTGCTGCTGCAGGTTCTAGTGGCAGTGATTTTCAGACATTGAAGATGTCCTGCCCCCATCACACAAACCCCAAAGGCTTCCCCAGGACCAAATGGATCCTAAGGAAGCCTAGGAACTTGGGGGCATGGCAGAAAAGGAAACATTTAATTACCAGATGTCATCAGAATTGTGCGGCCTAACTTTATGTTACTGAATACCAGTCCTTATGTTACGCCTCAGAAAATTACTCTAACGTTCCATAATCACTTCAGGAAAATTATTAGCCAGTTAGTATTTTTTGAGAGCACATAGGTTATTTTGAGTATGCAATGGTAAGAAAGCCAGTTTGGTATAATGTTAGAGAGTTGTTGGGGCAGGACATGAGAAATTCACATTCTTTCTGAGTGACTTTGAGCCAATCACTTCTTCTCACCCTCACCTTAAAGGAACAAACAAACAAACAAACATTAACATGAGATAAATAAGACAGAAGAATGCCTTGACTACTGTGTCCCACCAATGAAGGGAAATTTAGCTGGATATCTAAGTGACTTGGGTTGACTTGGCTACAGAACCAGGAGTTGAGGTTTTATTCCCCACTGTCTCTCCTTGGACAAGAGCCAGCCTGTGTGGCCCCAAAAGAAAGAGACTGTAAACACGTTCTGAGTACTATACCTAGGAAACCCTAGAAAAAGCTGCCGTAAGTTGGAATGGACTTGATAACACGTTACTATGAATAGAACAGTAAACTACACAGTCCTTAAATGTTACAAAAACAAAATTAAAGGAAAGAGTAAAGACTTGTGCCTGTTTGCCTAAGTTCAGAATTAAAGGCCGTTAATTCAAGGTAAAACTCAGCTCTTAATACATGTTTTAGCAATCTCCTAGCCCACACTTCCAATAATCCTCTGTTGATTAACCCTGTCAGTGTCCGAAACGAAAGTACTGTATGCATTTTCAGATAGAGAGAAGTAAGGGCTTCATTTGGTCTATATAAAGTTGCAGTGCGGAAACAGCTAGGATTGCCACTCTATAGGAACCAGCACCACTCAAGGAAACTGTGGCAAGCAATCCTAGAGATTTTAATAGGACTTCTAAGAATTTCCAATATTATATCTTGCAGAGAAAGAAAACATTCCAGGAATAACCTCACTCAGTAAGAGTTGGAAAACAGGGTTGACAAGCCTGTAATTCCTCATCTTCATTTATTGCTGTTAACAAATATATCTCTCTGGAGACACAAACCCAGTCTGACCACTGTAAAAATCCTCTGATGGAACCTTCTAGTCTGAACACTAAAGTACTGAGAAACTGAAAGATTAAGCAAATGATCTATATAGAAGACAAATAAAACTGAGGCCCAATCAAAGAACCAGTAAAGCTTACTTACAAAATTTAAAAAAACAATCTATTCTATATAACATAACATAGAATGAAGATTCATTATTAATTAACCCTATTCCATAAGCGCTGAAAATTTAAGCCTTTGTTCTCACAATCCTATTCCATAAGAAGATCCCTAACATGTCATATACTTAATTATAACCATAATTACAAATGGGTTTTTAAAAACAAAGTACCTTAAGAACAGAAATAAATAACTCTGATTCGGGAGCCGGGGGGGGGGGGGGGATGCTGTACAAAACAGTCCAGCTTTGATTTCTAAAAATCTTTGACTTTTATCTACTAAAAGTAACCTCTCTAGAACATGCTTTCAAACCCCACAAGCAACCACCACAAATATTCTACTATTACGCAGACAAGCCATAAAGGGAGAGAAAAAAATGAGGTGTTTATTATCGGATAACTAGGTCACAGAGTCGTGCTTCAACAAACAGGCCAGAGGACCGTCGGGGATACAGTGCCTCTGAGCATGTGCCAAAGGCACCTTTCTCTCTTCTGTTTTCCAAATTTGATTTTTATCCACTAAGCTAAGGGTAAGCTCTGGAGTATACTTGCAAACCCCAAACGCAGCCACAACCAATACCCCATAAGAGAAGAAAAATGAGATGTGAGTTATCAGATAAATAAGTCACAGATGTACTCTTAAACAGGGTAAGCTCTGGAACAGCCTTTCAAGCCTCAACAAATACCCTCCCATTAGGCACACAACCCATAAGTGAGGTGTCGCGTTTATCAGGTTAATAAGTCACGGGTCTATTCTTACAAGGAGAAAACAAAATAAAAATAGAAAGTAAAAAGAAGGCAAAAACGTGGTGGTACGTTAAAGACTGTTATATTTTTTTTTTTCCAAGACGAGCTTTCGTGGACAAGCCCACTTCCTCAGACATGGCCAAGTCGACTGTCGAGGGTACAGTGCCTCTGAGCATGGGCAGAAGGCACCTGTCTCTCTCTCTCCCCCCCCCCTTTAGCCAAGAGGAAGGAGACCTTCCACCCCCAACCCCCAGCAGATGTGGGGCGAGGGGGGGGGCGCCCATTTCCCACCCCAAGGGGGGGCGTGGCTTTCTGACCGGCCTCAGCCCCGGGACCTCTTGGCCCGACCGGACCTCTTGTGTGTGTTGTTGTTTTTTTTTTTTTAAGGGACGGAAGGCCCCGATCCGGCACCCACGTCTTTGCCGGGAAGTCAATAGGGCTACTCGGGAGTAAGCCCGCCAGAGGAGGCCCAGGGCAAAGGCAGGGAGAAGCAGGCCTCCCACCCACCTCCCAGGGAACCGAGGCGCCTCCCCCGCCCCCTCAGGCACAGCCAGGCCTGCCCCGGGGTCGGGTGAGGGGAACCGGGGCGAGCCCCCCCCTCCCTCCCTCCCTCCCTTCTAAGGCCCAACTCTGGCCTACCTGGACTTCCCGACGCCGCTCTCGCCAATAATGAGGATCTTCAGCGTGGTCAAGATATCCTCGTCCATCCCGACGGCCCCCCCTCGACCGACCCCGACACCAGAAGCTCCTCCGCTCCGTCCCTCCGCAGGCGGCCACGTCTTCTGCGCATGCGCCCCCGCCCTTCTCCGGCCGCCGGGGCGTCACCGCGCGCGCATGCGCCCGGGAGGCTCTTCCGCGTCTCGCTCCGGCTCCTAAGCTCCGCCCCTTCTCAGGGGAGGGTCTTCCGGGAGCTGGCTGCCGCGCATGCGTAGGGCGCGCTCTCCTTCTTGCCCTGGTGGAGCGGCCAAAGGTGTTAATACACGTGGAGGTAATTGGCGTTCAGTCCAATTAGCAATCTTGGGCGTGGCCTTCCTGATGAAGTTGTAACTCGAAGTTTGCGCTGGGGGTTGGGAGACCCTAAGGAATTTATTATTATTATTATTATTATTATTATTATTAATTTATTTATTCTATTTTGCATATATAATTTTTATACCAATATTATCTTTTTGTATGAGGCATTTTATTTTTCAGATCATGGCCCTCGCTTGTTGTTTCCAGTGGATTTTGCTTTCGTGTTTGTTGTCTACTGCGCTATTTCGATTGGTTTGCCTCCCAGAGTGGGGGATAAAAATATAAACAAATAGAATAAATATTAGGAATGAGCCTTTCAGTCACAGCAACTACCGAGCCTGGTTAGCAATTTGGTTTTTGATGATCAGTATAATTTTTTTTTAAACTAATGTGATGCCTAAATTCTAGCTCTTCAGGTACAGGATGCTCCCTCCATGCATGCCTGCTCTAAACCTCCTAGAGTGGCCATCTGTTTAAAGAGCTGGCCTCTTTTTCAGTGATGCATCTCCTCCTTTTTGGCGATGGCACAGTGGCCACCCTACTCCCCTACCCCAAGAGGCCTGTGGGGCCCATCCAAGACAATGAACAGACCGTCCGGGGTCTCCAGAGAGGAGAGAGTGTGTTAAATGGACACCTTGCCACCTTTGTTTTAAGCCAAGCTTGCAGACTTTATCTTTGCCTCACCGGCAGTTTACATTCAGAACGGTGTGTGTTCCCTCTCGCCCAATTTTGTACACCTTCTTTGTCTCATTATGAGCCATGAAGTTGGAATCGACTTATAAACATCCTATAAAGCTTTCAGGGTGAGATATTTAAGTTCCACCTTTCCCACCCATGATATATAGCAGTTAGTATCTATGGTGCCACAATGTTTTTGTCTTCTTTATGATTTTTCTTTCTTTTTTTTCCCCTGATAAGCTAACACAAACACAGCAGGCGAACCAACCAGGGCTTTTGTGTACACTCCATTTTCCACGGCAGGCCTCTTTAATTGGAAAAAATCAGAACTCCTCTTATTCCGAGGTGCCGGAACAGATGGCTCAGCGAGTAGAAAGTATTTTCTCAATGAATAGTCCCACATGGTCAGATGTACACCAATTAATGGAGGTTTTATTTACATCTGGAGAACGGCAGACAATACAATCAGCAGCCCTGGTAGCTGCTTCTGAAAGATATAAAGTAGGAGATCAGGATGGGGCACCCTGGATAATAGCAGAAGAGATAGTACCTACAACCAAGCCAGCATGGGATTTAGCCCCAGCTACAGAAGCTGGCCGGCCAAGATAATGATTTAGGCTTGCTATCTTAGAAGGAATTGGAAAAGGAATGCCCAAACCAGTGTCAAGAATTGAGATGGTTCCGAGGCAAGTCAGTCTTCCAAGTCAACAGCAAAGAGACTCACAGACAGTAGGTTCCTTCACCAGCAGTGTATTTACAGACTATGCACAACGGAATTATGTATATCAGTCAACAGACTTAATAATACACTTTTCAGTAAATAAACAGACAGCACTTCGCGCAGCAACTCTCCAACACAACACTCCACACAGCACCATAGTGTGGAGCACTTATATAGTTTTAATAGCCAGTCACTGGTCACATTACCTGATGTCTTCCTCAAGACATTACATCATGTCCAATACACATTTAATGGATTGCATCAGCCTCATGTGCTGACACTGGCTGCACACCTGTTTTAAGATGGATGCCTATTAGTAAACTTTGGTTCATGTACTAACAGTACATTCTCTATTGCAGGTCATAATATCCTGACAATGCAAGGCAATGCATAAGGTATGGGAGGTTTTCCAGGGATCAACAAGACCAACACAGCCAGCAGGGATGTTGGCAAGTCTTTGGGTCTGAATCCCAAATCCGAGTCTTTGGTGCCAAGTCCCGAGTCCCAAACCTCAAGTCCGAGTCCCTATTAAAAGCAAGCTCTTTTCCTCAGAAAAAAAACGGAGGGTGGGTGGGTGGTTTCCGAGCCACAAGTCAAGTCCAAGTTATGAGGGGGGGGGGGGGTACCTGAGTTGAGTCACTGGAGCGACTGAAGTCTGACTTGACTGTGAGTCCCATGACTTGAATCCCCATCCTTTTGGGCTTTTTGTTGTTGTTTAGTCGTTAAGTCGTGTCTGACTCTTTGTGACCCCATGGACCAGAGCACGCCAGGCCCTCCTGTCTTCCACTGCCTCCCGGAGTTTGGCCTTTTGGGCTACCTCTTCTAAAACATCCACTCACGAGTTTCCATAGCTGAGCAGGGGTTCAAACCCAGTTTTCCTGAGTCTTAGTCCATCCACTACACCACACTAGGTACTCACACTGTCCCTTCCTCCAAATGTTACACCATCTTTACCTGATAAAAAAGTTCAGCAGAACTCCCAACTTGTCTTGTTTACAACATTTTAGCGAACGAAGGAACTTTGCTTTTGCCCATTAGGATTACGTTAGATACATTATACACAAGCCGATTGTCATCCATGAAAACCTGTTTTAAAGCTGCTGCAGTTTAGTTTAATTTATTACACTTTAGGAATGGTTTCCAGGGGTCTTAATCTGTTGCAACGTAAACAACAAATAGTCCTCTGGCCTCTTATAAGACTAGCAAGATTTGTTGTTGTTCTTATTGAACTACTGTATTAAGAGTGGAAGGACCCTAAAGAGGAAAGGGAAAGAGAAAACCAAGAAGCCTGGCAATACAGAGTCCACAAAGAAATACTGAAATATCTTTCTTATGGAGGAAAGGGCGGACACAAAACATGTTTACCAGATTGCCATGCAGAGTCTCTTTCTTGAGTCACAGCAGCACATGATTGGCAGCTTTAAACTCTGAACCATTAACTCCGTGCTTTTAAAAAATAATTTTCATTAGACTTCTTTCTCTTTTGGTTTGAAAGCCCAGCACACAGTATGAACATGTGGACATCTATGAAAAATACATAAAATGTGGATTTATCACAGGTTGGTGAAATTTGTTTAATTGAGTAGCAAGCAAATAAATAGATAATAGAACCATGTAAAATGTGGAGCGAGAACATTTCTGATGCATAATGAGAAATGAAAAGTACAGAGTGTTGTGGTTGATCATTCAAAGTAAAATAAATGGAAATAGTAGTATAGGAGGAGAAATAACTTGGCTCATAAAGAGAAAACAGAATTAGATCATTATCTGGAAGCAACACAAGTATTTACATTTGCAGCACCCATAGCCAGAATAGCTGTAACGACAGCTAACTGCCTGTAGCAGAGGAAGGAGAAGACAGAACACAACGTACAGTGATTCTTGAGAATTAGTGCTGTGTAATAAAAACAAAGTTCTGTGCCACCTTAAAGGCACATTTGTGGACTATACAGTAAGATACCACAAGCCATGAAACTTGTTGAGTTACCTTAGACCTGTCACTATTTGTCAGCCTGATCTACCCTACAGGCTTTTTGAGAGGTGCTACTTTGAACTGGAAGGACAGATCCTGAAGCTGAGGCTCCAATACTTTGGCCATCTCATGAGAAGAGAAGACTCCCTGGAAAAGACCCTGATGTTGGGAAAGTCTGAAGGCAAGAGGAGAAGGGGACGACAGAGGACGAGATGGTTGGACAGTATCACCGAAGCAACCACCATGAATTTGACCCAACTCCGGGAGGCAGTGGAAGACAGGAGGGCCTGGCATGCTCTGGTCCATGGGGTCACGAAGAGTCGGACACGACTTAACAACTAAACAACAACTTTGAACTCAGAGGATGAAACATTGAGAACATAAATGCAGCAAATAAATTAATATCACTCATGAAAAAATATGAGACTGTAGTAACTTGAGCAACATACCCTTTTAGAAAATGTCAGTTTTTTTAAGCTTTTGATTTTTGGAGTACTTTTTGCTGGATCCAGATTTAGTCATACAAGAGAGAGAGAAAATCAAAGCAGGCATTAAAATCAGAGTGGTTCTACACTAGCAAGGCTACATGAATGGGATTGCAGTCACACATATCAGGTGTGAATTTGACATCAAGGCTTATGCTGGACTTCTTTTGGTTTCCGGAATTGTCTCCTTCCGTCTTTGTACTCTCACACTGCCATGTGGATCAGCTGCTGAAAGCTTTCAGTTGCTCATTAGTTCACAGAGCTATTTTGCCAAAAGTCAGATATGTCTAAGAGAGTGAAGAAAAATGGGTTGGGACTGTAGCTTTCACCTGCTTCAATATGAATCGCACAAAATTAACTCTCACCAGGAAATAACACAACTTTTATGTGAAATCCTTCAATGCCATAGAATCTCGTCATCACTGGAAAATGACTGATAACTTGCCATGCAAGCAATTACACTTCTCCCTTGAATTGCACAGGTCTGAACAGCGCGCGACTTTGGTTATATGTGGATTTTTTTTTCAATGCATACATAACTACCTACATATTAAATACAGTACCTTTGGCTACCAAAACTCTATGGGTTCAACACTGAAGATGTCCAAGTGGTCTAACCCCAAACAACTTTAATTCAGCCTCTAGATTTAAGGCTCATTACACACAGTACTGCATTAAAAAGATTGTCAGTGCTATGGAAGATAACCCCAATAGAACTATTTTCTCTCTCTTTGTGTGTGCATGTGCGAATCAACTGTTTATGCTCTGTAACACTGTTGGGGGCATAAGAGTTATACATGGATTTTGAACTACACGGGGGACTTACGCCTCTAACACCAGCATTGTTAAAGAGAGAAGTGTACATGATTTGATTATTACACTTCCTACCACCTCTCTTCCCCTACGGTCACGTTCATCCCCATTTCCCTCAAGGAATGCTAATGACCAATGACTGCATGGTAAAAGCACAATAACAAAACTTATGGATATGGAAAAACAGAGACGTGTCTAGCTTGAACATGCACCAACGGCAAACTGTGAAACTAGAGAAATGCAGTAATGAGAAATTCAATGGTAATGTTAATGCCATAGTGGTAGGTAGATCCCATCAGACAAGCAATTAGGAGGTGAAGGATTTAAGTTGCAGTTGGGGAACATATGGCTCTCCAGATGTTGCTAGACAGCAATCCCCAGCTGCTATATCTAGCACAGACAGTGGGAAGAGATAATGGAAGTTGTAGTTCAACATCTGGGGAGACACATGTTCTCCATCCCCCTTTAAGACCTGCCATCCCAAAACTCTGCCACATTCTTATCCAGATCATTCATAGTGACAGTGTTGCAGTAGAAATTTGGAGATCCAGGTGCAAATTCCCACTGAACCAGGAGAAACACTGGATGACTTTTGGTTGGTAATCCTCTCAGGCTGACTTACAGAGGCATTAGAGGGTGAAGGAGAAGGAGAGTGTCAAGTGTAATGCCTTGAACTCACAAGAGGAGCTGCCAACTCCCTCGGGAGTCCTACGGCCTGAGAAGGGCCACCAAATGGGCCCTCTCTTCGGTAAACACCAACCGTGCTTGTGAGTGGCAGGACCAAGAGAAAGGTCTACCTAGAAGACCTTAAAACTTGCAGACACTCATAAAAGAGAGAGAAGGTCCTTCAGACAGTCTGGACTCATGTCATCCAGGAACTGTTCATTAAGACTTACGTATATTTTAAAGGCCACACTATCTAAACAGTAAACTCTCTTGCAGTGCCTGCCACTTTATGCTTTCCAATCAAGCTACAGACATCTATTCCTTGCCCTGATATGTCAATTAATTGCAGGGCAGGGGAGAAGAGTCATTCTGCCAGATCCTGGTCTTTGTCCAAAAAGAACAATTAATTTTTACTTCTGATTTCCAATAACACAACAGGCATTCAATTTATAAATGAATACCCTATACTGCATTAGGGATGAAATCTCTTATCAAGGTAGCTACAGACATAATAGACTACAGGTTAAAAAAATATTTTTATTCACTCAGTTGCAGTAGCATATTAACACACTGGAAGTAGAATGATCTGAATCACATGGGAACCTTTATAAAACCATGTAAAAAGAAAAATGCACCCTCAGTCTTCTTGAATGCTTCCCAAAAGGTTCTTGCAAAAATTTAAGTAGCAAAAGGTCAAATGTGAAATGTATTTAGAGAGTAGGTTGTCACGTACCATTTTTGAACAGTACATTTCTTTCAAGAAACCAACACAATGAATGGACCACCTTGTAGGAATGGTGTGTTTTCAAAGACTTCCCACAGAATGAATGTCTTCTTGTATTTCAGAATCAGACCCGACTGTGTCATTTCCAGGAGGGTCAGCCGGAGGCATACTTTGATCTCCTTGGGCAGCAAAGTCTGCAGTTAAGGGCAGTCTTTTTGAAGAAACCTTACTGTTTTCACTTGGAAGGGAACTGAACCTGTTACTGTACCCACTATGTACATTTATACTGGGATCGGACACTGAATGCCGAGCAATAACTGGGTGCCTGGTAGAGGCATCTCTTGCTTTTAACGCCACAGATTGGGCACTCTTCTGAGAAGATGCCGCCTGGCTTGTTTTCGACGCGTTTTCTTCCATTCCCCAGCTGTCCATTTTATCTTTCATGTCTTGCTGTAAGCTTTCCTGGAACAGACCAATATCCTGAAATCCTTGCACTTTTGCTGTAGCAGAAGGGACATCATTTGCAACTTGATATGGTCCAAAGTCTTCCTGGAAGGAGACAGGGCTGGGAATGGCAGCCAAGCCAGGATGCTAGGAGGGAAAAAGCATTTATTTATTTCCTCCTTCGTTCATGCAAAGCAAAAGAGAAGCAAAATGTGTTTACTGCCCCAAAGTGCTTAAAGCATTCTCTGGGCGGTTTACAATTTTAATTATGCAGGCTACGCATTGCCCCATCCAATTTACCAACCTCAGAAGAATGGAAGGCTGAGTGAACCTCAAGCCAGCTCTGGGATTGAATCTGGGTCATGAGCAGAGTTTTTGCTACAGTATTGCAGCTTAACCACTGCGTCATGAGGCTACTTTTTCTGGGGAAAAGGCAGCACAGAAATGGAATTCCCCCCATTCCATTCCAATGCTGCCTTTTCCCCAGAAATGAGACTCAAGGCAGTTCACAGGGCAATTTAACAGAGTAAACCTAAGAGAGAGAGAGAGAGATTCATTCATTCATTCAAAATATTTTTATGCCGCCTTTCTCCTTAAAAAGAAGCCATTATCATTAAAAATAAAATGTGTAGAAGCTAAAAACAGTAGGTAAACAAATATTTAAAAAGAATTAAACAAGTATTACATTAAAAACAGTAATAAAATCAATATTAAAACACATTTAAAACAACAGAACACAATACATGTTTAAAAATCCCTCTCAGCCCACCAGTTATGAAGGGAAAGCCTGCATGCGAGGATTCTGATGAAAGGCCAGTATTCCTGCACAGTTGTCCTGGCCACTGCTATCTGCATTTAATTTCCCTTGGACCTTGTTGTGTGGAGTCTCAACTCCAACCACCAATATCGTACATGCATCCACAAAACTGGATAACATGGCATCTATCTTACGTACAAGTTTTGATGCATGCAGAAATGTCACTAGACTATGTGATTAAGTCTGACCAATGAATTTACGATAGACTGAGAGCATCTTTTTGCCATTATAGTCAAGATACAGTCAAGACAATTTCCACATGTACGTAAATTCTCTACATGGCTGGCCTCACAGCTATGGAACTTTCAATGCGTGCAGCTTTCAAGAGCAGGTATCAATTATAAGCATTCAGTGACTTTGGTTTTTAGTTGATGTTTGGAGACCAAAATATGGGAGCAGGATGACATCATTGGACTGTGTCTGTTATTTGGTACACAGCTGTGGTTGCAAGCATATGTGCATCCATAGCAGCCTCCATTACATTTACAAGAGGATATACTTTCTTACGTAAAAGTCTCGTATTGACCTAACACTGCTATATTGAACAACCATGATTCCCCTTCTGATGCCTCAAATAGACAACACAGATATTCTGTGGCCTTGAATGAGACCAACTTAATGGAAAGTGCATGAAGTACAGATTTGTGACCCAAGGAGATCCATAAAATCATAAAATGTAGTTCAGCCGTATTTAAAACACACCTACACACACAAACACATCATGAATTTTGAGCAGGCAGTATCCCTCACTTGTCACCACACTTACTGTGAAAATGTGCATGTGTTCATGCCTTTCTTCCTCAAATGACATTTCCCTTGGTGTCAGTGGAGGCTTAGTTAGAGTAGAGGTCATTTGGGGAGAGTGTAACAAGCCAAAGTCTGTTTGGTCTATACCAGCCATGGATGCAAGCTGTCCAAGCCTACATGATACAAGAAATCACACAGGTCATCGCCGGCACTGTTCAGAGCACACATATACAGAGGGAGGTGATGTTAACTGTGAGTCACTCTGTAACACAAATGTTCTCAAAGCGAACGGTATATTATGATTTCAAAATGAAACGTACCTTTCCATATCAAACATTAGAATCGCCAAACAAAAAGTAAGAGAAGCAACTACAGAATCATCAAATACGTAAAAAGCAACGAAAGCAACGACATTAAAATCAGTTGTCACAAACGGCCTCATACTTCAATTATTTGAATCGAAACATCACACACATTTAAAACCACCACCACATTTGGAAGTCCAGGAGAATTAAAACTCTCTGACGGGCACACACAAAAAAAGAGGTTAGGAGAGGCTCAAGGACGGTTCCACTACCAAATGTGGAACTGAAACCATCACATTATTTTTGCACTGGAGCAGTCAGTTTAGAAAAATGAGCCAAAGATCAAGCCAACTTGCTGTCCGATATCTAGGGAAAAGTACAGAATTAGATGTTAGCACTAAACAAGCTTCAAGATGATGGCGTTAACATATAAGGACCTAAACAGTTTGGGGCCTCGATAGCTGGCAGAACACCTCCTCCCAGCAGGATTTGCCTGCCCTACTCACACGTCCCAGGGCAGGCAGTGGAGGAGACTAACCCTGAGGGAGGCCTGGAAAGAGAAGGCCAGGAATGGGGCCTTCTCAGCAGTAGCACCACAATTTTGGAACCAACTCCCATCGGACAGCCACCTGGCCCCTTCAGGGATGTCCTTTAAGAGACTTTTGAAAACGTGGTTATTCAGACAGGTCTTCCAAAATATTACATTCACAGAACCCAGAGTTTCGTCCAGCTTTTAAGCCATCCACCCACCATCCTGAATGCTTTTATTAAATGTCCTTGTGTTGTATTTTAGTTCTATTTCAACGATGAATACATGTCTACTGATTTTATTGTGATGCTTATGTTGTTATTATTTAATGTTGTTACTAGTGTTTTATATTGTTGTGAAACACCCAGAGCATCCTTTATAGCCAGATGGGCAGTACACACACACACACACACAAAAAAAACCAAAAAACAAAAAACAAAAAAAACACCACCACATTCTCCTCCAACTTCCTTAAGTTCCTGTCCTCTATCATGCAAGCTACTTTAATCATAATTTATCTAGGGCCCTGGATGTGTTCAAGATGATCTCTTGAATAACTTCGGTTTAAATTAAAGGCCACCCCCCAAGGCTTCGCTTAACTCTGCCAATGACATCCTCTTCTCCTCTGAGCTTGGTGTAGATCAATCACCAAGCAGCAGTACATTATGTCTATTAAGACAATGAGACAGGCAAGTATATTTTTTAAAAAATGTTATTGGTTTTGTGAATTGTAAGCAGAAAACTAGAACTCAGTACTGTCCTGCAAATCCCTAGGAGCTTGTGCCGTTCATGGTGCATAATAACATCAGAAGACACGTACTATGACAGCTCTCATGGTTCTGAAAAATGTTTCCTATCCTGTGGATCAAGAACATGATTTTCAATCTGTTACACCATGCTCTGTTGTGAGGAGTAATACAACTGCTCCAGAAACAAAATGAGCTCATTCCACATGCAGAAGGGCATCTTTGAATACAAACCATTTCTCCTCCTAAATTCCAGTTTCACATCCCAGATTTATTGCTGAATGCTAACATTAGTCAAACATTCCAAGAAGAAAGGAGACTATGATTGGTCTTGTGCTTGGTGATGGGATGTATACAGTTCAGGTTGTCCAGCAGTCAAGTTTAGTGACTGGACAGCTTCATGGACACAACCTGATAGAGTCGCTCTGGATCTGCAAGTTATGACAATGTTTTCCGAAAAACACCATTGCTGTTTTTGAACTCTGTTGTGGCACAGTGACCACAATAACTGAAGGAGGGTCAACCGAAATGAAGATAAGGAGTTTCTCTTACCCAGCATCTTTCAGGAGATCTAAAAAAGCATGAAACTTTTGGAAAGAGCTTTCAATGCTGCCTAAAACTCTTTCATCTTCCAGAATTGTACTGGCTACCGATTGCGCATGGAGAACCTCCGACAGGGATGAGTTTAGGTTCCGTAATCTGGCGTTTTCCATTTCCAGCTATAAGAAACCATGAAAGAAACTGGCTTTAAATCTGAAAGGGCTCCTACTGATGTTCCTGGTACAGGAAGGAAGTCCAACTATTTAAAGTGCAGTGCAGAAGAAAGCGCTATCTCTTCTAATTTTCTACCCACCGAAATATTAAGCACGTATTTAAGCAGGGGCCATATTCAAAAGTGGAATTCACCACCTTTGAAGAGAAAATTAATTATACGATACTGCATGCAGTTCTTATAACTTTAAAGATGACAAACTACTGAAAGTCTAGCAAACTATAATCCTAGAAAATTCTATATTGACCTATTTGAAGAAAAGGTTGAAATGAGATACACATGGGACATGGCTGATAATTTCACTATGGAGTGATAGTCTTTAAAATAAAAATAGAAAATGTGTGCTACCTCCTTTATCCTTTCTTCAGCAGTTACTCTCGCTTTTTGTTCTTCTTTTAATCTTAACTGACATTCTTCATAATCCATCTGTCAAGAAAAAAAACTGGTTTCTGTGTTCAAATTAAATTCTTCTAAATATTTTTATTCATAAATTTAAAGTTTTCCTAGCATATTTTTTGCTCTGGGCATCACAGATTTTTAACATGAAACAGTCACTTCATATCCGACAAGCAAATTGTTATTATTGTCACAATATTGGTTCTATACTATTTCTTATTTGCATAGGTTAATTTACAACATCACATTAAGACAATAAAACAGTAAAAAGACAATAATATAGTGTTTGAGAGTTCAGAACTGCACGTTTGCAAGAAATCCAAAGTTTAAAAAACATTTTTTAAAAATACCTAAAACACATCAGTACTCATTAATTAACAGCAATAGCCAAGAAGCAATAATAATAATAATTAATAATAAAAAAATCAAGTACACCATGTCCTACGAGAAAAAAGTGGCCACAGTTCAGCAGCAGGGAGCGTATATGCCCCGCACAGAGATAGTCTGTGTTAAGTATTATATTTCCAATCCAAAGAGAATCCACCTATATGTGGCCGAAGCATAGGCAGGCAGGATATCTTCCGGAGATGACCATGCTGGCTGTGAATTCTGTCAGTGGTATTCAAAAAAGAAACCTTTTTCATCTCCAGTACTCTCCAGTTTTTGCCACTGCAGTTCCCACTCACTTATTCAAGTGGTTCTTCTTGTAAATCTTCTTTCCCAATGGTTTGCCAGAGATGAGGCAGCAAAAAAAAGTTCAAGGAAGTTCCAACTGCCTGTATGATGTTCCTTGGCTGCTTCTATCCATATCACAGTTGCTGGCCAAAATCCTGTTAGTTTCACCCGCAAATGTAATGCAAGCAGTGTAACTTACGGAGACAAACTGCCTTAAATTGAGGAATCAGGGTTGACATTATCTGTTCGGTACTGAGATGCGCGATCCAGCATGCGAAAAGATAACATCCACAGTGATTCTTTGACTTGAGGTAATTCACTTCCAAAGATGACACTGTTTCTGTTTAGCCAGCATAAAATCCCAACTGGATTTTGGACTGTATTTGTAATTTATTCTTATCATCAGCCCTTTTAAAGACCTGAAAAGGTCTTTTGAAAAAGTAAAAAAAAATTACATGGCCATCACGCTGAAGTAGCTAGCCTAGTCCAAGATGAGTGAACTATATCTTTCATATTGTTTAGAACAGTAACTGTACCTGTAACTGATGGTGTTGTTCTAAGTTAATTACTTCTGGAGACTCTGTGGCATCAGCTGCACATATGGCATCTTCTGTGGCACCGTCAGTCTCTGTTTCAGATGCAGAAGCACTTTCCACAGTGACTTTTACAGGGATACCAGCCTGCAAACAGTCTTATAGTTAGATCCAGTTATCCCAATGATCTCGTTCTGATGCTGGTTAATGTTTCAATTATGATTACACTATAAATGAATGCTACTGTTTAAACCAGAGTTCCTTAACCAAATTAAGTAAGAAGGTGTCCTATCAGACATTATTAAAATATAGTCTTAAACTGATTTTTATAGATTAAATAAGGAAAACTTACATTTGAGTTCTGACTTAGTTTTAGAAGATGCTTACCTGGATTTGCAATGGAAATTCATGTGTCTTCTTCCCTGACGAAGTCCTAAATACAAGTTACATAGTTTAGGAAAAGGGAGGTAAAATCTGATGTTCCGAATATCAATCCACGCATACGGCTCCATGAATATCTCAAAAGAAACTTTTTCCATCCTAAGAAACTGCCCACAAATGCCTGTGAATAATTCCAGTCAAGCTCTCAATTATTCCACTTTACTTCTGCTCAATATAATATGTCTATAGGAGCAAATTGCTTAAACCAGGTAACAGCTAACGCCTAGCTGTTCAACTCATCCTGTTCCATTATCTCAGTGTTACTTGTTTTGCACATTTATCTGTAAACTGTGACGTTCTCCTTGGCAGCTGTGAGTTCAGTCACCCAGACAGAAAACTAACTATTGAACTCTTTTCCCACTCACACTTAACGTGATGCTAGAGATAATAGCTGTTCTCACAAGCAAGTACATTAGTTAACTTGTCACTTGCATTTTTATTTAGGTGGACAGGGTGGACTGCAATAACAAACCCATGTGTAGCAACTTGGCTGCATGTGTGGATTTCTGAGTGATCAAAATAGTCACAGCAATATTAAGTATTTCTTATATCGCAGAAAAAAGCAATGCTTTTCAAAACAATGTTAGCAGAGGCACCTAAAGAAGCTGCTGAGCTGCAGGGCACCCAGTAGTTTCAAACAATTTGAGCTTTCCACACATCAGAACTGGAAACCCATTTGTTGTTCCGAAAATGTGATGCTGAAAGCTAGTTGAATGGACAAGGTGTAAACTATCAAGTGTCTGCCAAAACATTAGCCTACTCACAGGCCAACGGTATGCAGTCTGGTTTTCAACAATTGTTTTGGGCAAGAAATGGCATAAGCCTCAGCCAACACAGTTAATGGCCAAGGAGACTGGGAGCTGTAGTCCAGAACATGTGGTAGGTGCCAGTTCATGCCTCTGATAGTTTCCAGGGCTGAGCTTTCCACAGGTGCAGAAAGTAATTATTTATTTATTTATTTATTTATTTATTTATTTGATTTCTATCCCGCCCATCTAGACCAAAGATCTACTCTGGGCGGTTTACAAATTTAAAAACAATAAAACCAAAAAACATATATTATAGATCCAAGGTGGCGAAAGTATAAGAAATTAAGACATGGCAGGAGGGAAAGCCTGCCCAAATAGCCAGGTTTTAAGTTTATTCCTGAAAACACCCAGAGAGAGAGCCAGGCGGATCTCCACTGGCAAGTTGTTCCAAAGGCGAGGGGCCACTGCCGAGAAGGCCCGGTTCCTCGTCCTTTCCTTCCGGACCTGCCTCGGCGTTAGGCTCCTCAGCCGTCCGGTCTGGCTGGAACGAGTGACTCTGGCAGAACTTGGTGGGAGAAGGCACTCTGCCAGATATCGAGGTCCTAAACCGTTTAGGGCTTTATATGTCATCGTAAGAACTTTGAAATCAACACGGAAACGAATGGGCGGCCAATGCAAGGCGGCCAGCGTGGGGGAAATATGTTGGTACCTTTTTACCCCCGTAAGAAGTCTGGCCGCCGCATTTTTATTTTGCACAACTGTATGGAGCACAGAAAGACTGTACTTTTCTGTATCTAAAACTTGCTTTCTATTTATAGTATTTATTAAGTGAAAATGCATTACCCAAGGATTGTGCACTTGACTCTCCAGTGTTACTATATGAAGCTTGGACCTTGCACGCTGCATGTTCTCCTTCCCTTCAATATTCATTACCTGTGGTGCTTTGCACGTTCAGCAGTACGCCACGGCAGAAAGCCATGCGCTCCTGGGGGCAATGGCTTTGGAGCATAGTTATCTTGGTCCAACGAGGTTGTCTTACCAGGACTTGTAGATTTTTTTGAAGAAAACCCTACATCAACCAAGAGAAAAGACAGAAGTTTAGAGGGAGAGGGCCAGAACAATGAAGGTTTTGATACAGGAGTGAATGGTTTTCCACTCTCAGTCTAAAACCTACACAGAGAGCTAGTCGTTTAAGAGAAGGTTTGAAAGTGCGGTCTTATCTACCAAAAATAGTCCTAATTCCTTCACTTGTAGTTTATGTTCCATAAGCAGAAGCTACCACGAAACAGTAACAACTTGGGAAAAATACTGATGACAGAACAACCAATAGTTTATCTTCCTGTCCATTTCCTGCCACATAGATTCACAAAATACTGTAGGATTTCCTTATGCAAACAGATGTCTAATATTTCCTTTTCATGCTCATTTGAAAAAGAAATTATGAAAAAAAGAAAAAGAAAATAAAAGAAAGAATTTAAGATGTATCAAGCCATTCTGACCATATATCAAAGCCCAGAAATGTGTACTGTTGTAATATACATTTCAGTCACTAAAGCATACTGTTTCTGAAATCTCAGTGCAAACTACAGTCTCAGCATAAAGTTTCACTTACAGCCAGCAGCTTGACAAAATCTCACCAAATTAAATTGGACTTACTTCCTAGTAAATACGCACAGCCAATTCTTATTCATGTTTATCCAGGAAAGATCCCCTAAGTTCAGTGGAGTAGCTACACCCATGACAAACCACAGCCACAGCACAATTCAATGCATATTTATTGAACAACACATGTTTTGTGGCTCTTTGTTCTGAAGTAAATGTGTCCAGGTTTGCAACCTTTGTTTCCAAAGATTTTAGAGGTAGAACTTTTTTTTTCTTTTTGCTTACCTCTGTGCCTCCAAATTACTGAAGCAGAAGCAAGAGAAAACAGTCAAAAAAAATTAGGCTAGATCATCTATTAGAAATATAGAAATATTCCATTTTTAAACATTAAGTTGCAGTGGTTAACTCATGGAGGAGTTACCATTTAAGGTTCTCATCCTAGCCTTTCCTGACACCATAGTACACTGCATATTGATCAAATAGTACCCCACTTAACACAACAGGATCCGCTTCTAAGTAAATTTATATTACACTGAAGAAGATCAGTAACTACTCAGCAGTTTTATCTTTGATTTTGGAAGGATGGTGACAAGTTAGAGAAAATTTCAGTCACTGTCTAACTGGGTACATCAATATACTATTACTATAATGATACATTTTAGTCATGAGAGAACTGCAGCTGAGACTTCCAGGATGCTAAAGTATAGAAAAAATATGTCTGAGGATCTTCTTCAGTTTACTGAACAGCTCATTAAAGGTTTTATCACCGCTGTTCTTACTTTTTCATTATTTTTACAATCTTGCCACTAAAGAGGTTAAAACACCATTCGTGATTTTATGTTTATTTTGTCTGGTGTTGTATTTATTGTAAACCACACAGAGTAGTGCCTCAGCACCAATGGAAGCAGTATACAACTTAAACAAACAAATAAACAAACAGACAGACAGACAGGGCCTTAGATACTAACTCGTTGATATATGAAGCTATTTGGCATTATCCCCTCATACAAAGAAAATATATCTAGTTACCAATTCGAATAGTAGCTTTTCCTTTCCTGCCATTTCCCAAAACCACTGTTCTTCTTTTCAGTTTGTTTTTAACATCTTTTGAGGGAGGAGACGGGCGCCACTTGAACTGAAATACAGAAGAAAGGAGGAGTGTTGTTAATGTGCTTCTATACACATGTCCTTTGAGAGGTAGCATGTATTCATTCAAGCTAATACCAGAATTGTTGAAAACACCATTAACATTAAAAAAGAGAGAGAGCATTAACAGTGCCATGCTATATGTGTCTGCACAGAAGTAAGCCTCACTGGCCCAGGGTCCGATCACTATCCCCTACTGTACACTCATTGAATCAAAGAGATGTACATCAGTGTTGACTCACCATTCAATAACTGATTGAATGGGTCTGCTCTAGTTAGGACTAGCAAGAGAATTGGGGCCATTGAGTTCGAAGGAACTCACTACTACCCTGTTTCCCTGAAAATAAGACCTAACCTAAAAATAAGCCCTAGTATGATTTTTCAAGATGCTCGTCATATAAGCCCTACCCCAAAAATAAGCCCCAGTTAGGTGAAACCCCGCCCTCCACCGTTGTGCAGCAACCAGAAGAAGATGACATGACTGAGTGTATTTGAATAAACGTAGATTGTTGTACATGAAAAAAATAAAACATCCCCTGAAAATAGGTCTTAATGTGTTTTTTGGAGCAAAAATTAATATAAGACCCTGTCTTATTTTTGGGGAAACATGATACATTTGTAGCTACAGGACTGCTGACTAACCACATTATTTTTTTTCCTATTATCTACAGACTACACACCCACACACACTACGTACTAATTTTCAGCCACTTAGTGTCAATTACAATTTGCTACGAAGTATCATAGTGTGCACACGTCAACATTCTCATTCAATAGGTAAATATCTTAAATATACGTATAAGGCCTCATCCATGACCATTTTCTGGGGCTACCTTCTGCAGAATATTCAGACTCACAGGGTAGATGTACTATTTAAAAAGAAAGCTTTTTTACATTACCACAGCCTTTATCACAACAATTTTAGCTTTCAGTAATCAGAAATATCTCTCTTTCTATATTTTTATCTCTACAAATATATATTGAGGTTGGGATCATATAAGTAGAAGATCCTGCAACACATCATAACACCCTGTATGACCCAACTCTTTGCATATATGTTAACAAAATGCTAAGAATTTCTATCACGATAATAGGAAATGCTAACACATTCTCAATATATGAATTAAAGGGTGATGAAACAGCATAGGTTTTTGATGTAAGAGGAACAAACGTACCTGCAATATTCCCACTGTTAGACAATCAATGCAACTGAGATGTGGCCACTCAGTTGCATTAACAGGCATTTCATGCCACTCTCCACAGCCTGACCTTTACCACGACACTTCTGGATGTAACTCCAACTTGCTTCAGCTTTTTAGCTAGAAATTATCTATGGCCACGGCTTCAGAGACCAAAACACTGTTGTTGCCCTTGTGCCGTTTTAAAATCTCAAATAAAAAACATCAATGACTATCTAGGAGCTGGAAATTATGGGCATGTTAATTCAACCAAGACAGAAACGTTCTGAAAAGCAGAACCATCAACATGGTTAACAGGGGAGAGGCTTGTCCCATGGCACAATCAAGTGGAAGGGTTCCTGCTTGCATGTAGCCTCTCTGTATAAGCAAGAAACCTGGAAAATCTGGTGCTTGTTCATATCCAGAACCTACACATGAGCAAGACCAGAGGTGTCAACCTTAATTTCATCTTGGGCCGCATCTGCATTATGGTTGCCCTCAAAGGGCCAGCTGTATCTGCAAGACTGTATAAATGTAAGAACAGGAGTGGGCAACAGTGAGGACTACATTTCCCAAGGTGCTGTACGCTGCCCAAGCAGCTGCACTTTCTGACTCTTCGCTGCTTGGAATGCTGGGATTAGAAGTCCCGCTGGGCGCACTCCCAGCATCCTGGCGGAGCATTATGGGTCACCAAGTAAGTGCCTGCGTATTGTATACTGCACAGTAGCAGGCAACACGGCTAGGGCCACATGAAACAGCCTGGCGGGCTGGATTCGGTCTGCAGGCCTTGAGTTTGACACATGTGAACCAGACCCTTCGCTTCAGGTATACTGCTGCTTGTGTAAGAAAAGCAAGGCGGACTGAGAGCGTGGTTAGCCTGTCCCTGTAACTGTGTGACGATTCTAGATTTCAGAACAGCGTAGGGCTCAAGAGTGAAGACCATCTGGTGAGGAATATTCAAGATACAGTCAGAATTAATAGGCTTGTGACAGAAGTCATGGCTTCACTCTCCTGTTTCCCACCCTCCATGAGAAGCCTTCATTGAGCACTCTGAAAAGGCATCTTGATAATATTTGGAATTTTTTAAAAAATCCTTTGCCTGTTACACCAAAGCACGTTCTTACATGAAGTCCATCGTCCAAAATGTAACTGTCAAAGTGCAACACAACATGTCATGGATTTCATCATACTAGTAGCCAATAGTCCACCCAGAATATACCTCCAAGTTTGTTCCATCTGCATTCATAAGAGCCTTTTCTATTATTTTCTTCATTAAGACATAATCTAGAAAGAAAGAGTAATAAGCACAATTATTTGCATATTATTCTAATTTAATTTTCTAAGAGCTGAATTTCTTTCCCCCCCCAATAAAACTGAAGTTAAAAAACAAAACAAAACAAAAACAGCCTTGAGCGACCATCTGTATCACCAGGACTAACACTTTGCCCATCTCCACCTTTAATCCCTCTTATTAAACACCTAGTTTCTCTATTATGCTAGAAGAGATAAATGCATGTCCTTCCCCTGTGCTAAATCTAATGCTGGCTAGACCATGAAGAAGGCCCCAACTAACACAGCCATTCTGAGATCCTCTTACAAGTCAAATTATTTTGATTCTGAGAATTGGCCCTTCCTGCCAAAAGTCAGCTGCCAGAGGTTACTGCGACCACAGCCGGTTAGATTTAGAGGCTTTAAAACAGTGGTGGGCAGTTTCTAGATATCTTGACCACATGCTCTTCCTTTGGAGAGCCAGAACCACAGAAACAATCGTTCGCTCAAGGCTTTTTGAATAAAAAAAGACAGAAAGACGACTTTTGCGGGGGCACTGAGGGCCACATTTGGGCCTCAAGACAACCTGGCGGCTACACTTTGCCCACCCATGGTTTAAATTTGAATGTGGCTTGGGGGCTGTTCTCAATAAGCGATCAGTGGACAGGAAACTCAATCCAATCTCCTAAACAGGTTTAGGATCATGTGCCCTCCCCAGTGTGTTTCTCTGTCGCCTGGGCCCCTCTTACCCCGCAAATTTTACAGTGGTCAAATTATGAACTGTTACTTCTGGAAGTCCTCAGAAACAGCAGTTCCATGGAGCAAAGTCTGCCTTCCATCTGGTTTTAACAACAACTAATTTCTTTTTTTCCAAGCCAGCAGTGTCCACTTTCAGAGGGTTTTTGACAGCACCCAGATAATCCTGGGGCTGGAAACAAGCCCCACACATCCTGCCCATCCCTGCCCTAAAGGCCTAGTGTGGTCTCCTGGACAGCTTTCACTTAAATACATTTTGGTTACTTTCCTCTTTTCCCCCTTGAACAGGTATCTCTTACTTACTTCCAGATATATTTCTATTGTCTAGTGTGTGTGAACAAAGAGCAAAGCTATATAAGGGGGAAAAACCTTGAAAACAGGAATGGGGGAATGCTTAAAGTGTCCCTTTTGTCTCCCATTGATGAGAATGAGTTATCGGTGCTAAGCAACCATGGTCATTCTAATACCTTGCTCTGTTCAAACTATGGCTCCTCTAGTTGTTAGGCTAGGACCCTAGTTGTTGAGATGCTACCTCTACCGGAGCACTTGCTCAGCCTGTATTATTTTAAGCCACCCTCTCTGGTTTTGCCTCTCAAAAAGAAACTTACAATATGACAAATGCCCTGAATTTTCTAGTGCTTATGCGGGAGGAAAGACTAGTAAGTCACTCATAACATACACTTCCCTTTTCAAATACATTCTCTTCTCCTTCAAAGTAGGGAAACAGAAACACACAAACCTACTAATGGGTTTTTTCTGATGTCCAGAACCACTAGCGTTGTGTTAGTCTCAAAGGCATCCAAGAGTGATTTTGCCCCCTCGTTGGTAATTCCGCATTGCTGCAGATCAAGGGCTAGAATATTAAAGTGGGTGAAACATTAAAATTGTCCATTGCTGAACAGAGACACAGCAGACTCTATGCAGGAACACCATGCATTTTAAAGAATCTATCCTGATCTTGACGCTACTGATCCTATAATGATAACAATCAGTGCAAGTATTTTAACTTACTCCAGTAAGAGGGCCTTCTCTGTGGCTGCCCCCAGACTTTGGAACTCCCTCCCACAGGAGGCCAGACTGGCCCCATCTTTACTATTCTTCCGCAAGCAGGCAAAGACCTTTCTCTTCAGGCAAACTTCCCCTTAATGACTGGCTTCCGAGAAAGGTTTTTTAATGGATTATTGTACTTTACTGCATTGAATGTGTTTTGGTGTTGTTGTTTTTTAGTATGGTATTTGTTTGATCCTTTTAGTAGTTGTATACTCACTGCTGTTAGCTTTAATACTGTATTTTAATTACGTAAGCTGCCTTGGGCCTTTTTAAGGAGGAATGTGGGGTAAAATATTTTAAACAAACCAACCAACAAATCCTACACATGCTTTGCACATCAAAACCATTGGGCGGTCATATGGTCAGTTTTATGTTTGCTACGTGTTCACCTGCATGTAACATTTTCAGCACAACTCCCATTCTTACAGCCACCGTTGCTCACTTGAGTGCTTCCGCAGTTACTCCAAGGAAAATATTCTGGGAGGTGGAGACTTTTGCAGGGCTCCCACTCTTGCAGTGGGAGCAACGGAAGTCTAGTGGCACTTTCGAGAGTAGCATTTCTGCTTGGCTTTAGCTCCCGTAAACTGCAGCCCACACCATCACATACACCTCATGAAGTGGACTGCAGTTTGTGCAAGCTCAGTTCTTAAGGGGCCACTAGTGTGTGTGTGTTTTTTTCTTCCAAACAACACAATGCTCCTGGCCAAGGAACACAGAAGGTGAACAGCCCCCATGCTTAGGAAGAGACTCTTGATTCAAGTCTTATTTAGAATTCACATCTTGCTTAATAAAGCCCATGGAGATGAAAGGATAGGGAAAAGGGAAGGGGAGAGGGGACAAAGAGAAGGACAACCTGTGTTTAAATGTTACTCAACCCAGAGTCTGTGCAATTTTGATCATCTATTAAACAAAGAAGGTGAAAAATTAAAAATTAAAATCATGAGCCTAAAGCTTACTTAAAGAACCATGTGAGAAATGCAAGATCTCTCATGGAAAAGGAGAGATGATAATTCCCTGCACTCGGGCCTGGGGCTAGAAAACTATGCAAACGCTGAAATAATCTTCTAATTGGTACACACCTTTCAGCCACAGGTCTTCTCCAAGGCATTCGGCTAAAACAGTAGCCCCACGGTCGCCAATAAGGCTGTTGCAGTTGAGAGTAAGGCGCCTCAAGCCAGCCATGCAGTCCAAGTCCGGTCTCCTGTAGCGAAGACTCTCCGCCCAAGCTTCTCCGTGTCTCCTCATTGCTTGGTACTTAGAAGCCACCAAGATACAAATAAAAACAGCTACTAAAAAGGCCAGTTAGGAGAAATAAAAGCTGAATGACTGTTATACCGGTGAGACTATAAACGTAACTAAAGCTACATTCCGAAGTCATTCTTTACTGAGAAAAAAAATTAGTCTGATTACCATATTTTTCGGTGTATAAGACACCCCCCATGTATAAGACCTCCCCCCCCCCCCCACTTTTCTAACCCAAAATTAAGAAATCTTAACTTAACTTTGAGGATTCAGCCTCTGGGCTCAGAACGCTCGGACATTACGAGTCCCTGTTGCATCTGAGCCTACAGGCTCCACCTCCAACGAGGTGTGTTCCAATTGGTTTAATCAGAATCACCTGACATCAGTTCCATAAGGCTCATGATTGGAGGAAGCTAAGTTTCCTGACTGTAGGAAGCCTGTTTACAGAGGCAACGTACGGGCCGTTTTGTTCTCTCCTCAGCTTACCTCTGTGTATAACATGCCCCTCAATTTTCAGTGTAATGATTTTAGGAAAAAGTAGTGTCTTATACATGGAAAAATACGGTAAGTTCCTTACGACCTGGCATTTTGAATAACTTGTCCTGGTGTAAATCGCAAGAAATAGTAAAATGTATTTCATAAGATACCACATTAGATCCCAAATAAAGAGAATGTTTGGGAATGAGCACCTTCTTACTAACAAAAATAGTATATGTTTAAAGATAATGACATCATGTTATGGAAAACTTAGGCTGAAATCCTGTTGCTGTAAATTATGCTGCACATAGCTGATGACATCATCAGCAGTGCATATTTTTCAGAAATGAAACATTTCCAGTTTCTCCCCCTGAAGCTCCCATGGAATCCTCATCATTCAGGTGATGTGCAGGGCACATTTTTAAAAAGGTCCTTCCTGATCAAGAACCACCTCCACCAGGACAATTTTAAGGGCAGCCACAATTTTTGGTAATTAAAAACCTCCCCCTCCCATCCTGTGGCCCCCAATGACTTCCTGATGATTAAAGAAATTCCATGGGAGTCTTGCGACCTTTGAGGAAGAAAATGGAAAAGTGTATTTTTTGAACCATTGGTGTGACTAATGACATCCTCAACCACTGGCATTGTAACTTAAACCAAACAGGATTTTAGTATTAGGCTAAAAGGCTGTGCTGGTTTGGTCATTACAGGAGCCGTGGAATTGTTCAGATCTCATTCTCTGAGGGCACAGGTTTGCCCTCACAAGGGACAATAACGTCTCCTAGAACCTCTCTTCAAATCCCACAGACACATCAACATCCCTTACTTTTCCGAGGACAGGTCTTCCAAAAAAAGGGGCAGATGAGAGACCTGGTATGGACAGACTGAGGGAGGCAGAGCTCTAAAGCTGTTTTCCAATATATCCATGGAAAGTTTGCAGCTGGCATAAATACATTTCTCTCCTCTTCCTTATACTAGAAAACAAAATGCCTGACAAATCCTCCACACCAGGGGTCCCCAACCCCCGGGCCGCGGCCCAGTGCCGGTCCGTGGCCATGGCAGGACCGGGCCGCGGAGACAGATCTCCCGGCCCCCCCCACTCCTCCCACCCACCCCACCCGCACGCACAGGTGCCCTGCCCACCCATGAGCACGCCCTGCCCCTTCGCGCATGCACGCAAGCACACTCCACCCCTCCGCGAGCACACCCCGCCCCTTCACGCATGTGCACGAGCGCGTTCCACCCTTTCGCACATGCACGAGAGTGCACCCCACCCCTCTGCTATCGCGCCCCGCCCACCTGCAAGCGCAGGGGGTGCCCCCCCGCAAACAGACCCCCCCAAACCAGTCCGCGACTCAGAAAATGTTGGGGACCACTGCTCCAGACAGATGCAGAACGAGGAAACTGCCACTCAGTTGCTCCCTCGTGTCTGGTCTGCTGATATGAACCCAGAAGACTTTAGATGATAACAGCAGCGGCAACACTGGGACACTGATTCAAGAATGAGGATTGCCGTGCCAGGCTGCCATTCCATACGCCCTGAATGAGCTGTCTGCAAAGTGGTGCCCTGCACACATTTTGAACCACAACTTTCATAATCATTTCTGATCATTAATCGTGTTCACTGAGGCTGGTGGAAGGTGTAACTTCAATCATCTGGAGGGCATAATTAGGGAAGCCTGCCTTATAGGCATATCCCTTTAAACTCCACCTAGATTTGCTTCCAAGTAAACATTCTGTGGATCATACTGAAGGAAAACAACTCAGCACATCCATATTCAATCCTTTACAACAGGGTTCCCCAACTCCCGGTCCGCGGCCCAGTACTGGGCCATGGCCTTGGCAGGACCGGGCCACGGAGACAGATCTCCCGCCCCCCACCCACACTCCCCCCACCCGCACGCCCACTCGCACGAGCGCCCCCCGCATGAGCGCCCCCCGCGCATGCACAAGTGTCCACCCCCCCGAGTGCGCCCCGCCCCCACGTGAGCATGGGGGTGCTCTACCGCACAGACCCCACCCCCCCAACTGGCCCGCAATTTGGAAAAGGTTCGGGACCACTGCTTTACAACCATCATAATTTACAATCAACTTTCAGTTTTTAAAAATCAGATCTTCATATAGGACAAGAATACCATTTTACAAGGAAGCTGATATGTGGATTAAAGAAACAATTATTCTTTTCATATGTAAAAACAGCCAAGAGTATTATCACAAGGGAAATCAGATTTCCAAAACACACTGTTAAAATAGGTTTTTACCTTTAAGATGCTGGCCAAGTGTTCTGTTCCCCGCCAGGTCAAACTGCACCCTGTAAAATCTACAGATTTGATGGAAGCAGAATTCTTCACACTTTGACAAATTACTGAAAATAAAAACAATACATGTCACTAGGTATATAATTATGATTGCTGTCTTTAAAAACTCCTAGTTACAAGTTTCCCCCTTTGATTTCTAACTCATTGTGTCCTGTAAAATGGAAAATACACAATGTACTACAGGTGTGATTTGTAGTAATTTGAACCATATCTTACTGACCTGGGCTTTGCAAATATTTATGCAATACTGGTGAACAAACCAGTGGTTTGACACCCAACAAGCAGGTATAAAGTTACTTTCCAACTGAGGGCATGTACCATTCCCATGGTTTTAGGACATTACAAAAATACAGTTTTTGAACATTGAACAGAAAATGAATGTCAGAATCAAATTTAATTGGCAGAGGAGCAAAAAACTCATGTGAAGAATGTTGGAAGGAACGGAAGCTCTAATACATAAAAGTCCAGGAACTGCAGTGCTTCTCCAAAGAGTTGAACAAAAATTTGTTTGGGAAGTTGCCCAGAATAATGAGGAGTAACTAGAAGTGGGGTTAACTCAAGAAACAGCTAGTAATGACAACACATGCCAGCAACCAGGAACTATAAAGCAAAACCATCTCTTACGGGGAAAAGGCTGAAAGACTGTCATCATTCAGCTACCGAGGACAGCATGTATTCTTTGCTGCATGTTTCTTTTCATTGGAATTTTAGACAAAGTGTATTGGTCGGTGCCTCTGTGGGACAAAATTGCTATTTTGCCATTATAAGACAGTTTTAGGCAGGCAGAAAACCACCTTATTGGGTACTTGCCCTGCCAAAAGACTGACTATGCATACAGAAACAGCAGTTATGTTGCTTTCTAATCAAAAACATGTGAGACATTTATTTATTTAATTTATATCCCGCCCATCTAGACCGAAGTCTACTCTGGGCGGCTAACAGCAATTCGTAAAATAATAACTGTATAAAATAAAACAACAGCATCAATATAATTCAAGACAGCAAGAATAAATTAAGTAATGACAGGAGGGAAGGCCTGCCTAAAGAGCAACTAGCACCTCAAATGAAAGCCCTCTGAGGGTATTCTTTTTGGCTGTGATTGTTGGCCCTACACTGCTGACCACATTCGCCGTTATCTATGGCCTCTGAAACAGGAAGCCTGTTGTACCCATAGTGAATCACTCCTTAATTTAAAAGCTGCAGACTTCTCAATTGGGCAGGGAGTCTGACCTATAAATAGGGAGCTCCCAGTTTCAGACCTTCACCTAACACTTGGAAACTATGGAGCAGAGGACATGATCACAGGGGTTAGTCTCCAGGTGTGATCCATCTCTCCTTCTGGTTGCTGTTATGTACAGTCAAATTCCTTAGAACTTATGGCAACTCTAGTAGGGTTTCTAAGGTATGTGAAATGTTCATGGAGTGGTTTACCATTGCCTCCCCACTCCCACTTAGTTCCAACAACTGAGCAAAACCCAGGTCTTCTGAGTCCCAGTCCAATGCTCTAGTCACTAAACCACACTGCACACCTATCCTTCTCACACAAATGCAATTAAGAGAGAGGAAGATACCTGAACTTTATATACCCTATTTCCCCGAAAATAAGACCTAACCTGAAAATAAGCCCTAGTAGGATTTTTCAGGATGCTCGTAATATTATATTAAGTGAAACCCCCACCTCCACCATTGTGCAGCAACCAGAAGATGACATGACTGTATTTGAATAAATGTAGATTGTTGTACATGGAAAATATAAAACATCCCCTGAAAATAAGCCCTAATGCATTTTTTGGAGCAAAAAGTAATATAAGACCCTGTCTTATTTTCAGGGAAACAGGGTAGATATCTATATAAAGTTCAAATACATTTGCTGCATCTTACAAAATACACCTGATTACCAGCACACGCAAAGCAAACTCAGCTATTACCCGGAAATCAAAACTGAACATGACTACATCAATCTTCCGCTTCTATGTTGTAAAGAAGAATGATTATGACTACCCATTAGCATAGCTAACAACGTGTTAAATTCTAATCTTGAGGAATGATTTAAAGAGTATAGGACTAATTATATTTTTTTAATTCATCCAATTATTCTAAGAACGTTCAGTAGAAGAAAATCAAGATGTAAATGGAATGCTCCATTTAATTTCAAATATGAAAAAATTCTTTATCGTGCCAAAGGAAATAAATCAAGCTATAGAGCAAGCATTACACTAATTCTACCTATTGAAACAATATGGTAAATGTACATGACTTGGCAAAAACAGGCTAGATCTAATATATTCTACAACTGCACTGCTAAACATATAAATCATGTTTTTATTTAATTAGGACTTACTTTCCAAACCTCCATCACCAATTGGTGAGTGTGCAAGAGATAGTCGCTGTAATGATGCTGTGTTAGCCAACCCCTTAAAAATTAAAAGAAAATTTAGTAATTTTAAAGCAGGTACAAGATATCAGTATCTCCCTAAAAGTACCCATTTGTTAAATTTGAGAAATCTTACTTTTGTCAATAATATTAAGTCTTTCTCTCTCAACAGCAATCCCTGTAGCTCCAGATTTCCCAAAGCATTTGATACTGTCAGGCAACCTTTGATAGCTTTACATAGCTGGCTGGTTAAGTCTTTGGATCGAACTGCTGGAATTCTCCTTCTTATATATGGACCTTGCCTTTCACTGCCTATCAGATAAAAAAATCGGATTACATCACTTTGGGAGTCAATACATAAACAATATGCAAGTCATACCAGACTTCGTTCTTTATATAGGCTGCTCACATTCCAAATTCATTCTGCACAGCAAATATATTATTTCTGCAATCAGATCTTGCTTCCTTTGCACTAGCGCCACTGTGGCCAAAATGTTTCAAGGAGTAGCAGCATGGGTCTGTTTCAGCAGAAGGAACAAAGTCTTGTGGCTCCTGACAAGACTAACCAGCCGCATGCTGGAATAAGCTTTTGTGGACTACATCTCTCTCCATCAAATGCACTAAGGGCTGCACTCCAGAAAAACCTAGGCAAAGAAAATCTTTAAAGTCCACAAAAGATCTCACTGCAGAACCAGAGGCCGGGAGTTCAATTCCTCACTATGTCCATTGAGTCCAGCCCATTGATAGGGGCTGGACTTCATGATCCATAGGGTCCCTTCCAGTTCTGCAGCTCCAGCATTATTATTTATTGTTTTTACTGTGACCAAAGACATACTACAACATTAGCAGATTAGAATTCATGTTCGTAGCTCTCTGTCTCTTCTGAAAAATAAAATGAACAAAGTAAAAAGATTCAAAAACAAGGGACTGCGACTGGAAGTGACAGGGGAAGTGATAAAGTTAAAGGAGGAGCTCATGTAAAATGCAAAAAAAGAGAATAAAACACAATTCTGACTGTAAAAACTTGATTTCCAAAAAAAACACACAACAACAAATGTAATCTGGTTTAATTATACCATGTTTCCCCGAAAATAAGACAGGGTCTTATATTAATTTTTGCTCCAAAAAAACGCATTAGGGCTTACTTTCAGGGGATGTTTTATTTTTTTCATGTACAATAATCTACATTTATTCAAATACAGTCATGTCATCTTCTTCTGGTTGCTGCACAAGGGTGGAGGGTGGGATTTCACTTAACTGGGGCTTATTTTTGGGGTAGGGCTTATATGACGAGCATCCTGAAAAATCATACTGGGGCTCATTTTCAGGTTAGGTCTTATTTTCGGGGAAACAGGGTACACAGAGATGCAGTTTTACTGTTCACCTCCAAAAACTCACAGTGACAAGCTCTGCTGAACTCAGGGTCAGTTGTAAGCAGTAGCAATAAAACTGGAAGAAACTGTCTAGAAACCATTAGCCAAAATACAGCAGAATGCTTAACTTTTTAACTGACTACTCAATTGATAAAAGGCTTTTATACCTTATCAGAAGTCTCTATCAGCAGTCCATAATTAGGGTAAGATGTGGAATGGATGGGAATTTGTCAAACCCCATTCAGATGGAAAGGGGGGTTCGCCAAGGTTGCATATTGGCGCCCACACTATTCAACTTTTATCTTAGTGACCTCTCCAAAAGTTCTTTAGCTCCTGAATATTACTCCCCTAAATTGGCTAAAATCAATGTACTCCTGCTACTATATGCAGACGATGTGGTTCTCATGTCACTCTTGGAAAGTGGCCTTAAACGAATCATACATGCCTTTTTGAGCTATTGCAGGAAAAACTCACTAACAATCAATTTTGACAAAACCAAAATAATGGTCTTCTCTAGACATAGTAAAACCAAAGATTGGGTTATTGAGGACCAACGGATAGAACAGGTTAAAAAATTCAAATATCTGGGAATCACCTTTTCACACTCCCTCTCCTGGTCCTAACACAGACAAACAGCGGTACAGGTGGCCAATAACACAAGTAAACTACTTAGACGATTTCACTATGTTCAGGGTGGGGAGTTGATTCCTGCGGCCCTAGAGATAGTCAAGCATAAAATCCTTGCGCAGCTGTTGTATGGTATCGCTGTTTGGATTAAGGGTTTTAACCCCTCCGTTGAAAGTTGCGATCCTTATTTGCCATGCCAAGATGCCCCTCTTCAGCCAGTCTGCGGCTCCAAGATGGTATGCCCTCAGTAGAATGCCAAGCGTGGCTATATGCATTTCGTTATTAGTTAAAGGTGGTCTATGCCCCAATAACTTGTGGCTACCTATATTATTTGCAGAAAGATGTCTTTGCCAGCTTATGGCATAAGGGATTTACAGAAAAACTACATCTCTTAGGCTTCTCTATGGATTTCCTACTGAGACAGCCTCAAGGCAGCATTAAACCAATACTTATTCAACGTATTAAAGATATAGACCTTCAGTACTCTCTAGCTTGTGCAGACAGGACTTGTTCACCACTCTGTTTTGGCTTAAATTTTAACTTCCCCAAGCCAGCTAACTACTTATCCCAAATTACAGCACCGAGATATCGCTTTGCCTTTTCAAGGGCTAGGTTTAACTGCTTTCCCTCAGCCCTTTTAAAAAGGCATTTTAATAACACCCCATATGGTGAAAGGATTTGTCCCTGCGGGAAATAAATTATTGAGACCTTGGTGCACATCATTTTAGAATGTAGCCTATATAGGATCAAACATATTCGATATCTTGGTTCACTTACGACTAAATGTACTGGTCTACCTCCCAGAAGCTATCTGAACTTTCTGTTGTTTGGAGAGAATCAAATCATTACACAGTTAGTGGCTAAGTTTTTGTTTTCGGCTATGAGAACTCACAGAACGCTGTAGCAAGATTTTATAATATGTTATGTATTTATTTTATCTATTTTATTTTTGTATGAATGGGTCTATGACCGCACAATAAAACTATAACTTTAATGGACTCCTACCTGAATCTCCATGCCCCTGATGGTGAAAGCTCTTTATGGCAACAGAAGTCAAAGTCTTGTTTTGCCTGATAGCTGTCAGGAGAGGTACCCAGTCAGCAGCTTTGATGCGATCTGCATTGATATCAAGAACACCTTGAACCTTCTTAGCTTTCACAGATGCTAGAGGGGGACAGCCTTCAACTGCGCAGAGGTGCTCATAATGAGAGTAAAAATCCAAGCTGCACTGTCTCCTTATTTTGACTGAGTCAATCATTTCTAGTCATGCGTTGAGCTGGGATTCCAAACTAAGAAGAGAAAAACAAAATACCCATGTTATCCAAACATCTTTTATCTTTTTAAACATCTTTTAACACCCAATATTTGACACAGGCTGTACTGAATCCGCTATCACTGTAGCTCTGCTTGACACTGCTTTTCTTCATACCAGGCAACTGAGGAGGGATCGAAAACAGTACAGGAACACCCTGCTTGGTGCTCAGAATGCATTCCAATAAAGCATATAAAAAAACATTAACTTCAAATTCAGCCATACATTACTCACTCCAATCTAGCATACCTATTGCCTTCCCACTTTATCTTAACACCAATCTAACTAAAACCTCGGGTTAGAGTTGATTCAAAATAAAGACTCTGAAGCGGCTTCAAAGCAGATGCTCACTAGTGGGTGCTTGTTACCCATGAAGTCTAGGACTGAAGGGGGTCCCTCTAGTTTCTCACTGGCAATTTGAAGGCAAAAGCTCCACAGACCCAGATTCCCCCATCATCCTGCCACTCTTTTTGGAATGCATAACATCACTCCCATTCTGAGACACCCTCCACCTCGGGCACCCCAGCTCTCCTTTCTTCCCATCCTAAATAAACATCAAAGGCAACCGTCTCTACACTGTATGCATGGACACAGCAGTCTGGAAATCCAGCAAAATGCAGGTAGATCCTTGAGGGGGGGGGGGGCTTTACCTGTCGAATCACACATCCCACCACACAGGAAGAGGAAGGGGAGCAAAGTTTCAATACTTTTGGAAGGAAAAAGTTTAAAAGGGGGGGATTTTAAAACAAAATAAACATTAGAAGTAAATTTAAAAAAAGACAAAATCGTGGTGGCACCTGAAAGACTAACTTTAAATATTTTCTGATGTGAGCTTTCATGGACAAGCCCACTTCATCACACTTAATGACGAAAGTTCACCTCAAAAATTACAAACATTAGTCTTTTAAGGGTGCCACCACGTGTTTGTCTTTTTTAAAAAACTTTTTCCCCCACCTTTTTTGCACAGACCGAACTCAAAAGGATGAGTGGGGGGAGGGCGGGAAAACTAACTGTGGTGGTGTTGGTTGGGGGATTCTGGGTTTTGTAGTCCCTTCTAGGATTCCAATCCTCAAGAGCAGGCGCCTTTGTCAGTCGGCGGAGGGGAGGAAGGGGAAGGAGAGCAGAAGCCCCCCACAGCAAAAGGATGCGTCCCACAGCCTAGCCTTGTCTCCCCCCTTCCCCCCCCCCCAATGCACCGCCGCCTCACCTGCCCGGGGACCCACCTGGCGGCTTCAGGCTCTCCCTTCCCGCCCCGCGCGTGCCAACCGTCGCCTTGGTTGCCCAGCAGCCTCCCCTCCCACGTGACCGGAGGAAGCTCGCTTCCTCATTGGCCAAAGCCCTCGAGGGGAGGTTGCCAACGGCAACCGAGCGCGCGCGCCGGTCCCCCTCCCCGCCCCCTCCCTCCCGTCTGTTATTTTCCAGAATTCTGGGAATTGTAGTCCACTTCGGCCAGACCAAAAAAATAAACAGAATGATAGACTAGGCGAGCTTTCGTGGATCAAGATGGAATCTGCTAGGAAAGTGAACTCTTCGATGTCAAGTCCAAAAGTTCTTTGCAAGATGGATTTCCTCCGGCAACGTCTTTCTTAGGTGGAAGTCAGGAAAAGAGGCTGATCGGTCAAAATAGTTTAATGAGCCGGTCCTACTATATATGAACATTTGACATGTTTCTAGGAGGCTGGGATGTGGGGTCACAGGCAACAGAATGGTCCCTTTTAAATAAATATTTTAATTCATATTTAAATAAATAAAATAAATATCTTGCCAAAGCAGGCAAGCTGATCAGGGGCGTACATGCGCTTTTTAAAGCAACCTCAGCAAGACTCATCTCCTTTTAAAAAAATCGACAAAAGCTTTCTCCACACCCCTTAAGTTAAAAGCACTTATGCCTTTCTATACCATGAAGGTCTTCCCACATTTCCCTGCAGGGCTCAAGCAGGGGCCTTATATAAAATCCAAAGCTAAAATGAGGACAAAGATACACATTTGGATAGAGAAAGCTCTCAAGCAGCTGGAATTCATTGGTCAATTTTTTTTTCATGACCTGTAAGAACAGCTAGATTCCCTCTCACTTTCTCCTGATGTGACACAAACTGCATAAATGGAGGGTGAAAAGAAGTTGTGGAAGCCTTCATTAGAGCTGGCAGAGGCATAGCTATGCCAGACCTATAAGCGGATGATACAGGATCGCTACAGAGGCTACATGAGCTCCTAATTAGTGGTTGGTGTTGATCTGCTCTTTTAGGTGACCCTATAAATCAGTGGTCTCCAAAAGGTCTTATCATTAACAGCCTTGCTAAGGTCTTGCATATTAAAGGTCATCGCTTCCTTTACTGAATCAAATGATCTCATATTTAGTCTTGGTCTTTTCCTGCAACCTTCAGCTTTTCCCACCATTTTCCCCCCGGTAAACTTTGTTTTTCTTATGATATGTCCAAAGAACAGTTTTGAATTAGTCATTTTAGCTTCTTCTGAGACCGGACGCTTGATTTGATGCAGCACCCACTTGTTTGTCCTTCTGGCAGTCCATCGTATCCACAAAGCTCTCCTCCTACACCACCGCCAGGGTAATTACAGGCATTTTTTTTTGTATATATATTTTTATTGTTTTTTTCTACTTTTCAATCCGTTGCAACCAGAGTGATTTATTACAATATATACCATTCATTTAATCTTATACTCTCTAACATAGTATTGATCTAATCTATTCTACTTAAATTGATGTAGATTTCATCCATGTGTAAAGAGGTTCCCATTTATTATTATCCAGTTAATTACAGGCATTTTAATTCTCCTCTCCTAAGCAGAGCAGGGAACCACCAAGGATAACTTCCTTAAAGGCCGAGTTGAAGTCATGCTGGCAGCTTAGTGAATGTTTTGTTGTTGTTCTTTAGTCGTTAAGTCATGTCCGACTCTTCGTGACCCCATGGACCAGAGCACACCAGGCCCTCCTGTCTTCCACTGCCTCCCGGAGTTGGGTCAAATTCATGTTGGTAGCTTCGATGACCCTGTCCAGCCATCTCGTCCTCTGTCGTCCCCTTCTCCTCTTGCCTTCACACTTTCCCAACATCAGGGTCTTTTCCAGGGAGTCTTCTCTTCTCATGAGATGGCCAAAATATTGGAGCCTCAGCTTCAGGATCTGTCCTTCCAGTGAGCACTCAGGGTTGATTTCCTTCAAAATGGATTAGTGAATGTACTGGGAAGATAAAGATCTCATGTAACCTCAAAAGGCCTGTGCTTGTTAACTCAATCATAAGGCCCCCTTTTATGAAACATACCCTACACACGGTACCCCTTTTGTTTCTCTCTCATCTTTCTTTACACTGCAGTTAATGTCGTGGATTCTGGCCTGTGAAAACATATGCCAAACTACATGTTAGTCCCCCACATGTCACATTATTCTAAGGTGTTATTTCATACATATAATTCAGGTCTAATTTTGGATTATAATTTGGCCAGAAGATTAATTTAGAATTAACTTTGTACTATAATTTGATGCTAGTCTGCCCAACAAAGACAAATTATTATAGTTCAAAAGAAACACTAAGGTACTCCATATTCTCTTCATGGTGAAGTTTTTACTTTTTGATGTACAGAATGACTAAATTGAAACAAGGGAACATTTTAGACACCTTCACACAGTTTATTAAACAGGCAGTGCTGCAAGGAAGTTTTCTCTTTATTTTAGTGATGAAACCCTTCCAATGACTGATAAACCATCGTGTCGGCAAACACATCTGTATTTTTATTTCACATGACAGGCAGCTCAGCAATTCATTTCTGTACAAATACACAATATTTACAACATTGTCACTGGCATTTACAATATTTGATGTAAACATTATTTTACAAAATGGGAAGCTGCAACATAATTATGAAAAAATCTCAAAAAGCAGAAACCATGGTTCTAGCATCTTTTTCGGAAAGCAACGATATTACTCAACACCACACAAGGGTCTCGGTGGGAAAAGAAATGAAAGGTTGTATTACATACAACATGATGGGCATAATAGTCTAGGGCAGTGCTTCCCAGCCTTGGGTCCCCAGATGTTCTTGAACTACAATTCCCAGAAATCCTGGCCAGCACAGCAAGTGATGAAGGTTTCTGGGAGTTTTAGTCCAAGAACCTCTGGAGAATCCGACGCTGGAAAACCACTGCTAGGGCAACCTTGGAGCTCCATATATTCTTGGACTATAACTCTCAGAAGCCCCACATCAGCAAAGCCAACAATCAGGGTTTCTTGAAGCTGTAAGCTAGAACTCTATTGGTGTTTGCATAAGCTTTGTGCAACTAACTGCAGAAGGATCAGGGTGTGTCTCAGTGGCATGTCTGGTCAATATCCCTGACAACACAAGGAAGATGCACTTGGGCACGTCATTAACTAGCCACGGCAAGTTGATCAAATCTTATGTGCACACCAATTTCATTCCAGCCATAGGCCAAATAACACCTAAGGTCCCAAGTCTAGGAAGCAGGTTCTAGGTTCATATTATTAGTGTTCAGATTGTTTTTCAAAATTAACATAGGAATACTTTATTTTTATTTTATTAGATTTATACCCCGCCCATCTAGACCAAAGGTCTACTCTGGGCGGCAATATACTTATACATAAGTGAATACAAATCAGGGCATTTACATGCAGATAGTTGAACCAAATATAATTTGGCCTTCACTGAGAAAAGACTTGTTATACATACAGTAACACACTAAATGCACAACTTGAGTGTCACCATTATTACACTTAAGACACCTTAGGAATTAAAATGGACAGAGTGGACAGCACGGCACCACAAACTTTGAAGGACAAAGCTTAAGTTTAAAAAAAAAGTCTATATGGGATGCAATAAACTTTTCTATGGTGTTTAGGTATTTCATATTCCAGTACACCCAGAGTGGGAACAGCTTAAATCAGGGGAAGAGTCTCAACACAGTTTCTGATTTTTACAACATTCAAGCAGGGCACGGCTGTCTTTAATTAGGTTTAACAACGGAACAAAAGTGTCCTGTTCTGCAGGCATGTCATCTTCAGAAATCTGTATAACTCCATTCAGACAAGATGATCTGGTGTGAAAGATAGGTTTGAATCCAATCTTATTTTACTGTTCCACTGTTCTGGTGCAACAAGTAGGACTCGTGAAGAAGCTGGGACGGCATCAATGAGTAGACACTCACGGCTATGATTTGCCATGAAGAACACTGCCACGATTGTCCTTCAAGTAATTACCCGTACAACTCAGCAGTATTTAATACAGCACAATTAATTACTCGGATAAAAGCTTACTGATGTCTCGACAATTTAACGCTAACACAAAGTGGTGCTCCTTGAATGTCACATGAAGGTAGTTAATAATTAGAATAATTAGAGAGCATTACTGGAATACTGATTAGCTAATTGGCTTTTGGTCCAAGCAGAACATCATGACTTCAGTTATTCTGTGCAAACAGCATGGTGCCATGATTCAATGGAAGCCCTTGGCTACCAAGTCGTTCATTAATTTTACTGCAGTTCAACCCTAATGTTAGAATATTAGGAGTTATCTCAGGGATCAGATTGTTGTCATGATTCTTTCCTTCCTGTCTTTCAGTAACTATGGTTTTCTTGAGCCACAACGACCGCTGTTATTCTCAGACACAGTTGCTTTATTATAAAGGGAGCAATTGCTCTGTTCAATACCATCATGATGACATGTCATCTGGACACATCCTAGTTTCTTTAGCGGGATCACTCCATGCTCCTTTAATGAAGGTTGAAATGAAAAAGTTTTCTAACTGTGCCAGGAACTCTTCAGCAATAAAACCATTTGCCACATTGTCCAGGGTCTTCCTCATACACTGCAAGAGCTAGTTTAAAGTTGAAGGACAAAGCAAAAAAAACACAAAATCACTGCTTAAGTGATGTTTACAAATAAAACCTACTCGCAATCTGTGATAACTCTACAAATATATTAACACCCTGGGGGTTATTCACAGCTATAACAATTCAATCAAAAGATGCCAACTGTTCAGTCTGCTGATAAGAATGTAAATGTGGGCATATACACTTCTGTTAGCATACGTCTATACAAACAAACCCTTAAACATGTTCAGGTTATAGAGTCAAACCATGCCATGCACACACCTATATATGCAATATGTCCAATATTAAAGGAGGTGCAAAATCTCTGAAAAGATGAAGTCAGAACCACCTATCCCAAGTGTGTGCTACAAAGATTGTTCAATACGCATGTAAGAACAATCTTAAAAAATCCTTCAATCTTTAAATACCTCTCTCTGCAGTCCAAGAGGAAAAAAAAGTTCAACACTGCATTTTTAAGTCCCCCCCCCCTTATTGCCCCTGTTACACTTTTGTTTGATTATTGAGCTAGATACCTTACAATGAATTGGCGGCAAAAAAGGACCTTAGCTCATGGTTTATACTTCAGCATTCATATACCTAAATCAAATTATCTTCCTACAAAGTCAGTTTGGAATCTAGGATGTTTTACAACAAAGTGCAGCAATAATGCAGGAGGGAGAACATCATATTTAATGTGCTGGATACTTCAGCACATTCAGCTATACTTAAAGTACAGCCACTGCATTCAATGGAACTCACAACAATCTAGCTTCAGGTTTACTGGCTAGAATTCTCTTGCTCATATATGTGAGCATCATTGCAACAAGATCAATCACAGCAACTAGTCAAGGACTTGATACTTGTATCTCTCATGTCAAGTCACACAACTCACACATGATAAAAACAACTCCTTAACTAGCTACAATTCACCACTGTGATTTACATTGTTGCACTTATGCTGGTATATTCAGGCACCAGGATTCTGGCTACTAATTTCTATGGACGTACTCTCTGATCCAGACTAAGTCCAGACCGAATCTCATGCTCCTGTTTCAACCACATAAGACTGGGTAATTTTAAATATGAAACAAAGAATTGATGATGATCACCTTCTGCAGACAGGTCAGGTCTGAATCTCGGTGGAAGATTTTATCCATGGGCACCCAGCTATTGTAATACAGAAATAAAAAGGTCAGGCAATACACAGAAGTATTTGAAACACAAGATACATAATCGTTTGGGATTGGTTCATTAAAATCTTTTTATTATATTTAAACTGTTGTAAGCCACCCAGAGACCTTTGGGTAGTGTGGGCGGCATATAAGCTAAATAAATAAATAAATAAAAGATCCCAGAATGCAAGCATGCATTAGCTTCTACATTTTAGAATCTATAAAACACCACGCACCTATGAGACGTCCTGTATTTTTCAATGACCCAGCGTGTTTTTTCCAGAATTAATTCCCACTGAGGTTCTTTCAACATCTGTTGGACATCAAACTTGTATGGCAAGCCTGTAAGCCATCAAAACATGCTCAGGTAGGAAATACATTGCTCTCGCCCTTATGTTTCTGGTGACAAAAACTCCAATATATGAAATTGCTCTGTACAAGGACAAAAGCTGCATTGAGCTTTCAAAACCCTGGCTTTTTAGACCAGTTATATCCTGAAATAACTTCTCTGTCATAATCCAGTCAAAATCATACTATTCTTTAAAATGAAAACATTTGTTTGAATTTAATTAGCTCCTAGCTTATTCATGCTAACTAGGATATAACAGATATAAAGAACTGGACAGATTCCATCTGGACATGTGATTCTCACACAACAGACCCATGTCACACAAAAAGCATCTGCTAAAACCAATGCAACATATATAGATTGGAGACTTGCATTTTTAAGAACTAATAAGCATACATTAGTCCCTTGGTATATCTGAAGAAGCTCAGTAAATCCTTGCCCAAAGATAAAACTTAGTAAACAATTAACTTATTTAACTTTATGCTTCAAACCTTTTTCTACCAAGAAAATTTCTCATTGGAAAGCATTTAAATCCTAGGCACACAAACTTGGAAGCGACAGATTTAAGTGAGGCTTACTTCCAAGTAAACATGCATAGAATTGGGCTGAAAGAAGTGGATGTGTTTAAAAATCTAAGGTACGATGAAGATGAGTAGCAGGTACAGGTGAAGAATAATTTCTACTTAAACTTACGGTAGGATCCATCAGAGCTTGTCTCATCGCTAATTACTAGACAAGTAATCTGAGAATACGGAAGAGAGTTATTTCGATTGTATGGACTTATAATTACTCCAACAAACATTGATCCACCTCTGGAGAAATAATTCTGTAAAACATAAAAAGGCAATGATTTTAAAACGTATACATATTTCTGTCTGTCAAAAATGTAATATGAATTTGCTTTCTAATAAACTCCCTCCTACACCACTTTAAATGTCAACACAGCACTTTATAAGTTCAGTATTCAGTTTAAAATTAAAGGTCAGTAAACAAATTGGTGGGAAAGCCGGACAGTAAAGAAAGCTGACAAGAAAAATAATAATAAATGATTTGCTTGAAATGTGGTGCCGGAGGAGAGCTCTGAGGATACCCTGGACTGCCAGAAAGGTGAACAAGGGAGTCCTAGATCAAATCAAGCCTGAATTATCTCTGGAGGCAAAAATGCTAAAGCTGAGGCTGTCCTACTTTGGGCACATAATGAGAATGCAAACTTCTCTAGAAAAGATAATAATCCTGGGAAAGGTCGAAGGCAGTACGAGAAAGGCAAGCCCAAAATTAAGATGGACTAACTCCCTAAAAGAACCCACAGGATTGAGTCTACAAGAGCCGATCAGGGCTGTTGAGGACAGAATATTTTGGAGATCACTTGCTCATACGATCACCGTTAGTTAGAAGGGACCTGATGGCATACAACAACAACAACAACAAAAGAATTGGATAGTGCTTTGAACAGCTATGACTTACATCCTTACTCATTTTTCTCTGTGGAAGGTGAGAATTAAACCTCTTGTATTCAAATACAGAAAGATGTTACCTGGTATTTGGCCTGGGTATCAATATCTCGTATCGAAGGGTTAGGATCAAAGGCCGGGTGAGAATGGTACCACCCAATAATGCTGCAGCCTCTAGCAGCAAGGGTCTCTGATGCCTGAGTTTGAGATACTGGGTCCATTTCACACTGCAACCCTGTACTGAGACTATTGCATGGTTCTGCTGCAGAGACCTGCAACAAGTTGATAGGAAGGAATAAATACTTGGCAATTCAGTGATGATTTACTGCTAGATTCCTAATAACAATCACACTCCTATTCAAAGAAGCAAGAATTTCGTCACTCCTGTGCCTGTAGAAGGATTCCCAAATGCTTGCCCAGGGTTCACTTATAGATGTTTATTTGATTGTCTGTATCCCATTTTTCTGCCACCGAGCTCATTTTCCCCAATGGGTCTCTCTCTCCCAATTTATTTCTACCATGATACCACAAAGCAGATTAAGTTGGAAGAGTGTGGCTAGCCCGGGATCACTGAGAGAATGTCACAGCTGAAATGGGTCCCTCTAATAACCTGGGATTATCTCTATTGCCCATAGAAAATGTATTGGTTTGTTGGTTTCATTTTTACAACGCCCATCTGGCTGAAGGCCACTCTGGGAGGGTTACAACCAAGACACACCAACAGCATCATTAAAATACCAGTTCAACAGAACAGAAAACTAAAATGATAAAATACAAAATAAACAGTAGTCAAAATGCATTAAAATACATTTTCATAAATAAACATTTAAAATAGCAGGATTGGCCAAATTAAGGCTAGATGAATTCAGCTGACTCTGCAGGTATCATATTTTGAAACGCCTGCCTGAATAACAAGGTTTTTGGTGACTTCTGAAAAACCACCAGTGAAAAGGCCAGATGAATTGCAGGAGGAAGTTCATTCCACAGCCAAGGAGCAACCACCAAGAAGGCCCCGTTTTTCATTTTCTCCCTCTGGGCCTCTCTCAGGATTAGCATCCCCAGCCAGCCTGCTTGGGACGTTCGCATAATCCGGGCAGACCCTGTTTGGAAGTAGGTGTTCTGCTAGGTACTGAAATCCCAAACTGTTTAGGGCTTTATAGGTTAAAACCATCACTTTGAAGCTGCACGGAAAAATCAGACTGACCTTTTTTTATACTGACATGCACAACACTTACTTCAAGTATTCCATCTTTTTCAGAATATCTTCCACCCAGGAGGCCTATTACTTCTGCCATCGAAACATGAGAATGCTAAAAGGGCAGAAAAAATATGACTTATTATTCAGTATTTCTCTTGGATTCTTGTAGCTAAGCAATGTCCTCTAAAACCACACACAGACAGGAGAAATTCGAGAAGAGTTATGAAGATAGCCAAACTTAATCACAAATAATTACATACAATTGGAACATAATTACATATATTTGGAACATCAGAGCGAACTATGGTTTAGTTGGAAACTCCCCTTGAGTAGAGCACCTAATCATTGCTAAACATTTAAATAAATAAACAAACATTTCCTGTTTGCCAACTGTAATGAAAATCAATTTTCTCAATAGGGAGTTTTACTGAGTAAATGGGAAAGGCAGTAAAAATTAGCACTGAACAGTGAGGTAGGTATGATTCAATTAATGGATAAAACAAGCGTAAAGAGAGAAGGACTCCCGTATCTATGGGGGATCTGTTCCACGACCTACTGCAAATGTTTGAAACTGTGCATAGTAGCAAACCCTATACACAACATACAAGCAGGCGGGAAAAAGTCCACAAGGCCCACCCCCTTTGGATGTTGCATATACAGCTTTGATAAACCACAGATAACTAAAACTGTGAATATTGACCTTGCAGATACTGGGGTTCTACTGTATTGATATTCTACAACTTAAGCAAGAAAAATATCATAAATGAATTTTAAATTTCCCTTGAACATATTTGCACGAGCTGATGGGAATTAGAAACCATCAATGTTTGGAGAACTGCTTCATCCACATGAATCAATAAAAACTTGAACAGCAGCCATATGAGCTATGATTTTATCCTGCCATGGGTCAAGACTTCCATTTGACGATGAAGCAAACTTGTCCATGAAAGCTCACATTAAAATATTGCAGTTAGTATTTTTGTCTTTTTCTTTTTTATTTTTCTTTTGTTTTTTGCCAGATATGCTAGGCACAGACTAATATGGCTACTAGAGAGAGGGGCTTCGTATTTGTATATACAAGTACAAAGCTCACCAGCACAGGTGGCTGGCCCGATTAACGCTCACCTACCAGAACGCACCAGACTACTTACCACGTGGCATGCGGTGTGCATGGCCGGCATTGTCTCCAGCTCCCCAGCTGCAGCCCTGCCTCCCTGCTCACCCAAACACTCTGGTAAGGTGGTGGGATGATGAGTCTCTATGCTCAGCAATGGAATGGCTGGGCGAGCAGGGAGGAAGGGCTGCAGCAGCTGGGCTACTGCGGCGATTGGATGCTAAAGATGATGCCAGCCACACACGTTGCCTGCCACGGTGAGTGGTCTGGCGGGTTCTGGGGGTGGGTGTTAATATGAAGCCCCCATCTCTCATGGCTGCCTCTTCTAATCAAGTGTTATCAAGTGAGTTGCTAGAAAATGCAGCTCTTACCAGATCCATAATCAGAAGTGCCTCTGCAGCTACTCTTACTTGGAACGGCTCCTAAGAAGATACAAAGGGTAAGGAAAGCTTGCTTAAAAGTCAACAAAAGTGTGCCTCTTGTTTCTCCCCTAAATCATACTTACTGGTTTTTCTTCTGTGAAGGAACAGCAAGGGATCAGCTGAAAGGGGTCAAAGGAACTATAAAATGAAAGAAAATTTCTCTGAAAATATAGAATTAATAGGAGGGAAAACTCGTGTACAAGCAAAAGGTCACATGATTTCTTCATGATTCATCCCAATATTAATTACTGCCTGTTTTCAAAATCTTAAGTTATTTATTCAAACCTGTACATTTTTATGGTATGTTGAAAAATGTGATACTTCTTTTTTGAACGGCAATTTGAATATAGTACAATGATAATTTACAGCAGTGGTTCTCAAACTGGGGTCCCCAGATATTCTTGGACTGCAACTCCGAGAAATCCTGGCCAGCACAGCAAGTTGAAGAGACCCTTGTCCAGCAGGCCGAGGCCAAGAGGCCGTCCCGAAACCAGCCAAATCAGGGAGCTGGACAGGGGACAGACTGTATTTGTCTTCAGTGTGGAAGGGATGGTCACTCCCGAATTGGCCTTCTCAGCCACACCAGACGTTGTTCCAAGACCTCTATTCAGAGCACGTTACCATAGTCTCTCGAGACTGAAGGATCTCTACTACTACAGCAAATGCTGAAGGGTTCTGGGGGTTTTAGCCCAAAAACATCTGAGAAAAGATTGGGAACCGCTGGTTTACAGTGCTCCTGATAACAGTCAAACCAGAAGAGGGAGTGTGTCAGATCTGAAAGCGTAAGGTTTGAACATCTTCCATAAGAACCCTATATACTTTTATAGACCGCTGGAAGAATCAGAAACCTGGTTTCACCACAACTGATATCATTCCTGTTAGTGTTTCTTTGAGAGAGAACCAGATATATGCTCTGCACCTTGTACAAATTAACTCTCCTCTTCTGAATTCTTCTTTAAGTTTCTTGCCCCATACAAAGTAGACAAACTGAATGTCCAGAAAAATCTCTTATTTTCTGTTCTTTTACATAACAAGCATATGCCAGCATATGTAGGTGTAACAGCATTCCTATCTATTGAGTATCTAGAAAAATGAAACCATAAAAGCTTAATATAGTATTTTAAAAATGTAGCTGTGAGTTAATAAAGTGATTCAAAATAAAGTAATAAGCACTTAACAATATATCACAAGAGAACAGTAACTAACATTAAAAAATCTCTCAAGGCACATATATTTTAGTATCTTAATTGCTAAAGCATAAGCAGATACATAGTCACATATGGCAATACTTCTGGATTCTTACAAAAATCCTTTCTCCCTCGACAGCATTTCCTCTACAGCAGTGTTTCCCAAGGGGATTGCAAAGTGTGTGTTCCCCCCCCCCTTGGGGGGGAAGAAGTCTCTGCTTTCTGAGAAGGGATAACTTTACCCCATTAAAGCTGACTTTTTATGAAAATGTGGTGGGGGAGTCACAAGTTACTTGGCTATTATAAAAGGGGGGTCGCGACTCAGAAAAGGTTGGGAACCGCTGCCGTACAGCCTCTACCGGGGGCTCTTCTCTTGTCCTTGGCTCCTTGCCAGAGCTGTCTTTTTTAACTGATTTTAGACCTTTCTATTTATCTACTTCTTCAACTGTCAACATCTGAGGTAGAGCAAACGCTTAACCTACTAAACCCCCAACCCTAGTTTTCTAAGGAAATCTGCATTGCTTTCGCTCCCTCTGCAAACTCCTACAGAAGCAACTCATTCGTTATATTTTGACTTGTTTCCGTGAATATCTGCTAGCATAGCAGGCTGCTATGAGTGCTTTTCTACATCTCTAAGCTGTTACTTCTGCAGACGGCTTGTGAGGGCATCTAATGGTCCAGGACTTTGCCAGATTAGCATAGTGCCATCTAACAGGTGTTTTAACACCCGCTTGTACACTGTAACATTTCACGTACTATAGGCTAATCAACATACATTTGAATGGCTTTACACATGCAGTATTTGCAACCTTAACAAGACATTAAAAAAAAATTAAACCTTTTTGTATGCCTTAGTCCTTTAGGTAGTTTTGGTAGTTTATGTTTCTCGTTTTCTCTCCTCTTCGCTATTTCTTCAGCAGAGAGGTGCTAAAAAACCAAACATTAGATAATGAATGTACACCACACCGGTATCCTTCAAATAAGCTTAACCTCACTGAGCTGCCTGGATAACTCAGTGGTTTAGGGATCTAGCTGCAGAGCCAGAGGTTGGGAGTTCGATTCCCCACGGTGTCTCCTGAAAGTAGAGCCAGCCTGGGTGGCCTTGGGCCAGCTGCACAGCCCCAGGGCGCCCCTACAGGAAGGGAAGGGTAAAGCACTTCTGAGTATTCTCTACCTGGAAAACCCTGGAGAGGGTCACCGTAAGTCAGAATTGACTTGATGATGATGATGATAACCTCAGTGCAAGCAAGGCTCTGACTCCGATGCATCAATCTGTGCTAGCATGTGTTATTACTGTCAAGTTAGACCTATGGCAGATACACTTTAAACGACAGGAGTACACAAAGCCCTGCCAGTGAACAAGACTAAGAACAGCTTGCTTTCTTTGTAGGAAACTGTGAGACCTAGAAAACTACAGTTCTAAATGGCCAGGAGAACCTCCACCATGGAGAGAAGATTCTTCCTGTTCATGTATTCTGTACAGGGGCTGTTGGAACACATTTTCCCATCTCCCTAATTGTGGATACCTTTTGCTTTGAGGTTCAGAGCACTTGAGCTCTTATAAGTCAGGGCTGGGAGGCTACAGAGCACTCAACAGAAGCCCTCAGGAGCCCTGGGAGGGAGGGAAGACAATATTTTTGTTTTTCTAGTAATATATCTATGGTCTTGTCACACCTGAACAACACTACAGGTTTCTGCTGGGATCCCCCTTTTAGGGGGCTGAGATATTTTCCTTGGTTGCATCTACAATGGTAAGAAGCTATCCTGGTGACACTATGACTGCGGAATGCTCAACTGATGGAGACTCCCTCCATGCTCAACTTGATATCCTTTGAAAATACTTTTTTGCTCACTGCTGTTGAGTGTTTTTTATTTCACTATTTTCATACTCCTTTTTCCTACTGCAGTGTTTACCCCGCCTTGGATCCTGTCCAAGGAGGAAGGCGGGGTAAAAACATTTAAAATAAAATAAAATAATTGTTTCAGCATTTGTGCAGAACTTGAAAACATGACCAAAGGATGGCTATTGTGATTCTGTTAGCAGTTAACTCTTAACATTTTTGTAATATTCACTCACATTCGTAAACACTGATGTTAGTTCCGGCTTTGGGAGGGCAACCATTTGATAACATGTTACTAAGGCATTTTAAGTAAATGGTGCTCATTATCCTTAAAATCATTAACAACATGCTAGCATGCACATAGCAAAACACAGATATCATTAGCTGAAAAACTAATGTGCTATGAGGAGCACTGTTATTTCAAAGCTTTGTGTTCTTATTTTTGATCTGGTCTCTTTTACTGCAATTGTAAGTCACCCTGCGAGCTTTATTCAAGGGGGGCAATTACTACAAATAAACTATTAAGCTGTAGGTCTTGTCATTCTCTAATAGGATGGACCCATATTACCTCAAATGTCTGTCCTTCCAGATCTCTAGCGTCACACCAGTTTCCCCAGGGGTCCCTGACTCGCCGTCTTCTTGTGCGCTGTACCAAAGAGAAACAGAGAGATGTGTGTGTCGGAGGGCCTAAAGCCCTCTTTGATGTGGAGGCAATTCAGAATTCAACAGGGAAGCACTCAGTGCTGGACCGTCGCACTCTTCACAAGCTGGTGAATACAGGCTACTGGTACTGACATGACTCGCATGTGGAAAATGGGTCAAGATGATCCACCAGTCACCTGAGCCCATAATAAACAAGCTGCACCTTACACCTTCATATTGCTATCCACCAAAAGAACAGGAAGGAGATGCAAGAGATGCAAGTGGGTCACAGAAGCTACACCCACTTGCAAGATTCCCAGTAAGCTGGGCGCATAATGTGCACAACTCCGCTTCCCTCTGCACAGCGATGGCGTTAGGTGCTGGTTGCCACGGAACTGAGCGCATGCAGGGGGCAGAGTTGTGCACACACATAGGGGTGGTTGGCGCGCAAGAGAGGCGGAGACCCACCAAGCAGGGCTGAAAATTAAAGGGTACGTTGCCCACTTGCCTTCATGTTTTTACTGTTATTGTGGTTATTTTTATTGCTGTAAACTGCCCAGAGTCACAGTATAGAAGTCCAATAAATAAATAAGTAAATTAAAGGAATTAAGATACTATCCAGAGCTTAAAAACTTAAATTTGCCCAAAACACTTATTGCTGATATAACTCATTGCAAAGCCAAATGAGTCTGTTACTAGTATTGCTCTCATTACTTGTTATGTTGTTCTTGGGGGGTGGGGACCCAAATCAGTAAGAGAATGGCATAAAATCTGAAAAAAATTCAATTCAAAACGCCCCAAAAGATATCATAAAATATAACTTTAACAATTAAGCAAATTATATGTTGTATATTTTTTTTAAAAATGATTGTTTGTTACATTGTTTCTAAATGTAACTTTCCTATCTTCTCTGTTACCAGGAAAAGTAACATAATAGAAGTGCATAAACTGTATCTGTCCTTTTCCAAGCTCTAAAGTTGGCAAAGCCATTTGATCATCTGTAAAGAACATGAGACAGTGCTTTCTTATCAAGCTGCAAAATGCAGACGCATGGTTTTAAGTTGGGGGCAGGGAGACATTTATATTTATCTACTTATTTGTTTCATTTATAGGCCGCCTTTCTCCTGATGAGGGCACTCAATGCAACTAATAGTGTTAAAAAAACAAAATTAAAAAAAACAATAAATTATACATTAAAAACAACTAAAGTACAATAGTAGTTAAAAAAACATTGAATGATTAAAAACATTTAAAACTAACTAAGCTGAAAAAAAAAACTGGTCAGCCACCTGTGGTCTCCAATATTCCAGGGGCCCACCAGAACCCCAACAATTTTCAAATGGGGGGGGGGGAGGAATTTTATTGTGCTAAAAAAATATTTCTGCCTTTTAGGAGTGTGTGTGATGAGCAATTCTGCTATGCTTTCAGGGTCCTCCACCATCCTTTTTAAAAAGTCACTTAAGATTTTTCCTCACTCATAGTATTATTACTGACATTATACATTGTTGGTGGTGGTGGTTCAGTTTCTCTTCAGCGGCTCCCTCTGAGAAGACAGGGCAGCTGACAATTCACACAAACTCTTAAAAGCAAGAATTAGGTAAAGGTAAAGGTTCCCCTTGACATTTAGTCCAGTCGTGTCCGACTCGAGGGCGTGATGCTCATCCCCGTCTCCAAGCCATAGAGCCAGTGTTTGTCCGTAGACAGTTTCCGTGGTCACGTGGCCAGTGCGACTAGACACGGAACGCCGTTACCTTCCCATCGTGGTGGTACCTATTTATCCACTTGCATTTACATGCTTTCGAACTGCTAGGATGGCAGGAGCTGGGACGAGTGACGGGAGCTCACTCCGTCGCGTGGATTCGATCTTACGACGGCTGGTCTTCTGACCTTGCAGCACAGAGGCTTCTGTGGTTTAACCCGCAGCGCCACCACGTCCCACAAAAGCAAGAATTACAACTATCTAAATTCACAAATTACACACGCCCAAAATTACAAATACTTCTTATATATTTGTTAAAATGTTCTTTCTTGAAACAATGCTTAGTTCAAGATGCCCAATGCAAAAACTATTCTGTGCAGAACTCTGATTTATTAAATTCACGAAGATTGATGGAAAGTTTGTAAGGAGATGTACATACTCCAGTGTGCTGTCCCATCAATAACATGGGAATGTAAAAATAATACACCATAGGAAAGTGATCCAAAGCCAGAGTATGACAAATGAGAAATGAGAATTATTATACATACGTGAAGGTACATATATTAATTGCGTTCTTACCATAGACTGCAGCCGTTGCACCAGCTGATATGTATCTATAGCATCCCTGCCTTCTCTTGTTCTTATTTTGTCAGCAGGCTGTGGTCTATTATACACGGCTTGTTCTGTAAAAATGATGAGAAGTGATAACTCAGTGTCTCACAAGGATACACAAGAAGCCAGCTACCAGTGGATCTGATCAATTGCAACTTTACTCTGGCATTCATCTGAATTCCACCAGAGTTTAAAGGGAATCACTGGTATGTGTTAAAAATACACAATATAAAGGTTATCATCTCAGTAAGCAGATCAAACACAAAGTGATGAGACTTTTCACAGGCTTCAAAACCAATCAGTCTTGGACAAAGACTAGCAGAAGAGCCAGAAAGACAACATTATCAGAGGCAGGGGGATACAGACTGGCAAAAACTGCTCACATGACACAAAGCAAAAATTTTATGGTGGAGCAGCATCGAGACCATCCTGACCAATTTCAGCAACTGTAAATTTCCATTCAGCTCATGCATAAAGCTTTCTTCTGTCAACTGAGGATCAATTAGTTCCTAAAGTCTTAAGAAAACTAAAAAAGCCAGTCAACCAATCCCATTTTCAAAATGAGAAGAAAACATAAAAATGAATGGTTTCATCCAGAAATAAAACAGGTCCAGAGGGTCTAGATTACATCGCTAGGTTTTCAAAACGTTTGCTAAAATAATGTGAGCAAACAAAGTTTAAATGAAAGGAGAGGGAATTTATTACAAGACAAAAAGCAGGCCAAATTTAGGGTAAAAATGTATGAGCCGGAGGAGAAAACAGGTCACAACACATGAGCTTCTGGATCAACTGAACTGGCCTCAACTACAGGGGTCACATTTTTCCCCCTTTTCTTATATTACTGGTCATCACAGACTGCAAAATGCACTTTTAAAGTTATTGTCCTTGTTTAGTGTTTATTATGATTACTTATCTCTGTAGTCTTCTTTCACATCACTTGCATGCCATTACAATGCATGCTGTAACAATTCATGTAAATATTAGATTTTTAAAAAATCACTCTCAACGTGTCTATACAAGACACCTTCTGTCAAACACGCTTAATGGTTCAGCGTGGGTTCCGCTCCCAGGCTGTAACACAATAATGGTATTTTCAGCAAAGAAAATGGCATATGAATATATGAATAAACAGTATTTCTGTATTTATGAACTCAGTGCACAACTTTGGGAACTTCTGTCAAAAGCAGGGTACAAACGTAGAACAAACAGATTGGAGTTTTCATACCACAGCCAAAGTTAATTGCTCCTATTAATTCCAAATATGTGTGTATACGTCCTATGCAGTTCACATCACCACAGTTCTTCAGTCCTGGGCGCACTGATGTCTTGTTCAAGTATTTTGGTTTAATTCTTTCCCTATAATAAAATGTAACCACAAACAAAAGATATAATAGAGGATTCCAGTATTTTTATTTATTTAAAATATTTCTACCCCACCTTTCTCCTAAAAAATGACTCAAAGCAGCTTACATCATAGAAAAAAGGTAAAAACAATAAGTTACTCAAATATTTAAAAAGAATTAAACAAACATCATATTAAAATATAAGATAAAAGCATTATTAAAAGAGATTTTAAAGCAACACAGTTATATTTTTAAAAACCTCCCTTAGACAGCCAGTCATTAAGGGAAAGCCCACCTGCTTGAGGAAGGACAGAAAAGATGGGGTTTACTGCGCCTGCGCAGGACTTCTCGGATATTCTAGATCTTTAAAAAGGTATTAGTAGGATGTTGCCCCCTAGTGCGCATGCTCCGCCCGCCCTTACCTCAGTTCCGAATGTCCGCCGCTGTCAAAAGCTCTGACCCCATAAGCTCAAGACAACAAGTGACGAACAGTGGGGAGGCTGGGCGGGATGTGTGGATTCACAGAGGGACCACTCGAAGAACCATGGTTACAGGTAAGTAACCCTTCTTTCTTCTTTGTGGCCTCTGTGAATCCACACAAATGGGTTTACTGCGCCTGCACAGGACTTCTCGGCTAAAAAAAAAAAGGTGGGAAAGTAACAAGGGGGGGGGGGGGAACTGAATACTCACAGAGGAAACGTCCAATAAATCTAAATAGTTCGTCAGGCAATATCAAAAGCACAGATTCAAGTATAAATTGTTCGCAAAAGAATGGTCGTATCAGTCCAAAACGTAATAATATGTTAGATGAGTCCGTTAGACAAGAGAGTGGTCGAAAACAGTCTGAAATTTCAGTACACAGTAAAGAATCAATATAACAATAAAGAGCTCTATCAAAGAAGTCCGATTAAAGCGGTGGCTAAAAGGAACCCGTGGGAGGGAGTTCTAGAGTCTGGGAGCGGCGATGGAGAAGGCCTTTTCCCATGTTCGCACCAAACACACCTGAGATGATGGCATCTGTCTGTAAATGTTTTACAGACAAATGCATCCATGGACTGTTATCCATCCATCTGGATGAACATCAATATCTCCAGGGCTTGAAAATTTTTAGAATGTCTCACCAGTCAGTCAAAAATTTCACCAGTCAGCATGACCGGACTATAGCCTTGCAATTTATTGGGACTGGGAATCACTGATTTATACCCTCAGACTTGGGTTGCTTTATTACCTGCGTGCCTGTGGGGTCATGAAGCTTGTATTTTGAATGCCTTTCTTTTGAATGTCTCCAGCAAAAATAAAACTGAAAGCAAAAGTGCCCAGCCTCTTAAGGAGCCATGGTTCCCTCCCACCCCAGGATGTGTCCTCATTCGGTTGAAATTGGGAGCAGAGAATCTCCATATTCTCCAGCATGGGACTACTCTACATTCTCCTGCAGAGCTATATCTCTATGTACGCGAGAAGAGGGCAGTTTTCCTTTTGCAATGGGAGGGGGGAGGGGAGGACTGCAGGATTAGAGAGAGAGAGAGAGACAGGCGGAGGGGAAAGAGGCAGGCAGGGAGGGAGCTGTGACTCATTGAGCAGCATTTTTCACTCGTCACAGACGAGTGGATGAGTGCATTTTTCAAGCCCTGAATATCTCATATACTAAATGAACCATCAACAATACACAAGCAGAGCTTAAAAACTCCAGGGGAGCTGTAGTCATAGAATCATAGAAAAGTGAAGTTGGAAGGGGCCTGCAAGGCCATCAAGTCCAGCCCCCTGCTCAGTGCAGGAATACAATCAAAGCATATCTGCCAGGTGATTATCCAAGTTTTTCTTGAATGCCTCCAGTGTTGGAGCACTCACCAACTCCCAAGGTCACTGGTTCCACTATCGTACTGCTCTAACAGTTAGGAACTTTTTCCTGATATTCAACCGAAATCTGGCTTCCTTTAACTTGAGCCCACTGTTGCGTGTCCTGCACTCTGGGATGATCGAGAACAGATCTTGTCGTTCCTCCGTATGACAGCCTTTCAAATCTTTGAAAAGTGTTATCATATCACCCCTCAGCCTTCTTTTCTCAAGGCTGTCCATCTGTCCGGGAGGGAGGGAGGGAGGGAAAGAAAGAGAGAAAAAGAGAGAGAGAGAGAAAGAAAGAAAAAGAAAAGGGAGGGATGGAGGGGGAGAGAGATTATACTCTGCTTTCATATCAAACTCTGCATTCTGTACTGGCTGATGACCCAGACCTATAAAGCCCCTTCATGAGGAACCAATTGTTTGACTAGACATGAGAGATTTGTATCCATATATTGGGAGATACGAATACAAACCACGGCACCATAGGTGCTGCGGTGGCCCATTCCCTCCCTCTGGAACTGGCTGGGCCACTCACCGATCCCTGCATGGTGCAGGCGACCTTTGATAGTGCTAGCACACCAATCCATGTAAGAGCTTGGCCGGCCCTTCCCCGCTTCCCTGCGTAGCCAACCACTTTAGCGAGGAGGCGGGACGGGGAATCTCCCCTCTCGGCTGATGAGTGGTTGGCTGCACATGGAGGAGGGGAATGGCTGGCCGGGCTCCCTCATGGATTGGCACACTGGTGCTGCTGACCCCTGTGCCACACAGAGACTGGTGAGTGGCCCGGACGGTTCTGGGGGGAGGGAATGGGACACTGCAGCACCTGTGGTGCCGCGGTTCATATTCGTTTCCCTGGAGATACAAATACAAATAGCCCATGTCTAGCCCTGACTCTCAAAACTGTTTGGCTCAAGTGTTTTAGATGTCCACACAACTGCTCAGCATATATTGTCTTGCAGAGTGATTTTATACTACTTACCACTGATCCAAAATGTAATTTCTAATTTTCAGGTAGCGCTCAGGTGTCTTGGCCTGACGTCCCACAAAGAACTCTGGTATTGCTTGTTTTTCTTCTTCTGATATAACATTTCTATCTATCTCTACTTCTTGATCAGGTGGTTTAAGTTCCTCTCCTTCCATTTGATTCTCCTCTTCCAGTTGGCCAGAAGGATGGAAAAGAACGCTGTGCTCAGAGAAGTCTCTCTGGTCTCCACAAAGTTCTAGGCTAGGAAACCAATCAGTACCATCAGAAGCTCCGACTTCATCCCACTTTGGATTCTTTGATTTTACAGATTCGTGGCCATGCTTCTCAGAACATGACACTGGTGTCTCTGGAGTCCCACCTGTGCTTTCCCCTGGCTTTGGAGTGTCCCTCCTAGTTAGAAGAACTGTAAATGTGTGTCCAGGAGAATCTGCAGTGGGTACTGTAAGAATGCTTTGGGCAGGTGGACTCTTTGGAATATCTAAACGTTCATGCTCTCCTGGCTCTTGTTCAGGTGCATGAGAAAGCAGATCATCCACTTCATCTGTGATGTCTACTTCCTCGTCATCTGATAATTTTTCAATTTTCACTGCATTTAGATTAGGATCTGCCCGACCTCTTAAGTGTGTAGGTGCCCACAATGGTGGCCTGCCTTCACCATCTGCATTGCTACTGGGAACTGTAACACTGGCGTACTGTTCTCGGTCCACTTTTTCTGAAACTTCAGTCTTTGCCTTAAGAAATAAATATATGAAGAAGAGTTAAGCACAACAAAATAACAAATTCAGATGAATAGGGGGGCAATTCCCCTTTTCCCCTGCTGACCCCCTGCATGTCTTTAAAAACTACTTGGGGTTACTGAGACTGCAGGAGCACGAAAAGTAAAAACAGAAGAGTCCTTTTGCTCAAATGGAAGTCCATTCACACAACATCGGTTTTTACCCATTCATTTTATGTATTGATTTTAAAGCTTTCAGAAATAAAATGGCTTGAAATAAGTTAGGCCCTCTTTCAAGAGATCTCCGACTTGAAAGCAATGGAGATTTTTCTTTTAAAAAATTATTTCTTGGCATGTGGATTCTGAAACGAATGTTCACAACAGAAACAGCAAACCTTCTAAGCATATGAATATCATTGCCTAGCAGGTGGGATAAGTTATTTTATTGCTAACTGGGGGATAACTTATTTTAGTTCTTTTAAAAAATAACAGAATAGTCACACCTTTTCTTTATAGATGTTAAGATACCTGTGTATCACTTACTCTAGAAATTCCAAGCATGTGTTCAGATGAAAGATTACTTAACACAAATATAGGCATATTGTATAATTAGGCACATTTGGATGAGAGCTTCGGCATGTTATCTTTTTTGGGGGCGGGAATATAATTTGCTGAACCTCATCACGCCCAGACCAGCATGACTGCAGTCAATGTAGAACTTTCTGAGCTATATGGACTAATGATACAACTTTACATAAGGCAGCATCCTCTGCTCAGTACAGATACCCAGTAGAAATCTCCCACATTAGATGTTACTTGTTCTAATGACTTGCTGGTTTGTTTGCTTGTTGACAAGAATTTCAACAGTTACCTTGTTCTTGAAGTACTGCCTGGCATAACTCTTTACTTGAAGAACATTGCGACTTCCAATCATCATGCCAATTTTTGTCCATCTCCTGCCAAATTTAGCCTAAGGGAAAATAAATATAATTTCAGTTTAGTGAGTCTAGAAAGAATAATTTACTATTCTAGGTGAGGGTCAAACAACAAGATATGTTAACTATATATTACGCAGCTCAAGATCCTTTTCTTAAACTCAAAAACATGTACATACAGCCTTGAATATAACCAGTAGGAGCAGTTTAAATCCTCCTTCCCATCTTTTTTAGTCTAAATATCTCACCCAGCACATACTGTACAAGCATTTGTATTCAAAAACATCCTTTTAAAAAGGCACTTTCTTTCTCTTTAATAAATGCATTAAAAGACCTTTTAAATCCTTTTAAAATATTTTAGAAATGTATTTCCCTGCTTGAGTTTCTCTTCTGAAGCGATTTGTGGGGGGGGGGGGGGGAGAAGTTGTTCTCTGCTCATTCACCTTAAAATTAAAGCTTCCAACCAGGGGGTGAGAGCATAGGCATGAACTTGCCAGCGGGAAGTAACACAGTACGAAACTCCACTCTTTGAATAAACAAAGACTAAAAATAAACCAGGCTGGGAAGAGAGACTGAAAAGCATTTTAAAAAAATCACAGGAAGCAGCACTGAGCTGAACAAGACAAGCCGTCTGGTCAGGTGGATGGTTGAAAAATTCTGATAACATCAGGGCCAAATGCAGTATTTTTATGAAAATAAATGCCCCGTTTGGATAACAGAATGAAACTGTTTCAGTAATAGAGAATTTAGGATGGCCGCCTGCCTACTAAAATTGTATCCGTAACACTGTTAGTGTTAGATTTTTCAAACAGATAAAATGGAAAACAAAATCACTGATAAAAACCATCAATTTAAGCATAAGCAATGTTTACCAGTCCTTGTTCAAACAGCTGTTTTTCTTCCATTGTCCACTTCAGTGACCCACTGCCTGGTTTTGTAGGAGAATGTATCCTAACAGAATAATGGAACAAAATGCCTTTTTAAAAAAACTTTTAATCTTTATTGCATTTACATTTTTTTTATAAAAATAAGTAAATAATTATCACAATATTAGCACATAACCAAAATAACTTTCTATTATCTCTTTCGCAAAACAGTAAGTCTTTAACATTTTTACTTCCTTATATTCCACCAAACATTTATTTTCTTTGCAATCTTAATACCTTTCTTAATTCTTATTTTATATCCATATTAACAATCTGCTTTACTTTGTTTTTACTTCTGTTGAAAGCAGTTCTGCTTCTAATTTAAGCCTAAGTCACTTGGTACAGGTTTAGAATCTTTCTTCCATTTCTCTTTAAGATAATTATTTACTGTAAATTCGTGCCCCGTTCTACTCTTTCCTTTCAATGAGTCTGTTAGTTTGTCCATTAATATTAGTTCCTGTAATTTTATTAAACAATCCTCCACCGACGGTTCCTCCTTGTCTTTCCATTGTTTTGCCACTTGAATTCTGGCTGCGCCTAATACAGTGGTGCCTCGCTAGACGATGTTAATCCGTTCCACGAGGATCGCTGTCTAGCGAAAACATCGTCTAGCGAAGCACGTTTTCCCATTGGAATGCATTGAAATCGCTTCAATGCGTTCCAAGGGAAAACACAGTCGTCTAGCGAAAATTTCCCATAGGGAAACCTCGTCTAGCGAGTGCGGGTCCCCATAGGAATGCACTGACAGCTGCACTGACAGCTTTTCACCACTAGTCGGCGCACTCCTATGGGGAAACCTCATCGTCTAGCGAAAATCGCCATAGGGAAACATCGTTTTGCGAAGCGCAGTAGCGCTCGCAAAAAGGCATCGTCTAGCGATTTCCTCGTCCTGCGAGGCAATCGTCTAGCGAGGCACCACTGTATGTATAAACAAATTTTTGTCTCTTGTCTTGAGTTTAGCTTTACCATATTGAACAAATAAGTTTCAGGTTTCATCTCCATTTTTATTTTTAAATCTATGGTGATTATTTTTTCTATTTCTTTCCAAAATTTCCTAATAAATTTGCAACCCCACCACATATGATATAGTGTTCCTTTTACTGTCTTACATCTCCAACATTTATCTTTCTCATTTTTCTTCACCTTTGCCAATTTCTCTGGTGTCATATACCATCTATATAATATTTTCATATAATTTTCTTTCAAATCTGTACTTATTAATAGTTTTTTGTTATCATTCCATGCTCTAAACCAATCCTCTGTTTGAATTGTTCTACCTAATTCTTGCATCCATTTGATCATATTTTCTTTAATTACTTCCTGTTCCATATTTCTTTCCAATAATAGTTTATACAACTTTGCAATTTGGTGATTTTCTTTTCCCCATATTATCTTGTCTAGTTCCGTAGGTTCTTTAACCAATCCTATTAATTTATTATCCATTTTCATTCTTTCTGATAGCTGTCTGTGTGGAAACCACTGGCATATTATTCCTACTTGATTCATTTCTTGTCTTGTTCTTAATCTTAGTTGTCCATCATCTTCCTCTATGAGTAGATCTTTATATGTTAACCATTTATCATTCTTTATGTCAATTTCCTTTGAGAGAGCTTCATGGGGGAACATCCACATTGGAATCCCACGATAAAATTTCCCTTTATATTTTTCCCATACTCTTATTAATGCTTTTCTTATTATATTATTATCAAAAGCTTTGTTCACTTTCTTTTTTCCATACCATAAGTATGTGTGAAATCCATATTTTAAACCTTTGCTTTCTAGTATTAATATTTTTTCATCCTCCAGTCTTATCCACTTTCTTAAGCATTGTAGTGCTGCCGCCTCATAATATAATTGGAGGTTTGGGAGACCCCATCCTCCTCTCTTCTTCTCGTCTTGCAAGTATTTCAATTTTATTCTTGGTTTTCTCCCCTGCCAAATAAAATTTGAGAGTTGTTTTCTCCACAAATAAAATGGTTTCTTATTTATTATTATCGGGATAGTCTGAAATAGGAATACGAATATAGGTAATACCATCATTTTGATAATTGCTATTCTGCCCATCAATGAGATTTTTAAGTGTTTCCATCTCTCTAAATTTTTCTTAATTTCTTTCCCTTTCTTCTCATAATTTTGTTCAAATAAGTCCTTTGTCTTTTCAGTTACTGTTATACCCAGGTATGTTACTTTATTCACTACTTTATAACCTGTCTTAATTTCTAATTCTTTCTCTTCTTTTCCTGTCATATTTTTTGCCAGTATATTAGTTTTTCCTTCATTTATAATTAAACCTGCTCGTTCTCCAAAGTCACTGATTATTTCTTTAAGTTTCATAATACTCCATGATGGGTCTTCCAGAAAGATTACCATATCATCCGCGAAAGCTCTTACTTTAAAGTGTTGCTTCTCAATTTTTAAACCTTTAATTTGTTCCTCTTATTTTCCTTAGTAGTACCTCCAATGTTGTTATGAACAACAGGGGTGAGAGTGGACATCCTTGGCGTGTTCCTTTAGAAATCTGACATTGATTAGTTTTCTCTCCGTTTACTATTATTCTTACATTTTGTTTGCTATATATGCTTTTTATCCATTTAAAAAAATTATCGCCTACTTCTATTGTTTCTAGAACTTCAAACATAAATTCCCAATTAATATTATCAAATGCTTTTTCCGCATCTAGAAAAAAACATTCCTAACTTCTTCTCTGGATGTTGTTCATAGAATTCCAAGACGTCTATTACTAATCTTACATTTTGTCTCATATGTCTTTGTGGTAAGAATCCTGTTTGATCTTCCCCAATCCATTCCTTTAATACCCTCTTGAATCTCTCTGCTAATATTTGAGCAAATATTTTGTAATCTACATTTAACAGTGATATAGGTCTATAATTTTTTGGATCCTTTGGATCTCTATTTTCTTTGGGGATAATTATGATGTTAGCTTCTCTCCATGTTTCTGGGTATCCTCCCAGTAAAATCTGATTTACTGTTTCTTTTAAGGGAGGCGTCAGTTCCTCTGATAATTTTTTATAATATAGTGTCAAAAAGCCATCTGGGCCTGGTGTTGTTCCCTGTTTTAGTTTTTTTATTGCCTCTTGTACTTCCATTGTCGATATTGGTGCATTTAATCTAATTCTCTGGTCATCATTTAGTTTAGGTAGGTCTTGACTTTTTAAGTATATTTGATTTTCTTCTTTTTTCCTTAAATCATTTTCTTTAAAAAGTTCCTCATAGTATTTTTCAAATGTATCCCTTATAATCTTTGGGTCGGAAAAGATTTCCTCTCCCTTTCTGATTTCTCTTATTATATTTTGTTCTCTTTTTTTCCGTACTTGGTAAGCTAACCATTTACTTGGTTTATTTCCTTGTTCGTAGAATTTTTGTTTAGTAAAGTTAATTTTTTTTCTCTCTCTCTCCTAGCATGAGTTCCGACAGCTGATTCTGTAGGTTTTTTATCTCTTTTAAAATTTCTTTTTTCCTGGAATTTTCGGTAATCTCTCGTTCTTTCTCCCTAATTTTTTCTAAAAGTTTTTCTTGCCTTTGTTTTCTCTTTTTAATTACCTCCCAGTTTTTTTCATTATTAATCCACGTAGGACTGATTTTCCTGCCTCCCAAACTGTTTTTATTTTTGTCTCCTTGTTCATATTTTGTTTAAAGTATTCCTTCAGTTCGATCCTCAACCATTCTAAAATTTCTTCCTCTTTTAGTAAGTTTTCATTGAATCTCCATGAGTACTCTTTTCTTTCCTTTTTCATAACCAATCTTATAGGATTATGATCTGTGCATGGTTTTGATAGGATTTTTACTTCTTGGATCCAATTAAGGAATGTTTTATTTGTTAGAATCAGATCAATTCTTGATAATGATTTATGTCTACCTGAGTAAAAAGTGTATTCTCTGGTATCTCCATGTTTTATTCTCCAAATATCCTCTAGTGTGAAAACATCCAAAATGTCAAAAAAACGTCTTGGTAATTTCCCCTGATTCTCTTTTATTTTCTGATTTCCGATCAGCTTTAGGATTTATTACTCCATTCATATCCCCTGCTATAATCAATTCATCTCTTTCTAATTCTAGTAATTTTTGTGTTAATTTTTGAAAGAAATCCGCTTTTCCTTTTATTGGTGCATATACTGAAATTACATTTATTGTTTTTCCTTGTATTTGAATTTCTACTCCTATATATTTTCCTTCCTCATCATTTAATATTTCTTTTGATAGACAGTGTTCTGGCACATAGATAGCTACCTCTCTCTCTCTCTCTTTTTTTTTTTTTTTTTTTTTGAGAAGGCTGAAGTATAACATTTCCCTATTTTCCCATTCTTTAGATATTTTACATCCTATTTTCTAATATGGGTTTCTTGTAAGCAGATTATTTGGTTTCTTTTGGTTCCCAAGAAATGGAACACTTGTTTTCGTTTTTTTTACAGAGTTCAGTTCCTGGACATTCCAAGTCAGAATTTTATTTGCCATTTTAGTCCTCTACTTTCTTTGCTTTTAAATCTCTTTTTCTCCTTCCTCTTCTTCCTTTCCTGATTCCTCTGAGTCTATCCCTTCTTCCTCTTGTTCCCTTGCCTCTAAATTTGTGAAGTCTCTTTTTTCTACTTCTGGTCTTGCTTAAGCTCTTGTGACTCTAGAAACTTTCCCTTTTCTTTCTCCCTATTTTCTCCTTCCTGCCCTTCTTCTGTCTTATCCAAATCTATCCCATATTTCCTCAAAAATTCCTCTGCCTTTTGAGTAGAATTAATTCTAAACCATTTTCCTCTGAACTGCAGTGAAAGTCCCTCAATCATTTCCCATTTATATTTTATCTTATTCTTTTGTAATATTTTTGTCAAAAAATAGTAATCTCTTCTTGCTTTTAATACTTAAGATGGAATATCCTTATATATTTTCACTTCATTTCCTCCTATTTCTAGTTTTCTAATATAATTTTCCTGTAGGATTTTATTTTTAGTGTACTCTCGTGTAAAATATACTACAATATCCCTTGGTAGATTCTTTTTCTTCGCCACTACTGAGTCTATTCTAAAAATTTTACCTATTTCCCATTGGAAGTCTTTGATTTTTACCCTAATAAATTTGGCCAGAGGTGGAATTAGAATTTTATACAGGTCTTCCTGTTGTCCCTCTTCTGGGAGATCTCTAATTTTTATGCATTTTACTCTCTGTCTCATTTCTAATCTAACAATTGACTCTTTGCTTTCTCTCTGTTCTACCTTTTCCTTTTCTTTTAGCAGCTCCAATTTACTAATCTTTTCTTGGGTTTCAGTCAGATCTTCTTTTATTGTTTTTACCTCTTGTTTCATTTGAGATATAGAGCTTTTTAACTGTTCTATATCAGCTTTAACTTGATGTTTTACCTCTCTCATTTCTTATTTGATTTCATTCATTTGTTCTAACATCTTATTTTCCATACTTTTAAACTCTAACAAAAGCCTTTCCACTGGATCTTGAACAGAAGGGGGGGGGGGGCTTTGTTTGTAAATCTATAGACAATTTTCTTGCCTGCGTTGGCTTTTGCTTATCCTTTTCTTTCTGCATTCTTAACTTTTCCAATCTAATTTTTGATGTTTTCAGTACTTAGTGTTTCCTTTACCACTTTCTACACATTAAAACATATCCACTTCTGTCTCTAATCTTTAACTTCTCTTATCTACTTAATATTCATTTTGAAACACAAAGTTAAATATCAATTCAAATACCACCAAAGCAAGTATGTCAATAAGTTGTAAACCAACAGTCACAGTAAATAACATATATTTCTAAGTCTCTAAACCTCTTCAGTCTTTTTTAATTCCAGCCCTTTCTCCCAGCTGCTAATTATAATCACTTTTTCACAGCTGGTATATTGGCCAAGGCTAGTTTAAACAGATCTTTACAGTTCTTTCTTTTAGTTTCTATTGTAATCCACCAAAGCTTTTTGAATGTTCCTAGAGACTTTAAAGATAAGTCCTTCGAAATCTCAAACTCTTATTATTCATAAACCAATATTATGTCTTGATCTTCAAACTGTTGGTTATTCCAGTTTATCCTCAGTTTCTTCAGTTCCGCCCCAGGTTGTTTTTCCTTGCGTTTTCAGTCAGTCTTACTCAGTCCTCCTTGTGGTCTTTTTTTTTCTTTTTCTTTTTTCGTATTCTTTTCTTGCTCTTAATTTGGTCTTTTCAATCACAAACTCCCATTATGTTATCCTAAGGTCTTTTGTTGTTTTCTCTTTTAAAAGAATCACTCTGCTCTGACGAATCCTCACTTTGCTTCTCACCTTGCTCTGTTCTTTGTAATCTTCCAAACCCTCTCCAGTTCTCTTGTTAGTTAATAGTCCGTCAAAAAGGTCTTTACTCACAGTATGTTTTGCATTCACACACCCATCTCGTCTTTTAAAAATAAAGTGGACAGTTTGGCTTGGTTTCCATAAAAAACCGCTGATTCAGCGTTGTGGCTGCCTTGCATATCCTCCTCTGAGACCTGGCGTCTGTTTTTCAACTCCCTTTCTTCTATTCACAGATTATTATTATTTTATTTTTTTCCCCCAAGGTCTCTCTGGAGTCAGCGTTTGGCTCCCCTCCGAGTTCCTCCTCTCCTGGAGGTAACTTTGAGTCAGCCGAAAAATCTCTTAACTGACTTAATCCAAAACCGCCGCAGCTTCGATCCTCGTGATCAGAATCGTGCTGCTTTCGCCAGCCACACCCACCGGAAGTCCACTTCACAAAGTCGGAACAAAACGACTTTTTGTTAAACGCAGCTGGCCAAACAAAAAGAAGCTTAAACATCAGCTCCAGTCCTATACTTGTGAATTCAACTTGATTCGCTAGCATTGACATAACATAAATAATGTAGCTGTATTGAAGAAGAATGATTTAAAATTTAAAATAACAGAAAAATGTGTCATCTACATATGCCAAATATTATGTTTTTAATGTGTGTAACAAAGAAAGGTTCAAAAGGTAGAAAGCATGCAAAACAAGAAAATGAATGCAAGAAATAATGCAGGATTTTTCAGAACCGTCAACAAATTCCAAATATGTACAATATGGTCAGGAAAACTCAGATGCAGTATCAGAAATACATACGTGAGTTTTGCTTCTTTCTTGTGTGGACTGTAAAACACACACACAAAAAGACATGTTACTTTTTTATTTTGTTAAACCTTTGGTAATATAATTTCCCCCACTTTGACATTAGGAGATGCCTTTAAATAAATAAATAAATATCCTCCACATAGTAGATGTTACCTTTTGGTGTACTTTTTATCACTTTCCTTTAGTTCATTCCAAATTTTTTGTGGAAGTGATTTGCTAGAGAGATAGTATCTGAAATTTATTAAGGACATTATAAAGCATAGGTTTCTGCATGCTTATGATATGTTTTTATAATTAATTGTTATTCCACTAATTCTAAGGCAAAGATAATTCTGTGGATTATATGTTTCATAAAATACAACTGTATGCCTGTTTCAGCATTAAGGGTTTGGTCTTAATGATTGCACGTGCAATTGAGTCCAAGGGACCAAATTATCAACTGGGGAATGAACTTAAAAAGCCAGGGTAACCTCAGCTAATGAATATGTGAATGAAGAGATACCTTTGCAAAGCCTGATTTATAAGAACTCTAATAGCATGATCTTATGTATGCTTATTCAGATAAAATCCTATGCATTGTATTGATAAATGCTACCTAAAATCTATACCATTTACATCTATTGTGAAAGTCTGCAAGCATATGTACAAACAAGCAGAGCAGGAAGCCTACCATACTGCACTCATCTGTCTTGTACATCCCCCATGGTCAATCTGCACCAGGGCAGGGAAACCCTCAGAGGTCTGGGGGCCAAAGTTCTGCCTCCAGAATCCACCAAAGACCAGTGGAAATGGAAGTAGACAGAAATCAATGTTTCAAAGAATAGTTGTTTTATGAGTAGAGATGGGCACAAACCACAGTTCCACAGTTCAGCGCGGTTTGGCCACACAGCTTCTTCCATGGGCGCCCCAGTTTCCCAGCCGTGCCTTCTCCTGTGAGCTCCCACTCAGAGGCAGCAGCACGGCTTCCCAACCTTGCCTCCTCCGGGCACCGCCTCTGAGTGGGTGCCTGCCAGGGTTGGAAAGCCAGGGTGCCCATGGAAGAAGCTGTGCGGCCAAACTGCACCGCAGAATGGCAGTTTGTGTCCATCTCTATTAATATTTTGCCTGTCTTTTTTTTTTTTACCATCTTTGTATTTTAGAATGTGTTTTTATGATTTTTGCTTTACTTCATGTACACCACCCAGAGTAGCAATGTGCTAGATAGGTGCTATAAAATTTCTAGTTCAAAATAAAGAAATAAATACTTGAGAAAAAAAAACTGCTGATAAGGACTTGCAGCCAATTTAAAAAGCAAAGATCTACTCTTGCAAAGCTTGTTTTCTGCTAGGGAAATAGCACTGGGAGAGACTGATGACTGTGATAGGGTCAGGAGATGCAGAGACTGCATGTAGCCCACAGCCACATTTTGCTCACCCAGATTAAGACTGACTTATGGCAATTCACTATCCTTTAACTGGCTTTTAGCTCCAGGTTAGTTCAAGTAATCAATTCTGATGGTTGGGATCATCAATGGCTACTTGTCAGAATGGCTATATATCACCTCCAGCAGACATGCACAGTGACTGTGGGTATCAGCTGGAGGGGGGGGGAGTCATCAGACAAAGGATTAAGTTGCAACTCACTGTTCACGGTGGGAACAAAACACTGTACTAGGTAATCCTTTGGTCTGAACAAACATAATTATTCCCATGTTCTTAAGATTTCCTCTACTAAACAAAATTCTATAGTACCTACGTTTACAAGACTCCCACAGGAACTAAAAGCAAAGGGCATGAGAAGTATTTCAATTATTTGGCCTGTTTTTGGTATCCAAGTTCTCAGCAAAAACAGAAGTTCTAACAGGGCCCAAAACAGGTATTTAGGAAAATGATGTGAAAGCGCATAATTATAGTGTCAGTCATACTACTACTCTTAAAATACAAAACACTCATGCATTACTCTGTAGTTCAAAATTAAAATGAAACAAAAGCAGCTTTTGCAAATGCATATATCAAGAGATAAATTTACACTTCTGCTGTTCCTCTCTACAACACGGAAACCTAACCCAGAGAGCACAAAAATCTGCTCACAGTGCAATCCTGCATGTCTGTTCAGGAGTAGCCCCAATGAGCTCAATGAGGCTTATAGCCATGAAGTCATCTACATGACTCAGTAAGCTTTTTTTCCTAATGAAAACATAGTAATTCATCTAAAAAAAATACAGTAAATTAATATAACTCAACTAAACTTGAGATATGTGAATTTACTATGATTTCATTAGATCCAAGACAGAAATAGAAAACCTTCTTCTACTAAACAAGCAAGAGACTTCTGGTTCTTAAAATACTGTCTTGGTGATAAATATTATCATTAGGGTAGCCAGTGAGCAATTTTAATCAGTGATCATGGCCTGTTAACTCCAATCCGGCATCATCATGTCTTAATACTATGAAGACTGTGTTTTGTCTTACTAATTAATAAGAAAAGGATACTCTTCTTCTAACAACATCTTCTCAATGGCAGCCTTGTTTTCCTCACTAATTGTGCTGTCAAGACTCCAGGGCTAGAAGAAAGATATGTAGAACAATTATGCAGGATTGCATTTTTATACATAAATTTTTCAAACCAAAACTGAGAAGGGCACTATTTCCAACATTTCCCACTGAGATGTAGAGTTGAAGCAGAAATGATTTCAAGAGAAATTTGAGATTCTGTGGCAATCTTTGCACTTGGAAGATGAAAAGGAATCAGTGGACAAATGTCCCAAAAGAAACACTTTCCCCTAAAACACGGGATAAAAAGCAAGGGGGATATTGTAAAAGACAAAGCATAGCCGTGACATTTGTTTTTATTTTACAACCATGTTCAGAGAACACACACCCAAATACAAAGCAACATTTTTTTCTTGTGGAAATACTTCTATCAGACAAGTATGTGGAAAAATTAGACTGTACACCATAAATGCATCTCCATAAACCTGCTTTACTTGATTAGTTGTGTGTATATATTGTTCAGAGGAGTATATGTGCATGAACAGCAAAAACTAGCATTTTCCTTCTGTCCTTCTATGAGATGCCAGGATAAACTTGAACTGGCTAGGATAGAATCACAGAACAGAAAACATGTCTTTAAATGTTTTCAAATGCCATATGGAGATTATCTCAGAATTAGCAGCCTATTTCATTGGTTACTTACAAGACCCATATCAGTTCTCCAAGTTGAATCAAGGTAGTGATCTTGAAGTAAACTAGATGATGGATTCTCATAATTTCTGAAATTAGAAGCAGCTATGTATCAGACACAAATATACTTTTTTTTTTTAAAAGATCCTATTAGAAAGACATTATTTTAACATCACATGGAAAATGTTACTTACTGAAGGCTACAACTCTCAGAATATCCTACACCAGCATGGCCAATGCTGAATATTCTTGGGATTTCTGCTCTCCGCCCCCCAAAAAATAAGAAATAAAGTGGGAAAGTGTTTTCACATTCGAGATATAGTTCTTAATCTCTGACCCCTCCTGGATGTTCTAAAGATCAGCTCCTAGAATCTCTTGGAAGATGTGATTGTACAACACAGAATGTACAATATATGTATATATGTGTGAACATGTGTTTACGTGGGAAGGACTGCAATGAAATAATTTACAAGTTGAAGCATTCTGATCAATGAGAATCTGTCTGGCATCAGCCGGATATATAACGCACGTGGCAGTTAATAGGATCAAATACGTGAAAGGATATAGTTTTGTCAGATAGGGACAGATATGCGACAGATGATAGTTGATAGGATCAAATATGTAGGACATGATAGTTGATAGTGTCAAATATGTAATAGTGTTTAGCTGTTAAACAAGTCAGTTGCCTGCTAGAGTAATGATGTCAAGATATACCAACGTAGTCAAACACAAGTTCATCTATAAAATACCAGAATGATAAATCACTGTGAGTTTATTCTATTCTACCTGTTTTAAACAGTACACATTCTTTCATGTTTTTAAGGAAGGCCAAGTATTCCCCGTGTGTGTGCACGTGTGCACGCACACACACACAGGGAAAATACCAATTTTTACTGTGCATGTTTTTTTTTAATCATAATGCTTGAAATTGCTGTGCACAATCTCTTGTCAATGACGTGTGTGCTGTTTTTTATCTCACACACCAAACCAACAGAAGGACAAGGGGCCCAGACCAACAGCATCCTCGACTCCTGGCATGGCCCTCCCCCCCCACTACACCACCCATCATCCTTGCCTCTGCCGGGGGGGGGGAGGAGAGAGACTGAACTGCCCCCCCCCACGTTCTCTGGCCGGGCAGCGCGCAAGCTCTTATGAGCTTTGGACTACAACTCCCACGAGCCTCGTGGGAACTGTAGTCCGCCCAGAGGAGGCTCCCCCCCATCCTGGAGGGCGGAGGACAAAGGAAGGGTTCCCCCCCCACTCCCGTGAGGGGCGGCGGGTGACCGCGGGGAGCGAGCGGGGCCTCACTCACGCCCCTCCAGGCCGCACCGGCCTCGCTTACCCTGCCGCCGCCGCCGCCGGGTCCCCCTCAACGTCCACTTCCAACTCCTCCACGGCCTCCATGCTGGCGCCTCCGCCGGAGCTCTCGGGGGCCGGAAACAGGAAACGGGGTCAAAGGTCGAGGCCCGCGGCTTTGAGCTTGGGGTTGCTAGGGCCGCCGCAGGAAGGCGGAAGAGCCCCCCCCCGGGCATGCGCAGAGACACAAGGGAAGCCCTCGCCGCTCCTCCCTTTGCCCGTATCTGCCCATGCCCGGGGCTCTTGGCTTGGAAAAGCGGCGGGAAGGGCAAAGCAAACTGGGAGGAGGACAGAGTGGAAGAGAGGGTGGCCGAAGGCATGCGTAAATAAAGTTATTGGCCGAGTAATGCCTACCGTATATCAGATGATCCCAACATTTGCAAACCAGGATTGCTCTCCATCACCCTGTCTCTTATGTTTTGCAGCCCTGTTCATTGGGTTCCGTTTTAAAGGCAAGGCCGCCATCCTCTCCCCTGTAAAGACAGCTGCCTTTTCAGGGAATCTTTTAATGTTGCTATCAAGTCCTCTCCGATGGATGGCAACCCTCCCTCCAAGTGGTCCTGCCCTTCACAGCCCTGGTCAGGTTTTGCAAACGAAAAGCCACAGTGCCCTTTATGGAATCAACCCATCTCATAAAAACCCTTCCTGTTTTTATGGGTGCCTTTCACTTTGCCAGGCTGGCTGGATAGCTCAGGGGTTGAGGTCTGGGGGTTTGATTCCTCCCCCCCCCCCCCAGTGCCTCCTGCGAAGTAGAGCCAGCCTGGGTGGCCTTGGGCAAGCGGCACAATAGTCCCAGGGCACCCCAGGAAGAAGGGAATACTGTATTGCACCACCTCTAAGTATTCTTTACCTGGAAAACACTGAAAAGGGTCGCCATAAGTCAGAACTGATTTTACGGCTATTATTATTATTATTATTCAACTTTTTCTAGCATTAGTCTTGCCCTGGTGAGTCGGGGTTCTCACGATACCTCCAACACACTATAGCCACATTACTCATTTTCACTTCTAGTGAAAATTCAGGTTCAATCTCAACTAGAACCCATTTATTTTCCATTCTGGGAATCCACGGTCTCTTTAAAAGTTATCCTCAAATAATCCATTTCAAACAAATTTATTTTTTGATCCTTGCACCGGAGGATCTTTTAGCCTTTTTGTTTCTGTCAATGGAGTTTTCTTGGCAAAGATACTGGAGTGGCTTGCCAGTTCCTGCTCCAGGTGGATCACGTTTAGTCAGATCTCTCCACTATGACCTGTCCGTCTTGGGTGTCCCTGCACGACATCGCCCATAGCTTCTCTGAATTACTCAAGCCCCTTCGCCACGACAAGGGAAACAAAATGCAAGGGAGATAGGGAAAGTTACAGAAAATTGAATGCAGACTTCCAAAGAATAGCAAGGAGAGACAAGAGGGCCTTCTTAAATGAACAGTGCAAAGAAATAGAGGAAAATAATAGAAAGGGAAAAACCAGAGATCTGTTCAAGAAAATTGGAAATATTAAAGGAACATTTTGTGCAAAGATGGACACGATAAAGGACAAAAATGGTAGGGACCTCACAGAAGCAGAAGACATCAAGAAGAGGTGGCAAGAATACACAGAGGAATTATACCAGAAAGAAATGGATGTCCCGGACAACTCAGATAGTGTGGTTGCTGACCTTGAGCCAGACATCCTGGAGAGTGAAGTCAAGTGGGCCTTAGAAAGCATGGCTAACAACAAGGCCAGTGGAGGTGATGGCATTCCAGTCAAACTATTTAAAATCTTAAAAGATGACCCTGTTAAGGTGCTACACCTAATATGCTAGCAAGTTTGGAAAACTCGCCAGAGGACTGGAAAAGATCAGTCTACATCCCAATCCCAAAGAAAGGCAGTGCCAAAGAATGCTCCAACTACCGTACAATTGCACCCATTTCACACACTAGCAAGGTTATGCTCAAAATCCTACAAGGTAGGCTTCAACAGTATGTGGACCGAGAACTCCCAGAAGTACAAGCTGGATTTCGAAGGGGCAGAGGAACTAGAGACCAAATTGCTAACATGCGCTGGATTATGGAGAAAGCCAAAGAGTTCCAGAAAAACATCTACTTCTGCTTCATTGACTACACAAAAGCCTTTGACTGTGTGGACCACAGCAAACTATGGCAAGTCCTTAAAGAAATGGGAGTGCCTGACCACCTTATCTATCTCCTGAGAAATCTATACGTGGGACAGGAAGCAACAGTTAGAACTGGATATGGAACAACTGATTGGTTCAAAATTGGGAAAGGAGTATGACAAGGCTGTATATTGTCTCCCTGCTTATTTAATGCAGAATATTATCTTATGCAGAATACATCATGTGAAAGGCAGGACTGGATGAATCCCAAGCCGGAATTAAGATTGCCGGAAGAAATATCAACAACCTCAGATATGCAGATGATACCACTCTGATGGCAGAAAGTGAGGAGGAATTAAAGAACCTCTTAATTAGGGTGAAAGAGGAGAGCGCAAAAAATGGTCTGAAGCTCAACATCAAAAAAACTAAGATCATGGCCACTGGTCCCATCACCTCCTGGCAAATAGAAGGGGAAGATATGGAGGCAGTGACAGAGTTTACTTTCTTGGGCTCCAGGATCACTGCAGATGGGGACAGCAGCCACGAAATTCAAAGACGCCTGCTTCTTGGGAGGAAAGAGATGACACACCTAGACAGCATCTTAAAAAGCAGAGACATCACCTTGCCGACAAAGGTCCGCATAGTCAAAGCTATGGTTTTTCCAGTAGCGATGTATGGAAGTGAGAGCTGGACCATAAAGAAGGCTGACCGCCGAAGAATTGATGCTTTTGAACTGTGGTGCTGGAGGAGACTCTTGAGAGTCCCCTGGACTGCAAGGAGATCAAACCTATCCATTCTGAAGGAAATCAACCCTGAGTGCTCACTGGAAGGACAGATCCTGAAGCTGAGGCTCCAATACTTTGGCCATCTCATGAGAAGAGAAGACTCCCTAGAAAAGACCCTGATGTTGGGAAAGTGTGAAGGCAAGAGGAGAAGGGGACGACAGAGGACGAGATGGATGGACAGTGTCATCGAAGCGACCAGCATGAATTTGATCAAACTCCGGGAGGCAGTGGAAGACAGGAGGGCCTGGCGTGCTCTGGTCCATGGGGTCACGAAGACTCGGACACGACTTAACAACTAAACAACAACAACAACATAGAGCAGGTATATTTGTATTACTTTCATACAAGGTGCTTCTTTAGTATCAGTCTAGCTTGGTTTGCTCAGTTCAAAACATCTTTATCTTTAGCAGCAACAGAGTTGGGTATATCTACCACCGTTGTATCTTCGAAGGCTTCAAAGGAGCAATAATTCTTCTTGGCAGCATCTCACATCAATTCACGACAGTTCAGAGCAATATTGATCTCTCAACACAGTGAGAGAGTGGTTGTTGAGATACTTCTCCTTTTATAGTGAGCTTCTTGGGCAATGCTCAGCGTTTTCAGTGAGTTAATTGGTGCATTAGCTGCATCTGTTCCACCCAGCCAAAACAAAACAAAACCACTCAGCAGCACAACCTTTGTAAAATACAATATCAACACAAACGGTGCTGCCAACATACACGGATCTTTCTCCCTGCTATTCCCCACTCTCAGACTCTATTCAAAGGACTCAAAAAAGGAGAAGATGGCCTTTGTGGTGTAGTGGTAGTAAGTGTAGTGGCTAGAGCGCAGAACTGAGACTTGGGAGATCCAGGTTTAAATCTACACTCAGCCACGACAATTCACTGCAAGACTTTGGGCCAGGCATTCTCTCTCAGCCTGACCTACCTCACAGGATCATTGTAAGGATAAACTGGGGTAGAAGAGAATGGTAAACTCATTGGAGGAAAGAAGGGATATAAATATAACTAATAAATCAATAAACTGCTGTTTGTGGTGCTACTGCTTCTCTTCATTTGGTTGTTCTCTTGCAAAATAAAAGCACTGCCCTTAAACATGCTTTTTTGAAAAAACATGCTCAATACCCTGCTTAGATAGGGCCTAACGAGAATCGTTATGTTAACAATACACCTCTCTGACCTATGATGCATTTCTGGGCTGTCTCTTTTGGATGAGCAACTTGTCTACTGCTGTTCTGCACAGCTCCACGGTAGTCAAAACAAATCACTCCCTAAAGGCGTTCAAATGATTTAATGCCATAATGAGGTGCAAAATAGTATTTGCCTTACCTATGTTTAGAAAAATGCTAGACTGAGACCCCGGAGTGCAATGTGTACAACCATCGGCTGCACAAGTTCTTTGTTGCATTTAATTGGAGGAAAAAATGGATAAGCTTCTAGCAATTATTAGCATCAAAAAAGAAGACAACAGGACTGTGTTGTCTGCCATAAATCCAAAGCAACCTGAAAGCTTTTACTCTCTCTTTTTGTTTTAATTTGCAAAGTAAAGCAGAGCCACAACTCGTGTGTTGTGGAGAACCTGGAGGCCTCCTCTCAAAGTAAGATCTCGGGTACGAAAACACCATCTCTTCTCAGTGATCTGACTGCAGTGCAGTCATTAAAGGCACTTTTCAAGTAGTTTCCTCTGCCATCGAGTCCTGTTGGTCTTACGCCAACTGCACATGAACGTTGCTCGTGGGAACGCTATGGTTGCCTACCAAACAGCAACCCCACAACTGTCTAGGACACGGCCATAACTCCAACTTGCCTTTCCTCTCCCGTGCCATTTTGTAAATGCGTAGGGGTGGGTGCAATGAGGGCATTTTTGAAAATCCCGTTCTTCTGGGTGAGAATCCGACGCATTAGCACTGCAAGGAGAGACACAGTCTGTCCCTGGTAGAGCCACAACTTCTGTTTATTTTCCCACTACTGAGAGAGACTACAGACCCAACTTGGTGATGCTGAGCGGGACCCTCAGCTGACCTCCCTTGACCTCCTCTGCTTAATCTTGGAATCACTGTATGAAATGAGACCAGTAAACGCCATATCTTCCCCCATCTCTCCCCATAGCCCACAAAAGCATATTTTTAAAATGTACTAGACCAGTGGGGGTCCCAACCTTGGGAACATCCCCAGATGTTCTTGGCCTACAAGTCCCAGGAATCCCAGCCAGCAGAGTTAGTGGTGAAGGCTTCTGGGAGTTTTAGTCCAAGAACAACTGGGGACCCTGGGTTGGGAACCACTGAGCCAGAGAAAACAGAACAGAGGTTGTTGCCAATATTCTCTTAATGTACTAGATTAGGCATCCTTCAGTCTCGAGAGACTATGGTAACGTGCTCTATATGGAGGACTTGGAACAGCGTCTAGTGTGGCTGAGAAGGCCAATTCGAGAGTGGTCATCCCTTCCACACAGAAGACAAATACAATCTGTCCCCTGTCCAGCTCCCTGATTTGGCTGCTTTCGGGACTGCCTCTTTGCCTCGGCCTGCTGGACAAGGGTCTCTTCAAATTGGGAGAGGCCATGCTGCACCGCCTGCCTCCAGGCTGAACGCTCAGATGTCAGGGTTTCCCCTCTGTTGAGGTCCATTCCTAAGGCCTTCAGATCCCGCTTGCAGATATCCTTGTATCGCAGCTGTGGTCTCCCTCTGGGGCGCTTTCCCTGCACTAATTCTCCATACAGGAGATCTTTTGGAATCCGACCATCAGCTTAATGTACTATGACAAACCATTATGAGTAAGTTGTTTACAGTGCACTTTCAAACTCAGCATAAGAAGCAATATTTCTAGCAACATCAGTTGCTAGCACAGTAGGACCACCATATCTTTTACGTGCTCCCATCAGTCAAATACAACTCCAGTAAAATTCATGAGCCTTCTGCTCAGGTTTATTATTATTTTTTGACAAAAGTTCTCGCCCAAATGACGTGAATAATACTTATACAAAAATGTAATGTGTTGAATAAATAAAGGATTTTAAAAGTTGGGTTTATATACAGATGTCTATTTGTCAATTTGAAAATTAACATTAATTTGTCATGGCTGCTCCTATTATGAGGAGGTGGGACGGACACACAATTTTGACATAATTACACAAAATTGAGAATGCCCATGGCTACCAATCATTTTACACCCATTAGGCCAAGAAAAGTTAGAAGGGGACACAGTGGCAGATGTGAGGAGAAGATCTATATTACACTCTATAATTGAACTCCATAGCTACTCTTATGGAAAAAAGCTGCACTGATTCACCTCTTAGTGGGTCATAATGCATTTACTGCCGAGATTAGACTTATCGAGACATTTCCCCTTCAAGACCAAATCTTGTTAACTGTTCTTTGCTGATCAAGTTTCAATGTGAAAAAATGCAGTGTACAGAGAGTAACAAAGACATATCATCAAAATAATAATATATTTTTTAAAAGATTAGAAATTTGTTAAAATCCTGCAGATCACTGGCAAACAAACAAACAAAAACAACAAAGTGGCCTCAGTGGTGTTTTAAATTAAACGTGCAGGCCAAATTCATATTGCAAAAATTCACACATTCTTCAAAAACTGATAAATTAACAAAAAAGAAAGATGGTTGTTGTAGGTTTTTCGGGCTGTTTGGCCGTGTTCTTAAGGTTTTTCTTCCTAACGTTTCGCCAGTCTCTGTGGCTGGCATCTTCAGAGGACAGGAGTCAGAACTCCCACAAACTGCACCAGAGCACAGACAGAGTTCTGACTCCTGTCCTCTGAAGATGCCAGCCACAGAGACTGGCAAAACGTTAGGAAGAAAAACCTTAAGAACACAGCCAAACAGCCCGAAAAACCTACAACAACCATCGGATCCCGGCCGTGAAAGCCTTCGAGAATACAAAAAAGAAAGAGCAAGAAGGGTTGAAAGAGAAAGTTTTACAATGGAGAACCAAAGATTTACAAAGACACCGAAATCTCATTATGCTACACGGTATGCTTTCAAGAGCGTGAATTCCTTCCTGTTGGTTCGCGCGGCCCAGATAAAAAGGGCAGCTGCCATGAATTGCAGAGGCGCAGAGACGCAGGCCAGGCAGAAGGACCAGCCAAACTGGCCTTGCACAGGAGGTGGGGGTAACTTCTTGTGGAGCAGCTCTATTCCAGCCACGTAGCAGCCGACCGAACCCAGCGTACACAGACCTGGTGAAAAAGCAGCATGCGATGATCAGATCACACGGTTCTCAACCGCCAACACGGAACAACTGGATGGAGTTTGTTGGAAAGGGCTTTACCTGCGAGGAAGTGGAGGACCCCTGTGGCAATGGCTGGGTAGAGGCTGCGGCATGCACAAGCACAAATCCCAATAAGTGCTCCAAAACACATGAGTCCCAGGCTGACAAAGGGCAGGAGGAACTGCAAGCGCCAAAGATCTGAAAGAGATATGGAAGCAAACAGAGGTACCGCCAGGTTTAAGGACACTTGTCAAGCATTACTGCGCAAAACCCCTTTATTTTATTTATTTTTAAATTTAAAATATTCTCACCCCACCTTTCTCCTTAAAAAGGACCCAAGGCATCTTTACATCCGTGAAAGACAATATTTAAAGCTGAAAACAATGAGTATCCAAAGGGGGTGGAGTGGGGGGGGGGGGTTTACATTGTTAAAAGACAATATTTAAAGCAAAGAACAATGAGTAAGCACTATGATCAGCTATATAAGCGGCACACTTTGTTTTTGCTTTCATGTGTACATGCCTTGTTTCCCAGTTCTTTTCATGGCTATTGAAAAATTATGCTCAACAAGTTCAGAGGATCTTACTCGCAGCTAGACTTATTCATCTCCACTAAATTGATGATTACAATGACGATGACAAAGACAGCATTATAATCATCATCAGTAGAAGTAGCAGTAGTAATAATAATAACCACAATCAACAACAGCACAACGGCAACAACAGGAATAATGCTTACAGGTTCTATTCAAGTCACTGCCGCTATTATGGTTCCCAGGATCCTTATATTTTTCCATGAACTGGTCTGAAAGGGAAAAGCTGACGCATTTTGTGACCATCTCACCTTCCAGAAAGAAAAAGAAAAAGAAAACAATCGTAATTAGGGTTGGCTTTGTATTGCTGTTATTTTTCAGGCAGACACACCCATATAGATTAAGCAGAAAAAAGTGTGGGAGCCATGGTGGCCAAGTGGATAGAGTCTCGGACTGGAACTCAAGAGACCCATGTTCAAACCTTGGCTTGGCCACAGACACTTCTGGTGGTGGTGGGGAGGTGGCAGTGGAAAAGCACTCGTTGAATATCCCACGTACCTTGAAAACCCTTTGGGGCTGTCGTAAATCAGAAACAACTTAACAGCCACAAGAACAGGAAAAGTCTATCCCCTTCGTCTCCACCCAATACATTGAAGAGGACATGGCGTCTAGAACTGAATTGTTCAGGCTGCATCTCTCAGAAGGCTCTACTCCTGTGGTTCCTGATCTTGGGTCCCAGATGTTCTTGGACTACAACTCCCAGAAATCCTGACCAGCATAGCTAGGGGTGAAGGCTTCTGGGAGTCTTAGTCCATTAACACCTGGGGACCCAAAGTAGGGAACCACTGTTCTAGCTGGTATAGTCACGGCCATGCTCTCTAGGGAATGCTGGGAGCTGAAGTCCCCAAAAGTTAATTTTAGAACTACTGTATGCTAGAGAGGGAGGGAAAGAGGCACAGCAACAGGAGGCAGAAGCATCTCTGCATCCCTCCCTTGTTCATAGGATAAAGGAGAAGAGGAGGAGGATGGGAGAGAAAACGGGATGCCGGTGGTTCTGGTACTGATGGCAACACCCTTGCATGGCATCAACGGGGGAAGAGGAAGTAGCAGCGTTTCCAAGCACTGGCTCTAACAAGGATGTTGGCAAGTCTTGGGGCCCAAGTCCCAAGTCCGAGTTTTCAGGCCCGAGTCTCAAGTCCGAGTTGGAGCCTCCAGGCCCAAGTTCCAAACCTCGAGTCTGAGCCTCGACTTTCAAACCACTAGTCATTTCTGGGGAGCCAACTGGTACTGGCGGTCCTAGTGAGCAGCAGAGGACCTCCTGAAGCAGCTGGGGCAGTGCAATGTGTTTCTCTGCCCTTAAGCTCTCTGCCAGTGGAGGCAGCTCCTTCACCAACCTCCATGGTAGGGCCAGCCTTGCTCCCCAGCTGGTTTGTTGATAACGCAGCATGACCAGAACCTTGCTGCTGACACGGATGAACTTAGGGTATACTTTTTGACTGCCGAATATTCAGAAGCATGTGAGTTTTCTATTGCGGCTTGTTTCTATACAAGGTTGACTCAGAAGTAAACACCGAGTGGAGTTTTATTCTCACAAACGTGTGTATTGGATTGTAGACTTAAGGAACTTCACATGCCTTTTCTGAGGCAGCCAGCATAGGCCGTGGTATTCTGAACCTAGTGTAGTCATCTCTGAAACCACAAAACCATTTTTATCACAACCAAAATAGTTATTATGATCTCAAGAAGAAGAAGAAAAAACACCACAAGGACTTCCGTAAGCCGATACCATTAAAGCATTCTCTTATGCCAATTTGTCAGCCTTACGACTGAGAATTAACAAGACAAGTTAGAAACATGCTGTAAATCAGGGATGTGAATGGTGAGACAGCTCCTTGGGGCATTTTCACACACACCCAAGGGTGCCAACATGCCTCTTTAAAAAGCCCCTTTCATTATTAAACATCTCTAACATAAAAAGTTGATGGCTTTCGGCTCCTGTGGTTTTCACTCTATTGATATTGGGAGCTGCCTCTAAGACTCCCCAACTGAAAAAAAGCAGCCGGAAGTACCCCATTCAAGTATATCCTGTTTACATTATTATTATTTTTTAAAAAATATATGGCCCAAACTGGACAAGTTTGGGTGTCTTGAGGGCCATGGAGGCATTGCTTTCAACTGGCATCTCCTCTTAGGGCCAAGGCAGAGATGAAAACATCGTACAATGTCCAAACACGGGTCTCAAAACTTTTCTATTTCAGTTTCAGACTTCTCAATGGGCAGAAGGGGTGTGTGTGAAATGGCAAGTAAAACACAAGTTCATGTATTTCTTCCCCATTAGGGTTAACAGCAATGGGGGGGGGGGAATGTGTGTCAAAATGAGCTCAACTAATTGGAGAATAGATTGATGAAAACAGTTCTACATTTAGCCTGGAAAAAACAGATACATTAATATATGATGGGTGGCACCTAAATAGGCAGTAATACATGTAAACATTTTGATCAAACTCCGGGAGGCAGTGGAAGACAGGAGGGCCTGGCGTGCTCTGGTCCATGGGGTCACGAAGAGTCGGACACGACTTAACGACCAAACCACAACACATGTAAACATGGCCTTGGGGTCTTGCAAGAACACAAGCTAAACTTGAATCAACAGTTGTGATGCCACAGGGGGGAAAAAACTCTAACACAATTTTCAGCTTCACTAAGAGAAGTACAGTTTCCAGATCAAGGAAGTAATAGTTTTATTCTATTCTGCTTTGGTCAGGCCTAATCTGGACCCACCTGCCCCCATTTCACAACAAAATGGACAAGCTGGTGTGATTTCAGAGGAAAGTGACCAAGATGGTGGGGTAAAGGGTCTCATGGGAACAGTGGAAGCAACTGGATACGTTTAGCCTGGAGAGAAGAAGACCGGGAGGTGGTATGATAGTCACTTTTCACATACGTGGGCGATCACATGCAAAATGGAGGAGCAGAAGAGGACCCACATCAATGAATTTCTATTACAAGATGGAAAACTCCAGCTAAACTTCAGGAGAAACTTTCTGATTATAAGAGTTAAGATTAAAACACCACCAATACCTTTTCCCAAGCTTTTAAAAAGACAAGATCTGTCAATGGGGGGGGGGGGGGAAACATGGCAATGTCCTAATGGCACACAGGATAGAGGCGGAAGGACGTAGACAACCTCTTTGGAAGGGGTTTACCTGGTGAGTTATACCAATAGGAGTTCTCAGACATCGTGATACATCTCCGCCACAGTCCAATGGTGCCATTCCATCGAAAGAGGGCTTCTGTGTAAGAGTTTTCATCTGCATTTTCGCCGAAGAGTTCATCCCAGGTGGCCTTACTTTCACTGTTATTTTCAGGAGGGGCCGGATTGCGGTATTCAAACCAAAAGTCGGTGCCAATGGAAGCAGCCAAATAGATGGTGGAGATGAGGCTGAGCACGCAGGCGATGACCAGCGCAGTAGCAAAACGATTATCCATCATTGTGTCTCAACTGCTGTTAACAAGGGGGGGGGGGGAGATCCACCAGTAATAATTGATTAATTATGCATTTTGCTTTCAACACCTACTCATCAAGTAGTCTGTCTGTCAACAGCGTACACCAGCTGTACCATTCCCTGTTCACTGGCAGTAAACATGTAGATGGTACAGTGAACCCACCCTTTAAAAAAAACAACTGTAATTACTAAAATACATTGGCCCAAATCCTATTAGTTAAAACCACTGGCGTAACACAATCAGTGGCAAATTTCCAGAAGTAAATCAGTTGTAGACATTTTGCTTTGTGTGTGCCATTCCTGTGACTTGGTGCCCAAAAGAAAATGCCTACACCGATTTCTTCACTTGTAGCAGTTCACCACTGAGATTTAGGTTGACTGCATTTCTCTGGTGCAAGGATTTTGGCCAGTAAATGTGCTATCAAAAGACGATAAATATGTTAAAAGAAATACAGTGGGACTGCGGTATCCAGAGGGGATTGGTTCCACGGCCCCCATTTCTGCTGATGCCTGAAACTGTGGATAAATAAAATCATCTACGGTATCTATCTACCCATCCATCCATAGCATAGTATCTGGTTCCCTCTAGTTGTCAGTTCTGATAATACATCTCAGACACCAGTATTTCTGGGGGTTTAGTTAATATTTTCAGACGGTGAATAAGTGAAACCACAGGTACTGATCCCAAGGATCCTACTGTATTAAAACGCATGCAAATCCAAAAATAAAAAACTAATTATTAACACAATAGAGTACATTACCACAGATCAATTCTGTCTTGTCATCTGTTTCTGGAAGCCTATTGTGCCAACTACTATTTCAATAGTATCATGTTGGAGATATAGATCAAGGAAGGCAACGTTTGGGAGATGTGGAATATGCATGAAGGAAAACTAGCCAAGGCAAGTAAACCATTATTTCTGGATGAACAACTTGGCAGATCTGCTTGTTGAGACTCTCACCTGTGTGTGAGCAGCAAACAACAAGCTGGCAGACATATAATGCTCTATTTCATTTTTCTGTGCACTTCATTATAGCGTGAGGCACTGCTTTCCCATTCAATAGCTCACCTAGTTTTGTGGTGGCATTGAGATTATGGAGCACCTTCCTGTTTATTTATTTAAAATATTTTTACCCTGCCTTTCTTCTTAAAAAGGACCTAAGGCAGCTTGCATTATTAAAATGACAATATTTAAAAGCTAAAAACTGTAAGTATGCAAATATTGAATTAAAGGCTAGATTTAAAATGGTAAATAAAATCAATACTAAAAACACATTTAAAAGCAACAAGACATAGCAATCCATTAAAAAAAAAACCCAGACAGCCAGTTCCTTCAAGGAAAGCTTGCCTGAAGAGAAAGGTCTTTGTCTACTTATTGAAGGACAGCAAAGACGGGGCCAACATGGATTCCTGTGGCAGGGAGTTCCAAAGTCTGGGGGCAGCCACAGAGAAGGCCTTCTCCCGAGTACCCAACAAACACAACTGTGAAGGTGGCAGGACAGAGAGAAAGGCCTCCCCTGATGATCTTAACACCTGGGCAAGCTCATAAAGGGAGATGAGATCCCTGAGATAGTTTGGACCTAAGCCTATACTTTATTGCCTGGTCCACTTTTTTTTCTCCTTTTTTCCAGGCAAGTTAATTGCTAAACCCAAATAAAACAGACCTATTCAATAAATGTTTTTCCAGTAGTGATGTATGGAAGTGAGAGCTGGACCATAAAGAAGGCTGACCACCGAAGAATTGATGCTTTTGAATTGTGGTGCTGGAGGAGACTCTTGAGAGTCCCCTGGACTGCAAGGAGAACAAACCTATCCATTTTGAAGGAAATCAACCGTGAGTGCTCACTGGAAGGACAGATCCTGAAGCTGAGGCTCCAATAATTTGGCCATCTCACGAGAAGACTCCCTGGAAAAGACCCTGATGTTGGGAAAGTGTGAAGGCAAGAGGAGAAGGGGACGACAGAGGACGAGATGGCTGGACAGTGTCACTGAAGCTACCAACATGAATTTGACCCAACTCCGGGAGGCAGTGGAAGACAGGAGGGCCTGGCGTGCTCTGGTCCATGGGGTCACGAAGAGTTGGACACGACTTAATGACTAAACAACAACAACAATTCAATAAATGAGATTTACATAAATGTAACAATTTCAAATTACCTTCCTCAAGAATCTTATGTGAACTAGGGGCTAAATGCAATTTAAAGTTCATGTTAATACCACCTAGAGTAGACTAGACTTACTATTAACTTATGTAAGTGTTGAATTAACAAGACCCATTAACTCACTGAGTTTGCTCTGGCTGCAACTAATGAGTGAATTTAGCTCACATAGGCTCTTGGTACGAGGTTGCTCGGAACGTTTTCTTCCTGTCTTTCACTTATTTAATTCTGCTGCACTTTCCTGATGTGCAGGGTTGCTGCGGCTTTCTGGTTTCTTGTATTTTTGTTGGGCACTTTACTAGATCGTGCTTTTAATGCGGTGTCAAAAGACATGGTAGAAATACTTTAAAATAAATGTTAAAATATCGGATTAAGCATTATTGGATTAAATATTAAAAATGGAAATCCAATAAAAGCAGGACAGTATTGCAGTCCTCGAGAACAGACAAAACACTTGGTGTATATAATCTCAGAAACACTGAAAAACCAACCTTGTAAGATGGACCGGCATTATCATCCTTACGTTGCAAGCATTGTTAAAATAAATCAATGGAGGAGAACTAGGGTTCATCACGCATGAGGTCTGGACCAGTATATTCCTAGTGCTCAGTTTTCACCAGAGGTACACCACGATGCTGTTGGAGTATTCAGATCAATGGTGTCCCAGTATGCAGTGGGTGATTCTGCCAATCACTCAGTTCTACCCTGCTATTGGGGCGGTATTGTGCATGGATCACTTCCTGCCCCTCCTCTCTCTTGTGTGCCTTCTTCCTTGAAAAAGGGCCTTTTCCAAGATGCTATCTGATGGCTCTCTCTCCATCCACACTTGCATCCATGCCATCTAGCTTTAGGGGGTGGTTTACCCACTTTAGAAACATTCTTTAAAGATAAAGAAACCTACCTGGAATATGTAAGACAAATGCCTTCTTTGTTTTTAACTCAAATGCTATATTTTGACCTTCACTACTGAAATACTAAAGTCTGTCGTTAATAAACCGTTTCTAAAGTTATTACAAGTTAACTCTGTGTTGTTGTTTTTTACTCTGTACTTAATTTAGCTAATTGAAGATAATTGGTCAGAACACACGATGATCTCTAACAGTATGATCTCTGTATTCTATTTCTGTATGAACAAGTTCATACGGAAATAGAATACCACAAAATCTGGATGGCTTGCATAAAGATAGAACATTACATTCTGACGTTTTTTTCAAGCTCAGGTATCCATTAGAGATGGGCACGAACCGCTATTCGGCAGTTCATCCCAGTTCGTTGAGTGTCACAACAGGTGTTCGGCAGTTCAGCATCCTGCCCCTTCCGGTGGGTGCCCACTTGGAGGCAGCATCCAGGCTTCCCTGCCCCACCTCCTCTGGGCGCTGCCTCTGTGTGGGCACCTGCCAGAGGAGGCAGGGTACCAAACTGCCAAACACTTGGATTTTGACCCTGGAAGTACCCAGGCTAAGGAAGGATGGTTTGGTATTAGGAAAATGGCCCTCAGCTATCACACTCCCTTCCCTTTTGACAACTTTGAGGATAAAGATAGGGTGCTTTCTATTAAAATTAACCACAACTTATTGTGTCACCTGAACAAAAAAAAAAACACTGTGTGTGGTTCATTTTATTTATGGATTGTTGAAACAAGCCAACTTCAAGTCCTTGTTCATGAAACTAACTTTTCAATTAACCATAGCTTCGGCTTGATCACACCATGCCAAACCATGATTTAGGATTAGATCCAAACAGAACCATGGTCCACCAGCAATGGCAAAGAACTTGCAGTGACTTTGGAACGTCAAGCTTTCAGGCATGAACAATCTATGGATTTCCTTAGTTTGCAACGATTCCTTTACAAGAAAGCAAGAGTGAAGAGCGAAGAGAAAGTTAGGGCATAGGCTGGAGCTTAGGGAGTCAATTAGAGGGAGTTCTTCAAGAAAGAGGAATGTGCAAAGTAGCAGGTGGTTAAGAAGAGATAAGCACAGATAAAGGGGTGGAGGCAGTCAGAGCTAACCTTATTAACACAGGCAGTGGAGACGCTAATGTACAGAGCAAAGAGTTAAAAGAAAAAAGGGAAGTGACAGCTTAGCAGCAACTCTACAGAAATATGGAGATTTGCAACAACAGTTTAATTATATTTTGAAGGTTAAAATGCCCACGGGAAGGGAAAGGCCAATATTTGTATGTATATTATCTGGATACCTGGCTTGGCACCAAAAAGAAATCAAGTTCCAAACCGAGAGAGTCAAAGAGCAATCTGCCCTGTAATTTGGGCACAAGGTAAAAGGTTAAAGCAAAAAACACTGGCGTTGGTCAAGAGTGCTCTGCACCAGGCTGTCAAAAGCATGAATAAAGGCTGCTGTCATCCAGAGCTCAGAAAAGTTATTTTAATATCCCAAATTCCTCAAGCAGATCCCAGGAAATCAAAAGTGACCTTGTCAAGTTCTGTTATCTCCCCATCTTTATGAACCCACTCTTGGGAGCTCAAGTACGAGGTGCCCCAAGTGTGCTTATGGGCTACCACTTAATCTGGAGCAGCTGTTAATCAGGGACAAATCCTCATCACCACATATGCAGAAAGGTACTAGGACCTGTTATAAACCTAAATGCTAGTTGTGTCCATTAATTAACATCTGCAACAGCAGGACTTACGGGGCTAATTACTACATTTAAGACATGTATACCTGCACATCATCAAATGTTGTATATCTGATCTCCTGTTTTTTGTATCCAAAAACCCCTTACATGGGCCAAACAGGACCATCTTTTTAAAAAATATACCAAAAAAACACAAAAGATCTGAGAGATTAAATAGGCAGAAACCAGATGTCAAGCATATGATCGACTATCAGACTCTTGTACGGGACCAGTGGTAAGGAAACTGAAAATAACAGCTTGCCTGGAGCATAAGATTAGGAAACAGGACATGATCAGCACATTTGATTGTGTTTCTCAAGGGCTCAGTAAGAACTGTGGTCTCAACATATGTTATGAAAGATTCCTTTGCACTTCGTGGAATGTCATGTGACAGTTTAAGAGACAACCACCTGGCAGATATCGTTTGATTTGTATTCCTGACTTGAGCAGGGGGGTTGGACTCGATGGCCTTAGAGGCCCCTTCGAACTTCATTATTTGATGATTCTATCAGAACGCCTGCTCCCAGCCAGATCTGTCCGTAATACCCATTCTTCACAGGCTAGACAGTTGAGGGCCTTGACCCCGAAGGAGGCCTGGAGGGAAAGAACAAGAAACCGGGCCTTCTCGGCGGTTGCCCCCCGCCTATGGAACAACCTGCCCATTGAGATCCGCCTGGCACCCACGCTGGATGCGTTCAAACGAGCATAGAAGACTTGGCTCTTCCGCCAGGCTTTCCTGGAGCATTAAGATCTTGGCCTCCCTTTTACCATCCTTTTGCCATCCTCTTCATCACCCTTCTTACCACCTTCATCACCATCTGTTTTAATTTACCCTATTTGGCTATGTCCCCTTCACGGATTGCTGCCTTGTCGTGGCGAAGGGGCTTGAGTAATTCAGAGAAGCTACGGGCTATGCCGTGCAGGGACACCCAAGACGGACAGGTCATAGTGGAGAGTTCTGACTCAACGCAATCCACCTGGAGCAGGAACTGGCAAGCCACTCCAGTATCTTTGCCAAGAAAACCCCATGAACAGAAACAAAAGGCTAAAAGATATGATGCCGGAAGATGAGCCCCTCAGGTCGGAAGGCGTCCAACATGCTACTGAGGAAGAGCGGAGGACAAGGACAAGTAGCTCCAGAGCTAATGAAGTGGTTGGGCCAAAGCCGAAAGGACGCTCAGCTGCGGACGCGCCTGGAAGTGAAAGGAAAGTCTGATGCTGCAAAGAAAAATACTGCATAGGAACCTGGAATGTAAGATCTATGAACCTTGGTAAGCTGGATGTGGTCAAACAGGAGATGGCAAGAATAAACATTGACATCCTGGGCGTCAGTGAACTAAAATGGACGGGAATGGGCGAATTCAATTCAGACGATTATCATATCTACTATTATGGGCAAGAATCCCGTAGAAGAAATGGACTCGCCCTCATAGTCAACAAAAGAGTGGGAAAAGCTGTATTGGGATACAATCTCAAAAATGATAGAATGATCTCAATACGAATCCAAGGCAGACCTTCCAACATCACAGTAATCCAAGTTTATGCACCAACCACCAATGCTGAAGAGGCTGAAATTGACCAATTCTATGAAGATTTACAACACCTTCTAGAACTGACACCAAAGAAAGATGTTCTTGTCATTATAGGGGACTGGAATCCTAACGTTGGAATCCTAACGTAGGGAGTCAAGAGATAAAAGGAACAACAGGTAAGTTTTGCCTTGGAGTTCAAAACGAAGCAGGGCAAAGGCTAATAGAGTTTTGTCAAGAGAACAAGCTGGTCATCACAAACACTCTTTTCCAACAACACAAGAGGCGACTCTACACGTGGACATCACCAGATGGGCAATACCGAAATCAGATTGATTATGTGCTCTGCAGCCAAAGATGGAGAAGCTTTATACAGTCAGCAAAAACAAGACCTGGAGCTGATTGTGGCTCTGATCATCAGCTTCTTATAGCAAAACTCAAGCTTAAACTGAAGAAAGTAGGAAAAACCACTGAGCTAGTCAGGTATAATCTAAACCAAATCCCTTATGAATACACAGTGGAAGTGAAGAACAGATTTAAGGAATTCGATTTGGTGGACAGAGTGCCTGAAGAACTATGGATGGAGGCTCGTAACACTGTACAGGAGGCAGCAACAAAAACCATCCCAAAGAAAAGGAAATGCAAGAAAGCAAAGTGGCTGTCCAACGAGGCCTTACAAATACTGTAGCAGAGAAGAGAAGGGAAACAAAAAGCAAGGGAGATAGGGAAAGTTACAGAAAATTGAATGCAGACTTCCAAAGAATAGCAAGGAGAGACAAGAGGGCCTTCTTAAATGAACAGTGCAAAGAAATAGAGGAAAATAATAGAAAGGGAAAAACCAGAGATCTGTTCAAGAAAATTGGAAATATTAAAGGAACATTTTGTGCAAAGATGGACATGATAAAGGACAAAAATGGTAGGGACCTCACAGAAGCAGAAGACATCAAGAAGAGGTGGCAAGAATACACAGAGGAATTATATTAGAAAGATTTGGATGTCCCGGACAACCCAGATAGTGTGGTTGCTGACCTTGAGACAGACATCCTGGAGAGTGAAGTCAAGTGGGCCTTAGAAAGCATGGCTGACAACAAGGCCAGTGGAGGTGATGGTATTCCAGTTGAACTAATTAAAATCTTAAAAGATGATGCTGTTAAGGTGCTACATTGGGAAACTCAGCAGTGGCCAGAGGATTGGAAAAGATCAGTCTACATCCCAATCCCAAAGAAGGGCAGTGCCAAAGAATGCTCCAACTACCGTACAATTGCACTCATTTCACACGCTAGCAAGGTTATGCTCAAAATCCTACAAGGTAGGCCTCAGCAGTATGTGGACCGAGAACTCCCAGAAGTACAAGCTGGATTTCAAAGGGGCAGAGGAACTGGAGACCAAATTGCTAACATGCGCTGGATTATGGAGAAAGCCAGAGAGATCCAGAAAAACATCTACTTCTGCTTCATTGACTGCGCAAAAGCCTTTGACTGTGTGGACTACAGCAAACTATGGCAAGTCCTTAAAGAAATGGGAGTGCCTGACCACCTGATCTATCTCCTGAGAAATCTATATGTGGGACAGGAAGCAACAGTTAGAACTGGATATGGAACAACTGATTGGTTCAAAATTGGGAAAGGAGTACGACAAGACTGTATATTGTCTCCCTGTTTATTTAACTTATATGCAGAATACATCATGTGAAAGGCAGGACTGGATGAATCCCAAGCCGGAATTAAGATTGCCTGAAGAAATATCAACAACCTCAGATATGCTACTATAAATCTCTCATTTTCCAAGTATTTGGGCTTTGCTCTCAGACTCTCTCCAGACGCTCCAAAGTAGGAACATGTGAAAGTTATAATGAAAATTGCTTCCAGTTTCAATCATACATTCACTACTATGTGGCACCAAATTTAGGAACTATCAATACAGTAATGAGGAAAGAACAGACACAACTGTGCTAGGCCAAATTCATGAGAAATGTTGTTTCCACTTAAAAAGAAATAGACCTGCCTTCCCAAACGTAGTGCTGGCTGGAGAAAAGGAGCATTATACTCCACAGAACATGTTAAGTGAGTGACAGACTGGGGAAACCTGACAAAGACTTACCTGCACCCAGGTAACTCAGCAAGCAAGCCACATACCAGACAGAGAGATGAAAACCAAACCGTTCGGCCAGATGCTCTGCCCTAAGAATGGAAGGGGTTCTTCAAACACTAGGATCAGGGTCAATTCACAGAACCCTTACTGTACAACCTTACAAAAGAGTGTGTACACATTCTCAGAGTTGTTGTTTTTTTACACCGGGGAGATCCCTGGTTCAAATCCACAGCAACCTGTCAAACTGACTGGTCTTAAGACTCATCTAACCTGCCAGATAGGCTGTTGGCAAAATGAGGGAGAGGAGAGAAGCTGAAGGCGGAAAAGAAAAATGGGACAAATAATGAAAACAACCCTTATCTTTTAACCCCTATCTTATCAATCACAATGAAGATTGTTTTCCTATGTAAACAAAGAAGCCACAGGAACCTGTTTGGACACCAGGGATAATGAATGTACAACAAACACCAGGGATAATGAACTGCACAACAATCCCAAACCATAAGGAGTAGCTCAGCTGGCTGGATAGTTCAGTGGCTTATACGTCTGGCTGTGGAGCCACTGGCTGTGGATTCAATTCACCAGCGGGCTTCTTTGACAGGGGCCGGGCCCAAGCAGGCAGGCAGAGAAGGCGATGGGAAGAAAGCCAGGAGAGGAAGCAGAGAAATTAAGGGAGGAAGGGAGAAGGTGACAGCAAAAAAAATGGAGTGCATCCTCTCTTACCTCTGCAGTGTGAACGCTTGGGTTGCCGCTGGAACTCTGCCTCTGTTTCTAGATGAAGATTCCCTCTGCTCACATCCTCATTTCCCTTTGCAATCTTCCGCAGTCACGAATCGGCAGAAGATAAATTGCAGCAGTAGTATTTTGATTATTGTTATTTTTGGCAGAAACACCGTCACCGCAAACTCACAGGACTTTCTCCACAGGATCTGTGCAAGGGATACAGCGCAAGATCAGTGTGTGAGACAAGGTACAGAACTCGTAAGTTTCCACAGAATTCATTTCCAAGTGGCCCAGCCAGCTCAGAAAGTGGGTGCCATTCGTTTCAGTGAAATGTAGTGCCAAGCCAACCATGCTTGGATTATAGGAGTTGAATTGCAACATTCCTCCCACGTTCGAAAAATTCCCTTGCCATGTGGGGACAAGTGGATAGTTCACAGCAGTATTGAATCCTCAGCAGCCTTAACTAGTATAACTTTCAGAACAGTGTCCCCCGGCCATTTCACTTGCTAAGAGTGTTTTTTATTTGGAAAGAGAGAGAAATGCAGAAGCCAAATGAGGCCAGAGCAAGTTTATCAAGTTTGCCTTATGCAGATCAATCTGCTCGCCACCTTGATTAAACAAAACAAATTGGTTAGGGAAACACCCGAATGTTAAACAGCTTACTGGCAGCTCTTACGTTTTAATTCGCAACAAGCATAAAAGAGAGACAGTCTATTCCTGTTTCTCGCACCTTTTAAAAACCCATATCCTTCTCGTTTGATAAATATAAGACTATAATAAATCCGTCTGATCTTCAACACTTAGTAATTATATTTGCAATTAGAAACATCACAACTAAAAATAATTCAAAGCATTTGTAAATTTCTGGGGTAAGGACTCAGTCTATGTCATGCTCAATGCACACACAGAACTATGCAAAAACCTGCATACCAGGAAGAAATCAATATAGTTGCTTTCCCCTCATTTCCCAAATTCAAAATTAGAATATAAACTGCTTAAATCCAAATCTAAACTACTGTACTAGACTACTCTAATTGTCCAAACTCGAGATGGGCATGAACCTTCCCTTTCCCCACCTCCAAACCGAGGTTCATACCCATCTCTGTTCCCAACTAGAGTAAACTCAAGTGTTGATTGTTAATATTTATTTTTTTATTTATTTGATTTAGATGTGCGTGTGTGTGTCCTGGGCTGTCAAGTCGGAACCTAGCAGGGTTTTCAAGGTAGATGAGATATTTAAGGAGTGGTTTTACCAGTTCTACTCCCCTAGTGAGTTTCCATGGCCAAGTGGGGATTTGAACCCTGTTCTCCCGAGTCCTCGTCTGTCACTACACCACACTAGATACTGCCCCATTAATGCAACCACTACTCTGGGTGTTTTACAGATTAAAACTAAAAAAACAAACAAACCCAAGACCTCATATAACAATATGCATAGAAACAATATGCTGATATATAACTATAAAGTCTAAAATTTGTACAAAAATAGAGAGAGCAAGATTACAGCGTCCTGGAGATTCAGTTGCTGAGGGCAGCTTTGAATAACTCAATTTTTACCAATTTCTAAAACATAAGGAAGGAAGGAGCCTCAGTTGGTAACTTCTTCCAAAGACTGGGGGCACCACTTATGTAAACCCCACTTATTCAATGAGTCTAACAGGTGGGATCAGGGTGACATATCTGTTCAAGTTACATATCTCCCTTAAAATCCAGATGTGCCCCTTTCCCTTATATGCGGTAGATTACAGATTTCTATGTTGAAATTATATCTGACCATTTGGTTCGCCCATTTAACCTTTAGGAGAGGTAAGGGATAAAGCCATCACTTAGTATTTTAACTCGGGTGCCACGGAATATATTCCTGCACTCATATTAAACCCAAACCTCTGGTTAGCCCATTTTTCACAGTAGATAAACATAAATGATTTTTTAAAATCAATTTGATTTAAATCATGATTTAATTCACAATTTATTTATTTTAAAAAAACAATCTTTTATTTAAATCATTTTTTTAAAATTCCATTTTTAAATTTAAATCGTGATTTAAAATGTTAGCCCATTTTTCACAGTAGATAAAAATAAATGGTTTTTTAAAATCAATGTGATTTAAATCATGATTCAATTCACAATTTAAATTTATTTAAATCATTTTAAAAAATTCAGTTTTTAAATTTAAATCGTGATTTAAAATGTGATTTAAATCAAATCCACCCTGCCACTTTTATTAGTAAAAAATATAACTAAAGGGTAGGGCAGGATTTTTAAAAAGCTAAAAAAAAAAATTCTTTTTTCCTTTTTTCATCTTGAATAATTTGTCTATTGATGTTTAAAATTTTTTGTTATATTTTATATGTTGTTATATATGTTGGAAGCCGCCTAGAGTGGTCGTTCGACTAGATAGGCGGGGTATAAATGCAATCAATCAATCAATCAATCAATCAATCAATCAGATATACATAAAATTTCTTATATTCTGAAAGTCAGGTCCTTTCGGGACAAACATAAAAAATGAAATGAAATAGCCTGTTGTGAAAGCCACGGATCAAGATCAGTTTAGATCATAATCATAATAATTTATTGTCATTGAACGTATATACACCGTATACACATACAACGAAAATCATTGGCAGGATGAGGTTAGTGGAATGACTCCATTATTAGTGGCAGCCGCTTACACTGGTAGGGGAAACAACATTGTCGTTAATAGACACAAATATCGGAGGGCAGGCATCGTCAACAAGAAGGAACACAAGCCACTCTATATCAGAATGTGCTGTTTTCGTTAACCATCTCTCATCAGCCTGGGATTACTGCCAGTGAAAGTAGAAAGAGAGCAAGATTCTCCTCTCCCATTTCTTCAATTCAAGTGTAATCCTTTTTTTTTTCCTGGCTGCGTGGGCAGGCGGGCAGGCACCTTTCTGTATGGCTTCTGCCCACATCCTCTTTGAAAGCAAGACGCAATCCTGAGCACATTCTTTATGACTGAATGGAATGCAACTTCCAAGTAATTATATGCCGGGCTGCACGGGAAAAGGTGGAGAAAAGAATTACGCCGAAGTTGCTGTTCAGGTTCCTACGTTTTCGAGCCTTTGCTGGGAGAAAGGCAGAGATGATTTTTTCGATTCCCTATGTTTCCTTTCTGTTTGAATTTTTTTGTTGCCAAGTTAAGTCCAAATGCAACAATCGGCCATACCCTTATAGACCACTAAAAAAAAAAAAAATCATCAGACAATAAACAAGCCTTCGTCTTGTCAAGTCTATCAGTGCAATAAATAAGCACACAAGTAAAGAAATGCAGATGCCTGTGTTAGGGTGGCTGCGTGTTCTCTTTTAGAGAGTACACTCCTCCCTTTAAAGGGCTTTTTAAAGGGACCGTCTGATGGTGCCCTCCTTTTAAATCACTGCCAACCCAAGTCTGATTCAAAGATAACGAACCACACAGAAGGAGATTGAGAGCCTTTTAAACGGGCAGGTAAGCAACACCTGGACCGGTGACTCAGCAGCCACACAGCTCACCATCTTCCCCACTTGGGTGAAATGCACAGCAATTCTGGTCTAGTTTATTTTAAAAAATGATCTCCAGTTTTGCATCTGCACATATAAAATGCCAGAGGCAATTTTTTGCTCTCCTTTCCGCAGAGGAATTTCCCCCTTTTTCTGGGGATGGGTAAGAGGGCACCTCAACACAAGCACACAACCATTCTTTAAAGCAACCTTCCAATTATTCAATACAGACTGATAACCTTTCTGATGGCCACGGATCTCAGACTTTGGGAGCGTTACCTTTTGAAACGTCAGCGTTAACTTTTGGAAACGTCAGGCTTTTGGGAGCGTTACTTGGTGAAACGTCAGACTTTGGGAGCGTTACTTTGGGGGGGGGAACTGCAGCTCAGAGCTTCAAACGTTACTTTCTGGGACTACGACCCTCAGAGGTGGGGAGGTCTGGGAACTAGAGTCCCAAAAAGTAACGTCTCCAAGCTCTGAGAGGTGCCTATGGCTTTACCCAACCCCTTCTCCCCCTCCATCCCATTCCCCCTCCCAGAAGGGGGTCCCAGCCGGGGCCCGACTCACCTCCCATCATCCTCAGGGGCTACAGGGCGTCCTTTCCGGCCCCCCAAACCTCCAGGAGCCGCTCGGCCGGGGGAGAAGGAAATTGCCTTCTCGGGGACCTTTATGCGCCCCCGTGCCGCTAAGCATCCTGGGAAAGGTAGTTCGGCTCCTGCGGCCGGCCGGTTAAAAAGCCGCGGCGTGACGCGCATGCTCTGCTCCCTTTGAGCGTTCCCCGCTGGCATGCTGGGTAATGTAGTTGGACTGCCTAGATGTTTGCCTCCGCCTCCTCACGGTGTGAGGGAAGCGGCTCAGCCTCACGGCCGGCGGAGAGGCGGTGGGGAACGCGCGTGCGTTATTTTAACGCCGTTACCCTTCAACGCGTTACTTTTTAAAAGGAACTCCGTGCATTACTGGTCCACAGCCACCTCCCATTTATGGATGTTGTGTGCTTGTATGGTCCACAGTCTTGGGTGGACTATGTGGAAAATCTAAGCATGGTTCTAAAAGAAGTGGGGGGGGGCGTCATATTAAATAATCCTGATGTGTCACCCACACTCTCAGACACTAAAGTACTGTTAAAAAAGAAGAACGAGAAAGAGGTCGGACAAGACCGTATTTTATCTCCCAATATATGGGAGCAGGTGCAGCTGGCGCACCAGCTTTAGGTGTGCAAATGCACTCCTGGCCACCGCCGAGACTTGGGCATCCAAGCTTAGGGATGAATCCAGGAGTACACCCAAGCTGCAGACCTGAGTTTTCAGGGGGAGTGTAACCCCATCCAGCACAGGTAGTATCCCTATTCCCTCATCTGCCTTCTGACTAACCAGGAGCACCTCTGTCTTGTCTGGATTAAGTTTCAGTTTGTTTGCCCTCCTCCAGCCCATTACTGAGGCCAAGCACTGGTTTAGAGTCAAGACAGCTTCCCTGGAATTCGGTGGAAAGGAGAGATAGAGTTGGGCATCATCCGCATACTGGTGACACTGAACCCCAAAACACTGGACAACCTCTCCCAGCGGTTTCATGTAGATGTTAAAAAGCATGGGTGACAAAGCAGAACCTTGAGGGACTCAACAGGCCAATGGCCAGGGCGTTGAGCACAAGTCACCCAGCACCACCTTCTGAGTTCTCCCCTCCAGGAAGGACTGGAGCCAGTGTAAAATAGAGCCTCCAAGTCCCATCCCAGAGAGAGACGGCCCAGAAGGATACCATGGTTGATAGTATCAAAAGCCGCTGAGAGGTCCAGCAGAACCAACAGGGACACACTCCCCCTGTCCAGTTCCCGGCGTAGGTCATCCACCAAGGCGACCAAAGCTGTCTCCGTCCCATAGCCAGGCCTGAAACCAGATTGAGTCGAGATAATCCACTTCCTCCAGGAATCTCTGGAGCTGAGAACCCACCACATGCTCCAGGACCTTGCCCAAGAATGCGATATTGTAGACTTTACTTGTCAATAGAGCTTAAGGATGTCACTTGTTTTGGATTCCAGTTCCCAGGCCTGAAACTACAGGTTCAGGAAGCTATCGTTTCAAAAAGGAAGGCCCCAAAAATCTGGTATTTCAAAAAGCAACATTCCCAGAGTCTGAGATCTATGGCCATAACCAAGATTACAGCCTGTGTTGAACAATTTTAAGGTTACAAGAGATAACCTTTGATTTCTATTCCTGCACTAAGCAGGGGGTTGGACTTGATGGCCTTATAAGGCCCCTTGCAATTCCATGATTCTAATGGTTGTGTGCTTGTGTTTAGGTGCCCACTTAGACGTCACCAAAGAAGGGCGATGTATCTCCTCGGAAAGGAGGGCAAAAGAGGACATTGATTAACATTAAATTGCCTATGCCACTTTATATGTGCAGATGCAGAACTGGAGATTATTTTTGTCATTTCACCCAAGTGGAGAAGAGGGTGAGCTATGTGGCTGCTGAGTCACCTGTCCAGGTGCTGTTCCCTCCGGGGTGGCAATGGAATGGGCTCCTTCCTGGTGATGAAGAGCTCATTGTTTCACAAAGCATCCAAGGACATCCTCTTTTAAGTATATTTCCATTTGTTTGTGGAGTCCACTATCATTTCGGATCTTATATGTCCATTGTATTTGTTCACTGCCGGAGCTGTTGGTTTGTTGAATGTTTGGGGTTATTGTTTAATTATTATGTTGTAAACCACTTTGAGTAGCGCATGGCACTAAGCCAGTGGTATATAAGTCCACTAAATAAATGAATAAAGAAATACGTATTTACAAGAAAGGTATCCTGCCTTTTCTGTAGGAAGCACTAGGTCAGAGATTGGGAGTTCGATCCCCCGCTGGGCCTCCTTGACAGGAGCTGGACTCAATGATCCATCGGGTCCCTTCCAGCTCTGCAGTTCTAAGGTGGTAGAGGGAAGAGAGAGGGGTGCTAGTTTCTACCAGTTAACCACTAGGGGTCAGTGTTGGGTACGTAGTGCCTTGGCTTTGAAAATCAGGCTCACTATCATTCTGCTTTTCCTGAAGAGGAACTGAGGCAGGAGGTGAGCTGTGTTTGGGAGGACATATTATTTGGTGAGGTATTTTCTTCTAGGCTGACCTTTGTTTTCCCTGACCGCATGGTCTGAGGGGGCGGGGTTTTGGCTTTAAATGTGGGCTGGCAGAATTCTCTGCTTCTATTTTTGACTCTAATCTGGTAAATAGGAAAGCCAAATAGCATTGCATACACCTGGGGGGCAGGAAAGTTTTAGGGGTCGGATCAGACTTCCTCCCTTTTTTAATTCACTGACCAAGCAGTCGAGATGGAGAGTGCAGGATCTGTTGCACTTGTAACACCTGTGGCATGTTTGTTTTCTTGCCAATGAGGTGCCTGGGTAGAAATGTTCTAAGTGTTAGTTGATGGTCCTCTTGGAAGACAAGGTCCGGCCGCTGGAGGCCTGTGTTCTAATCTCCGCACTCTTAGGGAGCAGGCCGGGTAGGTGGGACTCGTTAGCCTGGGAAGGCAGCCCATCTAGGAGAAGGAAAACTCCGATTTCAAACCTCCACTGCCTTGTGGCTATATCCACTGATGGAAAAGGCTTCAGGAGTTAACCTTGAGACAAAATCTGGAGCCCGAGTCCCGGAGGCAGTTCATGGCAACTCCTGCGACGTCGCTGGAACCAGTTGTATTGGTTCTTGCCTTTCCACTGGACTATTTCAGTGACGTGGAGGGGGGGATTTGCTGCTTGGGTAACAGCCTGTGTGTAGGCATCCTTCAGTCTCGAGAGACTATGGTAATGTGCTCTGTATGGAGGACTTGGAACAGCATCTAATGTGGCTGAGAAGGCCAATTCGAGAGTGACAATCCCTTCCACCCTGAAGACAAATACAATCTGTCCCCTGTCCAGCTCCTTGGTTTGGCTGGTTTCGGGACTGCCTCTTGGCCTCGGCCTGCTGGACAAGGGTCTCTTCAAACTGGGAGAGGCCATGCTGCACCGCCTGCCTCCAGGCTGAACGCTCAGATGTCAAGGTTTCCCATCGGTTAAGGTCCATTCCTAAGGCCTTCAGATCCCGCTTGCCGATATCCTTGTATCGCAGCTGTGGTCTCCCTCTGGGACGATTTCCCTGCACTAATTCTCCATACAGGAGATCTTTTGGAATCCGGCCATCAGCCATTCTCATGACATGCCCAAGCCAACGTAGACGTCGCTGTTTCAGTAATGTATACATGCTAAAAATTCCAGCTCGTTCTAGGACTACTCTACTGTATTTGGAACTTTGTCCTGCCAGATGATACCAAAAATGTGTCGGAGACAACGCATATGGAACATGTTCAGCTTCCTCTCCTGCCGTGCACAAAGGGTCCAGGACTCACTGCAGTACAGGAGTGTGCTCAGGACACAGGCTCTATAGACCTGGATCTTGGTATATGCCGTCAGCTTCTTGTTAAACCATACTCTCTTTGTGAGTCTAGGGAACATGGTAGCTGCTTTTACAATGCGTTTATCCAGCTCGACATCTAGAGAGAGAGTGTCAGAGATCGTTGAGCCAAGGTACCCAAAGTCATGAACAACCTCCAATTCTTGTGTGGAGAAGGTAATAGAGGGAGGTGAGTCCACGCCCTGGCCCATGACTTGTGTTTTCTTCACGCTGATTGTTAATCCAAAGTCTTGGCAGGCCTTGCTAAAACGATTCATGAGTTGTTGGAGGTCTTCAGCAGAATGGCCAACAACAGCTGCATCATCGGCGAAGAGGAAGTCCCGCATGCATTTCAGCTGGACTTTGGTCTTCGCTCTCAATCTAGGGAGATTAAAGAGCTTTCCATCTAATCTAGTCCGGAGATAGACACCTTCTGTTGCAGTTCCAAAAGCGTGCTTCAGCACAACAGCAAAAAAGATCCCAAACAGGGTCGGCGCTAGGACACAGCCCTGTTTCACTCCGCTTCGGATGTCAAAGGGATTTGATGTTGAGCCATCAAAAATGACAGTGCCTTTCATTTCCTCATGAAAGGACCTGATGATGTTAAGGAGTTGAGGTGGACATCTAATCTTGGGAAATATTTTAAAAAGGCCATCCCTGCTAACCAAATCAAAGGCCTTTGTGAGATCTATGAAGGCCACAAAGAGTGGCTGTTGTTTTTCCCTACATTTCTCTTGCAACTGTCTGAGGGAGAATACCATGTCTACGCCAATCGAGCAAAGACTTATAACCGGTAACTGCTACTTCCCGTGTTGTTTCGACGCTGTATGCGAAGCTGGAGTGTCCTCTCCAGAGCACGAAGCCTGGGTATAATAATATGAGGATAGGCTGTTACCTATGAAGTCTTTTGTCTTTGCTGGAGGGAAGGTGGAGTACCACAGGACATGAAGGATGCAAACATCGTCACATTGCATAAGAACAAAGGAGACAGGGGCGACTGCAATAACTACCGTGGCATCTCTCTTCTCAGCGTTGTAGGGAAGCTGCTTGCCCGTGTTGTGCTGAAGAGACTCCAGGTGCTTGCAGACAGAGTCTATCCAGAATCACGGTGTGGATTTCGAGCTAATAGATCCACCACTGACATGGTATTCTCCCTCAGACAGTTGCAGGAGAAATGTAGGGAACAACAACAGCCACTCTTTGTGGCCTTCATAGATCTCACAAAGGCCTTTGATTTGGTTAGCAGGGATGGCCTTTTTAAAATACTTCCCAAGATTGGATGTCCACCTCGACTCCTTAACATCATCAGGTCCTTTCATGAGGAAATGAAAGGCACTGTCATTTTTGATGGCTCAACATCAAATCCCTTTGACATCAGAAGCGGAGTGAAACAGGGCTGTGTCCTCGCACCGACCCTGTTTGGGATCTTTTTTGCTGTCATGCTGAAGCACGCTTTTGGAACTGCAACAGAAGGTGTCTATCTCCGGACTAGATCAGATGGAAAGCTCTTTAATCTCTCTAGATTGAGAGCGAAGACCAAAGTCCAGCTGAAATGCATGCGGGACTTCCTCTTCGCCGATGATGCAGCCATTGTTGCCCACTCTGCTGAAGACCTCCAACAACTCATGAATCGTTTTAGCAAGGCCTGCCAAGACTTTGGACTAACAATCAGCCTGAAGAAAACAGAAGTCATGGGCCAGGGCGTGGACTCACCTCCCTCTATTACCTTCTCCACACAAGAATTGGAGGTTGTTCATGACTTTGGGTACCTTGGCTCAACGATCTCTGACACTCTCTCTAGATGTCGAGCTGGAAAAAACGCATTGGCAAAGCAGCTACCATGTTCCCTAGACTCACAAAGAGAGTATGGTTTAACAAGAAGCTGACGGCATATACCAAGATCCAGGTCTATAGAGCCTGTGTCCTGAGCACACTCCTGTACTGCAGTGAGTCCTGGACCCTTTGTGCACGGCAGGAGAGGAAGCTGAACACGTTCCATATGCGTTCTCTCCGACGCATTTTTGGTATCACCTGGCAGGACAAAGTTCCAAATAGAGTAGTCCTAGAACGAGCTGGAATTTTTAGCATGTATACATTACTGAAACAGCGACGTCTACGTTGGCTTGGGCGTGTCGTGAGAATGGCTGACGGTCAGATTCCCAAAGATCTCCTGTATGGAGAATTAGTGCAGGGAAATCGTCCCAGAGGGAGACCACAGCTGCGATACAAGGATATCGGCAAGCGGGATCTGAAGGCCTTAGGAATGGACCTCAACCGATGGGAAACCTTGACCTCTGAGCGTTCAGCCTGGAGGCAGGCGGTGCAGCATGGCCTCTCCCATTTTGAAGAGACCCTTGTCCAGCAGGCCGAGGCCAAGAGGCAGTCCCGAAACCAGCCAAATCAGGGAGCTGGACAGGGGACAGATTGTATTTGTCTTCAGTGTGGAAGGGATGGTCACTCTCGAATTGGCCTTCTCAGCCACACTAGACGCTGTTCCAAGTCCTCCATACAGAGCACGTGACCCTAGTCTCTCGAGACTGAAGGATGCCTAATCTATCATTCTGCTTTATGCAGTAATGTAGGTATAAAAATCAGGTTATCTATTTTACTCTACAATTTACTTATTTATTCATCTCCTCAGTGTATTTGTATCCCACCTTTCCTGCACTGAACCCAAAGTGACGTACATGGCTCTCCTTGTAAGGCAGGTCAAGCTGTAAGACTGATTGCTCCAGTCATCTCGTGAATTTCATGGCTCAGTGTTCAACTACCATCAACGCTAGGTATAAGATAAACAGACCCCACTTCATAAAACGGACAGTCCCGATGCCATAAGAGTTGGTGAAGGATATTCACTTGTTTGGCTTTATGCAGCCTTCCCTCAACCTAGATCCCTCCCAACCGTGCTTTACAATTCCCATCAGCCTCAACTATTCATCACAGTGCCTGGGGATGATGGAAGAACTCTTAAACAGCATCTGCAGAGACCTAGATGCAGAAAGCGTTGTTCAAGGGATATTATGCAGTGTTATGGATGCTGCCACAGGAAGCTGCTTTACACCGACTAAGACCTTTAGGGTGTGTTTACACTAAACAGTTATATCAATTTGATGCCCCTCTTAACTGTCTTGGTGTCATCCTATGGAACTTGGGTGAGCTACTTAGGCTTAAGGGAAGGCATTACAGCACTTTAGCAGCCTTCTGAGCCCCTCACCAAAAGATAATCTCTGGAATTCTTCAGAATGGAGCCACAGCAATTAAAATGGTATTGAACTGATATAGTAATGGTGTACTACAGATGCACTCACTCTTCATTGTCAAAACATGTTTCAAGGAAATAGCTGTGTTAGTCTGTTGCAGCAAAAGCAGCAAAGCAAAAGCAAAGTGTGCTGCTTATATACCACCCCACAGTGCTTAAATCTCTCTCTGGGTGGTTTACAATTTAATTATGCATGCTACACATTGCCCCTCCCACCAGCGAGCTGGGTTCTCAATTTACCAGCCTTGGAAGGACGGAAAGTTGAGTCAACCTCGAGCCATCTACCGGAGACTGGGATCAAACTCGGGCCGTGAGCAGAGTCTTAATTGCAGTAACTGCAGTTTAACCACTGTGCCACCTGGCTCCTCCTATGGCACCCTTGAGATTCACACATTTTATTTGGCGTAAGCGTTTTGCAGGCTATGGACCACTTCTTCAAATGCAGCTCCGTGTTCTCTCTGCTGCTTGGCAAATGGTATTCAGAAGACCTTCCCACGCTACCTGGAAATGCAGAAGGGTGAACTTTGGACATCTCGCACGCAAAGCATATGTTCCACCATTTGAACTACAGCCCAGTTCCTAGCCCTGGATAAAAGCCAGGACTGATCAATGAGGAAGTTTTCAGATTCAGTGCAAGAATCGCCAGGAACGCTTTCTGCAGGAAAGCCCATTCTCCTTCTCTTCTGCTTGTAGGCTTCCCGTACAGGCATCTGGCTGGCCACTGAGAAAAACAGAACGCCAGAGGAGAAAGGCTTGTTTTGGTCTGATCTGGCAGGGAACAACATTCATAGGCCAAGGTCACTATATTTAGTGGCATGTGGCAAAATCGGGCCAGACTCAGACATTTAGCCAGGTGGCTGCATCAAGAGCCTCACAGCCATGTCTTTAATAATAATAATAATGTGTCATCAAGTCGATTCTGATGGCGACCCTTTTCAGGGGTTTCCAGGTAGAGAATGCACAGAAGTGGTTCATCATGCCCTTCTTTGGGGGGCACCCGGAGGCCACCTAAGACTGGCTCTTCTCTCTGGAGGCCCAGTGGGGATTTGAACTCCCAACCTCTGTCTCTGCAGCACAGAGACCTAAACCCACAGAGCGACCCAGCCAGCTCGTGGCTAGCCAAATAGTTTTGACTGTCCTGGAGGGGCGCACAAGAAGCAAGACCAAACTCTGGGACTTTATTTCTGTGATTCAGGGCCCCTTTCCAGCCTCCGGTTATTATGCTCCACCTTGAGGGTAGGCTGGTGTAATCTTGACAGGCGCGTGTGGCTCCTCTGTGGATAAAGAAGGAGCAGTAATACTGTGTACACTTCACTGGGCGTTGAACCCTTTCAAATTCGGCAGGCTTTTCTCTTGAGCAAACATGTATTGGGTTAGGCTGTACATAATGCGTGGTGGCGCTTACTCCAGTGGCTTAATTGTTCTATTCGCAGATAGCAGTCCTTCCTGTTTTGATAAGAGGCTAAAGTGCCCTCTTCTGATGCATATAAAGATGTCGTGTCTTTCCTAAAACCCTGCCTCCCCCAATAAATTTATTTGAAAATTGAAATTACTCCATTAAAAGCAAATCTCCTGCCCTGGCACTAAGATCATCAGGGGAGGCCTTTATCTTTGTCCCACTTATGCATCTGATGGGGACACAGGAGAGCGCCTTCTCTGTGGCTGCTCTCAGACTGTGGAACTCCCTCCCACTGGAGGCCAGGCTGGTCCCATCTTAGCTGTCCTTCCACAAACAGGCTAAAACCTTTCTCTTCAGGGCAGGCGTTCCCTCAGTGACTGGCTGCCTCAGAGGTGTTTTTAAAATTTGTTTGTTGTGCTCGTTGTTTCTTCAAGCAGGCCTTCCATCACTTAGTTTCTTGTGTTTTACCATCTTGACTTTGCTCATCTCTCTTTTTTGTTTTGATAGTGTTTGTTTTAATTCTTGGCTTTATATTGCTTGGACTGTAAGCCGCCCAGAGTAGATTCGTTTAGAATCTAGACGGGCGGGATAAAAGCAGAATAAATAAATAAATAATAAATGTGTTTTTGGCATCAATTTTATGGACTGTTTTTAATATAATACTTGCTTAATTATTTTAAAATATTTGTATCCTTAATGTTTTTAGCTTTTAAAGACTGTCGTTTTAAAGATGTAAGCTGCCTTGGGTGTGTTTAAGGAGAAAAGGTGGAATAAAAATATTTAAAATAAATAGTTTTTTTTAAAAAAAGGTCCAATTTTAAAAGAATAATTGGAGTCACTCAGAACCATTGTAATTTTGTCCATTATATGGATCCCCACCTGATAATCGGTCCATGTGCTCTTATGTCTGAGGAAGTGGCTTTGATCCACGAAAGCTCACATTATTAAAATATACAAGTACCAGTCTGTCTTTCAGATGCCACATTTTTTATCTTTTGTTTCTACTTCTTCTTCTTTTCTGATCACGCTTGCCCCAACCCACCTGGCTACTTTTTCCGCTCACCACCTTTTCCTCTTTTCAGTTCCGCCACCTTGCCTTTAAATTACCTTAATGATTTTTAGTTAATTGCACATTGCTTTGTTTATGGATCCTGGCGTTACTTTTGATTTTCTCGAGCTATTATATTTACTGTTGATGTTGAGCGTTTTTAACCTGCTCTCTTATGTTCCCGTGTCGTCATCCGCCCAGAGTGGCCTTGGCCGCCAGAGGGGTTGGTATCACAGTCGAATAAAGAAATCAATAGGGTCTCTCGTCGTACCGCTCCAACAGTTGAGAAGTTTTTTTTTCGCCCCCTACATTTAGCCGGAATCTGGCTGCCTGTTGTCGCCGCAGCCTCCTTGTTGGGAGGACGCCGCGTCCCACCGGCCGGGCGCCGGGCGAGCTTGGGAAGGGATCGGCCCCTGGCGAGAGACGGGGCGGCGGGGGGGGGGGGGACCCGTCGCCGAGGCGCTCGCCCACCGGGGCCCTGCCTTGCGGGCGGGCTACGGGCGGGCCGGGCCGGGCAATGAGGCGGCTGACCATTAGGCGGCGGCCGGGCGCCGTGGAAAGGCAGCCGCGCCGCCCGAAGCCCAGCCCAGCCCAGCCCAGGCGAGGGAGCGCAAGGCGCGACGACGGGGCGGCCAGGCGACGGAAGGGGGCATTCGGCGCCCGAGCGCACGGGTCGCCGGCGGCTGGAGGGAGGCCGGAGCCTCGGACAAAGGCGGCGGCGAGGGCGGCGGCTCCTCCTCCTCCTCCCGGGAAGCCCATGGCTGGAGCCCGGCGGCCGGAGTAGCCGCGGCGAGGGCCCGGAGGGCGAGCGGCGGAGCCAGCATGGGAGGCGGCGGCGGCGGCGGCGGTGGCGGGCGGCGGCTGCCCTCCTCCTGGCTCCTGGCGCTGCTGGTGCTGCTGGAGGCCTGGCAGGGGCGAGTCGCCGGCGAAGGGGACGCCGAGGTAGGGCCTGGAAGGGGGGGGGGGAAGACCCTCGGCTCCCTCGCCAACACCCACCCACCCACACGCACGGGTGCGCGGGCGCTCGGACAAAAGCGCGCCGGGGCAGGGCTCGGCCTGGGGCCCCGGGAAGGGCGCCCGGGAGGCGGCGGAGGCGGCCCCGCGGAAGGCGCCCGGCCCCGGTCGCCACCTGCGCCGCCTGGGCACGGCCGTGCGTCGCGCGGAACCGGCCCGGAGCCGGCCCCGGAGGACGAGCGCGCAGCTCGGCGCGCGCCTTTGGAAACCCCGGGACTGGCCAGGGAAAGAAGGAAGGCGCGCGTCTTTGTGTTCTCACGTGCGGCGGGAGGGGGTGGGCGCGCGCGCGGCCGGACACGCTTTGGGCTTCCCCGCGACGTGGGCTGGCGAGAGCAAAACGCACCCGCGTCTTGTTAGAGCCACGTGGGAACCCGGTCGCTGGCGAGTTTGCAGGGAACGCGTTCGCCTGCCTTAGGAAAAAACAGGAGGAAAAAGTTGAGGGACGCCTTAAAAGGACGAACAGGTTTGATGGGGCATCAGTTTCCCTGGATGCTCTTTCAGATGCAAACTATATATTGGGCAGAAAAAAAAGCCTTTTTTGATGGAGAGAATCAGGTGGAAGAGTGCAAAGTTTTGGCTACTCCTCTTATTTGATTTACGGTTATTTCCGTTTGGTTCGTTTTTATTTGATGTGTGAACCAGGCAGAATATTGCCTCAAGCTGATGGGGCAGTATAGAAATTTATTACATAAATAAATAAATTCACTTCCAGGTGTTTATATTGGAGAGGGTATGTATGTCAATAGTCTGTAATATCAATACCAAAACTCTTTTGCCACCTACAAGACGAAAACGTTTTCCTAACCATTGGTGGATGCTGCTGACGTTTTCATATACATGCCAGATGGAGCAGCCTGCAGTCTGGACAAAGCTAATATTGAATAAAACCTTTTACTCTTTCAGCTGGTGCAAGACTCTCTTGTTAGTTTTGCCATATATACAGACATATATATCTTTCAATAATGCACAATCAAAATCCAAAAAAGTTGTTTTTCTGATTCGGTTTGCTTCTGCACATGGTTGTATGCAGGTACAGTATCTCTTTGCAAACATCTTCATATCAAAGTCTTTTGAACTTTTTTTCTGAACCTGCTTTGTTCTGAAAATGCTCACGAGTACAGATTTCTAATTCAATATATTTTTGGACGACGGATGGCTTTATTATGAGTTTGTCCCAAGTTGTGCAAGTAATGTATGTACTTTGAATAACTCGGGAGCATTTGTTCTTTACCTGGATGGCTATTGGCGGTCTTTTTTTGATTTGATTATGCACAAGATTTTCCAGTATGACCCGTACAGAGTTTTTCCTGATTCACATCTAAATGATTAGAGATAAAGTTCAGCAATTATTCCAGATTTCTTTTTTCGAACTGCCAGGACTCTTTGGCTTGAGCTCGGTGGGTTACTTGGGCAGCATTCTGTTCCGTGTTTGTACCTGATGTTTAAATGTACATCACAAGTGATACTGGTTTTCTTGATTCTGAGGGTCCTCTTTTGTTTCTGGCTCCTTTTCTGGATCTTAGGCTTGCTTCTGGAATCTTTGTAGCTTCCAGAAAGACCTAGACACTCTTTGCCTGCAGTCCCCTTTCCCTTTAATTCTTACACTTCCACATGCGTCTTGAAGGGCAAGAAGGTGCGAGGGAGGACGTTTTAAAATAAATTCAGGCCCAATTGGTCAGGCTCCCTTCCAGCAGTCAGAGCCATCCCCTGACCTCAAAACAGAGGTGGGTTTTGTCTCTCTTGTTCAGCTCCATACTGCAGCATTTTACAAAACAGGAGGAAATGCGATCTGTGCAAAACTTTAAAGTTTCCCCACACACACACACACTCACTACAGATGCTTACTCCTGGCTCGTTTTGCTCTTCATGGTCATGGCACAGGTTGCAGATGCTTGCAGTCTTATTCCTTGAGCCAGTTTTGGAGTGACAGGGATGCTGCAGATGGCCGGAACCTTTCGGAATCACTTTCAGGTGGAAGGGGGGGGGGGAAATAAATAAAAACAGTGACAGCAGTTTGGGACACTAACCTCAGACTAGCTGACCACCGATGGCTCTGAAAGACTGAAGCCACCACGTGCCTCCCTCTTCTTTGATATGTGACAAAGCTGCTTTGGTCTGTGTGCTCGAGCTTATGCTGCAAAAATGCATTGTAGACTAGCAAAGCATTTTCAGCTGAGTCATTACCTTATTAAGTTTCGAAGATCAGTGCCAGAAAAGATATGATTTCTCTGGACTCCCAATCCACACACACACACACACACAGAGTTTGCAAATGGGATTTTCATGTATTTAAATTCCCTGTTCACAGGTTTTTGTAGTGCATCAAAAACCTGTGGGACCACAGATGGGTCATTAATTATACTCCATGTGAAAGGACACTTTCTCCTGTTTTGTGACTGTCAGTTCATTGAAAAATACTCTCTGGCTTCAGATTCTGCTCCCTCGGTGGAGGAAGCCCCCTGCAAGTTGTTATGTATTTGGCAGGCAGTTAATCCCTTTCAAGTTTGCTTTGAAAGACGCACTTACTTGCATTTTATTTTTATTATTTTGCTGGGTGTTTTACATAGATGGCTGTGTTCCCTGAGAGTGCCTCAGTTTGAACAGATGTGTTGCGGGGTATAGAGATCCCTTGTGGCTAAATTGACTAAAGGGCTGGAGTGGGAAACAGATGTGGTGGGTGGCCAGATTTTTCAAAATTTAGAGATAACTTACGATCTGAAAGTTTCCAGAATCTTCTTTGCAGCTTACGTTGGTGAAATGTCATTGTGACAGTTGTGGCAGTAAATTGTTGCTCATTAATGAGTTTCTGCTTGCATTTCTGGCCGCAAGTGAGTCACACAACCAAGAATCTGAGTGGGAACTCATTCATTAGTGGTCATTAGCTTCCATGATTTATGGAATTACATTTATGCCAGCATGAATCCCCAATAAGATTCTAGCCAAGAGCACATATTAGCCATATTAGGAATCAAGAGCTCATGTCCTTACAGCAAACAACAATAAAAATCAATCCTGCTAAAATATAACAAATTATAGCATTTACCCCCACAAATTACACTAAAGTATTCTGCTGGACTAGAATTTGGGATGTTCATTTTCTAGTCTACGCGGGGTATTGAAATTCACAAGGCTGACCTTGGGAAGGCACTTATATCTCAGTTATGACCTTCCTTCAGTATTATTTGAGGACAAAGCAGGGAGGAGGAGGAGGAGATCCATGCAGGACACCTTGAACTCCTAAGGCAGGATATTAGCATTACTTAAAAAAAACTTGAGAGCAAATAGAGAAATCTGTGCGTAGTATAGTGGATAAAGTGTCAGAGGCAAAGCAATTAAAATTCCCACTCAGGCATGGAAACTCATGGGGAGTGGAATAGTAAACCACTCCTTGAACATCTCACATGCCTATAAAACACTGCAGAGTCACAGTAATTAATTTTTTTTACAGCCCATACCAATAACATTTATTGAGTTTTTTTAAAGTAATGCTAACTGAAGCTGGCTGGATAGCTCCATGGTTTAGATAGAGGTTGGGAGTTCAATTTCCCCCAGTGAGTAGAGCCAGCCTGGGTGGCCTTGGGCAAGCTGCAGAGCCCCAGGGCACCCCTAGAGGAAGAGAAGGGTAATGCACTTCTGAGTACTCTCTACCCAGAAAACCCTGGGAAGGGTCACCATAACTTAATTGACTTGATGGCACATGATGACGATGATTAACGTAAACAAAACTCCTTCAATTTGTAGTTTTAAAACTGGGGCTATCACTTAACATGGTTGCACCTTATATGAGAGTTTAGCAGAATACAGCATTTCAGAATCTGGAACCAGGATGACCCTGCTGAGGGAGACCGTTCACTGAATTATGGCTTTCACCCTAGCATCATCTTTTTGGCCACGGGGTCACTAGGAGGTAGAAACAACGGGTGGGGGGGATGCATGTAGTCTAAGGTTTTGGAGGGACAATGGGATAAAAAGTATTTAGGATTTGTGATACTTTGAAGAGGGGATTGTTCAACCCAAAACATGTTCGTGGGGCAACATTTTCAACGGAACGTTTGACATGATTCCACCTGAAATAAAGGTTTGCGATTAAGAGGAGACATGCTAAAGAGGTATAAAATAATACATGATGTAGAGACAGTAGATGGGGGAAGATATTTGCCCCTTGTTATAATACTAAAAGCGGTGGTTTATCCACTGAAGTGGAATGATGGAAAGTTCGGACAATTAACAGGAAGGTTTTTTTCATACTACCCAGAATTAAATGGTGGGATTAACTACCACGGGAGGTAGCAATGTCTGCCAGCTTGAACAGCTTTGAAGGAGGTTTAGATGAATGTCCAGAGGGTAGGGTTACTATTCTTATGTTCTTACAGACTTTAAAACGAACAAACAAGCAGAATGCAGCTGTATTCTCGAAGGCTTTCATGGCCAGGATCCGATGGTTGTTGTAGGTTTTTCAGGCTGTTTGGCCGTGTTCTGGAGGTTTTTCTTCCCAACGTTTCGCCAGTCTCTGTGGCCGGCATCTTCAGAGGACAGGCGTTAGAACTCTGTCTGTGTTCTGGTGTACTGTGTGGGATAGTTGAGGATTTGTAGCTGTGGGATCAGCTTTTTGTCCTTTTCAGGAGATTGGGTGATTATGGTGATCAGGGTGTTTTTTTGTTATGAGTGTATTGTTGTGATAAGGGGGGTAGATGATCTGTCACTGTGATTGAAGGGTGTCGTTAGCTAGTCTTTTGTGTGCAGTGATCACCGGTTCTTGTGGCTGGGTAGAGTTCGTTGTCCTTTTGCAGGCTGTAAATCTGAAAAGGACAAAAAGCTGATCCCACAGCTACAGATACTCAACTGTCCCACACACTACACCAGAACACAGACAGAGTTCTAACTCCTGTCCTCTGAAGATGCCGGCCACAGAGACTGGTGAAACGTTAGGAAGAAAAACCTTCAGAACACGTCAAAACAGAATGCAACTGTTTTCCTTGATGATGTTGCTTGTGATTCAGTTTTGCTTCGGATTATGACTTGAACGCTTCTTTTGCAGGCATGGCTGCAGTTGTATGGCTACCTCCCAAAGTCCAGCCGCCAGATGTCCACGCTGCGCTCGGCTCAGATCCTTTCCTCCGCCGTTTCTGAGATGCAGAGTTTTTATGGCATCCCTGTGACAGGGATTTTGGATGAGGAGACGAGAGCGTAAGTTCTTCTCGGTGCAAAAGGCATAGCCCTGCTCTGGGCTGCATCCCCAGTGGGCTCAGAGGAGCAATGACAGAATTTGTCATTGCATATGGAGGCATTCAAGAGCAAACTGAACACCTGCCTGCCAGATCTGCTTTGATTTGGATTCCTGCCTTGAACAGGGGGTTGGACTTGATGACCTTAGAGGCCCCTTCCAACTCTTCAATTATTCTATGATTCTACATCTGATGGGAGACATCCCAGAGGATACGGCAGAAATTGCAAAGTGACATCTTTCTTTATAAGGCACTAATTTTCCATTTTCTCTCCCTGCTGATCCCCAGTGCATTGGAGTAATTTATGGCCCACATAAAACCCCTTGGCTTTGCTAGAAAATGTGTCATCGAATCGAATCGTAAAATAATGGAGTTGGAAGGGGCTTCTAAGGCCATCAAGTCCAACTCCTTGCTCAGTGCAGGAATCCAAATCAAAGCAAATCTGACAGAGGGTTGGCCAGTTTTCTCTTGAATGCCTCCAGTCTTGGAGTGCTCACCACCCGGCTTCCATTGTCGTACTGCTCTAACAGTTAAGAGTTTTTTCCTGATCTTCAGCCAAAATCTGGCTTCGTGTAACTTGAGTCCATTATTACATGTGCTGTACTCTGGGATGATTGAGAACAGATCCTGCCCTTCTTCTGTATGTCCATCTTTCAAGTATTTGAAAAGTGTTCTCATATCACCCCTCAGTCTTCTTTTCTCAAAGCTAAACAGGCCCAGTTCTTTCAGTCTTTCCTCCTAGGCTTCGTTTCCAGTCCCCTGATCATCCTTGTTGCCCTCCTCTGAACTTGCTCTGGTTTGTTGGCACCCTTCTTAAAGTTGTTCCAGCCCCAAGGTATTACAGGGTATAAAAATGCTTCGTATCCAAATTTGCCCAACCTGTTTTAATACTGACCTTTGGCGGCTGCTGGTGAAACCCATGGACATGTATTGTCTCAAGTTGTAAAGAGTCATCTAGGAAGATGGCAAGATCCAGACAACGGGACCCTTGGTGTATCTAACCCAGTCTTGTTGACAGTGTCAACTTGACACTGATTGGCAGGAGTTCTCAAGAGTTCTGAGAGAGGAGATTTTCCACCCCAGTGGTCGAACTGAGCGTGTTCTTGGACACACAAAGTCATTCCAGCCCCACAGTCGTTCCGTTGTGTATAGGGCATACACAAAGTGTATGCCCTATACTGACGCACAGTCCCTTCACTAGGGTGGGAAACTCTAAAGAGATGAGAAGATGCTCCCACAGGTGATAAGCACCCACTAATTCTAGGGTTTGGTCCTGGCTAAATTGAGGGAAATGTTGAAAGTAAAAGCAAAGCGTGCTGCTTATATACCGCCCCATAGTGCTTCAAGCACTCTCTGGGTGGTTTACAAGTTAATTATGCAGGTTGCACATTGCCCCCCAGCGAGCTGGGTACTCATTTTACCGACCTTGGAAGGATAGAAGGCTGAGTCAACCTTGAGCCAGCTACCTGGGATTGAACCCTGGGTCATGAGCAGAGTTTTGGCTGCAGTACTGCAGTTTAACCACTGCGCCACGAGTCTCCTGTTGAGGGGCATCATTAACAATGATTCCAGAGCTTGCCAGCAAAACTCCGCATGTGGTTTCGTTTTTACTTAAAAATCAGGTTTTAAAAAAAGCTATATTCATGTATCTGAATCTTGTGCAAAATTACTAAAAGCTGGGGCTGCGAGGGAGCAGTGCCACCATCTTCCCTTCCAAATGAAGTCTGCAGTACAGTCCGCTCACAGGAAAGAGACATTTCTGTGCCTTACTGCTACTACGGCCTGCAGGAGTGGTGAGCTTTGGGTGCATGGGACACCCCAGGGCCGGTACTGAGTTTCTGATTTGGGGGTGGCTGGGGGAAGCCAATTAGGAAAAATCAGCAGTGTATAGAAATCCACGTCAGGTTTTGAAAAAAATGGTTTTTACAGCATTAAAAAAGTATTGTGTTTATGTCTGTGGCTGCAGCTTGTTTACAAGATGAATGGCCTGTTGTTCAAGAAGCTTAAGGTTCACCTTTACAGTTAAGACAGCTCTTCACACGAGTAGTAGATTTAAAACGATGTTTGAAGGCAGCCTCCTTTGAATCGTTTGTGCGTGTGAAAATTCTTACTCATTTTCTTGAGTTATTACATATCTGCCCATTCTTTTCCCCTTTGTTTGAATACTCATGTGTTCCTCAAAAGTAGAATTGGATCATGTTCAGAGACTTCGTTAATGCAGGGGGAAAAGAGGCCAGTGAAATATGTATATGCATCTGTGCTAGGTTAAACGCGTTACATGAACTGCGTTAAACTGCAGTCATTTTTAAACTGAGTAAACAAACAAACAAACAATAAGAACATTTTAAATTTGGCAAATATAGCGAGTACTTGTGATGTGTGCTCTCAGGACTGGCTCTCTCCTTAGACGGAGCATGACAGTCAGCCAGTTCCAGGAGCTGTGGAAGGTCAAGAGATCATTAGTTATTTACTTTTGAATATTTTTTTCCCTGCCTTGAATGGAGATGTCCTTTTGGATAAATCTGTTTGAAAAATACTGTGGCTAACTTGGAGTCCTGTGGACCTTGACTTGGCTCAAGGCATTGATGGCAGTTCTGCCTCAGGCAGCCGAATACCTTGGGCCACCCACCTCGTGTGCTGCGAATCGAAAGACTGTGAGTTTCTTGCCAGCTCATGACAAGAAGTTCTCGTGACAAGTGGCTTTCTCTTCTTGTTCCGTTCACCTTCTGCTTTCTGCTGGTTCACTCTTGTAACTTTTAGATGGATGAAACGGCCTCGGTGTGGAGTCCCTGATAAGATTGGTGCTCAGGTCAAGGCGAACATGCGGCGAAAGCGGTATGCGCTGACGGGGCGCAAGTGGAATGAGACTCACCTGACCTTTAGGTATGTACTGTGGCTGTTCAGGTTTGCAGTGGGTTGATCTGGTTAGGGAGCTGGCAGGATTTTGAGGTGTAGTGGTTAACTGGTAGTATTACAGTCAGAACTCAGCTCACAGCCAGCATTCAATCCCAGTGGATTCTGGCAGCCAGCTTGAGGTTCACTCAGCCTTCCATCCTTCTGAGGTCGCTGAGTGGCTCACAGGAGGGAAGGCAATATGTAGCCTGTATAACTGAAAATTGTAAACTGCCCAGAAAATGCTTTAAAGGAGTACGGGATGATAAATAATCAGCACATTTTCTTCCTTTTTTTTTTTTTTTTGCTTTGACTGTTTAATTTAGTTTAGTTTATTGTTATGGTCCATGACCAGAAAAAGACATTCAACATAATACAGGTTAAATTTATAAGACAATCACAATGCTAATACAGAGGGGGAAAGAGATAAAGGAAAATGATAGCTTTGAATCATTGCCCGTTAAAATCTTCATGTATCTTACACACAAGGGCGAGACATTTTGTGCAAGTAAGTGTAATCTGAGGGGATCTTGACTGTGCCACTGGGAGCAACGATTCTCGAACAAAAAAAAAAAGCTTTAAGGGTTTTACAGTGTTGTGCTTTAAAAGGAGCTTGATGCCAATTGTATAACTATGTTTGAATAATGGAATTTTATTTGCAGTATCTGATGTTTGCAGAATTTAAAATGCTTTGGTAGCGTATGGGTGAAGAAGGGCGGCATTCATATTGAAAAATGAAAGGGGTGGAGGCCAAGATGGGGAGGGGGCGTAGAGAGGTGTATGATGTTGCATGCAGTGATGTCCTGCTCCTATTCTGTCACAACATTTCCAGGACATCAACAGATAGCCCCCCCCCCCCCTGTGCTTTCAGACATAATTTGCAGCCACGAAGGGTAACAGCTAATTTCTGGTTCAGGGTGATCCACCTCCGTGGGTGAGGTGTGGGGTGTCCCCATTTCTGCCCCCTGCAGGTTCTTCTGGGGACGGCTCTGCCCTCATCCCAAAACGATTTTAAAGTTAAAAAGGAAGCAAAGGCAGAAATGGCTGGAAGTCATTTCCTGGTTTTGGAAAAGGGGCAGGTGACCTTAAAAAAGTACGAGGAGCTGGCCAGCCCTGTAGAAAGGCAGAAGCCCCAGTCCAAGTCATTTCCCTCTGGTCACTTTTTTCTTGCTGAAGGGGTCCAGGAGCCCAAAGAAATAGTCCACAGGCTGCAGGATTTCCACTTCTTTTTTCAGTTGACCTATCTACTTGTCCGTCCGTCTGTCTATCTATCTATCTACCCTGTTTCCCCGAAAATAAGACCTGAAAATGAGCCCTAGTATGATTTTTCAGGATGCTCCTAATATAAGCCCTACCCCAAAAATAAGCCCCAGTTAAGTGAAACCCCCCCTCCACCCTTGTGCAGCAACCAGAAGATAACATGACTGTAAAATAAAACATCCCCCGAAAATAAGCCCTAATGCATTTTTTGGAGCAAAAATTAATATAAGACCCTGTCTTATTTTTGGGGAAACACGGTATCTATCTATCTATCTATCTATCTATCTATCTATCTATCTATCTATCTATCTATCTATCTATCTATCTATCTATCTATCTATCTATCTATCTATCTATCTATCTATCTATCTATCTATCTATCTATCTATCTGTCTGTCTATCTATCTGTCTATCTAATCCATGTTCTTCTCTATCTATCTATCTATCTATCTATCTATCTATCTATCTATCTATCTATCTATCTATCTATCTATCTATCTATCTATCTATCTATCTATCTATCTATCTAATCCATGTTCTTCTCTATCTATCTATCTATCTATCTATCTATCTATCTATCTATCTATCTATCTATCTATCTACCTATCTACCTATCTATCTATCTATCTATCTATCTATCTATCTATCTATCTATCTATCTATCTATCTATCTATCTATCTCAAACAGCCAGGTTATCATATTACAAACAACAACAACAACATAATCAGCAATTTATATACCCCAAACTAACCTCCTAACTCTAGAGTAGTGTGATGAATGCTATGAGAGGTGCTCACAGGTACATACGACCATTAAAAGTTGTCCTGAAGAGTTCCATTCTCAGCATGTTTTGAAGGTCAGAACCGGAGATGGGCAGGAACCGCCGGTTCGACTGTTCTGCAGTTCCGAGCCCCGCCTCCTCCGGGGCACTGCCTCCAAGTGGGTGCCTGCTGGAGGAGGCAGAGCTTAGAACTGTGTTGCAAGTGCGGAACACCTGTTGGGGTGCCAGACGAACCAGCACGAACCGCCGAACCCATCTCTAGTCCGAAGGGATGGTGCTTGATGAACTGCCAGTGGTAGCTGTGTATTGTAGAAGGTTGATGTGGATTTTGCTGTGCAGCAGAGGGAGTGACGCTTTGGCTGAATAGTCCAACAAGTTCGGTCCCTGCTGGTTTTCCGGATGTCTGGAATAGCAGCGGTGTCTGGATACCCTGGAAGAAAAATTTCTTCCCGTAGCTTTTCTAGGTCTTAAAGCCTGACCCGTTTTCTGTGGCATGAGCCTCCGTAGGAAAACAGCCTGCTTCATCCGATGGTGTGCCACATGCCCTGGGCAGGAAGGTGGTGGTGGTGGTGGCGGCGACGTATAAACCCACACATGGGTTGAGGTACAGTGGAGGAAAAACCGAAATGATGAACCAGGTGAGGCCTGAGGAGAAAATGTAAAAGGTGTGTCTCTTTTGCATTTTTCTCAAACGTCAAAGCCTGAATGCCAAGTGATTGTTGTCATGCCTTACAAGGGCCTGTTCCTTCTGTGATGGAGGAATACCAAGAGTCCGGAAAAGTAATGTCTTTGGACTGCTAGTCTCGCAATGTATCAGCCAACAGGGCCACACGGACATTATAGTCCAAAACAGTAACTTCTCCAAGCTCTGGATTTCCCCTTCATTCTTCTTGTAAAACTCTGTTGAATTCAACCGTCAATCCTAGCTTCTCCGCTTTTTTGCTTTATCTGCTTTCAGAAATCTTTGGAGCTTTGCGTTAGGGATTATTGTTTGGATTTTTTGGACTCTGGTTCCTAAAATTTCTCCATTTCGGAAGTTCCACCTGATAGACCTATACCTACAGACATCTAAATTCCGCTCCCTTGGAGAAAATCCTGGCTTATCTTCACCCTCGGTTCCTGTTTAAAAATGGAAGCTGCCTTAGGAGTCTAAGGGAGCAAAATTTAAGTGACTCTAGGTTTGGATCTTCCGGGTAAAACTCCTACAGTGGAGAATTCTGGGCTCCAGAATGTCCGAATGGCATATCCCGTGTTTGCATCCTGGTCGGTAGATCGGAAAGACACATGTGCCCTTGAGATGGGGGGGATTCCCGGATCATGCACACCTGCATGACCATGTTTCCCCGTCCACTGGCAGTAACCCCTTCCTTTGTTTCGTGTCTTTAGCATCCAGAACTACACAGAGAAACTGGGACCCTTCCACTCTTACGACGCCCTCCGGAAGGCTTTCCGCGTGTGGGAGAAGGTGACCCCACTAGTCTTTCATGAGATCCCGTATGATGAAATCCGGCAAAAGAGAAAGAGGGAGGCGGACATCATGGTGCTCTTTGCCTCTGGGTTCCACAGGGACAGCTCTCCGTTCGATGGGGCTGGGGGCTTCCTGGCCCACGCCTACTTCCCAGGACCTGGATTGGGAGGGGATGCCCACTTTGATTTGGATGAACCCTGGACGCTGGAAAATGCCGACGTCGCTGGTGAGATGGGGGGTCTTCGGGCAGAGAAAGGCCTTTTTGAAATAAATCCACCTCGCTGTGTTCAAAAGCAGTTTGTGTTGACATAAATCTGGAAAGCTTGGATGGCGGAGCTGGGCCACTTTTAATAGGTCATCTTTTCTAGGTGTGGCAAAAACGGTCTTCCAGGCTAGAGGATAAGAACTCTCTCTTTTGTTTGTGGTCTGCGTTGTGGCAGTCCATGTAACACAGAGATTCTTACCCTTAGGGTGGGCCCTCGGGGGTAGGACGTTGTGTCAGGGTATTAAGAGAGGCAGGTGTCACTTACAAAGATATATTGGCCAGAATCCTGTTCTTAGCTTGTACTTGAGTAAGGGAAAATCCTGTTAGTCTTGGTGGTAAATAGCCGCTCCTATAGAGTGCTGGTTGCGTTCCCGGCCATGCATCCAGGAGTATAACCTGCGCCTTTGAAATGAGTGACAGACTTAACACAATTTCCATTACACAGGCATATATCAGGTAGAGGAGTCTGGCCAAATTGAGTGAGTGAGTGAGAGAGAGAGAGAGAGAGAGAGGTGTGTGTAATTTCAGAACCAAACCAAACCTACTATACACATTGCTTTCTTATTGCACAGTTTATTGCCTTGTGCTGTGACATGCGCTACTGCACCTGTTATCCATCCTTACCTGTGACCTTTGAAGTAGCCCTAAGGGTACCTTGTGGGCAGATGGGGTGCCACTGGAAACCATTGACGCAAATCTTTTAAATCCACATTTTCTAAAGGGGAGACCGAGACAAACATTTTATTTCTAAATTTATCCATGCCTTTACAGTATTTATTTTGAGTTGCTATTTTCCAAATAAAAGAGAGGTGCGGGGAGGCAGATTTGAAGGGAGGTGTGAGAGCTTTTTGTTTATTACCTAGCCTATCTCCCCTTTTCTTTTTTCTCTCTCTCTCTTTCTTCTTTTTCTTCTTTTCTTCCTTTCCCATCTTGGACTCTGTGATCAATCTGGATTTTATTTTTATGTTCTAGGGAAACCACCCAGAGTAGACACGTTCTAGATGGGCGGTATATAAATCTAATAAATAAATAAATATTACAACCAGTAGACAGAGAAATAAAGAGGTGACATCTTGGCTAAGTTACTTTTTTGAACGAGCAAGCTCACTTCTGTATGAATTTGACAGGCTTCTTCTATGCCTGTATTAGACAGACGGAGTGAGTTCATCTGTAGAGAAGGTTAGCGTATGGATGTTTGTGGTTCAGACAAGCTGTCCTCCCACCCTGTGATTCTAGAGATGTGGAGAAGTGGGGTTCCAGACAGACGTCTGCGGTTCCATTTCCAGAGACCATTCAAAAGCCTCCAACACCCTTGTCTGTTACCAACAGGGAACAACCTCTTCCTGGTGGCTGTCCATGAACTGGGCCATTCGCTAGGCCTGGAGCATTCCAGCAATCCCAGTGCTATTATGGCTCCTTTCTACCAATGGATGGACACAGAGAACTTCCAACTTCCTGAAGATGATCTTCGAGGCATCCAGCAGCTGTACGGTGAGTGCCAACCAAGCCAGGTGCTCGCTGGTGTGTATAGTTCTGTGTGTTTATGTGTATGTAGATACAGGGTATAAGACTGGGATGATTAGCTGTCCGAGGCAGGCAAGAAGGTTGTTGCACACCCCCGTTTCTCTTGGCATGTGACAGCGATGTGGACAAATTAACTTTGCTGTGGTTGTCATGTTTGAAGCCCAAAGAATGCTTATGGACCTGGCTTCTCGTTGAGTGGGGGGGAAAATGCATGTGAGAATGACACATCCCATTGTTACCTTCAAACACTTCACTTGGTGATAAACGGTTTGTTTCGGAAGATACAAAAATTTCGTCATGAAGCCTTCATGAAGCATGCTGTGAGTCTGTGTTGTCTACTTGGCATTTGATGCTGGTGGGGAACAGTCCATGCTGTTGAGGGCACTTGTGGTCCAAATGACAGTACTGGATCCAAGGTATGAGCAGACCTCACCAAAACAGGCTCAACGCCACTCATTCAGTTAAAAGAGCCACCCACGAACAGCACCTGAGTTTTACCTGGATTGTGGGGAGGAAAAGGGAGGGAACAAAACCCTGTGGCAATTCAAAGACTGACAGATTTATTTCAGTGTGAGCTTTCATGGATTGAAATCCGCTTCTTTAAACAGAAGCAAGAAAACGATTAAGTTCTTGATATTTATATCCATACCCACGATGATGAGAGTCATGAGGCAAGGATAACAGACAAAGGAACAATCATATGTTAACACAGGAATGGGACCATCAAGCTGTTAATGATTTGGGCTTGCGGGCCCCTAGCCAGGATAATAAAGTGTATGCCCAGCAGAATAGGCTGTTTTTGTTGTTGTTTAGTCGTTAAGTCGTGTCCGACTCTTCGTGACCCCATGGACCAAAGCACGCCAGGCCCTCCTGTCTTCCACTGCCTCCCGGAGTTTAGTCAAATTCATGTTGGTCGCTTCGATGACACTGTCCATCCATCTCGTCCTCTGTCATCCCCTTCTCCTCTTGCCCTCACACTTTCCCAACATCAGGGTCTTTTCCAGGGAGATTTCTCTTCTCATGAGATGGCCAAAGTACTGGAGCCACAGCTTCAGGATCTGTCCTTCCAGTGAGCACTCAGGGGTGCTGTTAGGCTGTTACAGGGGTGCAAAGAGTTGTTTCTGAGGCAGAGGGCAGAGTCTGTTAAGAGAGACCACTATTTTGTACTCCTGAGATATTACAGAAAGCTGACTTAATATATGTTGTGGGCTGAGAAGCCTTGATCTGTATTTAGGCCATTAATGATGTGCTCAAACTTGTTTATGTAGCCAGTTTCCGGGGACATGAAAAGCAGAGGCCACTTTTATACTCTTATCTACTAGGTTTTTCAGTAACACTTTCTCTCCCTTTTCCTTATCCTCAGGTGCTCCAGGGGGCCAGCCTCACCCCACAAAGCCCCTCCCCACGGTGATGCCCAGAAGTCCCGGTCACAAGCCTCCCAGGCTACCACCTCCTGGCAAGCCAGACCAGCCCCCCAGGCCAGGCAATCCTGACCAGTATGAGCCCAACATTTGTGATGGCGACTTCGACACAGTGACGGTGCTGCGTGGGGAGATGTTCGTGTTTAAGGTACCAACGTCCTGACCCTGTTGCTTTTCTCTACGAGGGCTAGATCAACCCTTTAGGACAGCCTGGAGATTTCCCAACCTTGGGTCCCTACATGTTCGTGGACGACAGTTCCCAGAAATCCTGGCCGGCATAGCAAGTGGTGAAGGCTTCTGGGAGTTTTAGTCAAAGAACATCTGGGGACCCAAAATTGGGAACCACTGGCTCAGTGTTTCAGATTGTTTTTTCCCCCCTGCCTCTATTCCAGGCATGGAGTTGTTAGAAGAGACTGTCTCTAGACAGTGGGGGTTTGACTTCTGCCCCATCCCAAACGGGTCAGTGCAAGGCAGGGAAAAGGCAAGGACACCAAGAAAGAGTTTGAGAATCTTTCTCCCTTTTTCTCTGTGTCTTTTATCTTTCTCTCTTTGTTTTCTAGGGCCGCTGGTTCTGGCGAGTTCGGCATAACCGGGTGCTGGACAATTACCCTATGCCCGTAGGTCACTTCTGGAGGGGCCTCCCTGGTAACATTGACGCCGCGTACGAGAGGCAAGACGGTCGGTTTGCATTCTTCAAAGGTGAGTGTCTTGGAGCAAGGAGAAAGCCGTGGAAAGATGTGAATTTGGATGCTGCTACGCTGAGCTTTACCGGCTCAAAACACAACTTTCTCTCCGTCTTCTTCAAAACGTACGGTATCGGAAAACGTAGCTGGCTTTGCTGGAAAACAGATTTTTTTAAACTTGATGTTAGCAAGTGTGATGGACAGCTCTTTGGCCTTCTTGCGAGCTCTTGGGCTCAATCCATCACCGCCTAGGGAGGGGGCTGAAGAGGGGAGAGGCAGAATGGGAGTTTAGTTCAGATGGGGTTCGAGTTGGAGAAGGATGCTCGATGGAGACTTAGTGTCGTGAGAATGGCTGATGGTTGGATTCCAAAAGATCTCCTGTATGGAGAACTAGTGCAGGGAAAGCACCCCAGAGGGAGACCACAGCTGCGATACAAGGAAATCTGCAAGCAGGATCTGAAGGCCTTAGGAATGGACCTCAACAGATGGGAAACCTTGACATCTGAGCGTTCAGCCTGGAGGCAGGCGGTGCAGCATGGCTTCTCCCAATTTGAAGAGCCCCTTGTCCAGCAGGCCGAGGCAAAGAGGCAGTCCCGAAAGCAGCAAAATCAGGGAGCTGGACAGGGGACAGATTGTATTGGTCTTCAGAGTGGAAGGGATTGTCACTCTCGAATTGGCCTTCTCAGCCACACTAGATGCTGTTCCAAGACCTCTATTCAGAGCATGTTACCCTAGTCTCTCGAGACTGAAGGATGCCTAATCTAAAAGTGTGGTGTGAAGGTGGGAGGAACCATGAAAAGAGTTCAAGGAAAGGTTAAAGTAGAAATAAATAGAACAGTTCCTGATAACATTATAGTAAGACCCCTGTATCTGTGGGGGATTGGTTCCAAGTCCCCCGGCTGCGGATGCTGGAAAACACGGATTATAGCAAACGCTATTAAAATAGCGAATGCCATACATAGCATGGTCTCTGGCTCCCTCTCGTGGTCCCTTCTGGTAACTTCATTGTTAAAAATACATTTTTGTTTTTGTTTTTTAACATTTTCAAACCGTGGATAAATGAATCAGCTGATCCTGATCCCATGGATAAAAAGGGTCCTACTGTATTGATATCTGAGTATAGATTATTATCTTGTTCAAGTCTTGTAAATAAAATGTTTTGTTGCTACGTTGACTCCTGTCTAATTCTGTTTGGTTTGGGAACTGTGGATCCAGGTCATGCCACACTTGGTTCCTTTGGTGGCAACTCTGGATCCGTAAAGTCTTGGAACAAACAGTGAATGGTGTAGCTTCTCTAGGAGACATTTAAGGGAAAACAGGATCCCAATCTTCAAATATCTGGAAAAACACATAGAAAATGGAGCAGAGCTGCATCCTGTGACTTCAGCGGGTAGGAGTAGAATCAAGAGGAAAGTCAACGAGCAGTCTGATAGACGGCAGGATAGGAATCGGGCAGAACTTGGTACAAGGGTCTTCAGTGTGTTGTTCCCTGCCTAGGGATGTAAATCATGATCTGGTTCATTCTCACGCTAAAGGAGAAAGTGCAAAAAAAGAAAAATTATTTGCTGCCGTATATGAGTTTTTAAAAAATTATTTATTTTTTAGTTGGTCTTGGGGAGAATGAGTGCCTTTGTTGAGGCTACTTCTTGGAGATTTCTGAAAACGTGCATGTTTTTTAGCTACCTGGTTCCCTGAGCTATTCGAAATGGAGAAGCATTAGATTGGTTGTTTGCATCTTTATGAGCAATCATCCTCTACTTCTCTGCCTGCCGAGACTTGATGCAATTGTGCAAACCTTAGTGGAGGGTAGTGATAAGAGGGTTTTTTTTTTTGTACCGGAGGCAAGACGAGCTTACGGGAGGACCGGAGGCTCTCTGACCGATGTTATTGCGTGAATTGACCATCAATGAAATGTTGGCGAGATTTCAACCTTGTTTTCTCCGTGTGCGCTTCTCCTCCAGGGAATCAGTACTGGCTTTTCCGTGAAGCGAATTTGGAGCCAGGTTACCCACAGCCGTTGACTAGCTATGGGCTGGGCATTCCTTACGATAAGGTGGACGCTGTCATCTGGTGGGAGCCAACGGGGCACACCTTCTTCTTCAGAGGGGACAGGTGGGTGTATGTGGCAGGCGGTGGGCAACCGAATCTGGAGAACCTCAAGCTCTCTCCCCCTGCGCCTCGCCTTTACGGGAAGCATGCGCCGCCTCCAGAAAACCAAGAAACCGTACCTCTTCATCCCGGCACCCTGCAGGGCTGAAGTCGCAATGGACACACACAGTTTTTTTTTTCTTACAAAAATTTAGAGTTTTGTTTTTATTGAGAATACACGTTTGCACGTTCTAGCAGCAAAACAGATTTTTTTAAAAAAAAAATTAAAGGGGTGGATGGGTGCACCAGTGCTTGCCCCCCCCCCCCAAAAAGAGGACAGATGGCATCATTTTCTCCCTCGCCGCCTGAAGCTTTTGGGCCCCTGTGGGCAGCGTTTTGCGGCAGGATGCATGCTGCCCACCCCTGCTTTAGGGGGAGCCAAGGTATATAGCAAAGATGCCTATAGACGATCCGTAGAAAGGATCCTTAATTCAAGGACATATTTCTCCCCTCCCCCATCTTAACTACCTTCTCTGCACCCCCATCTTGTAACCCTAGGTCTCCAGTTCTGTTCCTGATAGCAATCACGGACCCCGGTTCTTTCCAACGCGTGTTCCTTTACCTAGAACTAATTTGTACCAAAGTTCAGGCACTGACTTCAGAACAGAGGATTCAAACAGGCAGAAAGTGTCATGTTTGGGATGAAAACGAGGTTAGCTGCTCAAGATGTACCCAGACACCTCCAGAAGTAAGGAGGTTGGATTTCAGAGGCGGTGTGGGGTATCGTTAGACCAGAGCTGGGGAGAGGCAGGCCTGAAGTTTTCCAAGAGATTTTGGGCCAGTCCCTTTTTGTTCTCTCAGTAGAACTGACCCCAGGGAGCTGCCTTGTGTGGAATCAAACCGTGGGTCTATCTAGGTCAATATTTCCAACTCTGAATGGGAGCAGTAGTTTTCCAGGGTCTCGTTTTCTGCCCCTTTCGGACCTGGGACCTTTTGCATGCCAAAAAATGTGCTCAGCCGCTAAGCTGCATCTCTCCCCCCCCCCCCCCCCCAGCTCCTGTTGATCACGGAAGAATTTTTAAGTGTGCCTGCTTTTGCACATAGGTATTGGCGCTTTAATGAGGAGAGCCATACAGTGGACCAAGGCTACCCAAGAAAGATCAGCGTGTGGGCGGGTGTCCCCCACACCCCCAAAGGAGTCTTTTTGAGTGCCGATGCAAGTAAGTTCAACAAAACAAACTGGCAAGCAAACAGAGACCTTTCTCTTTGGGCAAGCTTTCCCTTAGCAGCTGACTGCCTGAGTGTGGGTTTTAAATGGATCGTTGTGCCTTAGTGCCCTGAATGTGTTTTTGGTGTTGCTTTTATGTACCATTTTTTAGAGCAGGATCCGTTCGATCCTTGTTAAGATTTGTACGCTGACATTTTTTTTAGCTTTAAATGTTGTCTTTTAAAGATTTAATCCACCTTTTGGGTCCTCTCTAAGGAGAAAGGTGGGGTAAAAATATTTTAAATAAACAAACAAATAAATAAAAAGAACACGGTAAGCCAAAGATGTTGAGGATTAAACTGCTAAAGATAGGAAAACTAATAATGAGCTTTCCTTTAACTACCCTGGAATCAGGGAACCAGACGGAGGGTGTGGAGGAAACAGATAACAAAGGTGTTCAGTCAAAGTGATGGTTCTAACCTGTAAAGCCCTAAATGGCTCGGGTCCAAATGGTCTCAAGGACTGCATCTCACATTATGAGCCTGCTTGAGTGTTAAGATCATTGGGAGAGGCCTCTCTCTTGGTCCCGCCACCTTCACAGGTGTGTTTGGTGGGGACACAGGAGGGAGGGCCTTCCCTGCTGCTGCTCTCAGACTTTGGAACTCCCTCCCACAAGAGGCCAGGCAGGCCCCATCTTTGCTGTCCTTCTGCAAGAAGATTTTTCTCTCCAGGCAGGTTTTTCAGTGAAGGGCTGCCGAATAGGGTTTTTAAAATGGATTGTTGTTCCTTACTGCATTGAATGTGTTTTAGTGATGCTTATGATTTGGGGTATTGCATTCAATAATTTTAGTAATGTATTCTCATTGTTACCAACTTAAATACTATCTTTTAATGATTGTAAGCCGCCTTGGGTCCTTTTTAAGGAGAAAGGTGGGTTGAAAACATAGGGAGGGAGGGAGGGAAGGAAGGAAGGAAGGAAGGAAGGAAGGAAGGAAGGAAGGAAGGAAGGAAGGAAGGAAGGAAGGAAGGAAGGAAGGAAGGAAGGAAATAAACAAGAGAAGGAAGGAAGGAGCGAACAAAGGAAAGAAGAAAAAATATAAACAAGGAAGAATTGCAGAGGGAGGAAGAAAATAAGGCCACCCTAATTCTTCCATCTCCACTGGTGAAAAGGTTGGAGAGGGACCGGCACTTAGAAGCATAAAAAGCTGACTTGTGCTAAGTTAGACCTTGGATTTATCTTTGCTTCCTCTGTCTGACTATCTTTCAAAAGTATCTGTAATCAGGTTTGTATCTTGCTCTTTTCCCAGCCTACACTTATTTCTACAAAGGCAGGGTGTACTGGAAGTTTGACAACGAGCGGCTGAAGACGGAGCCCGGCTACCCCAAGTCCATTCTGCGGGACTTTATGGGGTGTCACGAGGAGGTGGCTGCGAACCCTGACCCTGGCCGCAGGTGGCCCGATGTGGCCAAGCCTCCCTTCCATCCAGACGGCGCAGGGCGGGAGAAGGATGAGGAGGGGGTAGAGGAAGAAGAACACGTGGACACGGGCCCGGCGGAGAAAGATGAAAAAGATGCAGACGGCGATTACAGCGACGGTGCGGACCGCGACAGGGAGCAGGGCCCTGGCCGTGACAATAGCAATGACGTGGATATTGTGGTGCATATTAATGATTATCCCCTGACCCTGAGTGTTGTCATGGTGACCGTGCTGCTGCTGCTCCTCCTTTGCATTCTCGGCCTCGTCTACGTCATGGTACAGCTGCAACGCAAGGGTCCCCCTCGTATGCTTCTCTACTGCAAGCGATCCCTCCAGGAGTGGGTCTAAAGCCTGATCATCCTCACAGGTGGCCTTGGGGGCTCCTTTCTCTCCATCTCCGAGAAGCCGTCCTGAATCACAAGGGATGTCATGAGCCGCTGATGTCTTCCCTCCAGAGGGAGAACCTTTTGAGGTCTCTGGGTGTTGGCTGGTTGCTTCCTCTTCCCCAGACCTCGTCGCTTCCAGTAGAATTGAAGACGGTCGCCAGGAAGGCTCTGTGCCTCGTACCTTTGTGCCTCGGCCAAAGCTGGCGGCCTAAGCTGTCCAGCATCTCTCTCTTGGCCTTGACTGGGAACGGGGTGGGGTGAGTGGCTGTTTTCCTCTGCGGACAACGCAGCAGGCTTCAAGCGATGCTCTGCACCCCTTTTGGAAAGAGTGGGCCCTCCCTAAACCCTGTGTTGACGTGTGGTTTTCTAATAATGTACTACTGGACATCGGTCCTCCAGATCCCATTTCCTGCTCTAGGATCGAGTCCATGCTTGGTGATCCAGAACTATGTTTGTAAGGACTGAATATATTCTGTCCCTTTCATGCATGTGCTCTAGAAATGTCAGCCTGACACCTGTCGGCCTTGTTGCGAGTGCAGGGCGATATTTTGTTCCCCTCTAAGGGCCAGTTGCAAACACATGCTTCTTCTAGCAGCTGTCTTTGACAAAGGGCCGTGCCCTTGAGTGGCTAGCATCCGCCGATGTACAGAGCAATTGATATCCTGAAAACCTTGACGTTGATTTTTTTGTAGCTCGTTTTCACCCAGTAGCCTTGTTTGGTTGCAAAGCAAAACTTGGAAAATGTTTTTTTTCCCCCCTACTGTAAAAATTGCTAGTTATTTACTACTGCTGAAATCTTTGATGCCAAGATGTGCCGGAGGGGAGGCGGAGCAGGGCTTCTTCAGAGAAGAAGCTGATTTGGGTGCCTAAAAATATTCTGTGCCTCTCCTTCCGAATGTGCGTGACTACTTGTCTCCCTTTCCCCCGCGTTCCCTGTGTCTTACCAACTTCCATTCCCCTCCACCCGATCCTGATTGTAAATTGAGGTCAATGCTGGAATGCAGAAGACCCCAGAATGCAGACACAGACCGGGCTTGAGGTTCTTCCTTCCTTCCTTCCCTGTCCGTACAGGAGTTGTGATGGGAGTGTCAGTGAGGAGGGACTGCTTGGTTCTACCCTGTGTGCAGCAGCCCAAAGCGCTGATCGGCAACAGGGTAGGTGGAGAATGAACACATGTTTTTCCCCTAAATGTCCATCTCACCTTGCTAAACACTGGTGTATTCTGGGCTCCGCGATTCCGGTAACAAGAGGCTACCTAGGGTTAAAAGAGACATCACAGTGCTCACGGCATTAGAAGGGGTCATCTGTTGAGAGATGAAATAGATTCATTTATAGTCCAAAAGGTATTCATGGGCCATTCACACAACCCCGTATATGGCTTCTGTGGTCCTGGGAATTGCATACCTAGGTTTCTGAATGGAGGTGGTAGCAAGGATGCGTTGGCCTATAGCCCACATTTAGAGGGTGCAGATTTTGGTTTTCTCGTCCCTGAGAGAACTTTGGAGTGTGTGTGCTTGTGCGTGTGTGTGTGTAGGACTGTGTATGTTGGGCTGTTTTGTACATTCCAAAGAGACTTGCTCTTAAAACCAGACTGATGGCATTTCTCAAGCCACCCGCACCCAGCATCTGAGTGCGAGAAGCTGCTGCTTTTTCTGCCGCTGCTTGTTCTGCTTCCTCTTCCTTCTTTGGCCCCTGACTCGCTTAGAACTCCTCTTCCTGCCGCTATATCCTTCCTGCCTTTCAATATACGGAACCGAGCAGGATGGTGCAAAGTAAGCAACGCTGGATGAACTGCATGGATTGTATGCTTGCCAAGGGCCTTGGTGCAGCATTCGGAACGGCTTGGTTTTATATTTCTGCCTCGAGAGAAACAGGATTTTCTGACCTGTCGGTCTTGTACAAATTCCGTATATCTGCTTATCGGATTGTTTATTCTCCCGCTGCAAATTGTACTGATAGCCAAGGAGATCATCATCCCTGCCTCTGATCCCTGGAGACCTCAACGGGATTGCTGTTCTGAAATTCCTCTAGCCCAGGGTTGGGGAATGTATGGCCCTTTGGATGTTGTTGGACTGCAATTCCCGTGAGCCTTAGCAACACCCCCCACACCCACCCACCCACACGCCCAGGAAGAGTCACAGAAGGTCTTAGCATCCCCAAGCTGGAACTGGTCTGTGCTGGTTCCGATCGCCAGTCCTGCCACGGGGACTTGACTCTAGAGACCTCTCAGAGCCAGGCAACCAGGAGGACTCTGCCTCTATACCGCACAGCCAGGCCATCTTGCATCTCATTTTCATCCTCCCCAGAGGGAGTGGGTGGTGCAGCCCCATGCAACCGTCTCACGCTGCCACGAGCTCCCGTAAGGCTTGGGTGCCAAAAGAATTTCCCTGAAGGCGTGGATGCCGGTCCCCTCTGTGACTCCTCTTTGGCCTGAGTAGGGTCTGACTTCCGTTTCTCATTCAGGCACGAGGAAGGCGTATGTGCTGATATGGCCAAGCCTTTGTTTTTGGGGACGGAGCTGCGGCAGCCACAGTTCCTCCCCCCTTTTTTTTTTTTCCTCATTTAGGAAGCGTTTGCCTCTGGAGATGACCGGAGGTCTCATTCAAGCTAATGACAGGGCTGGCCCGGCCAGATCCTTCTGCTTTGAACATGGTGTCGCCTCTGGTGGATAAGGATGGGGATACGAATCAGCAAAGGCTGCCATCTCTTTGTCTAAACATGGCTCCTTCGACCGGCACAGCAGCAGACTCTTCTCTGCGGTTTGCCTTTTAGCCTTTCTGCCACTTAATGATTTTAAAAAACGAAGGTGCGGAAACAACGAGGGCAGGAACAAAAATGGGTTGCCTGCTTCGGCACCAAGTAGGAAAAAAGGCACCGATTCTGCTCCTTTAAAAAAGGATGGTGAATAATGCAATAAATGAACCGGAGTTTTGAAAAATTTTCAGACTACAATTCTTAGAACTCCTGGCTGGAGAATTCTGGGACTTGTCAATTTTTTCCCCCCTCAAGGTTTGAAATTAACGTAGGACGAAGAGGAATTCAAAAAAATCATCAAGTTAGGCTTTTGTGCATTTATGTACACTAGACATATATTGAAATCTGAATGAACTCAAGTAAACAGTAGTAATTTATAAAGATATGATCCAATTAGAGTTAACAGTAACAAGTAGGGCTGGCATTTCTTGGACGGAGGTGCTGCTTACTGTAAAGAGTCTTAAATTTCAACATAATAATCCAGTTGTGCAAACCAAAGTCGATCTCCTAACAGGATCTTTAGCCCCGAAACTGGAAAACTTTATGCGTTGGACTGTGATTTGCAGAGTATTCTAGGAAGCGTGTAACTTTTCCAGTCTCTGATTCAGCTGCCACGTTCACTGTGCCGTTTCCCACTCCATGCGGGATCCTGGAAGCAGAATAAATGTTGCAATGAGAGTAATTGCGTGTAATTTGCAAAAAAAAAAAAAAGGTAGGTAGGTAGGGTTCGAAGACACACACCCTTCATCTTCTCAGCTGTCCATATTCACAGAGAACAGGTCAGTAATTTCTGACGGTAACCCTTCCAAAGGACCCTTTCAGTGCCAAGCGTTTCCCCCCCCCCCCCCGCACCGTGCAGTTTCCCCGAACATCTCGGGTCACGGTTTGACACCCACCATTTTGCTTTACTGAAGAGCAACCAGGCTGTGTCTGCAAAAGGCTCTTGAGTCCAAGCAGGGTCTGGCGGCGGCTGCCACTCTCTCCTCCCTCATTCCAGCCCTCCGCCTTTTCTTTCCACTCCTGCCATTGCAAGAAAATGAAATCAGAGCCAGGTTCGTTGGCTTACCAAAGCGAATTAAGTTTTCCAGTGTATGCATAAATTATTCTGAGGACAAAGTGTGAGCTTTCTCCAGCACAGGACTTGGATGGGCTGAAGGGAGCTCCAGTGGGTAGCAGTCCTTTAACTGATGTTTGATTAAAACGTGCCATCGGTGAGAGCCGGGAGAGAATTTGGCTGGCTGAATTCAATGGAGTCTCTCCTACCACGTTCTAAACAATCGGCAGTAATAATACTGGTCTTAAGGCATGACAAGCAGCCCCTCTCGCTTCTTGGTAATAAGTGTTGAAATAGAATTGTGTGTTTTGCCAGGTATTGCTTTTCCTCTTCTTCAGTCTTGAGTCCCAGGGCCACTGCATGCTACAACAGCAGATTAAACTCTGGTTTTAACATGGCAGGATTCAGCCAATGTGGTATGCCAAGATCTGCGATGATCAGAAGTCAGAAATGTGTTCTTTTTCTTTTGAGGACTACGACTCCCAGAACCACCCAGTGCTCTGTTGGGTAGGGGATTCTAGGAACTGTAGGTTTTTAAAAAAAATCCAAGCTCTGTCTACTATCAAATGTTGCCTTATATGTGCAGAATATGCCAGTGCAAAGTCCGTTTCTCATACCCAGAACTGAACAGAGGGAGGGAAGCAGCTTTGTCAAACACAAGATTTGAGCTGATAGGTTTCAGAGGGTGGAACCACTCTCCCCTCTCAATAATGTGCCTGCAACATGGTTTTAGCATGTCCGCTCTTAAAACGAGGCATTTAGTAAGAGGAGCATTCTTGCAGGAGGCTGCGAGTTTGTCTGGTTGGTTCCTGGACTCGCCGAATAAGTTGTGTCTGTGTGATTGCCAACATTTTGGGACACAGAGAGATGTTACCGGGTTACAGCTGCTCCCTTACACCCCTCAAGTAACCCCTGATTGCTCTGGAGGGAGTATGACCTAGGGGCAAAGCCAAATGGTTCTTGTGCAGAAGGCACCGGGTTCAAGTCCTGGCATCTGCAGGAAAGAGTGGGGAAAGAATCCTGGCTCAAAACCCTGAAGAGCTGCTGTCACCCTCAGCTGGGATGGGCCACAAGTCTGACCCGATACACAGCTGCTTCCTACATTTCTCTGTGTGATCCTCGTGACAGGACAAGTCTTTTGTGACTAATGGCTAATAGTCTAATGGCTATCATTGTATCACGTGGTGCCACTGAACATGTGTCCAGGTGGCTTCCTGGCCACTGAATATCCAGATGTGTAGTTTTCTCTAATTTTGCCTTATTTGGTGGGCTACCTGCGTGGCTTCCATGAAATCTTTGTCTATAGATAACAGGCAGTATCCAAGGCTGTTTTGTCTTGCTACAGGTTGCTCTTTGATGTGGCACTGCACAAATGTCTCATTATAACATATCACAAATATCCTCATCTCTCTCCCCCCCCCCAGCATAAAAAAAAAAACATTGCTAGGTAGCCTTTTGTGGGGCAAGTGTGCTACTAATTCACATGGTTCGGGTGTTTTCAGTGTCCTAGTTGACAACATCGCATCTTGCAAAAAAGCAGCAAATCCGTCCATGCCCTGGAATGGCATCTCTCCACCCAATCTGCTCCTTCTGTCTCGTGGCTGAAATGAAAGGTTTCTGGAGGGGGTCTTAAAGAGGAGATCCGAAGCAGGAAATATGTGTGTGTGTGTGTGTGTGTGTGTGTGTGTACACGCTTGCCCGTTTCTGTGCCTATGGGAGCCACCAAAGCCACCATCTCACTCTTTCTGCTGCCACTTTGTCGGGTCCGTTCCTGTGTTCTCTCCCGTTTTTGTACTGTCCTGCTGATTTTGTCCAGTTGTCCCACAATAAATCCCGTCAACCCAGCTGGTGAGTGACTACTTCATTGTCTCTGCGTCAGCAACAAGGGTTCCCTCTGTTGCTTTGGTTGCCTCCATTCACTCCGAGGTCAGACAACACGGGCTTTGCTTTCTCCCATTTGTCTCCTGTCCCCATAAGGGTGCAGCTGTGGATGTCAAGGGCTTCTCTTCACACTCAGCGGCTGGTCCCCCAAGGCCTGTGAAGACCTGGCCTTTCTTGGCATGTCTGGTTTCCAGGCTTCCCAACTTGCTTCGCAGCCGGGGCAGAAGCTGAAACGAAGGGGGCGCATTTCAAACGGAACGGGTGACAGCCTTGCCCATCGGAATGTCCTCACACTTGGATCTTTCCAGGATCAGATTCTGAAACACACTGTTAAGAATTTTTAGGGGTCAATGTCAACAGCTGGTGCCATCATCCCTCCCCCCCATTTTTTGGTGAGAACATAAAGAGATGGACTCGAGGATCCCTTCCAACTGGATGATCATATTGGAATCCTCATGCAGCTTGCTTATGTCCAGAGTTGCTTGTGATGGGTTAATCGGAATAGCAGCCAGACTATGGATTGGGACTGGCTGCTGTGATTGTGTCGCGCACACATCAGCAACAGCTTCACTGCTTGCCAATTTGTTCCCAGGCCCAATTCATGATCTCTAAAGCCCTTTACAGCTTGGGTTTAGGGCGGTTTGAAGGACTTGCCCCCACATGTATTAAAATTCTCTGGAGAACCTCTCCTCTTGGTTCCACCACTCTTTCGAGCACATCTGGTGAGGACCCGAGAGGGTTTTTTCTGGGGCTGAATCCACATTATAAAACTCCCTCCAGAGGTGTGGTTGGCCGCTTCCTTTCCTTCTGCCAGCAGGAGAAAACACAACTCTTTAGAGAGGCTTTTAGGGAGCCAGGGGAGAAATAGATGGGGAGGTCTTTTAAAATGTATTGTTTTAAAGAAAGAAAAAAGCAATGTGTGTGGCTTACATACTGCCCCATGGTGTGTAAAGCGCTTTCTGTAAGGTTTGCAATTTAATTATGCAGGCTGCACATTACACATACCCCCCAGGAAGCTGGGTACTTAATTTACCAACCTTGGAAGGATAGAAAGCTGAGTCAACCTCAAGATGGCTACTAGGGATTGAACCCGGGTCATCAGCAGAACTGAAGTTTAACCACTGCACTATAAGGCTACAGTAAATATATATATGCTCAATGGAAGGACAGATCCTGAAGCTGAGGCTCCAATACTTTGGCCATCTCATGAGAAGAGAAGACTCCCTGGAAAAGACCCTGATGTTGGGAAAGTGTGAGGGCAAGAGGAGAAGGGGACGACAGAGGACGAGATGGTTGGACAGTGTCATCGAAGCGACCAACATGAATTTGACCCAACTCCGGGAGGCAGTGGAAGACAGGAGGGCCTGGCGTGCTCTGGTCCATGGGGTCACGAAGAGTCGGACACGACTTAACGACTAAACAACAACAACAAATATATATATATTATAGTTTTTAATTTTAATTAATTGGTTTCAACTAGTTGTTGATTTTAAATTATTTGTATGCTGCTTTGGGTCACTATTAGAGGAGAAAGGCCAGATAAAAACCAGATGTATAATAAGAATCATCATGTGTCACCAAGTCAATTCTGACTTACGGCAACCCTTTTCAAGGTTTTCCAGGTAGAGTATTCAGAAGTGTGTTACCCTTCCCTTCCTCTAGGGGTGCCCTGGGGCTGTGCAGCTGGCCCAAGGCCACCCAGGCTGGCTCTACTCACAGGAGGGCACTGGGGGGGAATCAAACTCTCAACCTCTGGTTCTGCAGCCAGAGAACTAAATCACTAAGCTACTGAGCACTAGCTTTGTTTGTGTCTTACGTCTCAGGCAGGAAGCTGTGAACGATTTATAAGCCTAGAAGGAGAACAGGTATAAAAGGAAACAGCAGCTCTTAACACAGATGCATTCCTCTTTTTCTTACATTTGAGTGCCCGAGACATCCCATATGCAGACAAAGCTGTTCTTTCTGTTGACAGATTATAAAACAAAAGCAAGCTGGTTTGCCAAATGTAGATTCAGGCAAGATAAATATACTTTTCCTCTGAAGGGTGTGCTGATCATAGATACTGCATGAGCATCTCATCTAGGGAAGCCCTTAATTCTCTTAACTGGTGAGCCAACATAAGATATCGGAAGACCTTCTGTTGCTGCAGAAGACAGACCACTGGTTGAAACATACTTAGTGATATGTTGGAATATTACTAATCTTCCTGTTAATACTTTTGCATTAAGTTTGTACCAGGCAATTTGTGGTTCTTGGTTTTAGTGAGGTTTTGATCCTTAATTATTTAATCTAGTTCTAGATTGGTGAGATGTTGTGTGTGTGGTGTGGGAAAAGCCTCTCAAGTTTGTTTACTTAATAAAGCCCCATACGACAATACAGCTAACATTAAAAACCTAAAACACCCAGGAATAATAACAAGCATCTAGCTCAGACTGCACTGAGATTTAATTACAATTAAAGCTAAAATCCAAGAAACGTCCAGTAAAACAATCTTTAAAGTATGTCCTCTTGCTAATAAAAAAGGAAACTGGAAGAAGTTAAGAGTGCAAATCAATCCAGCCACTAATGGAAAAGCAGCTAATTAAACCTCCGTGTGCTGGCGCCCAACAAGCCAAAGCACTCCTTCTGAACTGACAGGACAATTAATTGAAGATGAAAGTGGAAGTCTCCAGTACAAAATCAAAATGCTGTGTCATGTAGTATTGTCACGTTTTATGCTGTTGCAGAGCGCCCTTAAATCTAGTGGGTTGTTGTTGTCTTCAAGATCCACTGAAGTTATGGGTCAGAGAATATGAGGCTTGGTAGCAGTCTCTGTAAAATAATCTCAGAATTGGAGCTCTTCACATGCAGCTGCAAGACAAGCTGAATTATCAGAGTCACAATTTCCAACTCAAAGTCCAAAGGCTGCACCTTCACAACGATAAGAGAATAAACTCAAAGGAATTCAGAAGAAGGCAAGGGTCACAAGAATGGATTGATTTCATTATTTTTCTCAGAGAAAGGACTCAAGGCACCCCACACACAATTGAAATAAAATGGAATTAAAACAAAACAGTTCTGAAGGAAATCCATTCTGAAGGAAATCAACCCTGAGTGCTCACTAGAAGGACAGATCCTGAAGCGGAGGCTCCAATACTTTGGCCATCTCATGAGAAGAGAAGACTCCCTGGAAAAGACCCTGATGTTGGGAAAGTGTGAAGGCAAGAGGAGAAGGGGACGGCAGAGGACGAGATGGTTGGACAGTGTCATCGAAGCGACCAACATGAATTTGACCCAACTCCGGGAGGCAGTGGAAGACAGGAGGGCCTGGCGTGCTCTGGTCCATGGGGTCACGAGTCGGACACGACTTAACGACTAAGCAACAACAACAAAACAAAACAAACTGTTAAAAAAAACATTTTCATTTTATTTATTTATTTAAAGTATTTATATACCACTTGACTTAGTGCAGGGCACTAGTCTAAACAATTTACAGCAAAAATAATAGCCCATAAACTCAACAATGGGCCAACGTTAACATTAGAAACCCAAATAATGGTGGAATCAGGGGACACAAATATAAATTAACTTAAGGGAAGATGTCCTTGAGTGCTCCATGGAAAAGTATGGTCTTTAACGTCCTCTTAAAGGATGGCAGAGAGTGGGCCTGGCACACTTCTAGCAGGAGCCCGTTCCATACGGATGGGGCCACCACCGAGAAGGCACCATTTCTAGTACCCAAGGTCTTCTTGGCCTCTCTCGGCGTGGCAACCCAAAGAATCAAGGCCTGTCGGGAACGGGTGGTATGGGCTGGTTTTATGAGGGGGAGATATTTTGACAAATAACAGAGCCCCAAACCATGAAGGGCTTTATAAGAATACTCCTCTCGAAACAATGTATAAAACATAAAAAACATTACAAAGATGTTAAAAGGATATAAAAAGTGGCAACCATAGGGTATCTGACATGTTAAATTTTGATACTAAAAGCTTGCCTGAAAAGAAAGGTTGTTCACTTGTTGATGAAAGGACGAGAGAGAGAGGACCAACCTACCCTCATGAGGGAGGGCATTCCATCACTTAGGAGCCACCACTGAAAAGACCCTCGTTCAGATCCCTCTCAAACCTAAGCGTGGGAGAGACGGGACCGAAAGAAGGGCCTCCCTAGAAGATTCTAGGACTTGGGGAAGACCATATGAGGAGAGATGGCCCATTACATAGCCCCAAGCACTATAGGGCGTTAGAGGTCAAAAAAACAAAATTTTGAATCAGGCCCAGAAGCGTACCAACAGACAGTGAAGCTACTGGACCAGGGCTGGAAATCAAGTCGTATGAGAAAAAGTTGAAGGGGCTGAGTATGTTTACTCTGGAGACCAGAAGACTGAGGTGGTAGATGTACAGCTCAGAAAAAAAGTGACTTTTTCTACTACTACTTTTAATATACTCCAGCCAATGGAAACTAATCTATACTGTAAGAATAAGTGCAGGCTGCCCCCAAGTTGTGCAGGTAGCTAGAGAGAGGGGGAGAGCCCCTGTTTCCACGCAGCAGGGAAAGAAATACAAGAGTGTAGAAAGAAGCCTTTGGAAATAACATAAGAAAATTAAATATTAAATTCAGTTAAATGTTAAGGAGTTATATGGCCACGTCATTGCGAAGGTGGAAGAAGATAACAAAACCAAGAATTGGGGGTTATTATGGACAGGTAATACAGGAAATGCTCTGAGATTGTATCAGTTGCAGAACGAGCCGTATAAAGTGGTATGTGATGAATTGTTTCCTGTCTGTGGCCCCCTTCAAATGTGCCAGGGCCCCTCATGGAGAATGGCTGGGCTACAGTACTAAGAACACCAAAAGAGAAAGAGAGATAAAGAGTGAGGAGGAAATTGTTTACAAAGACCAGCTGGTGGATGTCCATTTGCTTTAGCCAACCGGACAGGAGCCAGGAGAGAAAGACGGGGAAAGAGCCTTTGTTTGCACCTTGTTAAGATAGCTCTGTTGTAGTCGTGCTTCTTGCAAATCTGGGTAGCTGCAGCAAAACCTGCCTTGTTGTTTAGTCGTTAAGTCGTGTCCGACTCTTCGTGACCCCATGGACCAGAGCACGCCAGGCCCTCCTGTCTTCCACTGCCTCCCGGAGTTGGGTCAAATTCATGTTGGTCGCTTCGATGACCCTGTCCAGCCATCTCGTCCTCTGTCGTGCCCTTCTCCTCTTGCCTTAACCTGCCTTAACAAGTTGCAAACAAGGGCTGATTGTCAATTTCCTCCCCTCTCTTTCCTGACTCCTTTGTGGTCAGCTAAAGCAAATGCACCGGGGGAAACCAGACTTCCTGGGTGCAAATTCACAGTGGAACAATTTACATTTTCCCACTGTGTAGCTGCACTCTTAATTAACCTCATCTACTGTTGATTTTGGTCTCCTTTCCACCGGTGACCTTGCTCTAGCAGTACTGACAGACACTAGCCACCCCTGACTTCAATAAACACGGCTGGTGGTCAGGCTAGGTGAAGGCCGAGGAGTAAAGTTAAAAAAAATAGTAACTTTTCCAAGCTCTTATTATTATACCGTGTTTCCCCGAAAATAAGCCAGGGTCTTATATTAATTTTTGCTCCCAAAAATGCATTAGGGCTTATTTTCAGGAGATGTTTTATTTTACAGTCATGTTATCTTCTTCTGGTTGCTGCACAATGCTGCACAATGGTGGAGGGCGGGGTTGCACTTAACTGGGGCTTATTTTTGGGGTAGGGCTTATATTACGAGCATCCTGAAAAATCATACTAGGGCTTATTTTCAGGAAAACAGGGTAGCAGTCTCCACAGTCCAAATGGGATTGCACTCAGATATGGCAAAGACTTCTCAGCTGCCCCGGGAGAGGTGTAACGGCCTTGATTTACAAAATAACAGATTTCATCTGAACTTTGAGAAAAATACTGATGGTAAGAGCAATCTGACCATGGGCCTTTCTCACCAAGCATTTCCAGGAAGAAACAGACCAATAAGATGTGCATGTTATAGATCTGGATTTCCGAGATGAGACCGAAAGTTGGCTTATGAATCTGCCTCCAACTTTTAAGAGGTTTTTTTTTATGTTTTCCTTGTTATCCCAAAGGCATTGCAATTCATCAACGTTGATGTTTCCACTGCAGCACCACTGGAGTGGGTAAAAGTTACTTTTTTAAAACTTAGAACTAGAGGTGGGCATGAACCGGTTCGTCCCAGTTGGTAAAGTGCAGGTGCTGCTGCTCCCCTTCCCCGCCTCCTCTGCCAATCCAGCCACTCACCAGGCCCAGCTTGCTTGCTTTTCCCACCTCCTTGGCCGATCTCCCAGCCAGGAGCAAGAGCACAGACTTCTGTGCCCCGCCCTTTTCTCTGAGTGGCAGGTCAGCCGAGAGGGCGGGGCAGAGAAGCCTGAGCTGCTGCCGGGACTGGGAGATCAGTTGAAGATAATGGAGGCTGGGCCTGTTGAGTGGCTGATTGAGCCAGAGGAGGTGGGGGAGGGGAGCAGCAACAGCTGTGCTGCCACCTTTATGAACTGGGACAAACTGGAACAAACTGGTTCGTGCCCATTTTTACTTAGAACTCCCAGAATATCCCAGTTGGTATGCTGGCCAGGGATTCTGGGAGTTATAGTCCAAAAACAACAACAACAACATCACAGACATTCTGGGAGTTGTAGTAGAAAAAAAAAGAGTTTAATTTTTGTGAACTCTGAGCACAAGATTTGTAGAGATTTCTGCATTTTCAACAACAAGCGTGGAAGAAAATTCGCCAGCATTTCACATTCCGAAAATTATTTCCCTTGGAATCTTGCTGAGAGGATGGAAAGCAGCCGTGCTTGTCTGGGTGGGTGGACTACAGCCTGACCCGCGGCTTCCATGCTATCTGAAGACAAAGCTTTTCTGTTCCAGTCAGAACCCCATCCCGCCCAGCCCTGTTCCCTCTGCCTTCAACTTTTCCTCCACAGCTGTTCCTCTTGGCCCTTACTTCATCGGAAGAGGAAAAGACAGCTAAGTCCTGTATGGCTGCTTAGCTCCAGGGATCCAGATGTTGCTCATCCACGCACAGATATGTTCTTGGGCCAAGATTACACTCACATACATATGAAGGCTGGACTTCCAAGCAGGAAGAGAGGAGCTGAGATAAAGGATTTCTCCTGTGCTCTGTGGGATGACAAAGTATCTTTATATCTGGTCAATACTGGGGTGATGGAAGCCAACCAAGAGTGTTTCAGGACTGTTAAGACCGACAGATTTTAAAATGAACCTGCATGGGTTAAATTCATCAGATGCATAGTTTCTCATTTTTGAAGGTTTCTGCCAAAATAAATCTGTTGGTCTTCAAAGGTGCCAAAAGACTCTTCTCACCTCCTTTCTCATTAGGGTGAAAGAATTAATACAATGACCTATTCAAAAACTGCTGGATAGCTCAGTGAGTTAGACCTCTGACTGTGGAGCCAAAGATGGGGAGTTCAATTCCTCACTGTGACTCCTGGGAGAAGAGCCAGCCTGGGTAGCCTTCGGCAAGCTGACCAGAGTCCCAAGATGCCCCCAGAAGAAGAGAAGAATCTGTCCAGTCCCCTTTCAAAGCCATCTAGGCCAGATGCCATCACCACATCCGGTGGCAAGGAGTTCCACAGACTAACAGAATATTTTCTTTTGTCTGTTCTCACTCTCCCAACACTCAGTTTGAGTGGCTGTACATATAGGTATGTACCAGAACAAGCACAAAGTACATTGACAGCACACGTTGTTTCCTTTCATTTCCTGCATCAATACGAAACACAATGTCCTTTACTGTCAGTCATGACTGAATGTCATCCATTATCCTCAGCGTGAAAGCTGAAGAACATTTGCTGCTGGCTGTACCGGAAAAAAAAAAGAATCCATCCAGGCTCCAAGCGTGCAGGTCACGTTAACTGCTGGATGCAGTCGCCGAATGTCGGAACATTCAGGAGAGCCTCCTTCCCCCTTCGGAACGAAAACCACACCCACACTTCTGACTCTACGAGAATAAAGCAGAGTGTGTTGAGGAAAGAAAGACACCTCAACAGGAAAGATAGCAGGGGTTCTAACTCTAGGGAGGAGATGCAGGGCGTTAGGGGATGATCCCTCGCCTCTTGTGGCCGGAAGCAAGATTTCTCCTTTATCTTGTCCCAAAGAGGATGAAGAAGGATAACGTGAGGAGAAGGGAAGGGTCCTCAGTCCACGATATGGGTCTAGGTGGAATGGAAGTCGTCAGAGGTCAGAGCAGGTAAAAGTGAGTGTAGGAATCGTGAGTAAGCACCTCCTTTCTCCATCCGCTCCTTCCCATGCAAAAGTACGCACCTGGTTCAGTGCAGGCTAAGTGGCACCTAGTCACCTGCAGCAGAAAGTCCATTTCACCAGATAGCTCGGGAGAAAATACCCCGAGCACTTCTGTTGTATCTCAGCAGAGAGAGCTCAGAGAGCAGCAGGCACACCATGTAGGACCAGATTTCAGGCTGAAACCAGCTTGCATTTTTGCACCTCGGTGGGACTACAGATGCAAATCCTGAGATGACAGAAACTTTTCCTCTAAGCCATGAGACAGTGCTCCCATTTCAGCCCCCAACCCCCATTTTAGTTAGATCTTGGAGAGATTTTGTGCCTTTCCAGGACTATTTCCCCCCGTTACTATAAACTGCATGAAACTGAGAAATGCAGTACAGGAAGAGTGACCTTGTTGCACAGACAGTAGAAGTAATATACTGATTGACTCTCTCTCTCTCTCTCTCTCTCTCTCTCTCTCTCTCTCTCTCTCTCTCTCTGTGTGTGTGTGTGTGTGTGTGTGTCTGTGAGTGATGTTTTCTTGCGACCAATGTGTGCGTTCTGTATGTCTAGACCAGGGGTCTCCAAACTTTTGACTGTAAGGGCCACACCAGACATTTCCCAAATTTTTGAGGGCCGAAGGAACAGGAATATGTGCGCACGTACACGCAGCTGCACACACGCACGTATGCACGCACTCCCCGCCCATACCCCTCCATGCACTCCCTGCACGACCCCCACATGCATGCATGCATGCATGCACGCACGCACGCACGCACGCACGCACACACACGCACACACACACACACACACACACCACACCGCCTGCTCCCCCACACCCCCACCACAGGCTGAAGGGAACGGGCCGGTTAAAACGGCAAGGCAGGCCGGATGTGGCCCATGGGCCGTAGTTTGGAGACCCCTGGTCTAGACAAAGGGGAAAGGCACTAAGGCATGGAGACGTCTGCAAAAATCACAGAAAATGGGATGGGGGGAAAACAGAGTTTGGTCTCCTGCAGAAGGTAAGCTCTCTCATGGGACTGGAGCATCCTCACTGGCTGTCTACCTGTTTTATCTTTCCCCAAATTTCAGCAACGTCACTCCCTTTTCATACCCCAAGGGGGAACCTCGGCCGATGGCCTTCCCCTTCAGCTACTTAGGGCTCCTCCTCTGAGGGCACTTTACAGGCAACATGTCGGGATGAAAGCCTCATTTGTTGCTATCTCTCACACAGCTGCTGCTTTCCTGACACCACTCACTATTCAATTGTTTTTTCCTTTCCATCCGGGAAGGCGCTGAGCAGTTGACCCCATTAGCAGGCCGATCGGATACATTAGTTATTGATGCTGCCTCCTGGAATGTGCCCTGCGTCGCTGAATGAATCCGAACATTTCAAGAGGATGTGAGATCACGAGCGGTTTGATAACAGCACCATCTTTCTCTCCCCATGGAGATGCTGGTAGGAACAATTAGCCCTGAGGAACAAGCCTCCTTAATCACGGTGCCTAAAGGGGTTTCTCTCTGCCTCTGTTCCCGAAAACGAATCATCTCTAACTTACAGCTGCAATGTTTGCCTGAACCAGGCTGGAGTGGAGTCTGTCTCCTTGAGAAATTAAAAAGGGTGTCTTTGACCCCTATTTGCACCGGGCTCAGGATCAAATTCTTTCCTCTGAAGCAATCAGAGGAGTGAGAAAGCTGTCAGACACCAGCTATGAGGGCTGCCAGGAAGATAGGATAACGGAGTTGGAAGGGGCCTCTAAGGCTCAATGAAGGAATCCAAATCAAAGCAGATCGGACAGATGGTTGTCTAATTTTCTCTTGAATGCCTCCAGCATTGGCGCACTGACCACCTCCCTCTGAGGTCATGAGTTCCATTGTCGTGCTGCTCTAACAGTTCAGATGTTTTTCTGGATATTCAGCTGAAATCTGGCTTCCTGTCGCTTGAGCCCATTATTACTTGTCCTGCACTCTGGGATGACTCAGAACAGATCCTGACCCTCCTTTGTATGATGACCTTGCAAGACTTTGAAAAGTGCTATCCTATCTCCTTATACAGTTCACTTTATTCCAACAGAATAGAATTGAGCCAAGAGTGTCTATAATGGGGGCGGGGGGGGGGGGCGGGCAAAGTGTGGGGCCAACAGGCTGCATATTCCCCCAAGGTCATTTGTATATCTCTCCTTGGAGTGGGGGGTGGGTCACAGAGCCCCCAAGCAAATCCAAAAAAAACAAAAACGACATCTGTGTGTTACAAAAAGGGACCAGCTTTCGGTCCTGGGGCCATAAAGAAATCTGAATCTTTCCCAACAAAACAACAATTTCGGGGCCTAGCAGCTGACGGGTGGCCTTGAATTTAGTCCCTAATCTCTCCGACCGTGTCCAGCTTTGGTCTACAGCACCAGTCCAAGATCACTTCTCTAAAGGCAATGTAGTCATTAAAAAGGTTGCATCAAAAGCAATAACTGTACTGATTTCTTGGGGAAAATTAAAATAATAATAATAATCATGTGCTATCAAGCCAATTCTGACTTATGGCGACCCTTTCCAGGGTTTTCCAGGTAGAGAGTGCTCAGAAGTGGTTTACCATTCTTCGGGGGGGGGGGGGCTCCCTGGGACTGTGCAGCTGGCCCAAGGCTATACAGGCTGGCTGTACTCACAGGGGACCCAGTGGAAATCAAACTCCCAACCTCTGGCTTCACAGCCAGGTACCCAAACCACTGAGGAGCTACCCAGCTCCCTCCCCCACATACCGTGTTTGGTGCATCCTTCTCCCAGAAATACGTTTTAGATAGCTAGAAGTCAACCTCCATCCATTTCTGGTTTTATTTTGACTCTCTTGGGTGGCCCTTGGTGGATACTAGGAGCTAGAAATTGGCCCCTGGATCTTCGGAGTTCTCCCACCCTTGCTTTAAAGTGGCAAACATCCTTTTCCAGAGGCAGGGGGTATCCAGATCACCCCTGAAGCCTACACGTCTAATCCTAGGATTTCCCAATTCACACAAAAACAAGAGCACTTCTCATGAGTTGGCATCAGATGGCCAAAGCCACCTTTCAAAAATCAACACCTTTCTATCCTCCTCTCCCAACCCAAAAGGCAGAACATCGTCCTAAACTGAGCAGTTACCCCTCTCTCTCTTCCGGGATGGTCCGAACCTAAGAAATCTGGCACGTGTCCCCGTTACCTTTTGATCCCCACCTGCCTCTTCTTATAAACCAACGATGCAGAATGTATTGTAGCTTCCCAGTTGACCCTCGCATTCATTGTTTCCCTTCGACTCCAACGGGTTTAGTGCAGATTGGCGAAATATTTTGTTTGTTCCTCTTCCATCGGTTTTCCCCATTTTCATCCCTTATTACGCTCCTTTAACAAATGTGTTTAAATATATTTCAAATGCTTTAATCCCTGATGGAGCCCTGCGATAAGGGGAAACCAATTAACGTGGAGACACTTTCATGGCCAGTTTTCCACTGCAGAGAAAAGGAGAGCCAAAAAACTGAACACAAAACCTCAGGAGAGGTCAAGATGACCCATCTGGCTCACTGTCGGTTTATCCCTCTCCAGTGGCTACTTTAAAGGCAATGTTGCTGCCCTCCTTCTAACAATGGGACGGTGCCGATCATTAACGAATGCAAAAGAATTGTGTGCAGCTTGCCCACCTGCAATTTTTTTACACATTCTCATTGCTGGATGCAATTCAGTCTTCTCGTTCAGAAAAGATAGTTCTTGCCCCACAGACTAGTCCCAGTTGCTTGTGGTGTGTTTCAGATTCCAGACCCTTCTTGGCATGAATGGGGATAGCCTCAATTGTTCGCATTTGGAGGTATGAATAGTTGCCTTTCTTTTTCAAATTACTGTTGTTGTTGAATGAATGACCTCCAAAATGTTATGTCATTAACAGCCCCCCCCCCATCAGCTCTCGCAAACTTAAGGTCATGGCTTCCTTTATTGAGTCAATCCATCTCATATTTGGTCTTCCTGTTTTCCTGCTGCCTTCAACTTTTCCTAGCACTATTGTCCTTTCCAGATATTTTTGCCTTCTGATGATATTCTGAAAGTGCAACAGCCTCCATTTCATCATCTTTGTTTCCAGGGAGATGGGCATTTATAATAATCATAGAATCATAGAAAAGTAAAGTTGGAAGGGGCCTACATTGAGCAGGGGGTTGGACTTGAGTCCAACCCCCTGCTCAATGCAGGAATACAATCAAAGCATATCTGCCAGGTGATTATCTAAGTTTTTCTTGAATGCCTCCAGTGTTGGAGCACTCGCCAACTCCCGAGGGAACTGGTTCCACTCTCGTACTGCTCTAACAGTTAGGAAGTTTTTCCTGATATTCAACCGAAATCTGGCTTCCTTTAACTTCAGCCTATTGTTGCGTGTCCTGCACTCTGGGATGATCGAGAACAGATCTTTCCCCTCCTCTGTATGACAGCATTTCAAATATTTGAAAAGTGCTATCAGATCTCCTCTCAGTCTTCTTTTCTCAAGGCTAAACGTGCCCAATTCTTTTAGCCTTTCCTCATAAGGCTTGGTTTCCAGCCCCCTGATCATCCTTGTCGCCCTCCTCTGAACTTGTTCCAATTTGTTTGCATCCTTCTTGAAGTGTGGTGTCCAGAACTGGACACAAGACTCAAGGTGAGGCCTCACCAGTGCTGAATAGAGGGGGACTAGCACCTTGCGGGATTTGGAAACTATACTTCTATTAATGCAGCCTAAAATAGCATTGGCCTTTTTGGTAGCCACATCTCACACTGTTGGCTCCTATTTAGCTTGTGATCTACGACAATTCCAAGATCCTTCTCGCTCGTAGTTTTGCTGAGCCAGGTATCCCCCGTTTTGTAACTGTGCAATTGGTTTCTTTTTCCGAGGTGCAGGACTTTGCACTTATCCCTGTTGAATTTCATTCTGTTGCTTTCAGCCCAGTGCTCCATCCTATCAAGGTCATTTTGAATTTTGTTTCTGTCTTCTAGGGTATCAGCTATTCCGCCCAATTTGGTATCATGTGCAAATCTGACAAGCATTCCCTGCACTCCCTCATCCAAGTCATTAATAAAAATATTGGAAGAGCACCGGACCCAGGCCTGAGCCTTGGGGTACCCCACTAGTTACCTCCTCCCAGTTAGAGAAGGACCCATTCATCCTCACCCTCTGAGTACGATTCTGTAGCCAATTGTGTATCCACCTGACACTTGAGCTATCCAGCCCACACCTAGTTAGCTTGCTAATCAGGAGATCACGGGGCACTTTGTCAAAAGCTTTGCTGAAGTCAAGATATACTATGTCTACAGCATTCCCTCTGTCTATCTGGAGGTGACCTGATCAAAAAACGAGATCAAATTAGTTCGGCAGGATTTGTTCCTGACAAATCCGTGCTGGCTTCTAGTTATTACTGCATGGTTTTCTAGGTTACTGCACAATGACCGCTTTACGATCTGTTCCAGAATTTTAATAATAATAACAACTGCATGCCATCAAGTCAATTCTGACGTATGGCATCCCTTTTCAGGGTTTTCTAGGTAGACAGCAGAGATTCACACCATTCTCCTCATCTGTCTCGGGGGAGACGAGACACAGTCATCCTATAGCATCTCTTACAACCCCCTCACCTGGTTTTAGATTTAAACACACACACACACATTTACTCTGAAATCAGAAATTACTTCTCATTTAATTTGAAGGGGTTGGGACGATCCCGGTAGAGTTCTGGATCTGGAAGAATGGGATCCCCAAAGTTTGGCAGTCCCTACCCTGGAGGTAGACAAATATGCAGATCTCAGCTACTTGGTTCGTAGCAAAACCCTCCTAAAAGCGGCATTGACTCTTCGATTTGGAACAGTTCTTCCACCTCTGGCAAGCGTTGGTGGCAGCTGAATCTTGCTTTCAGGCCTTCTCTCTTGCACTCTTTGGCAGGCGCTTCTGCCTTTCACTCCCTTGGCAACGTCCAAGTGACAGGAGATATGCAGCCGTCCAAGGAAGTCTGGGCTCTGCGGCTGCGGCAGGCACTCGTATCTGATCAGAGAGAGCCCCCTTCCCCACCCCAATTTAAAAGAGAAGAGAATCGCCGTCTTTGCTTCCTGTCTTCTATTCATGCATCTCATTTGGGAAACAGAGAAAGAAACTCTTTATTTCCACTCCACAGCCGGTGCATGAACAGGAACCTAGCCAGCAGCCTCTCTGGAAAGCCCAGCTAAGAAAGCTTTGATTGCCATCTGTGTCTGGCTGTTGTCTCATCGGCAGGCAGTGTCTGAGGCAGGAAAGAGAAGCCAGGAAGTGAGAAGAGGTCACTGAGATTGAGTGGAAGTGTGTGAGGATCACAGTTCCAGAAGCAGAGAGCGTGGGACAATCGCTGCATTGTGTCGTTCCCATGTGCCTTTCGCACCACTTCTTCGGACTAAAGCTGGCCCTCTCTTTTGACTTGCTTGTTCAGTTCTTACAGACAGGAACACGAGCCATTGAATGCTGGCAGTGTGAGGGCCAAACTGGACAAGAGCCAAGCTTCGCACTTAGAAGGTGATAAGACATTACCCATCTAGAGGTGCCTTCTTTTACTTCTGCATGCTCAGCCTTGGAAACAGAGTTTGTTGTGTATCTCCTGATGACCAAACAAAAGTAAACTAATTTGCCACTTCAAAACTGAAGAGAACGTTATGCTAAAATAATCAAACATCCTTTACTTCTTAAGGAAGCTCCACTTCTAACTACAAAGCTCAAGTCTTGTCTCAGCTTGTGATTCTTCTACTGAGATTGGCTCATGTAGTCCAACCCAAAAAGGGATGAATACAAGCAATGAAGGGTTCCATCCAGTCCTCTGACTACAAGAGCCCAAACTGTACCAGCATGGAGAAACTAGGAAGCACATTCTTCTGCTTTTCCCAAACAGGCCTGGCAGATCTTTGAAGAAAACTGATTAAAATCTAAGCATGGTAATTAAGCAAACAGCACAGTACTTACAAGGAGACAATCTAGCACACTGCTGGGAGATTCACGGGGAGCTCTTGGTACTGCAATGCAGAGAGCGACTGCTACATTCGTTCCCCAGTATTTACAAAAATTACAACTCATGGCTGGAGTGTGTCTGGCAGTGGCACAGCCACGTCTGACTCTCATGATTGGGAAACCGGATCTCACCATGGAAACCCAGGTGGCATCTGTGGTCCGGACAGCCCATTTCCATCTTCGGAGGATTGCCCTGCTGCGTCCCTATCTAGATGTGGGGGCACTCACGACGCTGATTCATGCCCTCGTAATCTCAAGAATAGACTACTGCAGTGCTCTCTACGTGGGGCCACCCTTGAGGCTGATTCGGAGACTTAAACTGGTCCAAAATTCGGCGGCCAGATTCATAACTCGGGTGAAGAAATTCCAGCACATCTCCCCCACTCTGGCCGCCCTTCATTGGCTATCGGTTCATTTCCGCATCGACTTTAAGGTTATGATGATAACATTCAAAGCCCTAAACGGTTTAGGACCTCGGTATCTATCAGAACGCCTGCTCCCAGCCAGATCTGTCCGTAAAACCCATTCCTCACAGGCAGGGCAGTTGAGGACCTTGACCCCGAAGGAGGCCCGGAGGGAAAGAACAAGAAACTGGTCCTTCTCGGTGGTCGCCCCCCGCCTATGGAACAACCTGCCCATTGAGATCCACCTGGCACCCTCATTGGATGGGTTCAAATGAGCATGGAAGACTTGGCTCTTCCGCCAGGCTTTCCCGGAGCACTAAGATCTCGCCCTCCCTTTTTACAATACTTTTTATCATCCTCTCCATCACCCTTTTTACCACCTTTATTGCCGTCTGTTTTATTTACCCTATTTGGCTTGTATTCATTTATTTATTTTTTATCGTGTTTTAAATATTGTTGTTTATACTGTTGTTAGCCGCCCAGAGTGGCCTGGTTGCCAGATGGTGCGGGGTACAAATTCAGTAAACAAATAAATAAAAAGAGCCAGCAAAGTCCAGCAGCTGGTTAGCAAGAAGAGAAAAGCTATGCTGGGTCCATCAGGAAAGGCAGAGCCTGAAGCACAGAGGCAGCCAATGGGTCAATGTTAGGGAAAATCCGGCCTCCCTCCTGTGGTTGGACTACATCTCCCAATTGCCACTGCCTGTGCTGCCTAAAGTGGATGGAAATTGCAATCCAATAATATCTGGGGGAGGGGCAGATGTTCAGAGGGCTATGACAGACCTGAGTCAGGTTTATAGGTCTATGGCAGCTCCATCAATCACTTTGAGCCAGGTAAGTCCACAATTCTCAGTCGCCTTTTCAGTAGGCAGAGATCCTTCCCCCCAGCTTTCAAAACTACAGCAGGACCCCCTTATCCGCAGGAGGCTCCCCGTGGATGCTGAAAAATGTGGATTATAGCAAACATTATATGTAGCATGGTCTCTGACTCCCTCTAGTGGCCAGTTCTGGTAACTTAATCTTTAGAAATATATATATTTCTAGGATTTTTCTTTTACTATTTCAAATATTTTCAGACTGTGGATAAATGAATCAGCAGATGATGATTCCGTGGATACAGGGGTACTACTGTACACAGTCTGTGCTATCCAAGTTTTCCATGTTTTCCCCCGCCACCCCACCCCAATGCTAAGGAAGGATAAGAATCCGAGTTCCAACTGACCAGAACGATTTTTTTTAAAGTATGGGTTTTGAGGTCTCCAGCCCTCATAATTTACCGAGCAAACTGCAGCCAAGTTAATTTGTGGATTCAGCTCCTGAACATCATGATGGTTAACAGAAAGCATTCCATTTTTGGAAACAAATAATGTCCAGCCTTCCCTTCCTAAGGGGAAAAAAAGAAAGCTAATAATCAGGAGATAAATGCATTGAGAAAGAAAGAGGACGAATCCTGCTTCCCCTTAAAACCAAAGCTGAGACATCTCCTCAGTATTGAGATGAGGGGATGGGACATACCAACCATGAGAGTGTCAAGCCAAAAAAAAATAAAAAAATAAAAATAAAAAAAGACAAAAATGTTGTGGCACCTTAAAGACTAACTGCTATATTTAACGTTACCTTTCGTGGATTAAGTTCACTTCCTCAGACTTTAGAGGAAGACTATAGGGCTGCCATATTTATACATGGCCCATATAAGAGGCAATGGTTTGTTAATCAGAGAATCATGAAGTTGGAAGGTCCTATAAGAATATACCATCCAGTACAAGCCCCTGCTCAATGCAAGAATACAAATCAAAGGATATCTGCCAGGTGGTTGTCTAAATTTATCTTGAATGCCTCCAGTGTTGGAGCACTCACCACCTCTCGAGGTCATGGGTTCCACTGTCATACTGCTCTAACAGTTAAGAAGTTTTTCCTGATATTCAACTGAAATCTGGCTTCCTGTAACTTGAGCCCATTCTTATGTGTCCTGCATTCAAGGATGATTGAGAACAGATCCTGCCCCTCCTCTGTAGGACCTTTCAAGTATTTGAAAAGGGCTATCCTATCTCCCCTCAGTCTTCTGCACCAGTTGTGCATCTGTCAGTAACAGAATAGGCTATTAGGCTGTGAATAATGCTAATTATCAGTCTAGAAGATATTAATACCCTGTTTCCCCGAAAATAAGACCTAACCTGAAAATAAGCCCTGGTAAGATTTTTCAGGATGCTCGTAATGTAAGCCCTACCCCCAAAATAAGCCCTAGTTAAGTGAAACCCCCACCTCCACCCTTGTGCAGCAACCAGAAGAAGATGATGACGTGACTGTATTTGAATAAATGTAGATGGTTGTACATGAAAAAAAATAAAACATCCCCTGAAAATAAGCCCTAATTCGTTTTTGGAGCAAAAATTAATATAAGACCCTGTCTTATTTTCGGGGAAACACAATAGCATCGTCGACACAGGTGACCAACGGTGTGAAAATATGCAGGATTTCACACAGTGTTAATTTGTCATCCAGTAACTGTCATTGCGCATGAGGAAATCTTGACTTGACAGAAGGAATGGACCAGCTCCTTGATTTGAGATGGAAAGTGTAGACCAGTGCTTCTCAACCGCTGGGTCCCCAGATGTTCTCAGACTACAACTCCCAGAAATCCTATCCAGCACAGCTAGGGGTGAAGGCTTCTGGGAGTTGCAGTCCAAGAACATCTGGGGAGCCCAGTTTGAGAACCAGTGCTATAGAGTTAAAGCAGCTTTATGCTCGTTTAACTGATGACAGAGCTGTACCCTGATGGACAAAATGCAGCCGCCTGTGGGTCACATGTGCCCCCCCCCCAGGAGAATCTTTGCAGCCTCTATCCAGAACTCCTCAAGTTTACCACACAAACACCCCTTTTCTCTCCCAAGAGGCCTATTCTGGCCAAAAAGGGTATTGGGAGCAGACGTTTCCTGCTCCCAAGACTTCCCTCTAACCGCCACCACCCTGAACTGGAAGCACTACCAGTTTGATTGTCTGGGCATGACCTGTTTGATTCTAAACAAAAGGCTGTTTTAGAATTTGATGCCAGAGAACTCAAATGTGCCACCCTGAACAACAGTGAAGAAATCTAAGAAGGTCAAAAAATGACGAATTCTAGGTTTCTTAAAGATGGACGCATGGCCGCTAAAATGGTATCCAGCTGCTTTCTGTTGTGTAAATGCGTTATCAGAAACAAACAGAAGGTGCCTACAAACACTATAGACACAATATAGAACTTTTTTTTTTTGGTAGAATGTTTTTTGGCTAGCTCTTGATGGGAAAGGGCTTGTTGGCAAAAGAGCACCATCTGGTGCCTATTTGGTCCATCGACATGTATGGCTTCTTCCTCCGCCCATTTCACACACGAGTAAACTCCACGGCTGGTCCTTGAATCGCATGGAAATGTTCTTTCCAATTTCTCCATCCTTTGTGGGAGGTGAAATGGGAAGGTCAGTTTCCTCCAATTTCTCCAAGGGAAGGATAAATTCTCCAGCTGTGTCTCAAAGGATCCGTCACCATTACCCCGTTCCCCCGAAAATAAGACCTGACCTGAAAATAAGCTCTACTGTGATTTTTCAGGATGCTCGTCATATAAGCCCTACCCCAAAAATAAGCCCCAGTGAAGTGAAACCCCGCCCTCCACCACTGTGCAGCAACCAGAAGAAGATGACAGGACTGTATTTGAATACATGTAGATGGTTGTATATGAAAAAATAAAACATCCCCTGAAAATAAGCCCTAATGTGTTTTTTTGGAGCAAAAATTAATATAAGACCCTGTCTGATTTTCGGGGAGACACAGTAGCAGTGGTCATCATAACACGGCTTTGTTCTTTTTTTTCCACAAAAGGTCTGAGGCAGATTTCAGCAGGAGCATCAGCACCTTAGAACTGTAGAGCTGGAAGGGACCCTCAGCATCATCCAGTCCAGCCCCTGTCAAGGAGGCCCAGTGGGGATTCGAACTCCTAACCTCTGGCTCCACAGCCAGATGCCTAAACCACTGAGCTATCCTCTGCTGTGCTTTACTGCAATCATGCAGTAAGTCTGCACAGCGCACACCCTCATCTGCATAACCAGGGCTGGGCAACGTAAAAGAAAAGCTAGAAAAATAACTAGTGCAACTTGTTTGATTTTCTTTCTGTGATTGTGCAGTGCGACAGAATTCTAGCCTCTTTTTTGTGCTTTCGCTGAAAGTGTAGCTACAGCCTGCTACAACGGGCACCTTGGCCACCGTGTTGCTCCTTGTTATATGGGGCGGGGAGTTGTGTGACCTTGTGGTGTCACTGGCAAGAATGGGCAGAAACAACCACAGCACATTTTAATAATTTGAAATACTTTTATCCCACCTTTCTCCTTAAAAGGACCCAAGGCGGCTTACATCATTGTAAAACAGTATTTAAAAGCTAAAAACAGTAACTAGACAATTATTTAAAAAGAATTAAACAAGTGTTATATTAAAATGGTAAATAAAATTAATATTAAAACACATTTAAAACAATAGAGCACAACAATCCATTTAAAATGCCTCTCAGACCACCAGTCATTAAGGGGAGGTTTGCCTGAAGAGAAAGGTTTTTGCCTCCTTGCAGAAGGACAGCAAAGATGGGGCCAGGCTGGCCTCCAGTGGGAGGGAGTTCCACAGTCTGGGAGCAGCCACACAGAAGGCTCTCTCTCTTGTGTCCCCATCAGATGCATAAGTGGAGGTGGTGGGACTGAGAGAAAGGCCTTCCCTGATGATCTTAACACCCAAGAAGGCTTATCAAGGGAGATGCAGTCTTTCAGATACTTGGACCCAAGCTGTTTAGGGTTTTGTAGGTTAAAGCCAACAGTCTGAATTGTGCCCAGAGACACACATAGATGGACATACAAATATTTTTTCACTTTTTGTACCATTCTCTTGGATTCTATAGGGCTATTTTCTAAACTGGCATTGCAAACACAGAAAACTTTGCAAAGATCTGAACTTTTAAATCAAGTATAAGAGATACAGCAATAATATCACAAACTACGATGTCCAAATAGGATGCTATTGAAAAAAGCTACAAATACATCCGATCGTTACAAGGGTTTCTTTACCCCTACTGCACATCTGAATAGACTTTCTATTCCCGAAATCTGTTGCAGAGTTTTTAAATTTCTGGTATAAATCATCCCTTGGTATGCAGTAGAAGTACAGAAATCTACAGAAGAGAATAATGACAAGTACCCCCAGACAGTCCACCCCTTTCTCATGAACTGGCCCTTAAAGTCTCAGTAACTCACTCTGAAACATTTGGAGGTGAAAGAATAAAAACATTCCCATTACTTACAGTTGTGAACAGATCAACAGCAAAGAACTAACAACACTGCTTCCAACAGACTGAAGAGACACTCAGCTGAGAGCCAGGGCTCTTTTTGAATGCAGGGGCAGGAGGGAATGATTAGTTAGCCCTGGATATCTTCCTGCTCCGATACCTCGAGAAACACAGCACTTCCTTTGTCCCAGAAATAAAACTATTCAGAGTTTGGGGGCAGGTGAACTGCAATCACAATTACACTAAAATCCTTGATGTCCCTATTCATGGGAGATGCTCTTTTCTTCTGTGGAAGGGAGAGCAAGACACTCAATCCATACTGAACTCGGAGGTTCGGCACTACGTGTGATTCTACAATTTAGAAGTCTACAAAGTATCCAGGAAGTTTCCACTCTAGGTAATAGAATGCAGCATTGGATTAGATAAATGACTCTCTGCTGCCACCTGGCTTCCAGGAGGTTATATTAAGAACCGAGACTTGGAAAAGACAATGTATTTAAGGATACCCAGTGTGGTGTGTAGTGGATAGAGTGGCGGACTAGGACTCAGGAGGCCTGGGTTCGAATCCCCGCTCAGCTACGGATACTCGCTGGGGGTGTGAAACTGGTAAAACCACTCCTTAAATATCTCATTTACTTTGAAAGCCCTGTTAGGGTTGCTATAAGTTGGTTATGACTTGACGGCATACATCAGCAACAAAAACCTTAAAAAGAAGCAGGAAAAGAGGAGACCCTAGTATGAGATGGATCAACCCAATAAAGGAACCCACAACCCCGAGTTTGCAAAAGCTGATCAGGGTCGTTAACGGCAAGACATTTTGGAGGTGGCTATTAGCTCTCCTTTAGTCGGAGCTGGGAGTTCCTTTCCCTACTAAGGACATCAGAATTCATGGTCGAGCCTCTTGACTTCTTGGTCCATTCTGCAGCTTTCAGAAAGCCTGAATGCTCAGTCCCATAGCTGGCTCGTGGTCTGTGCAAAGGGAAGCCAAGCCCCTCAGATTTGAGGGATGGGGCACCCACTCTCTTAGTCAACAAGCCACCCACACACACACACACACTCCCTCTTCCTTGCAAAATGGAAAAGTGTTGTCTGGCTGCTATGTTTCATGGGCCTGAGCTGGTGCATTCCAGCTGCAAACAGTCCAGTAAAACATCTGTCTATGCTGCCAACTCTGCATGGGGAAAGAGAACCTGCAAACTGAGACCTTGATGAGTGCTTTGTATTGGACCTCCAGGTTGTTTGGTCAGCCGTCTGCTTTCAAGGACCACAGCTGCTAAATCTAGCCAGATTTTTTGGGAACTTCTTGCTTCCTCATAACTTCCCCAAATTTTATAAAATCTGCACTTCCTGGAGGGATCTAGAGAACTCAAAGCTCTCTTTTAACTTTTTAGTAATCCAGAAGAGGTATTACTTATTCTATGCATTACACAGCTACTTTTGACTTTTTTAAAAAAAATCATAAGCAAAATGTTATAATCTTAGTACCTTTTTTTTTTAAAGAAAGGTGGGACAGAAATTAATTAATTCAGGTGCCACGAGTTTCTTTATTTCTTTGCCTTCAACAGACTAACACCACATTGTCCCTCTGGAGAGATGTAAAACGGGACCACCAGGCTGGTGTAAGTGAAATACAATAGGATAGCTCAGTTCTGTCATCAACTGTGGTTAGATATTATGTATTCCAAGCTTTAATCATGCTATGAGCCATGAAGTCAGAACCAATTTATAGCGACCCTAACAGCGAAATATATATAAGGAGTGGTTTTTACCAGTTCCACCCTTCCCATGAGTTTCCATGGATGAGCAAGGATTTGAACCCGGATCTCTTGATTCTTCGTCCCTATCCACTACAGCTCACAAAGCAAATCTTGCATTATTCCACATATGATCACTGGCAATGAACGTTTGGCACCTTAAATCGCTCCGTTACAACTACGCCAGTCAGAAACGGTTGCATGCATGAAGGCTCCCATCTACCACGTGAGCCACTTTAGACATGCAATTCTTTCACGTGACTTCTTGGGGGGGGGGAAAACCTGCAACCCTCCCACCTGGGGGGATTTTGGGGAGCGATCGCCCAGAAAAGTGATTTTTTTTGCAAGCTCTGGTTGCAAACTTCCTCAGTAGCACTGGTGTTGAGCCTTCGCCAAAGGGACCCAGAAACCTGCCCTGTGTGTGTTTGTGTGTATGTGTGTGTGTCTATGGAAACTCTGTGGTTCACACAGCGTGTAATCATCACATGTCCTTCCAGGTTGCAAGGAGAATCACTCTCTCTCTCCCTCCCTTGAAACTCCCACGCATCAGGAAGGCAGAAGACCTCGGGCTGTCCCAGGTAAGTAAGGCGCCTTCCAAAAACGACGCCCCCACCCTTGGCGGATCAATACCTTTCTTTCTTTGTATTTTTTTTAAAGTTAAAAAAAAAAAAGGCACAAAGCAAAAAACACCATGCTTGCTGGCCAGAGTGTCTGGTTTGCAGTGTTTTTGCTCTGGAACCCAGCCTGGATCAGTTCTGGGCTGTGGCTGGATTTTGCATGCTGGCCACACAACCCCCCCCCCCCCAGCCCTGCCTCTCCACCCCACTGATGCTCCCCCTTCCCCCCCCCAAAAGCCATTCCACACCCCTCTCTCTAGTCCTCACTCCCACTCCCCCCCCCAAAAAAAACCCCTATTGTTCCACCTTGCCCAGCTTTCCCCCATCTAGGAGCGGGCAAAGGGTGACCCCCGCCCTGAGCAAGAAGAAGCTCCCCCAATTTTGGGGTCCCCCCCCCCAAATGCTCCATTCAGGAGCCTGGCTCTTACTCTCCCCCCCCCTCCCAATGGCTCCTGGTCAGGTAGCATCAAGGCTTGGGTGCGAGTTCTCCCCCAGGCTGGCGGCTCAGCAAAAGGGAGGACCGGCTGCTGCAGCGGCTCTTGTGCATCTCCTCCGAGTGACTGCCTCTGGAGCTTTGGAAAAGTTCCTTTTTTTTGGACTACAGCTTCCAGAATCCTCCAGCCAGCAGGTGATGGGGGGGATTCTGGGACCTGTCGTCGTCTTACAAAGAACCACGTTTCCATGCCCTTGAGTAGCTCAACAGATGTCTTTTTTTGGTTTGTTTTGTTTTTAGCAGAGATGGGAAAAGTTACTTTCTAAAAAAACGCTAAAGTTCCTGAAATGGCTCAGGCAGAACAAGCAGGAGCTAGGCTGGCTGGTGGAGCCCTGTGTGTTGTCGTCTTTGCCCATCTGATTTTTCATTAAAAGAGGAAATAATCTGTTTTCTTCTTCTTTTGTGACTCATCTGAAGAGCTGGGGAGTCACTCCCTAAATGTGTGTTTGTGTTCCTTGTTGATATCCCTAAACGGGGACACCCAAAGAAAAACAAGCGTCAGAAAAGGGAATAGGTTACTCTACAGTTTCGTATCTCTCTGGAATCTCTCGACGGCATGGCTTCAGTCATAAGGCCCTGAATGTGACAAACATAGAGATAGGAAAATAGAGAGCTCCCGAACCCGAATTTCAGGTAAACTAAGGCATCCATGTACAGTACTCAATATTGATAAGAAGGAGCCTCTTGATCACTTAGCATCAGGGAACAGTCCTATCTGGTTTAAATTGTTTGCGGTGGTAATTAGAAAATAAAAGCAGTTGAATAATGTAAAACCTGGATTTCTCATAAATGATGAGATGAGGTGTAACCCTATAAGTTTCACCATATAGAGGTGAAAGACTTGGAATGGTGGGGGGGGGGGTGTCTTTTGCTTATATGTATTGCCCCCACCTGACAATTTGTTCATTCGTTTTCACCTGGCCAGGAAGCAAGAACTTAAGTGCATGAACCAGGTTTTAATGAATATAGTAAAGGCTTGTCTTGGCTAGGGTTAATATTTTGCAGCAATGCATTTTGCAAGAACTGGAATAAAAATGTGGAAAATTGGGTGGCCAGTTGCAAAAAAAAAAAAAAAAAAAAAAAAAAAAGACCTCAATTCTGGGTACAGAAGATAGCATTTTTTTTTGTCAATGCAGCTTTTTATTGCAGGTGCATGAAATAGCAAACCTCCCGGAATAATTTTCGACATATCTGAACATGCAGGATTCTTATGTGCCTCTACATGGTCAGAAAATAATAACTGTGTGCCGTCGTGCTGATTCTGACTTACAACAACCCTTGCCAGGTTTTCCAGTAGAGAATACTCAGAAGTGGTTTGCTATAACCTTCTTTTGAGGGGCATCGTGTGGGACTGTGCAGCTTGCTCAGCGCACCCCCAGGCTGGTTTTTCTTCCGGGAGGCCCAGTGGGGAATCAAACGCCCAACTTCTGGATCTGCAGCCAGAGACCTAAACCACCAAGCTATCCAGCCAGCTTTCTACATGGTTACCTGTGGCATAATAAATGTTGAAAGTCAGATCCTCATTTTTAAACTACCCATACCCAATGGATTGAATCTGAAAATACAGACAGCAGGATTGCCCTGTAGTATCAACACATTATTTTCATCTCTATCAGTACTGGGTCTTTTGTAAAGCTAGTGGATCTTAACTGCCTACTCAGGGAAGTGTTAGGCATGGTGTAAAATGTAAGTGCAAGGTTCTGTCTGGGTGGAAATCAACATACAGTAATGCTTTTATTAAATTGCAGTATACTTCTAGGAAAAACATCTAGCCCCAAATATGTAAATGGAAAAGCTGGCTATAATCAAGAATTTTTGTCACTCCTTTCAAAGCAGAACTCTCCGTTAATCTACCCAGTAATTAAGGTGCAGGTTTATATGCATTTATTTGGGAATACATCTCAGTGAATCAATTGGACTTGCTTTGGAATAAACAGACAGAAGTGTTCTGCAATTCTCATGCGTTTCATTTCGTATATTCCTATACTTTTAGAACTAGCCTGTATCAAAGTCATGTGTAATACTGACATCAATATTACACAACACATGAATATTAAAATGCAAAATTCTTTAGATGCACAGAGGGTTTTTTTTTACTTAAAAGCAACAACTTAAGTACAAAAAGAGAAGAGAATCCGAGATCTAAAACGGAATGTGTGTGTTTTAACTATAACTGGATGCATGAACTGTAAAGCGGCTTTCACTCTTGTCTTCTAGGAAGCCAAGAAGAGAAGGCAGGAGGTGTCCCATTCAGATGTTTCCTAGTTGATCTGCTCATGGTTGGCTTCCAGGCTGCATCGCAGCTAGTGGTGCTTTCTCTCTCTTGAGGGATCCAGGTCTTTGTGAACGCACTGCATGGGATGGATGGCAAGAGCTTTCTTGGCCCACACTGTTACTGTGGTATCTCTTAGTGTAACTCTATCGGCTGTCGCTGCTCGGTCTTCTTCTCGCCAGTTTTTCTACCCATTCTTCCACTCAGCCAGAAATTTTGCTTTCAGGTATTTCTCTCGTGATCTGATAGATGCTTCTGTGCCTCTGCTTTATATACAGATCAGTGATGCAGTGCGGTGGCGCCTGTGTGGTGTTGTGATTAAAGTGCTGGACCAGGACAGGAGTCACCAAGGTGTGTCCTCGGAGGTCCCAGGGAGCCGCCCCAGTTTCTGTTGACTCAGAAAGTCCTCTTGGACTTTCCAGGGACGAGGGAGGAAAATTTGCCATATGTTTGGGCTCACAGCATTTTTTTTAATAATTAAAAAATTCGTTATTGGAGGACAGTGGGACTTTTCAGTTCAAAACAACAACTTTAAAACTTTTTCGGATGGGTGTTGTGTGGGAGCAAATGTGGTCCTCCAAAGTCCAGAGATGAGCAGATGTGTCCTCAGACTTCTAGAAGTTGCTTTCCTTTGGGCTAGGACTTGGGAAACTTGGATTCAAATCCACTGTAAGCCATGAAATGAATCGTAATCTTAGAACTACAGAGCTGGAAAGAGCCCTATTGATAATCAAGTGCAGCTCCCTGAGTCATTATTTCACTGCTGAAGTCGTTTTTGAATCATCATCATCACGTGCCATCAAGTCAAGTGCCTGAACCTGTTGGGATCACACTCAGGTTGTGAGCAGAGTCTTCACTGCAGTACTGCAGTTTAACCACAGCGCCATGAGGCTCCCTATGTGCAGTGTGCAAAGGGGAGCTAGTTGGCAGTATTATAAGATATCTGACAGTATTTGTTAATCCATTACATATTTGATAGATAAGCCATCAAGGACTTCCTCAGTCCTATGTTGCATTCATAAACTTCATTTGATTTTGTCTTGTGTATAAGTGTCTCTGCTTCCTTACAGCTCATCTTCAGACCGTTGGTTCCACAGTGACGCTGCTAAAATGTCGCACTGTAAAAGTCAAACAGAAAACGTGCATAACAAAGCTAGAACATCCCCATATCCCAGATCCAAGGTCTGTCGCAGCGAAGTCCCCGGTGTCAAGGTGGACTGGTTAGTTGAGTGGGAAGATTACAACCCAGTGGAATACACAGCACACTGTGTGTTGGCAGGACCTAAATGGGCTGATCCAGAGATTGGGTGAGCATTCTTCATTGAGTAGCAAGTTAAAAAAGAGAAGGGAGGGTTTGCTTTAGACAATTATTTTCCTTTTAGCTGGGTTAAATGGAAATGGTAAGCAGAATCTTGTGAATGGAATCAGACACAAGAAGTTTGGTCTATGTGAGGTCGTGGACAAACAGCTTTTTAATGTTGATGTGTATATATGGTGTTGGTACGCTCAAAATATTTACATGAATGCTGTTTAGTTTCATAATTCTTGATAAGGGCTCTCAGCTTAATAAAAACCCTTGCTCCAGATTAGAATGTGTTCCCAACCTGTAGATTTCTGGATTGCAGAAAAAGAGACAGAAGATGTTGTTGCAGTTTTGAATTTTTGTTTAGATTTCTCTAAGCTGTGCAGCAGAACTACATGGATTCATACAGCAAAATAGCTTTAAGTTCTCCAGAGTAGCCCATCCCTTTCCTCTTTAACCGGCACTTATAGTCTCAATAACTCATGCTGAGACAGTAGTAGAAAGAATAAAAATCATTTTCCTTCCTTACAGTTGTAAACAGATCAAACAGCAAACTTACAAACATGGCTGCTTTCAACAACAGACCTCAACAGACTCTAGAGAGAGGGAAAGTTCTGAGCAGAGAGGCAGGGCTCTGTCAGAATTCAGAGGCAGTGAAGGTTCGTGCTAGATAGACGGATAGTCACCCCTACCCAGAAAGGTCCCTCCTAGCCAATCTTTCTCCAGGCAGAACGCCAGGTTGTACAAAGGTCAATAGATTCCACACTTACTCTTGGGCAAAGATTAAAAATCTGTGGGTTCTCATTCTTGGACATCTGTCAATTTAAAAAGTGAATATTTACATTTTTTCACCCTGGCACACTTCATCCAAGAGTCCTCACTCATGCAACCAGATTACTCCAGCAGAGCACCTAGCAAATAATCTACTTCCCCCAACATAACTGCACGTGAATAATCAATATGTCTCACTGGGGAAATGAGGAGGCCAGATATAGAAATCTCAGGTGCCCTCCACCTGTTTTAGATTGTGAATCCAGGAATTCCTCACCATTGGCCATGGGGGATGGCCTGACAAGAGCGGTGGCTGAAAACCTCTGAACCACACCAGTTTACATACACCAGTGTGAGCAAAAGGCACATGCATTTGAGCAGAACATACGTATAAACGTAGAATCATGGAGTTGGAAGGGGCCTGTAGGGCCATCAAGTCCAACCCCCTGCGCAATGCAGGAATCCAGATCAAAGCAGATCTGACAGATGGTTGTCCAGCTTTATCTTGAATGCCTCAAGTAATGGGGTGCTCATCACCTCCCAAGGTCATTGGTTCCATTGTCCTACTGCTCTAACAGTTAAGAAGTTTTTCCTCATATTCAGCCTAAATCTGGCTTCCTGTAGCTTGAGCCCGTTGTTACGTGTCCTGCAGTCTGGGATGACTGAGAACAGCTCCTGGCTTTCCTCTGTAGCACAACCTTTCAAGTATTTGAAAAGTATCTCCCTACCCTATCTCCCCTCAGCCTTCTTTTCTCAAAGTTAAACATGCCCAGTTCTTTCAGTCTTTTCTCCTAAGGCTTGGTTTCCAGCCCCCTGATCATCCATGTCACCCTCCTCTGAACTTGTTCCAATTTGTTAGCATCCTTCTTGAAGTGTGGTATCCAGAACTGGACACAATACTCAAGGTGAGGCCGAACCAGTGCTGAATAGAGGGGGACTAGCACCTCACAGGATTTGGAGACTATATTTCTGTTAATGCATCCTAAAATAGCATTTGCCTTTTTTGTAGCCACATTGCATTGTTGGCTTATATTCAGTTTGTGATCTACAATAATTCCTTCTCATTTGTAGTATTACTGAGTCACATATCCCCCATCTTGTAATTGTGCATTTGTTTTTTTCCCCTAGGTGTAGAACTTTGCTGTTATCTTTGTTAAATTTAATTCTTTTGTTTTCAGTCTATCAAGATCTTTTTGAATTTTGTTCTTGTCTTCTAAGGTATTAGCTATTCCATCCAGTTTTGTGTCATCCATAACTTCGATAAATATTCCCTGCACTCCCTCATCCAAGTCATTAATAAAAATGTTCAAGAGTACCAGCAACAGGACTGAGCCTTGGGGTACCCCTCTTGTGACCTCCTCCCAGTTATAGAAGGACCCATTAATCATCACCCTCTGAGTTCGATTCTGTAGCCCATTGTGTATCCACCTGACACTTGTTCTCTCCAGCCCACACCTGGTTATCTTGCTGATTAGGATATCATGAGGCACTTTGTCAAAAGCTTTGCTGAAGTCAAGATATATCACATCTACAGCATTCCCACCATCTACTAGGGAAGTTACCTGATAAAAAATGAGATAAGATTGGTCTGGCAGGATTTGTTCTTGACAAATCCATGTTGGCTTCCACTTATGACTGCATTGTTGTCATTGTTACAGAATGACTGCTTTGTAATCTGCTCCAGAATTTTCCCAGGGATTGATATCAGGCTGACCAATCTGTTGTTCCCTGGTTCCTCCTTTTTGCCTTTTTTTAAGGATTGGGGTATTAGCTCTCCTCCCGTCATCTGGTACTTGACCTGTCCTCCATGATGTCAAGAAAAGGATCTGTACACACCTCGTGCAGAGTGGTAGCACGATAGGTATTTTGGAGAACAGAATGGTGTGAGCAGAAGCAGTAGGGTGCTTCACTGACAGTTGGGATGGCTCTGTCAGGTCCTGCACACATTTGCTTGGAAATAAGTTCCGTTGGAACACAGCCATGTTTAGGACTTGGAAAATCAATGTGAAATATTTTTTTAAATCTCGTTCAACACATTTTTTTCTTTCTTTCTTGAAAAGGGCAAAAGACTTTTCTCCAAAATTCAATGAGAAGGATGGAGAAGTTGACAGGAAGAGCCAAAGTGGTATCTATAAGGTGGAAAATGGAAGGCCCAGGTATGTGTTAGTCTTTGTGCACTGATAAGTACATTATAAGGTTATGTACAAGGCTTGAACAATGCACTCGTCCACTCGTCTGTGACAAGTGAAAAATGCTGCTGGACGAGTCACAGCTCCCTCCCTGCCTGCCTCCTTCCCCTCCGCCTGTCTCTCTCTCTCTAATCCTGCAGTCCTCCCCTCCCCACTCCCATTGCAAAAGGAAAACTGCCCTCTTCTCGCGAGAAGAGAGTTTGAGCGGTACATAGAGATATAGCTCTGCAGGAGAATGTAGCGTAGTCCCATGCTGGAGAATATGGAGATTCCCTGCTCCCAATTTCAACCGAACGAGGACACATCCTGGGGTGGGAGGGAACCGTGGCTCCTTAAGAGGCCGGGCACTTTTGCTTTCAGTTTTATTTTTGCTGGAGACCTTCAATAGAAAGGCATTCAAAATACAAGCTTCATGACCCCACAGGCACGCAGGTAATAAAGCAACCCAAGTCTGAGGGTATAAATCAGTGATTCCCAATCACGTAATACAATTTATTTTGGGTTTGTACGCATTGTTACATAGAAATAAAAGTGAACAAGTGCCTAGTTTAAATTTGTTAACATAAATTGCAAGGCTATAGTCCGGTCATGCTGACTGGTGAAATTTTTGACTGACTGGTGAGACATTCTAAAAATTTTCAAGCCTTGGTTATGTGTGTGTTTGTCTGGTGTGGGAGAGGGAGACAGGTAGAGAAGACGTTGATCTTGGCATATAGTTTAGCAGAAATTATCTTTTGTTTGTGTACAAAGTGTCTTTGCACAAAAATAGAGGAGGAAGGGTGAGAAATCAAAATACATTTCAGTAACAAATTATTTCAGTGTAACTCTTCGTTTTTGAAGGGCAGCAATATGTTGTCTTTTTTTCTTTCCTCTTTATTTTGCCAACATGTTGAGACAGACTCACATGGCTGTTTTTCTGGAAATCTCTTTAAAAAATAGTGTCCATTTCCTTTGAAAAGCAAAGGAGATATACGCACATACACAAACAGGAAGCACAGAATGACTGGCTGACTGTTTAAAAAGATGCAAACAAACCATCTAATGCTTCTGATCTTAAAAGCAACAAAGCAGTTACCAATGACAGTTGGCACAAATTGCATGATTTGTGTTATAGCATGATTTGTGTTGAATACTTCTTTTGTACAATAATTAAAGGGCTGCGAAGCTTCTGGGCTGCAAGGTCGAAAGATCAGCAGTTCGAAACCACGTGTCAGTGTGAGCTCCCTTCGCTTGTCCCAGCTCCTGCCAACCTAGCAGTTCGAAAGCACGTAAAAATGCGAGTAGATAAATAGGTACCACCACAGTGGGAAGGTAACGGCGTTCCATGTCTAGTCGCGCTGGCCACGTGACCACGGAAACGGTCTATGGACAAACGCTGGCTCTACGGTTTGGAAACGGGGATGAGCACCGCCCCCTAGAGTCGGACACGACTGGACTAAATGTCAAGGGGAACCTTTACCTTTTACCTTATAATACACTTGTAAAAATATTTAATAGTTTGCAGGCTTTATGTCTTTCCAGAATCCTTGCTCTGTTTTCCTTATTTCCATAAACTGGAATAATTCAGATGCCACAAACTTGTATTTCCATTCTGGGTAGAACTATAACAAATTATGTATTGTTAAATGTGTAACTTCAAAAGAATTTCTTAGGCACACCAGAAGGACTGGAGATAAGTGAGGAGAGGGAGCCAATGAGAGATGTAAGCCCAAAGCTTTTATGACATCTGGACCTTTTGTTCTTTAGGTCTCCTGATCCAAACTACATATTCCTAAGCATTTTATTTATTTTTCAGAAATCCTGCAGGCAGGACAGGAATAATAGGACGAGGTCTTCTGGGGCGATGGGGACCAAATCACGCTGCTGACCCTGTTATAACCAGGTAAGCAGTGTCAGGTCTGATGGTGTTGTTAGCAGTGAGAAAACACAGAACTGCACATTCATGTCTCAATGTTTGGTACTTTGAATGAAGAGCATTTAAAAGTAGCTGATCTTGCCATTGTGATGTAATTCTTATTCTGATTTGTTCTTGTTATGTGCTGTCAGTTGCCCCCTACTTATGGCAAATGAGTGCTTTCCAAAATGTCATGTCCTGAACTGTCCTGCTCACCTCTTGTAAACTCAAGCCTGTGGCTTCGTTTAGGGAGTCAGTCCATCTCGTATTTGGTCTTCCTCTTTCCCAGCTGCCTTTCACCTTTCCCAGAATCTTGACTTCTCGTGATGTGCCCAAAGCAGGACAGCCTCAGTTTCTACATTTTTGCCTCCAGAGATAATTTAGGCTTGATTTGATCTAGGACCCACTTGTTCGTATTCTGATTAAGAACTATTTTTAAAAAATCTGGATGCAGTTGTTCCAGATTATATCACCAACACCCACCATAGTTCTTCATGGTGAAGGACACGTTTTTGTACATTTGTGTCAACCCTAGTTCTCTGAATCAGTTCAGCTGTAATGCCAAGCTCTGGTCTGCCACGGTGTGAACTCTGTTGGCATTCTTCCTGTGCTCTGATTTCTACTCTCACTTCCAGTTTTGCTCTGAAATTACACATGTGTAGTTACAACCAAATCTAGAAAACTGTGGCCCAGAAGCAAAGATAACAATAAAAAATGACTTTCAGTAGGAGAGGGGAACGAAAACACAGAGCTGATGGCACTGCTACTGGCTGACATTCCTCCCCCCCCTCCTGTCACTTTTTGCAGATGGAAGAGAGATGGCAGTGGGAATAAAATGGCTTACTCAGGATCCGGGAAAAATATCTTGCAGTTCATCGCCATTAAAAGAAGGGACTGTGGAGAATGGGCCATCCCAGGGGTAAGGAGAGAAATATTGGCAGAATTTATTTAGGGGCACGAAGGGTCAAAAGCCCAACCCATGCGCGTTCCACAGTTAATTCCCTTGCTGAGCATTTGAAAGACAAATAAAATATTTAACCAGCAGCTTAAATCCAGTTGCTAATCCCAACTACTGGATCAGCTGCTGAACAGGTCAATTGGAATGTGTGTCAATCCCATTGAGTCAGTAAGTTATAATAGCTGAGACTAGCAAGAGCAGAGAACATAATGAAACTTGGTAGCAGCCTGTGAATTCTTACATAGCAGATCAGGCTGTGAATAAAGGCGCAACGATGTTGGGAAATCGGTTACCAGATCGTCTGCTGCCTTTGAGAAATTTCATAGCGTCTTGCAGGAAGAAGATGTGAACTCCATTCCTCCCCATACTGTTGTTCCAGGGATCATAACCACCTCCTTTTGGTTTTAGTGTTGGCAAAGAAATATACACGTAGCAGAATGTCTCCTGAACGGAGATGAATGTGACGACGACTTCTTTTTTTTTCTTCAGGGCATGGTGGACCCAGGAGAGAAGTTGTCTGCTGCACTAAAGCGAGAATTCAGCGAGGAGGCCCTGAACTCCTTACAGAAAACTGGGACTGAGAAAGAAGAGATGGAGAAACAGCTGAACAAGCTTTTTAGCCAGGATCACTTTGTGGTGAGTGACTTCTTTGCTTCTCTTAACATTTGGTGAGCCCATAAAATATTGTGTACAGCGGTCAGTGAAAGCACAGAAAGGACCATAGTGTCTGTAGGGGATCGGTTCCATGGCCCACCCACGCCAAAAAGTGCAGGTAGAGAAACACTATAGAGAGAGCATCGTCTCTGGTTTCCTCTAATAACCAGTTGTAGTAAATATATGTTGGAAATGTTTATTTCTGGTGCCTTTAATGTAATATTTTCAGACAGCGGATGAGTGAAATTGTGGGTTTTGATCCCATGGATGACACAATCCTGCTTTATTTTTAAATATATGGGGACAGAACCGGTTTCTTAGTAATAGGTATTTAGTAGCAAAAATGGTAGCAACATATAGTGGACTAATCAGTTGGATTCCCAGAGTAAACCAGTGGCCAGAATATTCTTGGTGGCCTTTAATGGTGCAGTGGGAATGACGTGATGTTCAGTGGCAGCCGTTCTTCAGGGTTTTGGGGCGGGTTCCTTTCTTAGCCTTTACCTGGAGGTGTTGAGAATTGAACCAGGCCTTATACATGTAAAGCAGGTGCTTTGTTAGTTAGTGGGAGCCCCTTCCCTCCTGACCCTTCTCGCTTCACCTTGGCTTTCCAGGTGTATAAGGGGTACGTGGATGATCCTCGTAACACAGACAACGCTTGGATGGAGACAGAGGCGGTGAACTACCATGATGAAACTGGTGAGTACCCATGCTCCTTTCTTGCTATTAGAGGTGACAATAATGATGTGTTGTCAAGTCAATTCTGGCTGATGGCGACCCTTTTTGGGGTTTTCCAGGTAGAGCCTATTCAGAAGTGCATTACCATTCCCTTCCTCTAGGGGTGCTCTGGGACGGTGCAGCTGGCCCAAGGCTAACCAGGCTGGCTCTTCTCCCAGGAGGCCCAGTGGGGAATCGAACTCCCAACCTCTGGCTGCACAGCTAGAGACTTTGTCCATTGACCTATCCATCCTGCCAGTGCTATTAGAGATAGTTGCTATTATTATGCTACTAGAAAACAGGCAGTTGAAGGTAATTATTTCCTCAACTGACATGCTTATGATTGCGTGAAAAGAGTTAAAACAGCAGAGCATCTTGTGGCACCAAAAAGATTAACATTTGTTTGATTTGACATCAGCTTTAACATGTAAGTTGTTATGGTGTCACAAGACCCTGCTGTTTTTTTAATGTGAGAGATTAACACTTATAGCCACTAAATAATTGTTAGAACCCACCTTCCTTCCAGTGAACTCAAGGTGACATACATAGCCTTTCTCCTCCCCATTTCATCCTGACGGTAACCCTTGCATGATGTTGACTGTCACTGGGCTAAGATCTTGTAGTACGGTTTATGGCTAAGGGGGAATTCGAACCCAGGTCTTTTGAATTCTCGTTTGGTAATCCAACCACTACACTGGATGTCATGTTTAGTTGAAAGCCATTATCCTGGCAATCAGAAAAGCCAGTTACACTATATATAATTAGCAGAACATACAGTCATGTGAAAAAGAAAGTACACCCTCCTTGAATTCTATGGTTTTACGTGTCAGGACGTAATGAAAATCATCTAGTCCTTAGCAGGTCTGAAAATTCGGTAAATACTATCTCTGATGAACAACAGCACATGACATATTACACTGTGACATTTATAATGTTGACTTGTGGGGTACCCTTGTGGGCAGACAAAACTCCTTCCCATTTTTCTGTTTGTGTTTTTGAGAAAAGGTCTGTCAGAAGAGGTGTGTCCTCATATACCGCCTTATATTCTACAGAAACTCAGGAAGTGTGTTTTAGGCTGAGTCAGATCATTGATCTGTCTGGCACAGCGGGGCCAACATTAAAAACCATGTGCTCGCTCTCTCGCTCACTAAGGTCTTGGCCTTCTCTTATGTTCAAGCTCATTTCCTTGAATGAAAGCCACACAAGCAACAAATCAGTCAGTTTTCCAGATTGGATGCATAGTTGTTTTGATCCCAGGGCCGTATCCAGAATATACGATGAACCAGAAATCCTGCCACATTGGAGGTTGAATGGAAAGGACAATGTGCTTTCCATTGGAAGCAACACGTGTGGAACTGGCCGTGGAGAAAGTAGAGGGGCCAGTGGTCAAACTAACACCATAATCTTTCTCTGTGCATAACAGGTGAAGTAATGAATAAGTTACACTTAGAAGCAGGAGACGATGCTGGGAAGGTAAAATGGGTTGACATTAGTGAGAAACTCAAACTGTACGCCAACCATGCTGACTTTGTCAGAATCGTAGCAGAGAAAAGAAGAGCGCATTGGAATGAAGATCTGGACCTTGGTTGCAATGATGGATCAGGGATCAAGGCGTAAACTAAAATCTAAATATGTCAAATGGAATTGCAGAAGTGGTATGCAGTGTTAATGTTATTTTGCAAGAGAGTTTGTTGGTCTTATGTAGAGATGGGCACGAATTGCTGGTTCGGCGGTTCATGCCGGTTCGTTTTTTGGCCAGACACAGGTGTTTGGCACTTCCCAGCCCTGCCTCTTCTGGCAGGCGTCTACCCAGAGGCAGCGCCCAGGCTTCCCTGCCCCGCCTCCTCCAGGTACTGCCTCGGAGTGGGTGCCCACCAGAGGAGGTGGGGCTGGGAAGCGCTGAACACCTATTCAGCTGAAAAACAAACCAGCACGAACCAACAAACAGATTTGTGCCCATCTCTAGTCTTATGTGATTTAGAACTAAAAAGTACAGACAGTCAACGTGAAATGAAATAAGAGCACTTGATTTCAGTGGGAGATCCTTATACCTATTGGCAATGTTCCCTCTAATTTTCAGCCCCGCTGGGTGGCGCTCCGCCCCTCACCCGGGGTTCTGTAGGACTGGAACCCAAAGGGGCTGAAAACGCTCGAGGGTGTGTGCAGCACTGCATGCTTGTGCAGCCACACACCTTGGCGGGCACCTTGCCTACCAGCCACAATCCAATTGAGTAACTATAGCGGCATAAGCCTATAGGTGTGAATTTCAGTAGTGAATTGCTGCTTGTTAAGAATTTGGCATTTGTGTTTCTAGTTGCCCACCCAGTCGCATAACTGGTGTACAAGCAGGAAACACACCTCTTCTTAACTGGCAGCAATGTACTGCTCAGATTTATCCTGATGGACACAGACAGGCATAAATAATAGAATTTTGGCCAATATCTGCCTCTTCGATTCAAGTGGGGCATATTATCTCTTTTTACCAAGAAATTCTGGAAGCTGTAGTCTCAAAAAGCAATGATCGTCATCTCTGAGATAAATATATTCCATATCCATTATGTCCAATGGTGTGATTTTTCTTGACTAACAAAAATGTAGTTCAGAGGCATTTTACAATTTAAAATTCACACCAGGAAAAGTGACCACGATTCTCAGAAGATATTTTCCTGTTTGCATAAACGCTAACTCTAAAGGCACTGAAAAAGTTCTCCTGTCATTAATTCTGTCACTTTTACTGTGTTATCACTTTTCTTCCTCTGTTGTGTTTCATAAGCTTTGTCATAGCCAAGCAGCCGGGACTTCTGTGCTGTAGTTCTCGGGCCTGTATCGTTTACTTGCTGAGACTGATCCGATGTTGAGGAAATAGCCATGCACGTGAACAATTAATAACTATTTCCATAATCCTTGGTTAATAAAGGAAATAACGTTGCATCTGGATGCACTTTTACCTGAGATCCAACAAACAACAAAGAGTCTTACGGCCACTTGAAAACTGATTTTTTGGGGGGGGACAAGAGGGGACATGCTTTCCTGGAATATAGCCTTGCATGTCACGAAACGGACTCAAGTGCAGGAAATCATATGCCAAATAAAACATTTTGGTATTTCAAGTGGCTCAAGAATGGTTTGTTGCAGGAACAATCCTGTTATTCTTATTTTACCCTATCTTTGTAGAGAAGAAAGGATCTAAAGATACAGTTCAAAGAAAAATGTAGCATATGTTTCAACAGTGAACCCATGACCCAAAAAGAAATAGATAGCATAAACTGGCCCCGAACTGTATTTTGGAATGTAGTATTAAAGTGTATTGGCATTTTTCTTGATTTACGTAACCAGGGATTCGGGGAACTCTTGCACCCACTGGTTTGCATTGGGTCTGTTTCCTGACCAAGCTTCTTTCACTGCATGAGGTACTGCACAAAACCGATTGTTTGACCGAATGAGTCCCAGAAGCATCAGAGTGGAAGCTGCCCTTCATATATGAGTTATACAATAAACTTGTTTGAAACCACCAGCAGTTTAAAAATCTTCAAAATGCTGTGATTCCAGTACCAAAGTACTTGTAAACTGGCATAAGCTACTTTGAGGGTCATTTTGACTTTGGAGCCATCCTGATGCAGACCAGTAATGTTGTTTAGCAGCAAACCACTAAGAATGTAAACCTCGTATGCCAATAAACTTTTCATTGTTCATACACTGCAATGCTTAGCTTTCCTTTTTTGAACATAAGATCAGAGTTGCAGCTGCTGTTCGTTATATTAAAAAAATGCTGTCATGTCAGCTTGCCGATCTTTTCTGTAGCGCATAAAAATGATTCCATTCTCCAGCAACTGCACCGATCTCATGTTTTCTGGCATGTCTTGTCCTCTCTGAATGTTGTTGATTATCAGATACCTGTAGGATTGTGTGCACATCACATTGCTTATAACTGTTGGACCATAAAGAAGGCTGACCGCCGAAGAATTGATGCTTTTGAATTGTGGTGCTGGAGGAGACTCTTGAGAGTCCCCTGGACTGCAAGGAGAACAAACCTATCCATTCTGAAGGAAATCAACCCTGAGTGCTCACTGGAAGGACAGATCCTGAAACTGAGGCTCCAAGACTTTGGCCATCTCATGAGAAGAGAAGACTCCCTGGAAAAGACCCTGATGTTGGGAAAGTGTGAAGGCAAGAGGAGAAGGGGACGACAGAGGACGAGATGGTTGGACAGTGTCACCGAAGCGACCAACATGAATCTGACCCAACTCCTGGAGGCAGTGGAAGACAGGAGGGCCTGGTGTGCTCTGGTCCATGGGGTCACGAAGAGTCGGACACGACTAAACGACTAAACAACAACAGAAGTGTTGCAAAAGGTGCAGACTCTCACACACTGGTTTGATAAACTCCCTTCAATTCAGTGTAGGGCTCATTCTGAATACATGTGTAGGACTGCACAGTATTGGTGTTGCTCCATCTTCTCTGTTGGACAAGTGCATAATTTGAATTCACATGTCCACCCCCACCTTTAGTCTATTTACTTGATATCCCTGAAATCTCACATTAAAATATAGCAGTAAGTCTTTTAAGATGCCACCACGTTTTTTTCTTCTTTTATTTATTTTCCCCCCTTTTTGCTTGCTGTGTATTTACCGTTGATCCTAATCAAGGTCTTGCCTGCCTGCAGGTTTGCTAATATTTATTTATTTCAAGGCACCCCCAGGTAAAAGCCATCTCTAAGCTTCCGCTTCAATTTGAGTTTTCACATTAACTCGAACTCAGGGGTTCCCAATCTTGGGTCCCCAGATGTTCTTGGACTATAACTCCCAGAAATCCTGGCCAGCCCAGCTCGTGGTGAAGGCTTCTGGGAGCTTGAGTCCAAGAACATCTGGGGACCTAACCTTGAGAACCACTGCTCCCTAGATCTCTATTCCTAAACTGCCTCCGCTCGAGAACCGGAAGTGGCAGCCGCCACTCTTTGAGACCGCATCCCCTTGGGAGCACCTCCTCGCTCTTGCCCTTTGGATTCTCTTCCCTACCCGGAAGATGCGGCCGGAACCTTTGTGTCTCCGGGCCTCCGGGAGCCCGGGGGAAAGGTTTCTCCGCCGCACAACGCGGAAGTGAGCCGGGTTGCTGGCGGGGTTACTGGCAGGTCCCTCCTGGGCCGGAGAGGGGGACGATGTGGGGCGCCGGAGGAGGGAGCGGAGGCTAAGCCCCTTGCCTAGGGAAGGAGGAGAGGCCTCCGGGGGCCTCTAGCCTTGGCTGAGAGCCGGAGAAGGGGCTCCGAGGGGCTGGGGCGGAGGAAGCGTAGCTGGGGGGGGGGAGGTTTGTGGGGCAAAGGGAGACCCTTTAAGGCATTGCCAAGGGGGGGGGAAAGAAAGGGGTCCCCTTAGGGGGGCGAGTGCGTGTGTGGAGGTCTCCCCATGAGGTGAGGCTTCATTTTGGGACTCCTAGGTGTCTCAAGCCCCTCGCGTGGGGCGGTTGGGGGGGGGGAAGAGTGTGGGGCGGGGGTCCCCAAGAGGAAAACCCTCCAGGACCCTTTAAGGGGTGTTCACACCCACCCCCACACCCCTGCAGCAGAGGCCGGCTTTCAACCGCCTTTACCCCAAAAAGGAGACTCGGGAGGCTGGAGAGAAGCGAGGCGAGGAGATTTCCAAAAGTTGTGCGTGTGTGAGAGAGACCTCCTCCGAGGGTGTGTGTGTGTGTGTGTGTCCCTCTGCAATCCCCCAGGGAAGTGGGTCGGGTGTGTGTGTGTGTGTTTGGGGGGTGGGGAAGGCCCCCCTCTAGGGCAACCCTGAGCCATGGCCACCCGGCGTTTAACAGACGCGTTCTTGTTGTTGCGGAACAACGCCATCCAAAGCCGGCAGCTGCTGGCGGAGCAAGTGAGTAGTTACAGCAAATCCAGCCCTCTGACTTCACGTAGCATGGCTGCTGCGGTGAGTCTCCCTTCGTCCTACTGCCTCCCACCTCTCGCTGTTTTAGGAGCTTCCAATACAGCCAGCATGCCTCTTTATTATTATTATTATTATTTATATATTTTTTCCCAGGGCTGCTTCCTGCTTCCCATCCTCACCTCTTCCATTCTCCTCCATAAAGAAGGGGTTGTCTTCTCCTTTCCTCATTTCTCGGTGGGGGTTTAGGTACATGGTAGGGCATCCCCGTAACCTGCTCCGAAACCGTGCATTAAAAAGTGCCTCTAGTGGGCATCCTTTGCATTCCCATTTTTTTTCGGGGAGGGGGGAAGGGGGTCTTCGGCTTCCATCAGTTCTACCTACCTGCTTCCCGGTGGAAAAGGATTGTGGGAGTTGTAGTCCAAAACCTCCGAGAGTCAGAGGCGGCCCACCCACCATAGAGCTACATTTCTAATGGTGGATCATTGCATACCTGGAAGTCAATGGGTTTTTTTCCCCCTTGTCTGTGCCAACACGGAGCTGGAGCTTCTCAGCTTCCTGGTGGGTGTACCTAATCATAGTATATGTAGATAAATTCTGAAGAACAACCGTTTGTGGCTGTTCCCCCCCCCCCCGCAAAGCCCTCCCTAAATTGTGTTGTTTGTGATTTAATTTTATTTATTTATTCGATTTTTATCCCGCCCTTTTAGACAAAGTCTACTCAGGGCGGGTTCCATAAAACATTAAATATAAAACACTTGAACAATTAAAATTAAAATAAAACAATTCAAAACAATAATATTAATATTAATAATACTCAAGATGGAGAAAAAACAGAAATTATAATAAAATAAAATCAAATATTGACAGGAGGGAAGGCCTGCCTAAAGAGCCAAGTTTTTAATTGGCTCTTAAAAACACCAGATTCTTTAATCTGGTCTAAAGAAATAAACAAACAGTTAATTCAGTGCCAGTTAAACAGTGTGCTGCCCTGCACTTCCTCATAATGTGTCTCCTACCACTTTTGATTTGCTGAATGGACTCTTTATGTCACTCTTTAAGTTTACTCCAAGTAAAACTTAGTCTCGAAGGTGCCGCAAAACCCTGGTTGTTCCTGCTAAAATGGAAATTATCACTCTATGCTTCCTCAACCCAGCATTTGTTTTTGTTATTGTCTTAAGTTCTCCCTTTCCCACTTTTGTATTACCTTTCATTTTGTATTTCACCATCAGGGTTCAGGTGGAGGAAACCATTCTGCAGGTCACAATTACATTTTTGGAGTCAGAATAAAAAAAATTTAGGCACCACCCTAGTACTGAACATTTAGAGAGGTGTGTATTTCAGACTTCTAGGTATGTGGAAGGTAACCAGCCCTCTAGAAGCTCATTCCTCAGCATAATCGCTCTTCCTGTTTGTAACAAGCACCTAACTCTTCCTATTCATTTTGCTGCTACTTCTATTAAAAGTGTTTCCTCCTTATATCAATATCACTGCAATAAGACATTAAATTGTTGCTCTCCTCTCCAATTGTATTCTCCTTTAGTGCAAAATAAGCTGCTCTTCACACTAATCTCTGTTTGGGGGCCAATGCAAATAGTGAAATCTTACTGCATTCTGTTTTGTTGTATATACATGTTCAATGTCCAGATATTGTTTTTGTACTTCCACTGCATTTACCCTGACAACAGATGGATGAGAAACCGTATGCTAATACATAATTACCTCAGGTGCAAATCTGAGATGAGAATATGACCTCCTGGCACTTCAGGTGCCTTCTAGGTCTGTATTTTTGCTGGCCTAGAAAAACCTGTAACCTTCCATCATAAAGGTATTTTACAGGAAGATACCCAGCCACCAGTTAGGCAGGCCAGTGTGGCAGCTTATACTATTTAATTGGAAGTACAGGTCAGTTATACTCACCAGGCCAGGATTTTTCTGCTGAGGGCTGTGTTAACCTATTAAAGGCTTTAAATCTGGAGTGGATGGAACAGCGGCAACTGGACTATTAGGGCAAATGAGGCACTGCCCCATTTCAGGTTTGGGCTACCCCCTCCGCCATCCCTGTAAGTGTGAATGTGTGCCTGCCTGCGTGTATGTTTGTCCCCGGCACTGCCTGCCATCCATGACTCTGGCCACCTTTGGCTCCTGTGCTTTCCACGCCACCGATTGCAGTGGGCACCCCCTGCCACTTGGATAAGCCTGTAGCCCATCGTGGATGTTGCAAGAACAAACGTGAACTTGCCCAATTTCTTTCCTTCCTCCCCCCCACCCCCTTTCTCTCACTCTCTACCCAGTAAGCTGTTACAGAAGGAATAGGTTATTCTTGTAGATGCAGATGGTTTTTGTCATCATGCCGAAGGTCCCCAGATTGGCAAGTGAAAGATCATGTAGCGGTCCGGCTGTCAGTCTTACCTTGTTCTTACAATTGGTCTTAGCAACTGGGTTGCAGGGATACTTGTTTTCATTATTTATTTATTTAAAATATTTTTACCCTGCCTTTCTCCCTAACAAGGACCCAAGGTGGCTGACATCGTCGAATGACAATATTTAAAGCCAGAAACAATGATACAAATACTAGAAAGGATCAAACAAATAGCATGGTAAATAAAAGCAATACTAAAAACACGGGCAAAGCAGTAAGGTACAACCATCCTTTTAAAAGCCCCCTCTCAGGTAGCCAGTCAACTGAGGGAAAGCTTGCCTGAAGAGAAAGGTCTTTGCCTGCTTGTGGAAAGACAGCAAAGATGGGGCCAGCCTGGCCTCCAGTGGGAGGGAGTTCCAGAGTCTGGGGAGCAGCCACAGAGAAGGGCCTCTCTTGGGTCCCCACCAAACACACCTGTGAGGGTGGTGGGACTGAGAGAAATCCTGATGATCTTAAGACCTGAGCAGGCTCATAATGGGGTATATTATATAGGGTGGGGGTGGTGTTTGGAATGTGGGAGGTCTTCCGTTAGGAAAGAGAACGGTGGCCACCTGAGTTTTGTACAAGCCTCTCTTACCGAAACCTTGATGGTCCAGGATGTTTGCATGAAGAAAATATTTTCCACATTTATAGAAAGGAAGAATTGTGTATTTGTGGGAAAGTTCATTTGAATCATGTTCTAGTACATTAAAAGGAATTAAAAACCAAAGTACTGTAACTTAGGTGTTCCTAAACATTTTTAACACTCCATAATTTTAGGCTTTCTGTTTGCTTCTTCCCCCCCCCCCACCTGAAGGAGGATTCTCACCCCTTGCAGTACACTCTTCCTATTTAGCCGCTCAATGCAATTTCACCTCCCACCTGATCATGTTGTTGCTGCTTAATTTTATGCCTCTAAGGCTATCTATGTGATGAGAAAACACAGGTGCATAATAAGGTTGCAGGCAATTATTCAAATTAATAATTAGAGAGCCAGTAAAAATGTGCGTTACTCAGCTTAAGGGAACACTCTACTGCTGACAGGTCAGAAAAAGGAGAGATGGTTTTATTTCTTTGCTAAAAGGAGAAGGAAATCATGTGCACCTCCCAGCAGAATGCTGAAACCAGTGCATCGTACCAAATAGCCCCCGTCCATATGGCTGTGTACTTAACCTTAAATAATCCTGGAGTTTAGCCCTGAGATACTCTTCGAAGATGTTCACAAGTGAGCCAAAGTACTCCTTCTGGTACTCTGGATGCCAGCAGTTCAAGCAGACCTTAGAATTAATTAGTTACATGTAATTGGTTATGTGATGATTAGGTACCCCGTTCTCCCAGATAGATTTAACAAATTAATGTTGGCAGTCACTATCAAAGCCTTGAAAAAACTTATTAAATTTTAGTAGTCATGTGTTAATTTGTTTCCCTTTTTCTCCACTGAGACGAAAAGTTAATTTGCTGGCTAAGAATGCTCACTGTACCTATGGTGCTGTGAATTAGCGGTTTGAGTTCATTATTCATTACAGGATGTGATCTCAAGAGGAGGAGGATTGGAGTGCAATGCTGAGGTTATTAGAAATTGGAGATGGTAGGGATTTTGCTTGAGACTTCTGTGGGTAATCATATTCTAACACGGACTTTTGCTGGCCACACTTGAGGAGACAAAGTGCAATTATTCAGTAGTGTAGAAAAATGCAATATGTTTCGTATGCTCAGAAGCACTCCGGTATTTTTTGGTTAAGAATTTTTCATCCTTGATTTTACCAAATAATCTTTATTGCTTTTATTGCTGCGCTTAATTAGGAGGCAATAGTAACAACGGCATATGCATATTTTGTAAATTCCAGGGCTTTTTCATACAAAACTAATGATGTAATTAATAAATTGATTGAAGAGAACATCAGATTGAATGCTACTCTTCCCAATATTAACAAGAAATTAATTTGCTAATTTCTAACAGTATTAATGAATTAATTATTCAAAGCTAGTGTTATAAGCTCTGCAACTTTGGGCTTTAAATGTTATAGCTAGCTTTTGAACTGATTTTAGAATAAGCCAGGCACCCATGCCTGGTGAGGATGTTTCGGACAACATCAGGTCCCACTGCCTTAACGCTCAGTTCAGTTCAGCTTTTCCAACCATTCCCTTCTTTTTCTCTTATAAGCTTTCTCAAGCTGCCTTCTTCATGTCCCATTTTGGAAGGTTAAACCGCAGAAGCCTCTGTGCTGCAAGGTTGGAAGACCCGCAGTCGTAAGATTGAATCCACGCGACGGAGTGAGCCCCCGTCGCTTGTCCCAGCTCCCGCCAACCTAGCGGTTCGAAAGCATGCTAAATGCAAGTAGATAAATAGGTACCACCTCGGTGGGAAGGTAACGGCGTTCCGTGTCTAGTCGCGCTGGCCACGTGACCACGGAAGATTGTCTTCGGACAAACGCTAGCTCTATGGCTTGGAAACGGAGATGAGCACCGCCCCCTAGAGTCAGACACGACTGGACTAAATGTCAAGGGGAACCTTTACCTTTACCTTTACCTATCCCTAAGTAAGGATGCAGTTCATTTCTACTCCAGACTCCTCTCTCGTTAACTGCAGCATCCTATAGTAAGTGTGTCGCGGCAAAAGTGGAAGATGGAACCCCTTGAGGAGAGAGACCTAGAATCCACAGAATATATATATTAGTTCTTTCAATTCTTGCTAAGATTTAATACAAACACAGGAACAAGTGATACCTTTAATCAACCATTAAGAGTATAAACCAAAAAACAAACAGCGAGCTTTTGACAATAAATCACCTTGATGCACAACCTTGAAGAAGATGCTTTATCATCGAAAACTTGCTACAGTATTTGGTTTTTTGTTTTATTCTCTTAATGGTCGATAAAATGTATCACCTGTTCCTGCATTTGTATCTCTTCCACGACCATGCAGCCTTTTCCTGGTTTAGATAAGATTTAGCTTCCCTTCCCTGCAGGAGAAAAACTGAATTTCTGGATTTTTTTTTCTGACTCCTCCTCCTGTTTCTATTTTTATTTTTTTTTTATTTTTCTGTGTTTCTTTTCTTAATTTTTTTTTTTAAAAATTGCCATCCTGGGGAGCAAAAGCATGATTGTGAGGGTGTAGGAAGAGTGGTAAGAGTGATCAATTTATGCTGTTTCTCAGTGTTTTTTATTCCTCTCCTTTTCCTCCTTTATATTATCCTAATATTTCAGCTGTTTTTCCCCCCTTTCTATCATCTTGGGACCTGGAAGTGACTGTGGGGCTGTGTGGGGATAATTCCAGCAATCTCCAACTCTCCCTATTTCTCCCCAACGATTTTCATTTTTAAAATTTTTCCCAAATCTGATTTACAGGATTGGCAGTGATTGGCGGGGGTGGGAGTCAGAGAGAGAGAGAGAGAGAGCTGTAAGAGACTACCCTTTGCTAAAAAGAATTTTTTATTAGCAAAAGTATTAGAATTTTTAACCGCTAATGGAATTCATATTTTTGGTGTGTATGTGTGTGTGTTTGCTGTAATATTTCCCATTTTAATGTGCTTAAAACTTAGCATAAATGATAAATATAGCAATACAACACTTATAAATGTGCCAGTGTTTTGGAAAAGTGGCCTTTTTGTTTCCCTCATGTTAGAACCCAAATTCTTTGACAGAATGATGGCTGAAACATAAGATTTTAAAAGTTTGAGGACCACGAATCCAGTTGAACCCCAGCCATGTCATGGCGTTGTGTACCACACCAGTTTTGATAAATAGCCACACAGCCTCTAGTTAAAAATTTCACCAGTGTCAATTCAGGCTGGCAGCCCTTATTTCTAAACCATCATTTCCAAATAATAATTTAGATCCAGGAGATGATTAGTGAATGATATTTATATCGGTGTTTTTAGAACAAATCATTCCTGCATTGAGCAGAAGGTTGGACCCGATGGCTTTGTAGGCCCTTTCCAACTCTCTCTCTGTCGTGAGAATGGCTGATGGTCGGATTCCAAAAGATCTCCTGTATGGAGAATTAGTGCAGGGAAAGCGCCCCAGACGGAGACCACAGCTGCGATACAAGGAGATCTGCCAGCGGGATCTGAAGGCCTTAGGAATGGACCTCAACAGATGGGAAACCTTGACCTCTGAGCGCTCAGCCTGGAGGCAGGCAGTGCATCACGGCCTCTCCCAATTTGAAGAGACCCTTGTCCAGCAGGCCGAGGCAAAGAGGCTGTCCCGAAAGCAGCAAAATCAGGGAGCTGGACAGGGGACAGATTGTATTTGTCTTCAGTGTGGAAGGGATTGTCACTCTCGAATTGGCCTTCTCAGCCACACGAGACGCTGTTCCAAGACCTCTATTCAGAGCATGTTACCATAGTCTCTCGAGACTGAAGGATGCCTAAATCATCCAACTCTATGATTCTATCTGCCAAAAAAAATTATTTAAATGTCTTCTGTTCAGAAATCTAGCCTGAGCTTAAATGCATTCTAAAAGAAACTGCACCAACACAAGCCGCCACACAGAAATGTTTTCATGAACACCCAACACCATGCCTGATAACCACGTTCTTAACTGCACGGTCTAGGAATGTGCTGATGCCTCAAACTCTTGAGGTTCAGTTGATCTTTTGAGATCACGTAAGAATTCTGTGGTAATTATGGCTTAATGTTATGTTTTTAAAAAATCACAGTTTGCCTGGTATGTGGGGGTTTGGGCTGAATTTCCATTTGTTTGATTTTAAGTATCTTTTAAATATGTGTACTATGTAAATGAGTCTTCCTTTGTCGGTCAAGCGAATGGTTTGAGATGTATTGGCCAGAATCCTATTAGTGTTTGCATATCGCTTTCATAGCTTGCTCTGGCTAATAGTGACTAACTGACATGGCGCCAGGGCGCGCATCTCAGTCGAGCAGTCAGGCTCATGTCTGGGCACGTGACCAAGGTGTCCCCTGGCACCTTTTCAAGCAGCTGACATTACCTGCAGGAAGTTAAGCAAACCTTGTGCAAACACCAGTTGGATTCTGGCCCTCCAGAAATGGAAAATGTGGCTGCTCACGGGACTAAATGTTCGTCTGCCTAAAAGCTGATGCTGTTTTTTTAAAAAAAAGACTGTTTTGTTTCTCTTGATAAGTTGGCAGCATTGAAGAACAAATTTCCAGTGTTCCTTCAACTGACTGTATCCTTTCCTCTGTCCTGTTCTTTTGCTTCACTATCTTAACCTTTTGCTGTCCCTATATGGATGTGGGGCTGATGGGATCAACAAACCACCTCAGGAGCTGGATGAGGTATAGTTCTGTTTACTCACGCTGCTGTTCTTTTTCTCCCAAGGAAAATGTTTTTAAAAGTTGCCTTATGTTAGTCAGACGATGAGTCCATGTAGTTCAGCCTTATCCGTCGTCGGTTACCACAGGAAGAGCACAGAAAACTGCTTTGGAGGTATACCTCTGGGGATTTGAAGCGGGTTTGCACATTTTAAATCTGTTCAGCTTACCCTGGAAGCCCTGTTAGGGTGCTATAGTGCCAAGTTGAAGGCACTTATCTATTCTTCCACAAACAAACAAACAAACCCTCTGGTGTAGAAATGTGGGATACTGTGCTTCCGTACCCATGATTCAAAAAGTCAGGAAATGGGCTGGTAATTGCTGCATAATACTTTACTTTACTTTATTACATTTATAGCCCGCCCATCTAGTCATATAGACTATTCTGGGCGGGTAACAACATAACATATAACAATTTACAATTTAAAATAGCAATATATTACTAAAAAACACAATGATCCAAGATGGAAAGAACACAAGAAACAAAAATTCAGACAGTGGATGGAGGGAAGGCTTGCTTGAACAACCAGGTATTCAATTGGCATTTAAAGATGCCCAGGGAAGGGGCCATGCGAATCTCAGGAGGGAGATTGTTCCAGAGACGAGGAGCCACCGCCGAGAAGGCCCGGTTTCTTGTTTTTTCCTTCCGGGCCTCCCTTGGCGTTAGGCTCCTCAGTCTCACCTCCTGGCTAGATCGGGTGATACAGGTAGATCTAGGTGGGAGAAGGCGTTCCGTCAGGTAACGAGGCCCTAAACCGTTTAGGGCTTTATACGTAAGCATTAAGACTTTGAAATCTAAGCGCATTAAGTCGGTTAAGAGTCCCAGCCCCTACAGTATTTAGCACCAAAAAAGGCCAGCCTTTCAAACCCATAAATGGGTTTTGGTTCATTTCTGGTTTCAATTAACAAACATGCAAAACCACCCACCCCACCGCCAATAGTTCTGAATTTCTGGTGATTTGTGAAGTTTCCAGAAGATCCAAGGATTAAAAGATCGGCATCAGACTTCCTCAAAGTTGCCACTTCACTCTTAACATTTATCACACCACACTGCCCCTGTGTAGATGATATAAGGAGAAGATTTCTGTGGTTTTGCTGTTAGGGGGCAGGAATAGCTTGTGCAGTGGGTGATGTCCAGGGAAGTTTTAGATATATACATACATTTCTTTGTTTTATGAATCTTTCTCCTGGTTTGAAACCCAGCATCACACAGTTAGAGCACAGCCTGTTTCTACCCCTGGAGGTGGGGTGGGAGGGTGGGTGGAATACTTCGACCTTGAGGGAAAAGCCATGAAAACTAGTGCAGAACTAGTGTATCATCACTGACTGTTTTGCAGTTCCTTCCCCTACCCACTTACTCCCAAGGAAAGTAAACAGATTCTGATGAAAAAAGAAGCCCCTACATTGCCAGATTCACAGTTGAAACCCAAGTAAAATTTAAGAAGGGAGAGGATATGCAATTCTCAAGCTATTTCCATTTAAACACAAAGTGGAGAACCAGAACATAGTACATAGTATCAAGTGATAACTGCTTGTTTTGACCCGTGTGTTCCTTTCTTAAACTTAAAGCAGTGGTTCCCAACCTTGGGTAACTCAGGTGTTCTTGGACCGCAACTCCCTGAAACCCTGGCCAGCACAGCGGGTGGTGAAGGCTTCTGGGAATTGCAGTCCATGGACATCTGGGTTACCTAAGGCTGGGAACCACTGGTTTAGAGTGTTGATGGCTCTTTCTTTTGTACTTTATATTAGTCTGGGCTCATTCTTTCCTACGCAGTCACATCAGATCAACTTAGCTGAAGCACGTTTATAAGACGGATGGTATTTCTATCTTGAAAAAGGGGAAGTACAGGGGAAAAATTGCCCTCTTCTCCTACGCTGCCTCTTTATTGTTTCTGAAAGCACAATGCATGAATGAAGTCAATTAGTGATGTTCAGTTGATACGTCAAACAGTTTGTGAATTACTTTCAAACTCAGATATCCCTGAGTATACTGTTTCCTAGAAAAAGGAGTTAACGAGACCTAAATAAAAGAGGGGGGTTCCTAGTCTATAAATAAAGTTGATACTCAATACCAAATACAGTGTTTATTCTGAGGATATCTTAATGTAGTGCTTTTCATTAATTCTAAACTGAATATATATATATATTGGAAAATAATACCTTTTCACATACTGCATTGTTAGGGACAATAAGCCACCAGAATCAGAGGAAACTGGATTGAGCTGGGGGAAGCAATGCCCCAGAATCAGTTTGCAAGCAAGGATTAGCTAAAATCTGTTCTTCAAACTGTCACTTCTTTCTAAACTTAATCTAGGAACTTTTTCTCCCTCTGTTCTTCATATTCCTGTACTTTTACATCCACTTATCTATTGAGGGGTGAAGGTGATGGGCTTCTGTCCTAAACCCTCATGAAGTCTTCTGCAGGGGCACAAAACGTCCCCGTTGGAACAAGTAAATACTTAGGAACTCACGCTTGGCTTAAAGCCACATCAGGTAAAACAATAGTGGCAGTCTTACCAAAAGATATTTGGTTTGTGGGAGTCTCTGGTAAGGAATTTGTCTGGACCGGCAGCACCTGTTAGGAAAAGACACTGCAAGACCCTGCTTCCAGTGTGAATATATCCACCCAAGTTCCTGGTGACCGCTGTGTATGATCACCCTTAATGATTAGACTCAGGGGCTGTATACAGTCACAACGGTGCCTAAAATCAGCATGAAGATGTAAGTTTCTCCCTCCTCTCTGAAAACATTGTGATAAGGTTTAATTTCTAGAAGTAGCTCACACTCCGGTCTAGAATTTTCTTTAATGAATACCTGAAGGTCACGTTCCAAGTGATGTATAAAAGAACATAAGCCCCCAAAATCCCACTCCATCTCTATGTTTTCTTTCCTTTGTGGCTTTAAGCCACCAAGAAACAAGTGGCCAAACAGGCTGATAATGATTTGCTAGTTAAAGCAAGTTTTAAACCCTTTTCTTGCCTCTCCACCATATAACTTAAGCACATCCCTTCTTGTGTCAACTGACTTCTCTCAGTTTGGAGAGAAGCTGGAACTGATGTTTTAAATACAAGGCGTTGGGTTCATGGAGAGTCCCTTTTTGATGAGGAATGTGTTTTGATCCATTAATGCAATAACTGCCCCATAAGGGTGGATGTTTTAGGTACAGAGGCAGTGGTTTTTATTCTTAACTTTGGTGCGTGTTTTTCACGTAAGTGGATTTCATTGCTCCTCTACCATAGAATGCTTGCTCAATGTGGTGTGCGTTTTGGAACAAGGGAATTGTTCGAAAGATGCAAAAGGAGTATCTTCCTTCAGCAGGTCCACTGTCACATCCACACTTAGATCAAACACAGTCACCTCCAGAGCCATTGGGCCTTGTGAGCCACTTTGCATGAGTGCGTCCAGGAAGGTGTCCACTCCTCTTCAAACCTAGATTGTAGGGGAATAATCAGGAATGAAGTTTCTACTAATATTCATTTTCTTGATGGAAAAATTCCAAGAAGCATCAGTTTTTTTTCAGAAACATTAACTAGGAAACCATTGCCTTACATCAGTGGTTCCCAACCTTGGGTTCTCAGACGTTCTTGGACTGCAGTCCTGGCCAGCACAGCTAGTGGTGAAAGCTTTTGGGAGTTTTAATTCAAGAACATCTGCCCAAGGTTGTGAACCATTGCCTTACATCATAAATGTTGGGCTTTAGTTCTTTAGCTCTGTTTGAACTGTTCTGTGTCTCAATATATCGTTTTTACTTTTGGCAGCTTGCAGATGATCGCATGGCACTGGTATCTGGTATTAGTTTAGATCCTGAAGCGGCTATCTGTGTAACTAAGAGACTACCTCCAAAGTGGACTGATGGAGTGGAAGAAGTAAGTTTGTGTGCACATAATAGATACGATTTTATGTGTATCCCTCTTTTTGGAAAAGCAGCTATCAAGTTTCCCAGGGGTAATTTATTTACTCAATTTACATAATGACCTTCTGATTGTCAGGAAGGATTGTCAAAAAGGAAAAAATCACCGTGAATTGTGATGGAACATAAAACCCAGCATTACCGCCATGTAAACAGTTATATGCAGAGGAATAAAATTGGCCTAATTAAACTTCTTTCATGGCTCAGATGCTTGGAAGGAGAGACACACCTTGCATTACCTGTGAGCCAACTGATTAAAAAAAAATTACTCTTTCAAAAGTGGAAAATAATTGGTTTGTTTGAATAAGTGAAACGGTTTCAAGCCGCTTAGGGGGGAAAAACCACATAGAATTGAAAGTAATGGCACAACCGGTTGAGAAGATATGGTATAATAGCTCAAAGTATTAAAGGGCTGGAGGTGCAAGGTTTGCATTCATCCGTCTGTGGATGAAGTTGTGTGCATATTTGATGTGGGAATCAGATATGTATTGTCTTAAGGCTGCCCCTGCTTTTTCTCTTGTAGTTTGGGATTGTCTGCAGTCTTTTTCTCTATTTGATTTTAAAGAAGTAGCCATGTTAGTCTGTGCAACCATGTTAGACCCCAAAAAAGGTTATGCCATCTTTAAAAAAACAACTGTTATATTTCACTGTGAGTTCTCATGGATCCCTTCCTCAGGCACACCTGAAATATGATTGTTAGCTTTTTAGGTGCCACGATGTTTCTCACTTCGCTTTTGTCTGGTACCCTCCATTTGATTATTTGCCATTAGATCCGGTATGAGATCTCCAGGATAAAACAGAAGATGAAAGAACTAGCAAGTCTGCATGACAAGCATCTAAACAGGCCAACTCTGGATGATAGCAGCGAAGAAGAACATGCAATAGAAATAACTACTCAAGAAATCACACAGGTATGCAGGAGGATCTCTTTCAGAAGTGAATCTGGCTTTTTTCTTCTCCAGTTTTCAAGTCCAATTTCCATTTCTACTCGGTGACTGAACGAAACCAGTACCATAGCTCCAAATGATACTCTTAAAAGTTTATACCTTCCTTAAACTTGTCCCTTGGATTCTTGAAGTGGAGTATATGAAAAAAAAACCCACAGAAAATGTAACACTGATTAAAAGGATGCATCCAATATAAACCAAATGCTATAATGTGTCAGACTGAAAGATTATGTGCTATGTTCCAAGCACGGTATCCCCCCTTCCCAAGGAAACCCGCTTTATATACGGCAGTTAGAAACGGTATAACAAATTCAGTGACATCGAGTCTAACATTAATATGTTTCCGAACTCTGCATGGACACTGCACGGTGTTCAATCACTTCTTAAGACGCATGGGATCCAGAGGGTTGCGCAACTGTTTCCATCTGCCCTCTGAGACCCTGGGATCATGTCTCTGGAACAGCAGCCCTCCATTCTCCGAGGGATACCATATTTAGAACCAGGGAGACTCTTGGAAAAAGTTGAGACCTGGCATGCAGGGTGGGCGGGCTGCAGCTCTGAAGAACATGCCACAGTTGGTACGCAGCCATTTGGTAAAAGTGTTGGTCATCTAACATGTGTCACACTGCTGGATAGCTCAGTGGTTTAGGTCTCTGACTGCAGAGCCAGAGGTTGGGAGTTTGGTTCCCCACTGAGCATCCTTAACAGGGGCTGGACTTGATGATCCATAGGGTCCCTTCCAGCTCTGCAGTTCTAACCTCCTCCTCCTCCTTCTCCTTCTTCTCCTTCTCCTCCTTCTCCTCCTTCTCCTCCTCCTCCTTCTGTGCATCTGCAATCAAATACCTGAGATCTGTGTGGGCTTTTGACTGCTCAGATGTGATAAGCGTGGGCAAAGTATTCGGTGTTAAAATGCTTTGCATTAGGATGGGGAACCTCTCTCTCTCCCTCTCAATTGTTGGCACCTCCTACCATCCCACACTGTTGACTACCTTATGGATCACAAGAGTGCTAATTCACCAAGGTCTAGAAAAAATGCATCACACATTCCCTAACTTTACTCATCCTTCATGCGCTCTGTGTAGAGAAGGCAGCCAATAAATGCTATAAATAATGACAATCATAATCAAGAGTGCCAAACACTGTTTTGCTTGTGTACTTAGTTAGAGACAGAAATTGGGGGAAATGTATATGTTCGTTTTGAACTACAGTTCCCAGAATCCAGCAGCCAGTGTGGCCATGCTGGCAGAGGAATTCTGGAAGTTGTAGTCCAAAAAGTGTTTTCCAAGCTCTGGGCAGAAATGAACCAACCAGAACCTGGAAACAATATGTATTTGGGCTACAACACCCAGAATCCCCCAGTTTGCCACTTAAGAGTTCATGTTGTTGTCCAGAAAGTAATGTTTCCAAGATATCTATCAGTTCCACCTCTATAGGACTGTAGGAAATGTGACTTCAGCACACCGACTTTATTGTGGAAGGCCAGTAAGACATATTAGTCCATGTATAAGGTTTTATAAATGATTAGGTAATAAAAATCCTTTGCATTAGAACTGATTTACTTTGCAGTTGTGCAAGTGGAACTTCTGTGCTGATCTTTCACTAAGAGGAATGGCTTCTCTCTCTTCCTGCCTCCCAGCTATTCCACAGGTGTCAGAGAGCAGTCCAGACATTACACAGCAAGTCTCGAAGCTGTACAGACCAAGAGCGGCGGCTTCTGAAGAACGTTGTGTCTTCCTTAGCCCAATCCCTTCAGGATCTGTCCACCAGCTTTAGGCGTGGGCAGTCGGACTACCTAAAACGTAAGCTGAGAACTAAATGCCATCCTTTCTCCTCCTCGTCTGGCGGCATTTGTCTGATGTATTGTGCTGCAGAGAAAATGTGATAGTACGCTGCCTGCTTGTGTGGAACTTCTTTTTTTTATATAATTAATATTTTATTTTTTAGACGGCTAGGAATAGGATAGGGAATACAAAAGGTAAAAGGAGGTGGAAGGGATGGAAAAAGCGTTTTAAGGATGGGAGAACACAAAGTATACAATCATCCAGTCTATTCATATTAAGTATACAAGCATCTAATCTATTCATTTTTCAATGCAAAAACCAACATCTTTATACTCCTTTTTTTTTACAGTTTGATTATCCTCTAAATATCAGCTTATATTCATATTTTAATTTAAATCTAAGTTATTCCAACTCTATCAGGAAATCGAGACCAATCATAAAATACATCCCCTCTTTCAATTTCCTTCTGTCTTGGACATACGTTCAGCATGCCTGAAAAAGTATCCATTTCTATCACTTCCCATATTTTCTCAGTACCCTTCTCTTGTTTCCGTGTCTCTATTTTCTTCCAGCTTTGGGGAAATAAAATTGAATCCAGGACATTAATCTGATTTTTAACATCACCTTTTCTGACTATTGTAGCTAAATAGCTCACAGGGTAACTCTTAATCTCATCTATGTTACCTAGCATCGCTCTCAATAAAGACTGTTCTGGAGTTGATACAATTTCCACTGATGATTCCCCTTTCATCAAATCTTCCACCTGGTTGAGACACTCATTTATCTGTTGAAATCCTGTTATTATTGTCATTTGCATGGTAACCTGCCATTCTTTATCTGGCAAAATTCCCAACAGTTGATATTTAAAATTTTCGGAGGCCATTTCCATCTTTCCAATACGTATAATTTGTATAAATAATATTATATACCTCCCCTGGGTATGTCCTCCCTTCCTTGCCCAGATATTATAATATATAGCTCAGCTTTTAGCCCAACAATTTGAATTTCAACCGTGGCAATATTATCAAAATCCACACAGCCCAGCCAAGAGAAAGTCCAGACTAAACAGCGAACACAGGGGGGCAGTCTCTCCAAAAGATATCGTTGTAATCCGTCAAAAGTCCAGCACTATCCGTTGCTCCCAAAGATTTTTTCCTTCTTCTAAGATCAAATAAGCTTCTATTGTCAAAGTCCCATTCGACTCCAGTCCTGGCTTTTGTGTGGAACTTCTTATATGAGAGGATACTAGTTTGGCTGAGCACCCATCCTGTTCGTTCTCTGCCTTATGTTCTTTGCATTCCCATAGTCTCTATGCAGACAGGGATAAAACAGTGGCTTAAAACCTGTTGCTTTTTTAAATAGGAGAAGCAGATGGTGTAACATTCACTTGCTTCTGGCCAGCAATTGAAGAGTCCCCGTTGGACTCTTTAATTGCATCACCGTGGTGACTCTTTAATTGCATCACCATGGTGACTCTTTAATTGTCAGATGGAAATGAGTGAGTAAATCTTACATCGTTCACCTTCTGCCTTACATCGTTGCCGTTCAGGTTTTCAGCCAACGATTTAGAACTCAGTAGCTAAGCAAGTCAAATGAGTGTTTTTTCCCAAAACCTGTGCTAAAGCTGTATATTGAGAGAATACCAATACCTTATCCTCCTCTCCAGCTGGAGACCCAGGATAAGTGCTACAGGCTAGGCCAAGTTTCAGTCTACCTCATCAAGCGCTTGCACTGGACTTTGCTATGCACAGACAGCACTGCAGGAATTCTGCTGGCTTTTTTATTTCATTCAACAGCCCGCTCAATTAATGACAATTTGACCTTGGAACTGTGTTGTCAGCGCAATTGCCAAATCTAAGACATAAGCCAGATCTAAAAATCTGATTGAATCTTGTGACTATGGTGGTCAACAGCATCAACCTTTGGTGAAGACACATATTGTGCTAGACGGACCAGACTTGAGATTTATGGCAGTCGTTCTGTGCCCCTGTGGAAAGCTGAAGTGCTTCAGTAGTTTAAATTTTTAAAGACCTCAGAGTTGGGTAGCTATGTAAGAAATTACAAACATGGTAGGAAATTTCTTCCGTCTCCTAGATGCTGAATTTAAGATCAGGCAGTGTGGCTGATTGCTGATAGCATCAGTACTGATAAAAGGAATGTCTGTGTCACACGACGTTTAATTAGGTTATGGAGTTCAGTACTGTGAGGTGTTTCTTTAACTTAGACTACCTAACAAACGGAGTAGACGGATTCATAAAGACTAGGTTCACCGGTTGCTGGAGACCAACCTTCCCTCTAAGCTGTGCGGCCATACAGTGCTGCATCGGTGCTGTGCAGCTGAGCCAGTGTTGCCACTCATTTGCTTCCAGTTGTGACTGGAACCCCACGTGTGGGGGGCAGCCCCCCACCCAGTGCTAGTGGAAAATTAGAAGGAACGTTGCTGGAGACCATGCAGTTTGAATGAAAGCCCCGTGTACGGGGGAGTATCATATGCCATCTTTATGTTCTGCAGTTGCCTTCTTTCAGTAAAGCATCTAAATCAGTGGCTTCCAGCCTTGGATAATCCAGGTGTTCTTGGACTGCAGTTCCCAGAAACTCTGGCCAGTACAGCTAGTAGCGAAGGCTTCTGGGAGTTGCAGTCTAAGAACACCTGGGTTACCCAAGGTTGGGAACCACTGATCTAGATGAAAAGGGTTAGAAACATAGCAGTGGGGACCATGTTAATTTTTCCCAGCCCTTCCCAAGAAGGGGGTATGTTCCTTAGTAACCAAGACCTAGAGATGGCCATGAACTGCTGGTTTGGTGGTTCATGCTGGTTCGTTTATCAGCCAAGCAGGTGTTCAGCCCCGCCTCCTCCAGCAGGCACTCAGTCAGAGGCAGCTGGAGGAGGAGGGGCAGAGAAGCCAGGCTGGTGGCTCCGAGTGGGCACCTGCTGGAGGAGGCGGGGCTTTGAACCACCGAACACCTGTTCAGCCAATAAATGAACCCACAGTTTGTGCCTCTCTATAGCCAAGACTGATAAATCAAAAGGTAACTAGTGACTTTACTAGGCTGCTATGTCTCAAAACATGGGAAAGTCAACTTTTTGGACTATCGCTCTTGGACTCTCCTAGCCAGCATGGCCTGTGACTCTCATTGTATTACTACCGTGTTTCCCCGAAAATAAGACAGGGTCTTATATTAATTTTTGCTCCAAAAATGCATTAGGGCTTATTTTCAGGGGATGTTTAATTTTTTTTTTAATGTACAACAATCTACGTTTATTCAAATACAGTCATGTCATCTTCTGGTTGCTGCACAAGGGTGGAGGACGGGGTTTCACTGAACTGGGGCTTATTTTTGGGGTAGGGCTTATATTACGAGCATCTTGAAAAATCATACTATGGCTTATTTTCAGGTTAGGTCTTATTTTCAGGGAAACAGGGTACAAGTTTCTAGTCCTGGGTACCCAGGAAGACTCAAGTGACGTTCAGACATAATTTGTTCTTAAGACAATTGCTTCTGTTGCTTCAGCTGCTGGGTGTATGTGGGTGGGTGGGTGAGACCTTGATTTTTTGCATACCAATAATCATAGAGCAAAGACCAACATGGTTTAAGAAAGGTTGTAATTTAACGTGTTTTCCTGCTCTTACAGGTATGAAGAATCGGGAAGAAAGATCCAAACATTTCTTTGATACTTCTGTCCCACTTATGGATGATGGCGAGGACACGACACTCTATGATCGGGTAAGTTTGGAAGCTGTTGAGCTGAACAGGGATCTGTCTGAAAAGGCACACCTATGTTTTCATCCTACAAAAGAATGCAGAGGAGACGTCATATAAGCAAATGTATGCTAGTCTAGTTCAGTTTCCGTTTATTTATGGATCACTTTGCTTGGTTCTGGGCAAAGGGAGTCAATTCCCATACAGGTGTATTGGACTTTTAAGGCCGTACAGAGATGCCCTCCTGTTGGTGGCCCCTGCAGGTGATGGGGGTCCACTCTAGGTCATTTGGAGCAGGCCTGTCAGCATTGAAGCCTCCACTATTTGGAGAGATTTGATGTTGTCCTGCAACTTTTACTCTGAAGTGCTTGTTTACACAAGCCTTCCCTGCATAGACCAATACACCATCTTCCTTATGGACCACTTAAACTTTGTCGTTTGCATGCTGCATATTTGCGTGTTATATGCATTATAATAATAATATAATAACCTTTCAACTGCAGAGCTGGAAGGGACCCTATGGATCATCGGGTCCAGCCCTTCTCAAGGAGGCCCAGTGGGGAATCAAACTCCCACATTCTGGCTTGGCAGCCAGAGACCCAAGCCACTTACTGTGCACATCTTTGAGATTTTGGAATCTAAGAATGTATAAATGAATGTGAATAAATACATTTGAGAGGCTATTTGTGATGAATCAGAATGTCATAACATGCCATAATCCAGGGTAGACCATCTTTTCCCCCCCGTCAAGCTCCATATTCCCTCAAGGGGAAAGTGTCATTGGGAGGTTGTCAGGTCATAGTGGACCAGGTGAGAGCCAAGCGATTTCCTTTTTCTCTTTTGAACACTCCACTCTTGCCGTATCCACCCAGGGGGTTGCTAAAGAAAGACCAGTTCCTTGTGTTCGAGTTTGAACTGAAAACCTAAAGAAGACTTTTGAACTAAGCCCAGGCTCGCTTGACTTGGGATCTTGCGCCCCGAAAGTAACCATAAGCTGAGTTGGATCTGCTGGATGTCTGCCAGAGATCTTTCTGGTGCTGCTTTTCCAGGAACCCCCGAGAAAATTTGTATTGCTTGTAGATATTTAGATCCTTAGTTTCCAACATCTGGGCTTATTAGCACCCGCCTGGGTGGGCCTAATATGACAACTACAATTTTCTTTAACCTTTTTTAAGGCAAGAAGAAAGAGTGGCAGTGTGGGAGAAGAGAAAGGAAAAATGTACACAAATGATTTAAAAAGAAGAAGTGGGGGGGCCATATATATATAGATTGATGCCAAAAGTAGACTTGAAGAGGTTGAAGATATGGTGGGCTTTGATGAGCGACACGATTAGTCTCTCTTGCTTTCGGAATTGTGGAATATCAGCCACTTTTTGCAATCTTTATCTCCTTTCTTTCTTTTTTTCTAATCAGGGCTTTACAGATGACCAGTTAGTATTAGTGCAACAAAACACAGTATTGGTGGAAGAGCGGGAGCGAGAAATCCGACAGGTCGTACAGTCCATTTCTGATCTCAATGAAATTTTTAGGGATTTAGGAACAATGATAGTAGAACAGGTAAGTTGTTCTATGGAACAGATAGCATGACTTTCATCGTGTAACGTTCCCTAATTTTTCCCTTGGAGTGTTCTAGGGTGTTCTTATTATTTTCTAAAATAAAGACATTTTGAGTTTTTGTTTTCTAAAGATAAAGCAGGGAATAAGGTTTAAAATCCATCAGATCAAATGTGTGAAGACAGGTGATGGAGCATCTTTGCCAAACCTAATTAGATCTGGTGAAGAGTAGAGGGGGAGATGATTTTGGAACCACATATGGGTTATCTTGAGCTTCGTTGAAGAAAGGCAGGATAAAAATTCATAAAGAAAATTCTTTAAAATATATCACTCCATTTTCAACGGCACTTGTAATCAGTTTAACGAAGGGCGCAGTGCTATTCAGCCTCCCAGGAAGAGTTGCATTTTGGTTTTGGGGTGGGACGGGGGGGAAGCAGCTCGCACTGTGTCATCCCAACACCTGAATAGTGGTTGAAATGTTCACACGTAGCCAAAGTCACACGGCTGGTGCACAAGAGGGAGCTTCTGAGCAGACTCATGGTAACGCATGAATTGCAGAAATATGCGTGAATAAACAAGGACCAATAAAATAAGAAAGCTGGCTAACCGCTGGGGAAGACCCTGAAAACTGGGGTGTGAGGGTGTACGGAGAAATAAAACGACTAAAAAATGGGGCTTCCACAACCCGTCTTCCTCACAACCAGGTCTTTCTACTTGTGTCATAAGATGATATTGGGCCTTGGACCCCCTGCTTCACAAGATTTCAGCAGTGGCCGCCTATCTTGCTTTTAAACGTTTCCTTGCCCACGGACAATTTTTCATCTTAAAAGAGAGGAAAAAAAGCTGTGCTGCTCTTTTCTGTAATTTCTCCTATATTTCTTTAGTTTCCAGCTTACAGATCTAATAAACTTTTCTTTTGTTCAGGGTACCGTTCTCGATCGGATTGATTTCAATGTTGAACAATCATGTGTGAAAACAGACGATGGATTGAAGCAACTGCAAAAGGTACGAACCTGGAGTGTGGTTTTTTTCCCCTGCATTCCGTACTCCAATTCGGCTTTCAAACAGCTGATGGAAATTTAGAGAGGATGTTGTCCTGCTTTATACATACAGTGGTGCCTCGACTTACGACCATAATCCGTCCCAGAAGATGGGCGTAACTCGAAATGGTCGTAAGTCGAAGCACCATTTCCCATAGGAATGCATGGGAACGCGATTAATCCGTTCCAGAAGGAAAAAAAATACCAAAAAATAAAATAAAATAAAACACTGCAAGCCCCATAGGAACGCGCTGGGGCCGAAAAACAAACACACCAAAACACAAAAAAACCCACACTGCAAGCCCCATAAGAACGCGTCGGGGCCGGAAATTTTTTTTACCAAAAAACAAATAAACAAACAAACAAAAAATGCAAGCCCTGTCGGAACGCGTCGAGGCTGAATTTTTTTTTTACCAAAACCAAAAAAACACAGCCAGCCCCATCGGAACGCGATGGGGCTGGGGAAAAAAACACACCAAAACAAAAAAACCATCACAGCACAGAAACATAACCCCCCCCAGCCCAAACCCACCCTGCAAAACAAAGTAAATGTACTTACTCAGGAGCAGAAAGCAGCTCCAGGCAGTCCGAAGCCTCCTCCAAACACACACTCTCTAACCGTTGGGGCGAAAGAGCTACAAAGCAGCAGCCTCTTCGCCGACCAACGGTTAGCAAATTTGGATTCCCCGCCTTTTTTCCCTGCCTTTTTTCGGTCGCAACTCGAAGCTTCGGCCACAAGTCGAAGCAAAATTTTGCGGCCGGAGCTGGTCGCAACTCGAAATGGTCGTGTGTCGGGACGGTTGTAAGTCGAGGCACCACTGTATTGTTTCTGTGGAATTGCAAGAGGCAGTGAATGCAATTGGAGGTCACCAGTCAAAGTTTACGGATATTGGATGATTACTTCACAAATAGCTTTGGATCATAAGTACATTTTTTTAAACTTTTAATCTTTATTGCATTTAAAAAAGAAATAATAAAAATAAGTAAATAATTATCACAATATTAGCACATAGCCAAAATAACTTTCTATTATCTCTTTTGCAAAACAGTAAGTCTTTAACATTTTTTACTTCCTTATTTTCCACCAAACATTCATTTTCTTCGCAATCTTAATAATACCTTTCTTAATTCTCATGTTATATCCATATTAACAATCTGTTGAGAGCAGTTCTGCTTCTAATTTAAGCCTAAGTCACTTGGTACAGGTTTAGAATCTTTCTTCCATTTCTCTTTAAGATAATTCTTTACTTTCCCCCATTGGGATTTGTGCTCCGTTCTACTCTTTCCTTTCAGTGAGTCTGTTAGTTTGTCCATTAATATTAGTTCCTGTAATTTTATTAAACAATCCTCCACTGAAGGCTCCTCCTTGTCTTTCCATTGTTTGGATCATAAGTAAATATGAAGTGATTACTTTTTCATAATCTTCGTGCTACTTACAACTCCTTCCAAAAGATTCTTTAAAAATGAATATAATGCTCATTTATTTATTCTAATTCATTTAATTCTAGGCCTGTTTCTTTTATCTTGGCCTGTTGTAAAGTAAACTGTGACATGACCTGCACATTATAGGTGGGATATACATGGTCAAAAACTGTCTATTCACATCCCAGACATGGGATACACATTCCGCTGTCTTAATGTATTCTTGAACATTAAGGCTGCAGTCCTACATATACCTGGAATATGTAGGACTGGAATGCGGTCCGATGTAATTCAGTGGGACGTATGCAGACCAATAAAAAGTATTTATTGCTTGCTCAATAGTAAAATTCTCATATTGGCAACGGGAGCTTAGCAGCAAGTACAAAACCCAACAAAAATACATATAATAAATCAGATCAATGATAAAAATATAGGAAGGCAGCATAGCACCTGAGTGGATTTTGCTATGAATAAGCATTCTTTGGTCTTCAGTATGTGTGTGTTTTCAGCGTATAGTACCAGCTCTTTTTGATTCATGGCTTATATTACGCCTAAGAACGAAGAGTGGATTACTACAATTATTTTACGTAATCTCTCAGGACAAGTCTGTACTAATCAGTCAAAATGTTTTCTCGCAGTTAGTGTTCTGAATTCCACTTTTCTGTATCTGCAGGCTGAACAATATCAAAAGAAGAATCGGAAGATGCTCGTCATTGTCATTCTGTTTGTTATAGTAATTGTCCTAATTATTGCTCTCATTGCTGTAAAATTTCGCTAGGCAACACTCCGATGATGTTTTCCTTTTTGTATATGTTTGTTTTCGAAGGTAGGGGGTGAATTTTTGTTGGTGTGTGTGATTTTTTCTTCTTCTTTTCTTTTTTAAATTTCCTGATGTGAATGGTTGAACGCTCTTGAAAGCTGCCTTCTGAATGAATGTACGAGCCCTAACAGTGCAATGTTTCTAGGGAAACCCCTTTCCATTTTATAAGTTAGATAAGAGATAATGGTTGGGAAAAAAACGTGGAGAAACAAAACTGGAAATTCTGAAATAGGCTAACAAATTAGACATCTGCTTAATCATGTTCTCTTTTTTTAATTAATGACTCAGATGTTTCAGAAACTGTAATGGTTTCCATTTGATTTGAGAACCCAATGGTATAGTATGCCATCTTTTTCGCTATAATGAGTTTTAGAGCTTGTGTTTAGATCTAGGTTTCTCTTTGAAGATGATACCAAAAACTTTGGTTTGGAGATAAAAATGCCTTAAAGATAAAACTAGTTCTATATCACCTGGTTTTCCTCCAGATAAATAGCAGATAGTTCTTGCTGTATGGTTTCATATTGTTACTATCTTCCTCTTCTAGAGTACTATGTATGATTGGAGTGTTACTGTTTAAACTGCTAATCAGTGCTATAAATTTAAAACATCTTCTGAAACCTCAAGTAATCAGCAGTATCTTCTCCTGTCTTCTTCCACTTCAACACCACGCTGCTGAATTGATCATGGCTGTTTTTCTGTTGCGTGTGTTTCGAAATAGTGTATTAAATCCAGAGCTCAAAGCAAATGATTTGCTCTCCTTACCTCACACCCTCCAAATCCGTATCTGTTATTCTAAAATTGTGGCACACTCAATCCTCGGCTTTTAAATAGTGAACTGGAAAAGTTGTGGTGGTAGCTACAACATGCAACTTACATTGGATGCAATAAGGCTACCTGTGTGTCTTGTCAGTTAGCTGTGTGGCTTGCAGGAAAGGCTCAGGAGAAACCTAGGGTGATTTTTTTTAGATCAGATTAAGTGCTGTTCTACTGGCTACTGTGCATCAGGATTCTTTGGTTCCTTTGATAACCAATATCTCTGCAGGAGGATGATTTTAATGGTAGAATACAAAGAGTTTAATTGGGTCCTTAAACTGCTGTGCAGTTTTTAATATTTTCAGACTGTGGATAAATCAGTGGGTATTGATTTTGAGGATACAGGCGTTCTACTGTACCAGCTTCTTGTAAAAGATGAATGGGCAAATTGGAGCCCTCCAGATGTTATTGGGTTGCAAGCCCCATCCAGGTCTATTGGGGAAGACTGCTGGGTGTTGTCGTTCTGTAACAGCTGGGGAGATGCACTTTACCCACTGGTTCTGAAAGCATTTTCATTATCAGATGTGTTTACTTCTGGCCAAGCACATGAAAAATGCCATGTTGGATCTTGGATAAAATTACACGAAGGAGAGAGATGCAATTTCACTTGCTGTCAGTTTCATGTACAGTACGACCCCCATATCTGCAGGGGATTGGTTCTAAATCTCCCCCACGGATGCTGGAAAAACCATGGACAATAGCGAACTCTATACATAGCATGGTTTTTTAAAAAAAATTATCCAGAAAAAAGTATTTTTACCATGTATTATCAGAATTGGCCACTAGAGGGAGCCAGAGACCATGCTATGTGTTCTTCAAAAATACACAGCATAGTCTCTGGCTCCCTCTAGTGGCCAGGTCTGGTGAAGACATGAAAATATGTATTTCTAGTTTGCTTTTTTTAAATAGTTTTAATATTTTTCAGACTGTGGATAAGAGAAACAGCACATACTGATCCCATGGATACAGGGGTCCTACTGGGTATTAAATACCTAACATGGATTAAGCGTTTGGGGGGGATTAAAAATGAACAGTCCTTACTTGGAGAAAAGATAGCAGAAAGGGCTGGAAATGAAAGAATAAAGAAGCCGATTCATATGGGATTTGAACAGTGGGATCAGTCTTTAAAATATTTTGTAAAAATTGTAACATATGGAGGGGAGGGAGAAGAATTCGGCAGGGGGAGAGAATGCAGACAATATCCTGAGTATAGAATTCCAGGGATGGTGGAATCTTTGTGTGCAGAACACTAAAATAAAATCCATTTACTGAAAGCTTTATAGCAGAGCTTTACCCGGACTGCTGGAGATGTGTTCCTGATGTCCCACTGGTTTATTGTACTTGATCCATTTCTCAGCATCTAGCACACTGTTGTTGTTAGTTTTTTTAACATTTAACATGAATCAACAATTGCTTTGAGAACGGTTAGCTTGATTAGAAAAATCTTGTTATCTGAGGAGGACTTAATGTAAGAGATGTACATTCCAAAGAGGGTTTGCAGATTTGAAATCCCTTTGTTCATCCCTCATGGTTTTCTGTAAGACTGCTGTCGCTTGGATAGAATAAAGAAAAGGTGTATTTAAAATTATTTATTTAAAATGCAATGACTTTCAAGAGATTTTATACTGTTTGTAATGTTTTACATGCCAGCCTTGTCGTAGGTGCTGCACATTTAATCTGCCAAATGGTTTTAGAGAAAAGACCAGAAAGATGACAGTGAAGCAAAAGATTAACAGATGAATTGATAAGAGATGTAATCATGGTTGCCATGCCCGACTCTGCTGTGTGACTGTCTCTCCTGCGTGGGGGGGCCTTGGCGGAGTTAAGGGACCTCACTAACCTTTATTATACTTTAAATATCAGAAATACTGCATGTACTTCCTTGATGCATTATTTCTGTAGAAATACTGCTCTTTAGAAGTGATTCTGATTTCTAAAATAATTTGGATTTTAATTTTTCTAAATAAGTTAGGTGAATGCTACTTTACTCCCTTTGCACAGCTAGAAATGTAAGCCTGAGAATTAACACGCCTGGTGATCCAGAAAATTTGTTTCTCTAATGTGATTCAACATAACATCATCAAATTACAGTAGGGCCTCCGTATCCAAACCTCCCCCCCCCCCCAGCGGATACTGAAAAACACAGGGCGCGAGTGGCCAGTTCTGGTAATGACATCACGGAAATTTATCTAGCAAATGCTATACAGTGATGCCTCACAAGACGAATGCCTTGCGCAACGAAAAACTCGCAAGACGAAAGCGTTTTGCAATTTTTTGGGTGACTCGCAAGACAAATTTTTCTATGGCCGTGCTTCGCAAGACGAATTTTTTTGCATTTTTTTAAAACTTAAATTTCAATGCATTCCTATGTTAAACCGCACTTTTCCAGACGAAATTTTCGCAATACGACACGACTCGCGGAATGAATTATTTTCGTCTTGCGAGGCATCACTGTATATATAGCACGGTTTCCGGCTCCCTCCAGTGGCCAGTTCTTGTAACTTCATATACATATAGCATATAAAATATTTTCAGACAGTAGATAAGTGAATCAGCTGATACCGATCCTGTAGATAAGGGGGTCCTACTGTAGGTGCAACCCTTGCCCAAGTCACTTCCCCCCCCCCATGTGATTCCAGGTCTCATTGGCCCTATCCCTTCAGTCTTACACACTGAGAAGGGGAGGAGGTAGACTTTTACAGTGGGAATCCTGGTATACTCACGTCGGTTCTAATGTTCAAATGTGCACAAGAGGTCTGTCTACCTGAATTCAGCTGCCTCTGGCCCTCTACCGCTCCCAGAACCTCTCTGCCTGCCTGGCCACTGGCTCCGATTCCAGCAGAAACCAGCCTTGTCTTTAGTCATGGCTCTGTAATGGTGACTTCTAACCTGAAGCTATGGTGTATGTCATGTAAGGGATCTCATGTTCTGCCCAGCTGTGTACATTATATTTTCTCCCATTTCTGTGCGCCATGTGTGATGTACGAATAAATGGTTAAACTCCACCCTCGTGTGCCAGATCAGTGGTTCTTAACCTTTTTGAAAGAATCGCCCCCTTGAGCCATTGAGGAAGTTATCATTGCCCCCCTCCCGGTGGTGCGGCGGTGGCGGCGGCGTGGCGGCAGGAGGAGGCGCCGCCGCGGCAGTACTAAAAATCCAATCAAAACAGTAATGAATAGCAAGCTATCTAAAAATCACACACAGGTAGCTGGTTTACTGAGGGAAGGCTTGCCTGAAGAGAAAGGTCTTTGCCTGGTCACGGAAGGAGAGCAATGAATGGGGCCAGCCTGGCCTCCAGTGGCAGGGAGTTCCAGAGGCTGGGATGCAGTTTAAAATGCTTTCAGATAGAAATAAAGGAAGGGACACCTTGGTGCCACTCAGTCCTCATACAAAGGGAGTCTAGGGAAGTAGTGACCCTTTCCGCAAACTTTAATATTGAAGGAAAGGGGAATTCCTTGCAGGAGGACGAACCGGGGGGGGGGGGGCCTGGCTGTTGCTTGAAGGCGGCAGGAGGAGGACGATGAGAAATGGGGTGAGGAAAAGGGCCCCCGCTTGCTGACATGGGCAGGAAGAGGAGCTGATCCATGCAATCCGTGGGATCCAGAATGGGGGAGTTGTAGACGGGAAGCTTCCCAAGAGGAAGCTTCTTCATGGGGTGGGGGGCAGTGTGGCCTAAAAGTGGGAGACTGGCCCCGGTTTCTGGGCTTCGGGTTTCTCCCCTTGAGCTGGGAAGGTCCTCATTTTCCCAGGAGAGCCATGGGGGCATTGGGAAGGGGAGGGGGCAGAGGTCCAGGGGAAAGCCCCCGCACGGAGCAAGAAGAGCCGATGAACGCAGCGCATGTGAGCGCATGCACACCACTGTTGCAGAACTGAGGTGGGATCTCTTCCTGGCCAACTGTACTGCGGCTCAGGGGGTGGGTGGGAGAGATGAAGACCCTTCTCCCTGGTTTTTCAGGGTCCCACGCTCTCCTCACCAAAGAGCGGTGGATGAAGCAGCATTTGGGGACTCCGATGGAAATCGGAAGGAGGCGTGAGAAAGGATCTGCAAGTCATGCAAGCTTCCACTAAACTTTTTTATGAGCAGAGGGTCTCTCCTGGGTCCTCCACTGGTGTCAAAGACCAGTTCTTTTTTTCTTTTTGCTGGAGAGACAGGATGGTGCCAGATGGCAGAAGGCGGCGGGAGGGGGGCGGCGGCGCGGCGGTGGTGGCAGAGGGAGGGGGCGGCAGCGGGAGGGGGGCGGCAGCGGCGGGAGGGGGGGCGGCGTGGTGGCAGCGGGAGGGGCGCGGCGGTGGGAGCTAGAGGGAGACAGTGAGAAAGGGACTGGGAGCGCACAGATGCACACACCTGGTGAAGCCAGCCTCAGTGCGCATCAAACGCCCGAAGAGGAAAGAATGAAAGAAGCAACCAACGAAAGAGGCAGCTCGCCAGCCGGCAGCGGCTCGCTCCATCGCCCCCCTACCGCCCCCCTTCTGTTCCTTCGCCCCCGCGTCGCCCCTTTTCATTCCATCGCCCCCCTGAAAAACGAAATCGCCCCCTGGGGGGCGATATTGCCCAGGTTAAGAACCACTGTGCTAGATGATAGGTTGCATCTTAAATCCAGTTCGCTTCCAGAGATGTTCCTAATGCATCTGATACTGTAAGGCTGCTCTGTACCTGTCAGTGTTATTTAAAAAAGAAAGGGAGGGGAAAAAAAAGAACTGAGGAGGAATCAACAAGTCTGAATCAAATTGGCTAGATTCTTCTTGACTGGCCAAAGATGATGATGATGATCGCAAAGGCATCAATGCACCAACCTATAGTGTCCCTCCTCTGTACAGCCAACGGGCTTGGAACCTCAGCAGGGCCACGGCCCAGTTTTGAACCCTCTGGGGTGTCGAACAAACATATGTTGGTCACAAACAACAGAAGACATTTTTGTACTGTTTTGGGGAAACTTTTCAACAGAGCCAAAAACAGGATGGATCCACCTTAAGCAGCGAGAACCCTCTTCCAAGCCCCTTAAACTCTTTCCTAGAAAGACATCAGAAGAAATCTTCCACAAGAATTGGAGCCTTCTTCGTGGTGGCACCAATACTCTGGAGCCAGCTCCCGGGGGAGCTGCGCCAGGTCCCCTCCCTCACAATGTTTTAAGAGGCTTCTAAAAACGTCCTTTAGAGAAGTCTTCTGTGACATCCCAGCAAGATGTTATGCCTCATGCTCCGCCTTATGTGATCATTGATTAAGCCTCTTGTATTGCGTTTTATAGTCTCTTGGGTCTAAATATAACCCTATTGTAGCAGGGCTATATCTTATTTTGCTGTAAACTGCCCAGAGTCGTCTGCTGCACTAATGGGATGGTTTATAAATTCACAAAACCAACCAACCAACAAGATTCGGGCTACTGGACCTAATGAGATGTCAGGAGAAATGGCACTGTCTGAGCATCATCGGCACACTGCCGTTCCAAAAAAGGCAGATCCTTATTCTTCTTCTGGGTAGCACACAATGTGAAGGGCCAATGTAAATACAGTGCTCAAACACTCGAAGCTGTACATGTGTTTCTGGTTTCTTGCGACTAACAACTGTACTGTAGAACAAGGTTTCAAGGAAGGGGTTCAAGTTCCCCTTTTGCAGTCCCTATAAAGCCACCACTTAGGCAGGAACTACACATTTGCAGATAACCCACAGTAAGCTTGACATGCAGGGAAAACATGTCCCTCGCCCCCATAAGAGCAACGTCACCAACCAGTGGTGAAGTAGCTGGGAAGCCTTCCAACACTGGTCAGCTGGTGATGGAAGTCTTAATGTGGAAGCCCTTCTTCCTCCATAAGACTTGCTTGTTCAGCAGGTGGATGGATCGGGGCCACAGGGCGTCTCTCCAGCTGTCAAATAAACACCTGCTACCTCTGGGCAAGCTAGTCCTGCAGAGCAGAAAAGGCTCTTCCACCCCCGGCCGAGCGCAGAGGAAGCCCTACTGCAGTTTAAAAGCGGGCACGCCGGGCACCATTTTAAACTCCAGTAGAGCTAGCATCGTGTGAACCGACGAAAATGGCTTTGCAGTCCACCTGGTTTTTTATGGGATGGAAGACTCGGTCTTGGTGACTACTGTGGGTCAGGGGACAAACGCCCTTCATCTGTTCTGCTGTGCGGCTTTTCATTGTGCAGTTATAGCTGTTAATGGTGAGGCTAGTTTTACTCAGTTTTAATGATCTTAGGGTTGGATTTAGCCAGCTTTGAGCACCACTTTGTAGCAGAAAGATGTATAAATACACCCACCTGGGTAAGTGGCAGCCGAGGGAGGGTTTTTTTTTCAGGAGGACCTGTTAAGTCCTTCCTGCAGTTGCAAAAAAAGGTAAACTGTTAAAATTGCTGTTCATAGTAAGATATCAAAAAACAAACTAACTTCAAGGTATGGTATCTACTTTGGCTGCAAAACACTGGCTAGAAGCTCAGTTATCTTCAAAGATTTTTGGACAGCTACCCAGTTATATGCCAAGTTAACAGGTTATTCAGAATATTATACCTTCTCCCTTGAATGGCCCGGGTCTGAGCTGCACTTTTTAAGGTTATACACAGATCTTTTCCCCCAATTAATCAATCAAGTCTTGCTGTTCATCTCCACCGAGTGTCCTCGAAAGGTGGGCCTTGGACTGACCGAGGCCCCCGTTGGTGGCGTGGTGGCCCCCGGCCCCACGGCGGTGGCCCAGCCAGCCCCCCTCTCCTAGCATGGTAGCTCTACAGGGCGGCCAGACCGGGTGCTGAGGCACGCTGGGAGGCTGACAGCGGTTGAGGGAGGTCTGTATGTGTGTGTGAATCAACGTTTTATGCCTTGCCGTTACATTTTTGAGGGCACAAGAGTTATAAACAGATTGTGTGAGCTACGTGGGGGTCCAGTGCCTCTAACCCCAACGTTGTGGAAGGGAGAAGCGTACACGGTGACTGACCATGGCATCCATCCGTTCTACCTTTTCCAGCATCAAGAGTTCAACCTCGCTCGTTTTCATTGCATTTATTGTATTTAAGTGCTGTACACAGAAGACCTTTATAAAAGAAATTTCTCTCCACACCAGACCCTCTTCGTGTTCACTGTACAAGGCCAGCCTGCGTCCACTCATTCAGGCTGAGTCAGATTATGTGGTGTGAGTTCTAGTGCCAGCACTAGATATTTACAATTGGCACAGAGGACTTAAAAACCCAGAGACTCCGACAGAACAAAAAAACAAACACCCAAAGAAACAGAAGAGAAGTTGCATAAAGTTAGCATCCTGTTTTGAAATGGGTACGACCCTCTACTTGCATCAAGCTGATCCCAGGAAAGATTGGATGCCCTTTTCCAGCCCTGCAGACGCAGCCTGTGTTCCAAGGTCTGCAGTCGTTTAAGAAGGCCAAATGGATCACCTGGAAAACAAAACAGTCTCTGAACAGCCATCTCTATGCACAACAATAAAATAAAGTTACAAACCTCAGTGAATCAGCACAGGAAGCAGAGGGGCTCCGCCATTAGCTTTGGTCAGCAACCAAGATGACCTTATCTCTTTTTTTTTTCCTATTAGCCAGACAGTTCAACTTTTGGATTCTAACCAGGAGGCAGGGCCCAGCCTATTATCTAAAGATCAGCACACCCTCACGAGGAGGAATCCACAACTGGATCCATTCAGATACTTTATGATATGGACAGGCGAAGCCTGAGGCTTTGGGGCCAAACTCCGGCACCCAACCCACACGTCACGCTGCAACCATGCCTGGATGGACATTTTTGGCTTTGGGGAGGGAGAATCTTGAGGCGCAGGGGTTAAACTGCAGTACTGCAGTGAAGACTCTGCTCGTGACCTGAGTACAATCCCAATGGGCTCAGGTGGCCGGCTCAAGGTTGACTCTACTTTCCAACCTTTGGAGGTTAGTAAATTGAGTACCCCAGCTTGCTGGGGTGGCAATGTGGAGCCTGCATAATTCAGCTGTAAACTGCCCAGAGAGAGCTTGAAGCACTACAGGGAGGAATTTAAGCAGCACACTTTGCTTTTGGTTTGCCTTGCTTTAGCGAGCAAAAAAACCAACTGCTCCTTGAAGTCCTTTTCCCCCCTACCCTAATAAGCAATTTTAGGGCTTTTAAAAAAACATCTTAGAGGGTTCAGGCCACAAAAACGTTCTTGGACACTCTATGCTGCATGCATTTTGCGTGCTCCTGACTAATGACAATACAAGAAAAGGGATTGCACCAAACACACTCTGTCCCCTAATTCAAGTGCATACAGCCCTCACTGCAGGCGGCAGCTTGATATGAAGTGACACAAATTAAAACAAAATCAGCCAGATGTGAGATGACCTCCCTCCAAAATTAATCTACAAACAGCAGTAAAAAGGTGCATTTCCCCCTCTACTATTCATCAGCAATCCCTTTAAATTGAGATTAGATAAATTCAGGGACCTTAGTGCTATCGCTGGCAGCTACTTAGAACTGCTATATGTCATAGAACCATAGAATAGTGTTGTTGGAAGGGACCTAGAAGGCCATCCAATCCAACCTCGTACTCAATGCAGGAACTGAAGTCAACGCACATCTAGCATATGGTGGTCCCATTTTCTCTTGAATGTGTTGGAGCACTCACCACCTCCACAGGTCATGGGTTCCATTGTCGTACTATTCTAACAGTTAAGAAGCTTTTCCTGCTATTCAGCCTAAATCTGGTTTCCTGTTGCTTGAGCCCATTATTGCGTGTCCTGCACCCTGGGATGATCGAGAACACATCCTGCCCCTCCTCCTCTACCTTTCAAGTATTTGAAAAGTGCTATCACATCTTCCCCCCCAATCTTCTTTTCTCAGGGCTAAACAGGCCCAGTTCTTTCAGCCTTTCTTCACAGAGGTTGGTTTCCAAGTCCCCTGGGTCATCTTTGTTGCCCCCAAGACTAGAGGCAGGAGGCTTCTGCGTATCGGTCATTGAGCAACGCAAGACAGGAAGGTGCAGCTACACTCACTGCCCTGCTGACTGTATTCCTGCAGGCAAGAAGAGCCCCAGACGTTGATCGAGAACGGCTCTTTTTATGTCCTTCAGGTCAAGGTCAACAACAAAGAAGGAGAAACACTTGCCATGCTCGTTGGGTAGCAGAGATGCTAGGCTGCAAATATGACCAACAGCTGTGTTCTATCACCTTAAAACTCTTAAGACATACTTCCCTGTACAGGGTGTACTCACTCCATCTTGACATCCAAACAGTTCACTGTGTCTTTGTCCACGTAGCGGCAAAAGAGGAATAACAGGTTGCTGGGGAGGTGGAGTGGCTCTGCCATGGAGGCCTTTGGCACCTGAGAGAGCTCCCTGGCCACGAGGAGCACTGTGTTCACCCTAGGGAAAAGGTAGGAAATTGCAACAGTAAGAAAGAGGCACCACCCCTTCAGAAAAGGGAAAAAAATGACGACCGTGTCTGTGAGGCCAAACAACAGGACTGGAGGGTTTTGCCAGCGGATCTGAACTCACCATTTTTCAAAGTCTCCACTGTGTGGCTTGAGGGGCAGGCTGGAAGAGAGACATCTCTCACCCTGGCTGAGCAGCATGTACAGGAGTGAGATGGCAAACTTGAGAGGAGGATGAGATAAGAGGAAAAAGAGAAGGGAACATGAGTACAGTAGTACCCCCCTTATCCGTGGCATCAATATCCACTTCACTTATCCACAGTCTGAAATTAAAAATAGTAAAAGAAAAATCCTAGAACTACGAAGTCTAAATATGAAGTTACTAGAACTGGCCACTAGATGGAGGTAGAGACCATGCTATACATTGTACGTCCCGACATACGACCATTTCGAGTTGCGACCAGCTCCGGCCGCAAAATTTTGCTTCGAGTTGCGGCCGGAGCTTCGAGTTGCAACCAGAAAAGAGCAGGGAAAAAGGCGGGGAATTCAAATAGCCGTTGGGGCGAAAGAGCTACAAAGTAGCTCTTTCGCCCCAACGGTTAGAGTGTGTGCGTCGGAGGCGGCTTCAGACTGCCTGGTGCTGCTTTCTGCTCCTGAGTAAGTACATTTACAGGGTTTTGCAGGGTGGGTTTGGGCTGGGGGGGGGGGGTTATGTTTCTGTGCTGTGTTGTTGTTTTGTTTTTTGGTGATTTTTTTTTTTGCAGCCCCATCGCGTTCCGATGGGGCTTGCAGTGCCTTTTTTGGTGTGTGTGCTTGTTTTTTGCAGCCCCATCTCGTTCTGACGGGACTGGCTTTGTTTGTTTGTTTGGTGATTATTTTTTGCAGCCCCATCGCGTTCTGACGGGACTGGCTTTGTTTGTTTGTTTGGTGATTATTTTTTGCAGCCCCATCGTATTCTGACGGGACTGGCTTTGTTTGTTTGTTTGGTGATTATTTTTTTGCAGCCCCATCGCGTTCCGATGGGGCTTGCAGTGTTTCGGGGTGGGTTTTTTTGGGTTTTTTTTTTTTAATGCTGGAACGGATTAATCCCGTTCCCATGCATTCCTATGGGAAATGGTGCTTCGACTTACGACCATTTCGAGTTACGCCCATCTTCTGGGACGGATTATGGTCGCAAGTCGAGGCACCACTGTACTAGCTACTTTGGCTGTAATCTACGTTTTTCAGCACCCACGGAGGGGGAGATTGGAACTCTTACTGTAAGTCAGCCGCTACATCAGCACCCAGCTCCTTCAACGTCAAGCTGGAAGTGGCAAGAACTGAATTATATTGATAACATGTGGCATGTATCAGACAAGGGGAAATCTCCCTTCCCGCCTCCCAAAGCCCAGATATCTCCAGCAAGAAATATCAGTCCTCTGCCCCTTCTATAACACACCTTATTTCCAAGCACCATAGCAAGTGACTGCTTGACAGATTCCGGCTGCAAACCCGTTAGCTCCTGGAGGATGTCAATCAACTCACTGAAGGTCAACCGCTCAATGACTTCCCTGAGAGGGCCATAGAGAACGGGCAGTGCCTGTCACACCCCACAAAACATGGAAGAGGGTGAAGCGAGAAGTAGTAGATCAAACTCATTCGCCTTTCAACCTCTGAGAGGCGACTACATCACACTAACGGAGAAAGAGGCACTGTGGACTCTGAATAAACAATTCTTAAAAATACGATAGCTCAGGGAGTTCGGTATCTGGCTGCAAAGCCAGAAGTTGGGAGTTCGATTCCCCCATGGTGCCTCCCGGGAGAAGAGCCAGCCTGGGTGGCCTTGGGCAAGTTTCACAGCCCCAGGGCGCCCCCCTGAGGGAGTGAGTGGTAAAGCACTTCTGTGTATTCTCTACCTGGAAAACCTTAAAAGGGTCACCCTAAGTCAGAACTGACTTGGCAGCATATGATGATGACATGGAAGTCAAATACCTCATCCAGCATATCCTTCTTAATCAGGAGAGGCAGGTGCTGTGCAACAGCAACCAGGACCTGCTTGGCTTGTGCCTCCGACAGCTGTGGCAAGAGACGGGCCACCAGCCTCTTCCCTTTTCCCACCAGCAGGATTTGCAGGAACTCATCCTTCGTCTCCCTGAAAGAAAAGACCATTGGCTCACTGACGTCTCCCGTCACAGCAAGGGGGGGGGGGGGCTAAGAAAGGGCCAAAGCACAAAAAGCTGTGTCTGGGGCGCAAAAAGCCCACGGTGACCTTCTATGGACTGCCAGCTAGATCTCAAGCTGAATCCATGACCTGGGATTTCAGAGAACGGAGCCTTTTCTGGCGGCTTTCGGCCTGCAACTCCTCGTCACCGGTTAGGCTACGAAGGGCTGACGGGGGCTATCGGGCAAAACTCCTTTGGAGAGCCAAAGCCGCTCGCTCTCAGACTAGCCAGCTCGACTGGCCAAGCAGAACATAGCCACAGGAGGAGGACTCTCTTCTCCATCCCACATCATTAACCCTCCTGCTGTCAAGATCTGCCAAACTCACTCTTCCCTATTGTGCTCTTTGATTCTCAGAGTGCGATAGATACGGTCCACCTCGCAGGCAATTTTCTCACAAAAATGAGGGTGTTGCTCCTCCGCCGCTCGATCCAGTTTCCGCCGAATGTCCTCCACCGCTAGCAGCCGAAGGTACATCTGTCTCAGGAGCAGAAAGACATGGTTAGCTCAGGACGGTGGCTGTAGAAGGCAGTACCTTAACCCACTGAGCATATAGGGCCTTACGTCCTCACCAGGTACACCTCGGACCATGGTCTCTCTAGCAATCTTCCAGCACAATATATGACAGGATGGAGATAAGCCACCGTGTCTTCTTACCTCCACGGTGGCTTGGAGGTATGGAGAAGGCTTTGGTTCCGTCTTCCATGTCTAGGATCAACCATGGCAAGGACTCTGAAGTCTACAACAGCAGTTCTCAGCTTTTAGCTCTCTCAATTCTTTGGACTTCAACTCCCAGAAGCCCTCGGTCTGCATGGCCCTCAGGAATTTTGGGAGCTGAAGTTCAAAACATCTGGAGGGCCAAACGTTTAGGGCTACAACTCTAAAGTGGATTCCCAGGGTGGTGCAGTGGTTGGAGAGACAGACTAGGACACTGGAGAACTGGGTTCGAATCCCCACTTGTCCATGGAAGGTCACTGGGGGAGTGGAAAGTGGTAAAACCACTCCTTAAGTATCTCACCTGCCTTGAAAGCCCTATTAGGGTTCTAACGTGACAGCACAGAACACACACACAGCTCTAAAGCAGTGGTTCCCAACTTTGGGTCCTCAGATATTCTTGGACTGCAGCTCCCAGACATCATGGCCAACCCAGCTAGTGGTGAAGGCTTCTGGGAGTTTTAGTCCAAGAACATCTGGGGAGCCCAGTTTGAGAACCACTGCTCTACAGTATAGACTCACTGTTCTTCATACAGTGGTTAAGTCCATTATTAAACATTGTGCTAGCACTGAGGGCTCTCGGCTCCTCTACATCTTAGCAGGTGATCATGAGTTTAGACCTCTACCACCATACTTTTAGGGTTACAAAACCTGATGTCCAGCTATTCCTTCTCGTAACTGCTCCAAAATCAGGCAAAAATCAGGAAAAGGATTATGCAGAGTGATGGGCTGCCTCTGTCTGAATACTGAGTGGATATTTCCAACAAGATGGTACCGGGGGGGGGGGGGGGAAGCATTAAACCATCCCCCCCCCCCCAAAGCCTGCCTATAGCCAGCTTTAAGCTCAACTTAAGAGGATGGTCTGGCAAACTTCTGCCATAAATTTTTGGGACATTTGTTTACAATTTCTCTGCACTGTTCACAAGTTACTACTGGTGCGTGCCCGAAGCAGTGATTTTTAAATCACAAAGGCTTCCACTAATTGAATTTTTTAATGGTCTAATAAAGGTCTCCCATTCTTCTACATTTGCATTGTGTAAGGACCACACGGCTTCCTTTAGGTTTTCTTTTCAAACGGGAAAAAACAAGAATGCAAGAAAAAGATGGAAGGCAGTAGAAAAAGAGGAGGATGAAGGGACCCACAAGGACGGCCTTTAGTTTGCAAAGGCTGGAGCAGGACCGTCAATGACGGAATGTCGGTGGTCAATAACTCATAGGGTTGCCACCATCAGAAGCGACTTGATGGCTCCTAACACCAACATTGAGATGTGTGTTTTTGCCTTTCCTCCAGGACGCTCAAGGAGGCATACGTGGAACTCCTCAGTTCTTACTTTATCCTCAGAATAAGCTTGTGAGGCAAGTGGGTTACAAGCTGGCTAGAGAGCTCAGTGGTTTAGGTCTCTGGCTGCAAAGCCAGAGGTTGGGAGTTCGATTCCCCCACTGGGCCTCCGGCGAGTAGAGCCAGCCTGGGTGGCCTTGGGCAAGCTGCACAGTCCCAGGGCGCCCCTAAAGGAAGGGAATGGTAACGCACTTCTGAATACATTCTACCTGGAAAATTCTGCAAATGGTCACCATAAGTCAGAATTGACTTGATGGCAAATGATTATCATTATAATACTAATACTAATACTAATAACAATAACAACAACAACAACAACAACAAAACAACAACAACAACAACAACAACAACAACAACAACAACAACAACAACAATAATAATAATAATAATAATAATAATAATAATAATAATAATAATAATAATAATAATAATAATAATAATAATAATAATAATAATAATAATAATAATAATAGGTATCCTTCAGTCTCAAGAGACTATGGTAATGTGCTCTGAAGAGAGGACTTGGAACAGCGTCTGGTGTGGCTGAGAAGGCCAATTCGAGAGTGACCATCCCTTCCACACTGAAGACAAATACAATTTGTCCCCTGTCCAGCTCCCTGGTTTGGCTGATTTCGTGACTGCCTCTTTGCCTCAGCTTGCTGGACAAGGGTCTCTTCAAAATGGGAGAGGCCATGATGCACCGCCCGCCTCCAGGCTGAACGCTCAGATGTCAAGGTTTCCCATCGGTTGAGGTCCATTCCTAAGGCCTTCAGATCCCGCTTGCAGATCTCCTTGTATCGCAGCTGTGGTCTCCCTCTGGGGCGATTTCCCTGCACTAATTCTCCATACAGGAGATCTTTTGGAATCCGGCCATCAGCCATTCTCACGACATGCTCAAGCCAACGTAGACATCGCTGTTTCAGTAATGTATACATGCTAAAAATTCCAGCTCGATCTAGGACTACTCTATTTGGAACTTTGTCCTGCCAGGTGATACCAAAAATGCGTCGGAGACAACGCATATGGAACGTGTTCAGCTTCCTCTCCTGCCGTGCACAAAGGGTCCAGGAATCACTGCAGTACAGGAGTGTGCTCAGGACACAGGCTCTATAGACCTGGATTATCATTATAATTAAGTTTCAAGAGTGTGTGACTGGCCCATTATCACAGAACGAGTTTCACGGCTCAATGGGGACTAGAAGGCGGTTCTCCCTGTCCACCACCGCATTGGCTTTTACAAAGATTTTGTATCTCTTCATGCCACTGTCCATGAGGCAGACTTTGGGAGTCAAGTGCTTCCTCCACAGAATACCCCGACCTTGCTGGCCCCTTTCATGGGGTCATCTGCTACATGCCTCATGGCACCGCTCCTCAGTAGTACTTGACGATCAAGCTAATCCCAGACTTCATTAGTATGGATAGCTCAGTGGTTTAGGCCTCCGGCTGTGGAGCCAGATTTTGGGAGTTCGATTCCCCACTGGGCCTCCTTGAGAGGGATTAGACTCAAGGATCCATTGGGTCCCTTCCAGCTCTGCAGTTCAAAGGTTATAAGAAAGGTTATTAATCTCACAATCTCTGGATTAATGGGGTCTGTGTATTGACAAGATGTGTGTGGCTTTTCACTCTTCTCATTATAAAGAATCCCATGAATAGGAGCAGCTACACTCAGGGACTTACCTTTTCAATCTGATACAGCACATGCAGTCGCTGGTTCCCGACAGCCTTCAACGAGAGGAGGACAAGTTGTTAAATTCCAAGTGAACAGAGAAACCAACACCAGTTTGGCATCCTTGGGATGTTTCACCAGAGGTCAGGGGAAATCTCCAGTTATTTAGCACCTTGCAATAAGGTAGAAGCTGGCTGGGTAGCTCATTTTTTAAGGTCTCTGACTGCAGAGCCAGAGGTTGGGAGTTCGACTCCCCACTGTTCCTCCAGGGAGAAAATACAGCCCGTGTGGCCCTGGGTGAGCAGGAAAGTCCCAGGGTGCCCCCAGAAGGGAAGGGAAGGGTAAACCACTTTTGAGAACTCTCTACCTGGAAAACCCCGAAAACGGTCACCCTAAGTCAGAATTGACTTGATGAGACATGATTATTATTAATAAAGTGGAGGTTAGAATTCCACAGGCCAGTTAAGAGATGGTGTAAATAACAGATAAAGGAAGAGATTGTGAATAAGATATACTAGGTTTGGCAACTTGCAGGGGGTCCAAGGGCCAATTTATCATCCAGAGGAACTGATCCAACCACCCCCAACTGAAAACAGAAGTGGACTGGGTTTTGTGACTGACTCCTTTAGGCTGTTAGGTAAGGAAAACATGGTGCTGGAGGATGAAACCAACCCTTTCAGCAGCAAGACTGGTTTTTCACGCAATTTGGGGGGGGGCAGGAAGCAGGGATACACTGACACCCCCCCCCCCAAGGAGTGCATGTGGTATTTAATTTTTGTGCACCCACCTCTGAGATCTGCTGTCCATCCTTACAGTGCATTCATCATCATTCATAAGATATGCATCCAGGCTTGGCCCAAATCCCACTCCAAGAAAAGGGAAAGCCCCGGTACATGCCTGCTCCGGTGAAACGTGGTGTACGGCATCAATGGCCCTGCGAGGACTGTAACAGGTAGATACAGCCACCTGGCCCAAGGAGCCCGGGATCCGCACCACTGGAAAAAAAATAAGTCATCGTCAGGGTCCATCCAGCATCTCGATCCATAGGAAGAGCTCCCCTTGAGCAAGGCACTTACCAGATTCGTATATTTCCACTTTCTGGATATAAGGCGTGACTAGCTTGGGGATGCCAGGCTTGGACCCTCCAAAAAGCCCCTTCTCGGCTTGCTTATGCTCCAGTTTGTGATAATATTCCTGGGGACAGGATAGGAGAACTCACTGCTGGATGCAGCATAACTGTTACAGCCCAACTGACTGCTCACTCTCAAGAGTGCCACTTCTATCAAACCCGTCTTCAAGACCTGTCAAAACGGCAGTTCTTAAAGAGTTGCGTTTGACAGTTCCCAGGGAGCCATGCGGCCCAGATTTATTCAGGGCACAGTCCCATTTGCAAAGAACCACTGTTAAAACAATGTAAGCATTATTTAAATCGATTTATAAATTCCCAGGCATACAATGCAGGGGTGGGATCAATTTATTTGGGCTGAAAAGCAAGTTTTTTTTTAATTGGCTGGCAGGGACTTTTTAAAACATCTCATTTCTAAATCGATTTAATTGAAATTGGTTTGGTTGATGTGGACGGTGCTATCAATTTACTTTGTGTCCCTGTTCAACTTGGGCAGCGTTGGCACCAGTTTTTATGCTTCTATGTGTTTAAACATTTCTTATACAAATGTTTAGCGATGCATCGCTTACTGTGCTGTGACTGCAAACGTGTTTTTTTTGTTGAGAGTTTATCACGGGATCACTTAATCAATACGTTCTGAATAAGTTCTCAGATGAACGCAGCCATTGATTTTGTGATGCATCACTTTTTTTTTAAAAAAAGTTAAAAATGGAAGTGTGCTCTTATAACAAAAAGGAAATGAATCCATTTCATCGGTGTAGCCATCAAAACTGGTTTTAATGATCAAAATAAATCAAAGTAATTTAAGTCAAAGTGAATGTGGCTACCAGTATACCACATGACATCAACTTGTCTTTTTAAAAAAAGCCACAACAGGAATTGATCCAAATTGCCACTGGAACCACGCCCTCAGAGGCTGCTATCCGTCTTCCTGGCAAAAGGTACGGCGCCCAACAGAAGAGGCCAACCCTGGCTCCTCTGATGAAGTAACTGAACTGATACACCCCAAGAGCTTGCAAACGCCACGTCCAGACACCTCCCCTGATTTTTCCAGATCCCCAAAGGAAATTCTGCTCTTCCCTTGCACTCGCCTGGTAATAATAGTCATCCTGGTGAGGGTTTTCACTCTGCAGCTGCAGCATTTGCAACTTTATCACCCAGTCTTTCTCTACGGACGTCATCAGGGCAGCATAAGGATCCGTCTCTGGAGGCTGGGGTTTCATACGAGGTATTCTTTGAGATAAGCAGGGACAGGGGTAAGGAACGTAGCCTGACACAAACTCGTTTCTCTGGCCCAAGATACCAGCCACACAGAGGGCTACAGACAGGGATTTCTGCACCCAATCTTTTCTGTGTTTTGCTGGGCACATTGGCATGCTTCAAAGGCATTTTCTTTGTCTCTGTCAGTCAGTACAGGTAACTGCATGGTACCTGAATACTGCCGATAATTTAAAATAGTAATTTACTAGTCGAGACTGTATTGTAAGGTCTTGAAATAAATTCGGTGCTTTCATCCATCATATAATGCAGTGGCAAGCCAAGCGTGTGCCCTTAGCTACGTGCACCCCTTAAGGTCTTTTTTTTTGCAGCGGAGGTCCTCCCCCCTCTGCTTTTAAAATTGTCATACCCCCCTCCAGCTAAACTCCAAGAGCAGATATGTTGCTGTTAAATGCAGCCCCCTGGTCACATGGGAAAGGTTCATTTTGTTGGGAGCCATCTGCCTTAAAGTGACCCTTCCATCTGTCACGGAATTACTCCAGTCTGGCCCCCCAAAAAACCCAGAAGCCCTGGATTAGTGGGGTCCCCCTTGGGCATGGATCAGGATTGGGCTGGAGCACTTTTGCCCCATGTCACGTGATTGGCAGGAAATAGCTTGCACTGAATTGCACCCAAAAGCAGTCCAAAACGGGAGTTATATGCCCGTCTGATTCTCACCTTCAATCACGTTAACTTCGAAATTACTTACAGGCCATCACAAGTTGGAAACAACCTGATGGCACATAAGAGCAATTCCAACACATTCCACCTTCCCAAAATCAGAAGTACAATTCCAGAAATTGCAACTGGTTTTTCCTAATTTTTTTTCCCACTGTGAGTTTGTGGTAGGTCCTGGATATGCGTGTGAAAAATTGGCTCCTGGCCCCTCCAAAGTTGTCCAACTACTGACATAGTGGCAAAGATGCTAAGCTACCCAATGATTCTAATGATTTCTAAGCCACGTGTCTTCTCTCGTTGTCTCTGTCTTCCTTTCTGTCAGGCTGCTCACCTTTTTTGCCCTCGCTGCCTTTGTGTCAGGATCCGTTCATGCAGAGGGTGCAGCTGTGTCATGGTGCTAGGTAAGCTGTGAACAAAGAAGGAAGCATGAGGCAGGAGGATTCACCTCTGCAGAGGAGCACTGTTGGCAACCTGTTTCTCTGCCAATGTTATCTATGTCATTTCTTGCTAACAATGCCCCTCTACGCTCTCCACAGGACAAATTCTGCACAAAAGAATTAATGGACACAAATCGGATGTCAGGAATGGCAATACACAGAAACCTGTTTCAAATCATTTTAATTTAGCTGGACACTCTGCACAAGATCTGAAAGTTGCCATTCTGGAGAAGAAAAAATACAGGACAATCCAGAGAAAATGAAATATATATGTATGTTTAAAACGCATCTCAATGGACTCAATGTAAGTCAAGGTTTCAAAGGCCATTATCAAATGCAAAATATTGCGTTGTATCTGCTATATTCTCAGCTATGTTTCCTTACACTGATTAGTTTATCAGTGCCATCTCACAAGCCCATTGGTGATTAGAGATACTCATTACCATGTTGTTATCTATAGCCTGCAATAAATTTAACCACCAATCATTTTCATTGTTTACAGAAGAATGCTTTCCGGGAGGAAAACTGAATATTAATAGGGATCTTAAAGGTCACTGCCAGGTGTGAAATGCCCCACTATCAACAACTTGTGTTAAATAACAAGTCTCTGTTTTGGAGCCATGTATAAATACATGCCATGTAGTCCCACTCTTGTCTGAGGAAGTGGCCTTGTCCATGAAACCCCACATTAAAATATAGCACTTAGTATTTCAGGTGCCGCAATGTTGTTGTCTTTTTTATTTTTTATTTTTCTTTTGTTTTAACCTGATATGCCAACTCACTGAGACTCCCATAATCCCTCATCATTGGCTATGTTTGCAAGGGTTGCTGGAAGTTGTTGCAGATCGAAAGCACTTGGGAGAGCCACAGCCACACCTCCATCTGCTCATCAGCCCACTCACCTGCTGCCAGGAATTAATTACACCGACACCTGCCCCATGGACTACACTCTCCATTCCTCAACAGAATCCATTCCTGGGTCTGCTGTACCTGAACTTCTGCAGGCTGTTGGTTGATGGACTGAAAGACGGAGCATCAGGTCCAGGAGTGAGAGACCACGTTGGGCTGCCGACGTTTGGAAACACGGGTCTAAATGGAGGTGGAGAAGCGTAACCTGATGGCTGAAGAGGGAAAGAGAGTTTTTTGAAGGGTAGCGACCTGTCACACACCCTAGGGCCTTCCGTTCCTCTCCCACCGAGGAGACCACCAAAGGATATTTACTGGTCCAGGTTCTTCTTTGAGTTCCTTGGGAAGGAATATGAACTTACAGCAATTTACGAGCAGGTAGTAACATCTTTTCCCCCCAGCTGCCTACAAGCTGGAGAGACAGTGTGCCATCTGTGTATAGGGTGATAAAACTTCCTTTTCTGTTATGTCAGAGATGGGGGAACATGGGATCCTGAGGGTGTTGCTGAACTGCAGCTCCATCAGCCACAGCCAGTCACTGAAGTTGCAGTTCAACTGGAGAACCATATGCTCTTCATGACTATGTGTGGGGTTTTTTTTTTTGGTGCTATCAAGTCACCTCCGACTTACGGCAACCCTATGAATGAGCAGTCTAGAAAATGTCATCCTCATCTGCCCTGCTCAGCTCTTGCAAACTCAAGCCTGTGGCTTCCTTTAGGGAGTCAGTCCATCTCATATTTAGTCTTCCTCCTTTCCTGCTGCCTTCCACCTTTTCCCAGCATTGCGGTCTTTTCCAGAGAATCCTGTTTTCTCATGATGTGAGCAAAGTAGGACAAGCCTCAGTTTCAACATTTTTGCCTCCAAAGACAGTTCAGGCTTGATTTGATCTAGGACCGACCCACTTGTCCATTTTTCTGGCAGTCTAGGGAATCCAAATCTATCAATCTACAACTATCTAGTGCAATGATATCTGGAGAAATTGAAAATTTTTGATTCTAAATTTTCTGACTTACAACTGCCATCATCCTCATGCAGCAAGGCTGATGGTAAGTGACTGTGGCAGCTCTGGCCGCAGACACCTGGGGTGCCTATTCGGCCTACCACGTCTCTTAGGAGTTGTCCTGTCAGCTGCGTGAGCCACCTCAAGTGAGGCCGGCTGCCTTTCTTAATTGACAAGGATAACCACTCCCCGTGTACTTTTCACTCTGACCCAGGAAGCCATTTTCTCAGTGTTCCACCGTGTCAAGAGTAAGCCCAACAGGGGCTGCTCAAAGGACGCAAATCAGGGAAAATGTTAGACGCTAATGATCCTTCACTGAAGCACCTTCTCATGGTCTCAAGAAGCTATTAAGAGCCTCTCCATACTGGCATATAGTCATGGTATATGGTTCCCTGGCAGCACTGTTTAGAATGGAAAAAATACCTCCTCTGCTTGTGTTTCTACTTAAAACAACCCATCATTCCCCTTAGCTCAGAGGTTTAGGTTTCCGGCTGGAGAGCCAGAGGTTGGGAGTTCGATTCCCCACAGTGCCTCCTTGATTGGGGTGGGACTCAATGATCTATAAAGTCCCTTCCAGTCCTGGCCTTCTAAGATAACGATGATGATGGTTTAAGAGCTGACCCGTATCTTTCTGGCACAGGGGTAAGGCATGCAACCTTTTTGGGACAATTGACTGAGATGCAACATAGCTCTTTGTTCTGCCTTGGCGAATGGAGACCAAGAGCTAAAACAGAGTGAAGAGAAAGACATTTTAAGCAACAGCTGGATCGCGCCAAATTTCGCAGTGGGCAGAGTTGCAGCCACAGCGAGGCTGAATCCAGCCCCTTGAGGGCCCTCTGGCTCTGCAGCCGCCCACCCCCTCTATGCCTTCTGAGGCCAACAGGAGAGGTTAGTGGTTTATAGCCCACGAGTGGAAAAGAAATAGACTCTCACTTCTGGGATTGTGCCAATTAGCCCACTTTTGTTTGGTGGCAGGTCTTCAGAATTGAAACACGGGATTCCTCTGAAGTCAGATTTCACAAACACAGCCAGTTCTGAGGTGGGCAAGACCCCTAAGGTGGGAGATAGGGCAACCTCCAGAGGTCTACGTGCTACAAACGCCGACCATGGACCTTACAGGGTGACACATGCTCTTGTGACCCCCCTACTCTGAATTTCCTTCTTACAAAAACGTTGCATTTTATTTCAACAGTTCCCCCTTTGGCCCTCTGTAAAAAAAATTAACAGAGGTTCAGATGGCCCAAAGCATGCTGTGGAACCCTCAAAACAGGACAAAAATCTTCCCCCACGCCCTTGAGAGGGTACAAGGGACATATGAGCAAAAAGCCAAACCGAACCAAAGCCATGGAATCTAAAATTATTATTTTTTAAGAAGAACAGGACGAAGAGTCCTCTGTAAGCAGAATGCCAAACTACACATTACACGGCACTTCACCTGATTAAGGCCAAACGCACGACGTGTCCTGCGGGGTGGAGTGAATGGGTACGGTGATCTTACAGAGCCAGACACCACGGGAGACTGCTGTGAGGAGAAGAGGACAGGAAAGGAATTACAGAAAGGGTGAGAACAGTTGTGAGGCAAAGGACAAAGGCTAGCTTGCCTCCATTTCATATGTGGACTAGAGATGGGCATGAACTGGTTCGTCCCAGGTCGTCAAGGTGGCAGCACAGGTGCGGCTGCTTCCCTCCACGGCTGCCTCTGGCTCAAACCAGGCCCAGCTTGCTTGGTTTTTCCACCTCCGCCACTGATCTCCCAGTCCCGGCAGCAGCTCAGGCTTCTCTGCCCCCGCCCTCTTGGCTGATCTCCCAATCAGAGAAAAGGGCGGGGCAGAGACGTCTGTGCTCTTGCTCCTGACTGGGAGATTGGCCGAGGAGGAGAGAAAAAAAAAGCAAGCAAGATGGGCCTGGTGAATTGCTGTTTGAGCCAGAGGAAGCAGGGAGGAGAGCATGCAGCACCTGTTCCGCTGGTTTCGTGAACGGGGACGAACCAGTTCACGGCCATCTCTAAGGTTGACCCAACTCCATTGGCACCTGTCTCGTTTATTGGAGATGTGAAAGCCAGAAAAAAAGGGATGAGGAACAGCCCCCTCCCACATTTTTCCAGAGACTTCCCCCCCCCCCCCCCGTTTTCCAAAAAAACAAGTGGACATTCAGAAAAACTTCCTAAAGAAATATTCTTCTTCGGAACAAAGGCACAGCTTTATTCACCCACAATCCCAGAAATACGGAGATTTGCGTGCAAGTCAGTCTCTAGAACAAGAGACCAGTGATTCCTGTAGACGACCACAAGACTCAGCTCCAAGATGTATTTCTGAAACTTAGTGGGTGTTGCCACCTCCATGAATAGACAGGGAGATATTCACGGCTTGTGAACTGCAGCCTATGGGGCCCCAAAGAGGGAGAAAAAGTCTTTCGTTTAAGACCAAAAGTTGTGGCTAGAGGTATATTCCCTAGAGCAATCGTTCTCAACCTTGGGTAACTCAATTGCTCTTGGACTGCAATTCCCAGAAGCCTTCACCACTAGTTGTGCTGGCTGGGGTTTCTGGGAGTTGTAGTGCAAAAACACCTGGGCTGCTCAAGCTTGGGAACCACTGTCCTAAGGCAAAGAAAGTCAGGTCTCAAATCAGTCTACATCACGGGCATGCTGGTAAAGCCCTTTTGCACCGAAACCTCTACTACACGCAAGCAATACCGTGTAATCTCACTTGCTGGTCCACTCCCTACATTCCCAGCGGTGCCATAATGAAACACGGACTTTAACAGTGTCAACATCTACGTCTAATAACAGATTTGCGGCACAGGTTGATCCATAGTTGTGTAATCTTTATTTGCTTTGCTCTGGATTCCTGCCTTGAGCAGGGGGTTGGACTCGATGGCTGGATAGGCCCCCTTCCAACTCAAATTATTCTATGATTCTGTGATAATCCAGCCCAACTAATGCATTTTTAGGAGGTGAAAATCTCCCTGTGTGTAATGGGATTAGTCCGAAGGAAGCAAAGGTTTATTTGTTTGTTTGGGGACCTTCTGTCATCTCCTTTTCAACCACAACATTTTGCTTTAAGCCATATTTTCTCTCCTTTGCACAATGAAGCATTTTGTTGGAGCCTTTTTTTTCTCTTTAGGGTGGAGTAGAACAAACGAATGAGTGAGTGAATGAACGAAGGAGTGGAGGAGTAAATGAAGGAATAGGGGCCATACCCTGTTGCGTACTCCTGCTTACAGAATGAGATGAATGCCATGATCAGTGGCAGATTGCTGCTGCCAATTAAAGAGTCCCCTTTTCCAAAGGAAGCCTTTAATCAGCAGCAATCCACCATTGATGACGACATCCTTCCTTGTTAAGGTGTAGCTCAGCACCAAGACGCTGGCTTATGTGACCAAATTGTAAAAATAAGATTTCACTTGATACGTAAGAAAGTATTTCATATATTTCAAGGTCTTTCAAGGTTTCTGTTAAATTTTACGCCTCTAGTTCACAGTGGCAAAGGAATAGCATCCCATCCCAGATATCAGTCAAGCAGGGCAGACTGTGCGGCTCATGCACAGCTCTGTTGTCCTAGAGCAGCAATGGCAAACCTATGGCGTGTGTGCCACAGCTGGCACACAGAGCCCTCTCCATGGGCACATGAGCCATAAGTCGCCATAGAGAAATACTTACCCATCCTCCGATCCCGGATTTTGGCACTCCCCTCTGCTGGTGCAGTGGTCCAGCGGAGGGGTGCAATGGCAACCATTACCAGTCTAGCCCAATGGGGGATTGGAGGACCGGTAAGTATTTCTTTGTTAATACCGCCCATAGGGGAAAAAACACAAGCATTTAACAGTGCAGGAACAGTTTTTTTTTTTTCTAAACTAAAACCTCAGTATTCGGGTTTTAATTGCAAGGTTGGCCCTTTGAAACAAATAAGTTGATTTTGTGTTGCCGTTTGGGCACTTGGGCTCAAAAAGGTTCACCATCACTGTCCTAGAGCAAAGGAATGACTAGGGGTTCTCCTTCAGCAGCTGCCAGCTGATGCCACTGCCTCACTCTGTCTCATAGTAAGGCCAGACTGTGCGCATAAGACAACTGTATGCAGACAGAGTTTAGAACCTTTGCTCCAGAATGGGTAGACTTAAATGATCACCTTGTCATGCTGGAAGAAGCAATAAAGAACAGCTCCTATACAGCAAACAGTGAAAGAAGCAAGATCTAGAGCAGAGATTCCCAACTGTGGGGCCTGAGATGTTCGTGGCATAGAATTCCAAGGAGCCCTGACCACACTGGCTGTGCTAGATAGCACTTGTGGGACATCTGGGGCCCCACGTTTAGGAAGGAGCAAGAACCTCTGGGGCCCTGGTTTAGGAAAGATGATCTGGAATTTGTGGAACAGTGAGACCGATGGTGGGAAGGGGGCAGTTTACCTGCCGCATGAAGCGCTGAGAAGATGGCTTGACAGTTCTCCCACGAAAGACTGAACGCTCAAGGCCAGGGGAATCTGGATAGCTCATCTGCCCCGGTGAGGCTAGAAAATCTAAGTCAATGTGGGACGTGGAAGCCCTTTCCAGTGCCTGAGGTAGGAAACAACAAACATTTACCGTATTTTTTCCGTGTATAAGACGCCCCCATGTATAAAACGCCCCCCACTTTTCTAAATCAAAATTTCTTTCTTTGCAAGAAAGTGGAGGGCAAAGCAGGCGCATTTTCGTTGCAAAACGTTTGCAATGAAAATGTAGGGGGAAAGCAGAAATAGCTTTCCCCCTGCATTTTCTTTGCAAAACCTGGAGGGGGAAAGCTGTTTTTTGCAACGAAAATGTAGGGAGAAAGCAGAAATCACTTTCCCCCTACATTTTCTTTGCAAAACATGGAGTGGGAAAGCTTTTTTTGCAACAAAAATGTAGGGGGAAAGTAGGAATCACTTTCCCTCTCCATTTTCTTTGCAAAACTTGGAGGGAGAAACAGGGATCAAAGCACTTTGATCCCTCCCCCCTCCTTACTTCCGAGTATAAAACGACCCTCAATTTTTCCTTTAATTATTTTAGGAAAAAGTGTTGTTTTATACACGGAAAAATACAGTATACGACTGGATCCACTGGTACTGTGGTAGATACCGATTCTATGATAGACTTTATTTTACAACAACTCTCATGATTTTGGTACACTTCTATAGTGCACACCAGTTCTGCTGTAACAACAATCTACAGACCAAACAGTCTCATGGGTCAGATTTACGCGAGATGAATTTCAGCTAATAGAACGGAATCGACCAGTTAGCATCAAACTATCAACAATCTAGAACCCCATGCAACTGGAAATACGGGCTGAAATCCTGTTTGCAGATTTCTCTACATAAAGCCAATGATGTCATCAGCTGGGGACTTTTTTTGGAAATTAAACAGGAAATGTTTAATTCTTCTGTTCTGAGGCACTCATGGCTCATTCTGGCTGTTGCAATTTTCAATAGTTAAAGACTTCCTCCTCCCATCCCACAGCTCTCATAGCTTTCCAATGATGAAAGGATTACACAGGAGACATGGGTGCCTTGGGACACAAGAAGGAAACGTTTAAGTTCTGAAAAATTGCCACAAGTGATGATATTTTCATCCTTATGCAGCATAACTTACATGAACAAGATTTCAGTCATTAAGTGTTCCTGGTATAGTGCAATGTAGGAAACAGTGTACCCATATGAAGTGGGCAGAGGGAGATGGAACAGGGCTACTGAAGGAGCTATTACAGAAGAAACAATCCCAGGAGATAGGCAGTTACAGTGGTGCCTCGCTAGACGATTGCCTCGCAGGACGAGGAAATCGCTAGACGATGCCTTTTTGCGATCGCTACTGCACTTCGCAAAACGATGTTTCCCTATGGCGATTTTCGCTAGACGATGAGGTTTCCCATAGGAATGCGCCGACTAGTGGTGAAAAGCTGTCAGTGCAGCTGTCAGTGCATTCCGATGGGGACCCGCACTCGCTAGACGATGTTTCCCTATGGGAGATTTTCGCTAGACGACTGCGTTTTCCCTTGGAACGCATTGAAGAGATTTCAATGCATTCCAATGGGAAAACGTGCTTCGCTAGACGATGTTTTCGCTAGACAGCGATCTTCGCGGAACGGATTAACATCGTCTAGCGAGGCACCACTGTATTGTTTAGCTAGCAAAATAGACCATGAGTATGTTCCTCTACTCCCTTTTCTGGACTCTCTTGTGGTCCAACTCCCTAGGCTTTCTCCAACTCTAGCAGAAGGCAGAATATTTTAGCCCCTTCCAAACCAACTTAAGCTCTCACTTGGAAGATGGAAAAGCCACCATGCCAAGAGCTTAAATTTCTGGCTACCAAAGGCTCAAATGCTTGAGTATCTTCAGTACATTAGGGTACATCTAGAGGACATCAGACTTAACCCCACCTGCATGTTTGCTAAAGCCACGATAAAGAAACATATCACTACCTTCTCAGGATGGAAAAAATGACCTAGAATGAAGCGTACCTCCGTCATAGATAGCGAAGGAACCCTCCTCAGAGTAGGACTCCACATACCAGGTTTTGAAGCTGTCTGAAGGAGATTGGAAATAACCGTTCAATAAAATAAAGGACAAGACAGGAAGAGGAAGGGGGGGAAAGCCAGGGAGGCGAGAGAGAATAGGCACATGACCGCAGTGGCCTGAAACCATTAAATGCTCTAATCCAAGTTTCAGCAAACTAGAAGGCCTGTACCAGAATAAACACTGGGCCATATCCAAAGTTATTTTTCCCAGTACAGTTCCTCATAATGAATGCAAAAATGGTTCCCGAAAGGCTGCAGATACATTTTTCTAGAACATATTTTTGTTGTTGCTGCAAACAGTAGTAGATGAGATACTTTCTGGGACCATTTTGCTCCTAGATTATGGGTGTTTTTGAATTACATGATTAAGCTCTATAATGGAAACAGACGTAAATACTCTCAGTGGAAGCTGGTTAAGAGGTATCAAGGCCAGACCTTTAGCCAAGACACAGTGGGAAAATGATGGACTAACCCATCTGTCTTTTGCTTCCAAGTCAAGAAACCCAGTGTGATATAATGGTCAAGAGTGTCAAGAGGAAGATGCAGGAAACTGGGTTCAAATCCCCACTTCACCATAGGAACTCACGGGGAGTGGCAATGACAAACCATCACTTGAACAGCTAACATACCTCAAAAACTTCATTAGGGTCGCCATAAGCTCTGTCAAGTTGCTGCTGACTCAACAATAAAAGGTACAATCAGTGGCTATTTCATAAAAATGCATTTTATAAGCAGATATGAGCTAACCTCAATAAAGAGCTACAATTTGCCTCGTCTCTGAACCTCATTTCTAGGCTGAATGAATCTCGGCTCACTTGCAGCAAGTAATATGGATTGAACTGTTGTGATCTGAATTCATGCTACCAATTCTGAGCCCCCTGTTTTTAAAGAAATGCCTCTAATCTTTTCTAGTTTCCTTCCATCCTGGGATAGCATTTGAAGAAATTTATGAGATGCTAGAGAACAGCTATGTTAAGAAACTGGGTTCTGTTGTTCTTTCATCTACCCGGCTGGATAGCTCACGGGTTTAGGTATGTGGTTGGGAGTTCGATTCTCCACTATGCCTCCTTTGAGTGCAGCCAGCTTGTGTGGCTTTAGGGAAGCTGCACAGTCACAGCGCTGTCCTCAAAACAAAGGAACACTTCTGCCTATTCTCTACCTAGAAAACCCTGGGAAGGGTCACCGTCAATCAGAATGGACTTGACAGCATGCAAGTTATTACTATTATTATCATTATTCCTTCATCTAACTGCTGAATACCCACCATTTCTGCTAGAAGCATATCCTCGTTCCCAAATGAAGTCTCAAAAACAGAAAGAGAAATTATTCATGTTTAAACTGGGTTACCCTTGCATGTAATTTCCCAGACTTTGTTATGCTTCTTGCTGCTAAACTTTAGACCGTAAGCTCCTTTGATAGCAACTGTCTTTTTGCTTTGCATATGGAAAGAATGCCCTGCCCCACAAAAAAATATTTTCTAACCTAAGCAGGCTTTCCACCACTTTTTCTTTGCTATGTCTCAGGTTGCTGTCGAGAAAGAGGAGGGAGGAAGAGAAGCTGCCTTACCAAATAGTCAGCAGGATAATCTGCAAGATTGTTCGCAACTCTGCTATCAAGGACAGCTGAATCCTCTTTCTGCAAAGTAAAACAACACACACACACACACATTCTTTCAAGCAAATACCTATAAAACTACAGAGATACACTGCCTTGGGTTCTTTTTAAGGAGAAAGGCGGAATAAAAATATTTTAAATTGAATGAATGAATGAATAGATGGATGAATGAATGAAGTAAAGTAAGTAAGTTTTGCAGAAGCATCAAATAAGGCCTCTAAACTAGGTATTGATTATGCTTGACAACCATCAGTTCAGGGTGTTTTCTTGTTGATTTAAAGGATTGCTGTTGAACTGTGAACCATATCTAGAAACAGGGACATATTGTGCTACCATCTCAAAGGCATGGAGGACTTAGGTGAGACTTTCAGTTCCCAGAATCTAGTGTGTCTCATGTTTGCACTTAGTATTTTGCAGCCAGATAACGTAGCTGAATACGTCTGCATAGACAGCTTTCTTCCTACAGGAGATGGGATTCTCAAGGACAGAATTTTAAGCTCCTGCGGAATGAGAGGAATGGTCTTGGATTACTGTACACGTTTGTTTCTTGATTCACCTCTCTTCAACACAAGAATGCTGCGAATACGAAAAATACTTACCTGAAATCCATTCATATCCCTCAGATTCTAGCGAATTCCAACAGCGGGGGTAAATTGACATGTTCTCCAAAGCTGTTTATTAATTATCACGTGCCTATCTCCATACAAACCACATACTTCGCCTGCCTGAAGTCATTCAAATTATTGCTCGTCCTACACTTAACCTCTGACATCTTAGCTCAGAAGGAGCTCATGTCACATCGCCTATCTTGCTGTACCTTTCCCCCGCCCCGAAACCCAACTGTGTCCCCTAATCTGGCTGGCAAGAGAGAATCAACGTAGGGGGACAGGCGAGCGGGAGTAAAACCTTACAGGGCAGAGGTGGTCTTGATTTTACCTCCAGGGTAGACTGGCCACGCACAGCTCTCATGACAGCTGGGTCTCCAAGGTCATCTGGTTCTTCAGCTTCTCCATTTGTTGAATCATCCTCTTGTTCTGTCATGGCTACTTCCTCCTCAGCATCATAAGTAAACTGTGCCTCGGCCTGATGGCTTCCGTCATCTTCCAGATCTTCTGCCATGGGCTCTGTCTCCACATCTTTGGACTTCTCCTCTCCAACTTTGGGTTGCTGCTCTTCACCAGCAGCTACCACCATCTCTTCCTCAAGTTCATCTCCGAGAGCATGCTCTGGATCTTTCACCAGAGCCTTTGCCCCATTTTCTTCCAGGTAAGCTTTATTGAGAAGAGAACAAGATTCCTGATCAGTGGCAGAAACAAGATTTAGGGCTGAAGCCGGAGACATCATTGCTCTCACTGGGCCACAGGCACAAAATACTGCAGTCTCAGATACTTAAAATCCCATAATAGTGCATTCACCTTAACAGTAAACAAAACTGTCGTTTGCAAAATTATCACATAAAATAAAATCTATTCCCACAAACAAACCACAGTTTGCTAGCCGACCGCTCACCACAAACAGAAGCCATAGTTTGCCACTGCGGTATGAACGATGTTTTGTTTAAACTATTGCATGCATTAAACCTTAACCCCAAATTATGGTCTGCCTTGAAACAGAACTGACAAAGGAGGCAGCAAAGAAACAGAATTAAAAATAGCAGAGGAAACTACCAAATAATAGCATCGTGTAAAAGGGAGACTTGGTCTTCTTGGGAACCTCAAAAGGCTGAAAGCTGGAAGCCCAGAACTGGCCCAAGGCTCTGTGCTTCCTGACTTACATTATGTGGAGATTGCCTTGTTTTAAAAAACAAAGCTTATGCAAGTGTGAAGGGATAGTGAATAATTCCAGTGCAATTGACAATAAACACAGCTGTGTGTGCAACAGGCCTCTGTAGATGCAGAGAAAAACAAACAAACAAGGCGTTGGCTGCTATTTGTTTATTATAATACAACATTTCACTGTTTGAGGAGACATTTTATGAAGGGCTCTGAAGTATATTTAATTTTGTAATAATGACTCAATGTTTGTGGAGGAAACCTTTAAACCATCAGATACTTTTATCGGCCAAAGCAGCTGTATCACTTTCCACACGTTTACTTCTTATAAGGTCAAGACATCGATTCCATAGCTTGTGATCTTTTATAACCGCCCAAATGTTCTGCAATATCTCAAAGCAACATCTCTTATTTTGCAGAAAAACGTGGTTTATTTTTTTTACTTTCAGGTCTGGAACTACCAAAACCAAACAAAAATCTGTAATTACATCCATATCTAACAGACAGCTTTTAAGCGAGGCTTCAACAATTTGTGATCGAGCAACCTGCCGTAATGGCCCCCAATGCCCCCCCCATCACAGCGCCAAGCGGGAGCCTTAAATGCATCGCATATAACAGTCTGTACTGTATGGCTCATGGATTATGTTGGTCTTAATACACGGATGGCGACTGTGTGGCGTCCCTAGAGATTCCCAGGCTGCAACCCACCCACTCCCATTCTCTCAGCTGAGCAACCGGGGCTTATGGAAGTTGTAGTCCAGCAACACCCAGAGGTTTTTGCATATCTGGCATAGCGGGTAACGAGTTGTGTCGCCTCGCTTTAAATTAAACCTGGAATAATACTCTTTATATTAAAAGCTCAGCTGGAGTCATGAAGTGCTTCCTTAGTTTGTAACAAACTACTGACAACTGATTCTGTAAAGAATTTTTAGGGTTACTGCTGTTTGTTTTAATATCTCTATTTTTATTTTCTATTTTATGAGTTGTAACCCACCCGGAGTAGTGCTTTGATACAAACTGAATGAATTAATTAATTAATGAGGGCTTTTTCAGACAAGCGTTTATTTAAAGGCAGTTAAAACGAAGTCCATAATAAAAAGTTCCTTTTTCTAGTTCTTAATTCTCTGATTTTTCTGCCACTGACTCTGATTTGTCATGCAATGGATCGTAGGCCATGTCCGTGTGAAATGTTGCAGAAAGCCTCCTTACATTAGTTATACCTGTGATGTCCAAGGACGCTTTAAATTGTTTATTTATCTAAAGATAGGTTAGCTAGCCAGTGGTTTGACCGATTTATTTGTATACGTATATTGTTTTGTATTTATTTCTTGTTTGTATGCTTTATGGTAGACTGCCCAGAGAGTGTTTTGCTCTATGGGGCAGTACACAAGTTGAAATAATGAATAAAATAAATAAATGCATGACCCTAAAAGAATCTCTTTTTGTAGTCTCCTAGGAAACGCCAGAAATATCTCTGCATATGCTTCCGAATAATAACCTTCCTCCTTCCTGTATAACTGTGAGTGTTTCATGGACCAGGATGGAAGGGCCCTTACCCCGAAAATCTTGGTTGGCCACTGCTCTGAGCTGTCACTACCCTAACTAATTTTCTTTTCTTTTTTTTTACAGGACTGAGAAAATTCTGTCGAAAGATCATATAGAATGTGAAAGAAAACTTTTGTAGGAATGATCAAGATGGGCTGAAAAGGATTATTGGAAGAAACGTTTTGATGGAATTTGGAATCCTTTTTTTATAACATGTATTTACTAAACATAAAGGTTATACTAAAGAGTAGACCTTTGGTCTAGATGGGCGGGATAGAAATCCAATAAAATAAATAAATAAATAAATAAATAAATAAATACTCCAAAAGAAGAATCAGTCTATTTCTGGAAAGAGATGGGGCACATTATATAAATTAAGATGAAATGCATTGATAAAGATATATATAAATATATATTCCTGGAGGTGGTGGGTTACACTGTACAGTATACAGTATTTGAGTTATGACTGTATTTGTCATTTATGTCTTTGTTATTACCGGTAAGTATTGTTTGATGCATAGTTTTGCGTGCCTTTTTAAAAAAGATTATTAAATGGGCCTATTGTGTAACTTAAGGGTATTTTTGTTTAACGGCATTGTTTTATTCTGTGTTTTTCATATAGCTCATTCTGAGTTTGAATACGATATTCCATGTAATGTTTTTTTAAGTATCGTAATTTATTTTGCTTTTAACTTTGTTGCTTTTAATACTGTAAACCGCCTCAGTTCCTTCGGGAGAAAGGTGGCATATAAGTATTTTAAATCAATAAGAAACAAATAGAAGAAATTTAAGTTACTACCAAAATTAAATAAGAAAACAAATAAAATATTACAGAAATTAACTAACTAAATAAATAGAAACGCAAATTACAGAAATTAAATAAAAAACTGAACAGAAGTATAAGTTATTATGCAATTTAAATAAATATTTATTTAATTTTTTTTATTTAAATTCCAGGTTGGGGATTTGTTTATAAGGCTGGAGACGGACTCTGTGTCTGAATGTATTCTGTGTTTTTTGTACTTTGTGTGGTTGTACCAATGGAGCCTCCTTCAATTTCACCACACCCATGTTGTGCATTGACCATAAAGCTTATTATTATTATTATAGAAAACAAACAGAAACATAAGTTGTTACAGAAAATAAATAAATAAATAGAAATACAGGTTATTACAGAAATCAAATAAATGAATGAACCGAAATATTTATTATGGAAAAAAAATAAAAAGGTCCGTTGCTAAGGAAATTAAATAATGAAGCAAATAAACAGAAATAATAAGTTGTGATGGAAACCAAAGCCATAAAACTTTTTAATCACCGGACCCTTGAAAAAGGGGGGGAACCTGGGAGTCCCCTTCCTCGGGGGGCGAAGGCCAAAGGCGGCGGGGGGCGCCCGAGGGCGGCCTCCGGGAGCGCCGCGGCCGCGCAAGGGCGGCGCCAAGGGCTCGGCTTCTCTCCGGGCCTGGCCTGGCCTGGCGGGCGGTGCGCGGCGGTTGCGGCGGCGAAAAAGGGCGGCCGAACCGGAGGAAGAGGAGGAGCGGAAGGCAGGCAGGAAGGCGGCGCGGCGACCCAGGCGAGGCGAGGCCCGAGGACGCTTCCCGCTGCCTCGGAAGGCGCCTGGAAAGGGGAAAAGCCGAGCGCAAGCGGCCCAGCCCGGGCGCCTCCACCTCGGAGCCCCGGCGGCGGCGAGGCGCCATGGCGCACCGGCGGGAGGCGAGCCGGAGCCCCGGCGAGTCCCGTCCCGGGGTCGTCGGCGGCGGCGGCGGCAGCCGCGGCCAGAGGGGCGGGCGGCGGGCGCGCCCGGAGGAAGACCCGGAGCCCGAGCCGGAGCGCCGCCGCCGCCGCCGGCGGGAGCGGGAGCGTCGGGAGGCGCAGCAGCTGCAGGCGCTCCAGCACTTGGAGTCCTTCTACGAGAGGCTGCCGCCGGGCCTGGTCAAGGAGGCGGCCGAGGAGGCCAAGCCCGAGGACTGCATCCCGGACGTGCCGGGCAACGAAGGGGCGCGCCGCTTCCTGGCCCGGGCCCCGACCAAGGGCCTGTGGATGCCGCTGGGCCAGGAGGTGAAGGTCATGCAGTGCTGGCGGTGCAAGCGCTACGGGCACCGCACGGGGGACAAGGAGTGCCCCTTCTTCATCCGGGGGAACCAGCGGCTCGAGCAGTTCCGCGTGGCCCACGAGGACCCCATGTACGACCTGCTGCGCGAGACCCGGCGCCACGAGCGCGAGGGCCGCATCCAGCAGCTCCGGCGCCTCCTGGACGACGACGAGGACGAGGACGAGGAGGACGAGACCAGCAGCACCACCAGCACCAGCAGCAGCTCCTCTTCCACCTCCTCGGGGAAGCGCAAGAGGAAGAGGAAGGAGGAGAGGAAGAGCAAGAGCAAGAAGAGGAGGAGGAAGAAGAAGAGGAAGAGGAAGCACAAGGCCGCCAAAACCGAGAGGGACTGAACCCGGGGTGTGTGTGTGGGGGGGGGGGGACCCCACACATACCTCCCCAAAACAAGGGCTTGCTTGGGCACCGTTTCAGGCACCTTGACAGACTCCCACCGCCGTGTCGTTTTGTGAGTCACCCTGGCCACCCAATCCTCCTGCTCTAACCCTTAGGCGGCCCTCCCTCCCACTTCTCCCACCTTTGATTTTTTCTTTCTTTCTTTTTAATGCTGGTTTTTTATTTTTGGGGGGTAAAACAGAAATAGCTCTCAGAAACAGCTTTCGGTGTAGGCATGGCCCCATCGCCCCTGCGCGTGGCTTTTCTTTTCTCCGCTCTTTTTGTGCCCGTGCCCCGTCCTTTTAATTTTTAGCTCCTTCGGACTTTTAAAATTATTTTGCTGTAAGTGGCTGCAATTAAAAGGGGGGGGGGGGAAACCGTGCAGAACAGAACAGTTTAAATAATGGTGGGTTTTTTTTTTTTTTTTTTACCTGATGACGTGAAGGTCAAGTTGATGTAAAGGTCAATTTCGTCCTCTTCCACCGTTTTGTCCACCGAGGGTTCCTCATCCATCATAAAGAAATCCTCCAGGATCTAGAGCAGAGAAAGGAGAATGGGTCTCATCCTGCTGTCAGCTCCCTCCAGAGCGAGCGAGCAAGCGAGCGAGCAGAGGAACGGTATTTAAACCTTTTCTAAAGTGATTTGCTCCCTGCCACAACTGTCGCTCTTGGACTGAAAAACGTCCAGTAGCCCACAGCCAGAATGAGGGTCTCACCCATACTTCCATTCAAATATCTGCCCGACAAAACCCAGACTGGATTTCTTCAACTTTACATTTCCCATGCTATTTCTCTTCTATTACGCCCCCACTTCTCGTTAGCATCCTACCTGCTGTTGTGTCCCATCCAGGCCTGATTCTGAGATGAATGGCCCCATGGATATTATCTGACCCCAAGAAGTGGGGGACCTGCTCCCATCCTTTCTTACCACTGACTGTGCTGATAGGAACTGGAGTCTAATAACATCTGGAGGGCCATCAGCTCTACAGCATTGGTTCACCCCATTCCTGTTTTGACTGGCCTACTGGAGTGGTAGCACATACTTTCTGTTATGTGCCATCAAGTCAGAACTGACTGACAGCAACCCTAATAGGGCTTTCAAAGTAAAGATCCTTAAGGAGAGGCTTTACCAGTTCCACACCCTCAGTGGGTTTCCACAGCCAAGCAAGGATTCAAAAGCCAGGTCTTCTGAATCTACTACACTACACTAGGTATGGACTGGAATCCTGTTGCTTAGCATAGTAACTTGCACAAGAGTAGGCCCATTGAACCCATGGGGGTTTGTCGAGTCAGCTCTGGTTCTGTGGAATCAATGAGACTTACTACAGCTTACTACACTAAGCAACAGGATTTCAGCCACTTTGTAAAGTTTATTGCAGTTAGAGATCAGCGAACAATACTTTGAGTCTTAACTTTATCGTCCGGTCAACCTGTAATAATAAGCTGTCTGCACCTTTTTGCTACCTGAGATCTGTCGCACTATACTGAAAGCACACAGCTGTTAAGAGCTGTGTGCAATAATAATGTGCCGTCAGTTCTGACTTAACTTTGACCCTTTTCAGGGTTTTCCATGTAGAGAATACTTAGTAGTAGTCATTCTGTTCTGGGAAACCCTGGGACGGTGGTGCAGCTTGCCCAAGGCCACACAGGCTGGCTGTGATGCACAGCAGAGGCACAGTGGGGAACTGAACTAATCTTTGGTTCTGTAGACAGATGCCTAAACCACTGAGCTATCCGGCCAGTTGAGAACTGGGTGTCTGCACATATGCATGTTTTGTATCCCTCTCTTCAAGTCCAAAAACCTGGCATACACCTTGTTTGGGCAAAACACATATGGCCAACAAATATCTGGCTAAGAAAGTTAAATGATCAGGTGAATGAAACAGTTATTTTGCTCTTACATAGTGCCGTCCGATTTCAGAGAGAGAGAGAGAGAGCTAGGTTTCAGCATGCATCACAGAGACAAAACAAGTAAAATAAAAACATTGTGTTGCCTTTAAAACAAGTGGATGCATTCTGCTGTAAACTGTGCATTACGATCTACTTCCTCAGACCAAACAGCTTCAACACCTTCACTAAAATGGGCACTCTAATTCCAAAAGGATTTTTAAAATTAGTTCTTTGTTATTTATCTGTTTATAGATGGGGTTTATTTCTTGGGATCTTATTTGAGATTTATTTTACATCTCTGTTATTTTGCATGTAAATCACCCAGAGTAGTGCCAAGTACTAACTGATGCGGTATAGAAATGTAAATAAATAAATAAATAAATAACTAAATAAATGGGCATAGTTATGAATTGGATGTCAAAAGAAAGATACTGCAGTTAAGAAATCTGTGGTGGTAACAATGGGGAGTAGTTTTTAAGTGCTTAATAACAGGAAGCAAACTAGTGGCTAAGCACATAGACATACCCCGATTCCCCAAAAATAAGACCTAACCTGAAAATAAGCCCTAGTATGATTTTTCAGGATGTTCGTAATATAAGCCCTACCCCAAAAATAAGCCCCAATTAAGTGAAACCCCGCCCTCCACCCTTGTGCAGCAATCAGAAGATGACATGACTGTATTTGCATAAATGTAGATTGTTGTACATTAAAAAAAATTAAACATCCCCTGAAAATAAGCCCTAATGCGTTTTTGGAGCAAAAATTAATATAAGACCCTGTCTTATTTTTGGGGAAACACAAGTAGTCAAGTCTTCTGGGTGTGTATAAAATTACCAGCTCTCACCACTAGGAAGCAATCTACCTACCTTGGAGTAGACCCCATAGAAATCAATTAGACTCCTGAGTTGGCTGGAAGCTAACAGATTTCCTGGGAAACCAGCTGCTTTAGTGTATGCCAGGTTTTAAGGCACTGGGACGATCCTTTTCTGCCTTCATGTAACCATGAAGCGTGTACCAATGGAAAGAAGAAAAGGACCCTCGTGCTGTACTAAATATAGAGAAAATCTTTGTCTATTAAAAGTTTAAAAAAAGAAGGATTCTTCTCTCTCATGCACCTCCAGGTGGGGAAGAGGAGCATAAATAGAAACCCCCTATTTATGGGTAGCTAGACTTTAGCTAGGATTGGGATTTTAAGAAAAGATTTAGAGGGGTGGTCAAAGAAGAAATAAGGGCCTCATCCAGGTGTTTCTTAGCTTGCTTTATTTATTCTATAAGGTAGCATCTACTTTCCCCTCTCTGTGCTTGCTCTCTTTCTCCACATGCAAACTAAGCAGGTTGCAGATAAGAGCTTCCTTTTTGTGTCCAGCTTCATCCTAACAAGAAAACCAATAAATATTCCTGGGCCTTGTTTGCAGGGGGAGTCTCGACATGAGCAGTTTTCAAAGAAGCAGCTGCCTTAGTTTATGCAAACATATCCAGCAGGGGGGAAAAGTGTTCTATCATCCTAAAGACCAACTCACATGCTGAAGAAGTGGATGCATACTGAAAAACTCATTGAAAAATAGCAGTCTTTCAGGTGCCACAACGTTTTGGTCTTATTTTATTCCCCCCCCCCCCCCCCATAGATGTGAGCAAAACACTTCCTTTGCACGGGGAACAACAGAGAGGGGCAAGATCCGGTGTTCCCCTGCTCTCCTACGGAGCAACAGCAAAGCAAGTCACTCCTTGATGGGGCTAATATTATCCTGGGAAAATGGAAGGGCTATATGGTTAAAGCCAGCGCCCGATTCGATCCTTGCGGTGGATTCGCAAAACCTGAGCGCTCCCACGTAAGCGCAGCAGGAGAATCCGCTTTGCGCCTTGCGCAAATCCGATCCCGGAGATAAACGATGCTCGTTCGCAGGATCGCACCTGCGCGCACGCGTCCCTTCGAGGAAAACCGTCCTGGAACTCGAGAGCGCAAGGCGGTTTGGCGATCCGGCGCAAACGCAGCTAGCTGCGCGTCCTCGGAAAGGGGCTGGGGGTGTGTGTGTCCCCCCCCCCCCGGCGCCTCATTTGCTCCCGTCCCCCAAAAAGGCCACCGCCAGGGCTCGGCTCTGGAGGATGGGACTTGGTGTCCCCATCAAGGGGGCTGCCCGGCGTCCTGAAGCAGTGCCTGCGTCCCCTTCAGAGGACGCGTGTTCACCTCCTACGTCGGAAAGGAGCCTCCCCAAGACCTGCCTGCCCGGAGGGTCTTTCATACCGCCTCCCCCCCCAAAAAAAGGTCTCATGCTCCTCCCCGGACGGAAGGTCGCCCTCTTTCCCGGTGCTATGGCTGGCTGCCTCCCCCCCCCCCCCCCCGGTACTCACCGCATCCCGCGGCGCCCCGGCGCCCCCCTCCGCCATGGCGCGCTCTCTCCGCCGCGCAACCTCGCCCTTCCCGGCCGTGCGGGGCCACTTTTGAAGGCTGTGGCCGCGGCCGGGGCAGCTGGCGCCGATTGACGGATCAAGAGGGCCCGGGGCGTGTGAACGGAGCGCGAAGCGAAGCGAAGCCTGGTGGCACCTTTAAGGCGAAGGCACGGGCCTCCCGCGGCAGCTTTCCTGGATTACAAGACTCAACACGTGTTGGACTCAAACACGCGGACGTGCCCGCGTTAAGTTTTAAAGGTGGCGCCAGAGCTTCCTTCGCGGTTTTCCTGGCGTAACCTCTCTCTCTTTCTGTCTTTAAATTGCTTCCACTTGGTGGCAACTCCACGAATTCAGTAGCCTCCAGAAAGTCTCATCGTGAACAGCCTGGCTCAGCTCTTCCAAACCCAAGGCCGTGGCTTCCTTTAGTGAGTCAGTCCATCGGATGTTAAGCCTTCCTCTTTTCCTGCTGCCTTCAACTTCCCCCAGTGTTCTTGTCTCTCCCATCCAATCTTGTCTTTTCTCAGGTCTCCCAACTAAGACAGCTTCAGTTTCGTCTTTTTTTGCCCTTAGTGGAGAGTTCACACTTGATTTAGAATCCGCTTCCAGTTAGTATCCTACTAATCTTTGTCCAACGCTGTACTAGTGGCTTGTCAAAGGCACTTTATTGTCTGGTTCAACTTACCTTGGCTCTTGTTACAAGTCTATCCAGTCCCTGGGCTCTAGGCAGGTCCATAGTTATAGCAATCATAATCCATGTTGGTGACTGTATATTTTGTAACTGTTTTTACTTCAAACGTTCTACAGTTGGGACTCTTCCTTGATTAATCCACGTCCTGGATCAGAGGATCTTCCATGTTATTTAAAAAAAAAAAGGGGGGGAGCTAATTTGAAAGTGTGAACAAGCGGGATCCTAAAAATCAGTTTTTTTCCCCCCACAAGAGATAATATTGTTGCAAAACCAAGCGTTCTGCAGCACCTTCAAACCTTACACATTACACTTGGCAGCAGCTTTCATGGACTACGGTCCACTTTCGCAGATGCATCTGGAGCTGATGCCAAATAAAGCTACTTTGTGGGAAAGGTGCCATTCGCTGCAACAACAGAGCTACCCCCAAAATGCCATCTAAAGCGGCTTAGTCCATAAGCGGCCGCAGGGCCTGGGCGGCGCTTGCCTTCCCCACGTGGCTGAATCCCACAGCCAATCAAATGGCTTTGAATAAAAAGCCACACCCAGCCTCTGCTCCTCCCGGCCAATCAGTGTCTCGGATGGAAAACAACACCATTGGTCTGCCTGCCTCGCGAGCTCCGCCCCCTGTTGAGTTCGGAAAGTGGGACCGCGGAAAGTGAAAGTAGCATAAACACAGAGATGGAGATGCTGAACCAAAGCTCACTTCGAAATACAGCTGTTTGCCTCTAAAGCGCTTCCATTTCTTCTTTTCTCTCTCATTGCATGCCATCTCAGTTGGACAAAGATTGTTGTTTAGTCGTCAAGTCGTGTCCGACTCTTCGTGACCCCATGGACCAGAGCACGCCAGGCCCTCCTGTCTTCCACTGCCTCCCGGAGTTGGGTCAAAGTCATGTTGGTCGCTTCGGTGACCCTGTCCAACCATCTCGTCCTCTGTCGTCCCCTTCTCCTCTTGCCTTCACACTCCCAAGAAGCAGGCATCTTTTAATTTCGTGGCTGCTGTCACCATCTGCAGTGATCATGGAGCCCAAGAAGTTAAACTCTGTCACTGACTCCATATCTTCCCCTTCTATTTGCCAGGAGGTGATGGGACCAGTGACCATGATCTTAGTTTTTTTGATGTTGAGCTTCAGACCATTTTTAGCGCTCTCCTCTTTCACCCTCATTACGAGGTTCTTTAATTCCTCCTCACTTTCTGCCATCAGAGTGGTATCATCTGCATATCTGAGGTTGTTGATATTTCTTCCGGCAATCTTAATTCCGGTTTGGGATTCCTCCAGTCTAGCCTTTCGCATGATGTATTCTGCATATAAGTTAAATAAGCAGGGAGACAATATACAGCCTTGTCGTACTCCTTTCCCAATTTTGAACCAATCAGTTGTTCCATATCCAGTTCTAACTGTTGCTTCCTGTCCCACATATAGATTTCTCAGGAGGTAGATAAGGTGGTCAGGCACTCCCATTTCTTTAAGGACTTGCCATAGTTTGCTGTGGTCCACACAGTCAAAGGCTTTTGCGTAGTCAGGACAAAGATTAGTAGCATACTAACTGGAAGCGGATTCGAAATCACGTGTGAATTTTCACTAAAAGCAGAAAAAAAAGGCTATATTGAGATTTAGATATGCGACCCTAGGTTGAGTCTCACTAGTAACTGCTCATACATAAGTTACTCCACTAATTATTTACTATTTGTACTGTATCATTTTAAAATCTTGTTGAATTTATTCTTTTAAGGTTTTACACTTTAAACATGTTTGATATTGTCTTTGCGAAGTTCTACGCAATAATGCCGTATTCTACTATGCCGTATGAAAGAAAAATCAAATCAAATCTCAGTTGCTCAGTTGCTCCCGTCATAACCTAAACACCCAGACTATGGGTGCCATGAGATGGCGTCGCTCCAGCTCAGCTCCAAAAATTATTTCTCTGTCTGTAGTTGTATAATTCCTTGTTCTTTTGAGTATATAAAAAACACTGAAGAGATTATTTCTGTGTGTGATGCTGTGATCAGAAATGTACCAAATGGTATATCCCTGAGATTTGTCAAATGCATTGCAAGAACTTTTTTAAAAATCCCTTGCATGCTTTCATTATACGTACATACATATCAATTACTGAACTGTTTAATAATCATCCACTTATTAATTGCATGGTTCCCCCCCCCCCCTCTTCATTTCTCTTGTGCTTTATAATGCAGGCGAGCCTTGTGTAAACACAGAAGGAAGTGCTGCTGTTGAGGCGTGCTGTTGCCTTAGGGTGCTGCATGGAGTATGAGTGCGGGAGTTGACAGGTCTGGCACCAGCCACTCTCTGGGGCTTCATCCTGGCCAACTCCAGGACGCACATGGTGCCAATAGGTTGTGTACCTCGTGCAGATGGGATTATAGATGTGCAGAGCTGGCGAAAATGCTTACTGGCTCTGGATTTGAAACAGCTGCAGGGCACTGCAATCCTGAGAATGCTCTGCCAGAAAGCAGATGTTTATCAAATCATTTCAGCCAGGAAAAATTAGGTCTTGGTGCAGATATTCTCTTTTAGGACAACTCTCAACTTGTCTATGCTCCACTTCGGCTGTAGAGGAAATATGCTAGGTTGGCAGTTCATGATATCAGGCGTCTTATCAAAACTTGGCAGCAAAGACGAAAATCCTCATGCTCATATATTGGGTAAAAGCAATATAGTCTTCTGGCTGATTTTGCTTGTGGTGGTGTGCTAGAGTAGACATTGTAATGGTATTTTATGCATGTACAAAATCTGGAAAAGAGCAAATAATGGATATAAGTATGGTAGAAGGTGCAGCATAGCTAAGCTGTTTTGTATGGAAATCACAAAAGCTGATTCTTTCGAATAGACCACATGGAATGAAGCTGCTGGACAGGGGTGCCTTCAGATCTCAGATGGAAATTCATGGCTATGGGGTTGTTGAACTAAATTTTTATGATGTGTAAAGCACAAAGCATGCTGCTTATATACCAACCCATACCACCTAAAGCACTCTCTGGGTGGTTTACAATTTAATTATGCAGGCTACACATTGTCGCCGCCACCCCCAGCAAGCTGAGTACTCAGTTTACCAACCTCGGATGGAAGCCTGTGTGAAACTTGAGCCGGCTACCTGGAATTGAAGCAGAGTTTTGGCTGCAGTACTGCAGTTTAACCACTGCACCACAAGGCTCCATGGGGTTTAGGGCTAGATTCTTATGAACTTCCTGATCAGATGACTTTCTCTTGACTGTCCTGGAATGAATACGTTTGCAGATATATTCATAAAGAAAATCAGAATTAGAATGATGTGAAATCTTTGATTACACTGATGCCTGTGTGACACTAGTTTTGACTTTTCATGATACTGCCTCATATCCTCCCAACGAAGAATTTTGTTTCTCTTTTCTTTCAAGTGATTGGGGGATGTTAAGTCCTAGACCACTCCCCATTTTCCCCACAATTCCAGCTCCCTAAAAGGGATCTAAAAACATCATGGCCACTGGTCCCATCACCTCCTGGCAAATAGAAGGGGAAGATATGGAGGTAGTGACAGATTTTACTTTCCTGGGCTCCATGATCACTGCAGATGGTGACAGCAGCCACGAAATTAAAAGATGCCTGCTTCTTGGGAGGAAAGCGATGACAAACCTAGACAGCATCTTAAAAAGCAGAGACCTCACCTTGCCGACAAAGGTCCGCATATTCAAAGCTACGGTTTTTCCAGTAGCGATGTATGGAAGTGAGAGCTGGACCATAAAGAAGGCTGACCGCCGAAGAATTGATGCTTTTGAATTGTGGTGCTGGAGGAGACTCTTGAGAGTCCCCTGGACTGCAAGAACAAACCTATCCATTCTGAAGGAAATCAACCCTGAGTGCTCACTGGAAGGACAGATCCTGAAGCTGAGGCTCCAGTACTTTGGCCATCTCATGAGAAGAGAAGACTCCCTGGAAAAGACCCTGATGTTGGGCAAGTGTGAAGGCAAGAGGAGAAGGGGACGACAGAGGACGAGATGGTTGGACAGTTTCACCGAAGCGACCAACATGAATTTGACCCAACTCCGGGAGGCAGTGGAAGACAGGAGGGCCTGGCGTGCTCTGGTCCATGGGGTCACAAAGAGTCGGACACGACTTAACAGCAACAAAAGGGAGCCACTTATCAGACAGCATGCCAGAGAAGTTCTTTTGGAGTAATTTTTTTTCTAAGGAAGAGAGTTCACTGCTCTGTTCTCTTGAAGTTATTGCAATCAACAATCCAAAAGCTAATTTGTAATGTAAAGTTTCATAGATCCAGAGAACCATATGGACACAAACCATACTGATCCATGCAGATTACCTATGGAAAGCTGGCAATGCTAGTACAACAGCTGCTTTTGCTCCTCCTTGTGGAGGATGGTTGTTCTATTAATCCCATGAAGAAATGATTAGGGTCAAACTGAGGCTGATTTGTTATGTGTAAACAGGGAACATGGAAGTAGCCTCCCTAAAGAATGTGAGATTGAACACATTGGAACATCTCCTGAGCAACGATGGTACCCTGTCGGCTGATGCTTCCACTCCGGGAACACCACTGCATGGCTTGCACAAACGAATAAGAACATACCTAAGCAGGTGGAAAACGCATTTCTCGGTAGATCTGGGCTCTTTAATAACCTCACTCCTTGGAGTTGTTTTTATAAATGCATTTTACATTTTTGTTCACAATGCAGAAATTGAAACCCTTCATTTACTAGCCCGACTCCCTCCGGAAACACAGCTTGGGGGTGGCTCCTCGATTCATCTCTAAGCCTGAATGCCCAGGTTTCGGCAATAATGCTGGGAAAAGTTGAAGGCAGCAGGAAAAGAGGAAGACCAAATATGAGACAGATTGACTCCTTAAAGGAAGTCACAGGCTTGAGTTTACAAGAGCTGAGCAGGGCAGAAGTTAGAGATCATTCATTCATAGGGTTGCCGTAAGTTAAAGGCAACTTGACAGCATGTAACAGCACACTGCTTGCAGTTTCTGTGATTTTTCTTATGGTTCAAAACCTAAACGGACCGCCCTTTTAAATTTTTAAATTAAATTTGTCATTCTAGAATTGAACTATCAGGATACCGTAATACTTGAGTTTTTAATTTATATTGTAATTATCTGAAGAGATGTGTTTTTCATAAAATGTGTTAATGTTTTTAAATATTACAAATAAAATATAGTTTTTAGAAGAAAATTGTTGTAAATTACACATGGACACTTGAAGGCTGGAGAGAAAAAGCCATAAAATCGCTATAAATTGTATTGCACAGTAAGAAATAAGTTAAATAAGAGCACATAGAAATAGGAATATAGAAAGGAGAACTTAGGAAGTGTAAAATGGAAGCATAAGAATTTTTGTGAAGAGGAAAAAGTTAATAGAAATACATACATCTGAAGATGGGTATGAAAGACAGGATCCAATGTGACTTTATCATTTTTATTTTTATTTTTTGCAAGAGTCACAGAAGTCTGAACTGGGAAAGAATGACTTTATATGGAAAATACAAATACTGTACTTACTGTTCTGATACATATTAAACATACAAAACAGACACACAATGCCACTCCTTTCACAACAGTGTTAAGAATGTATAAACTGGGTTGGAAACAGATAATTAAAATGTTGTTAGAGCTAACGTGCATATACTTATAACAAATATAATTCATTGTGTATTTGTGTGAACTAAAGAAATATTAGCAAGTGAACGTTTGTCTCCCATATGATATATTTCTAAAGTCTTCCCCTCTCGGAATCTGGTATCTTTGAGATTTTCAGAATTGGTGGGTCATGAGGGTTAGAAACTTAATTTTCATTTTGAAACAGAAGCTTTTTCAGGAAGATGACTCCAGCACTCAGCACCATATTCTGCTCTCTCCCCCCCCCCCACCAAACATCCTTTATTATGACTCCCTGATTGACAGACATAATGCCTGCTTACCATTACGATGGGAAGGGAGAAATAAGGCCTTTCAAGAAGGACATCATGGTGACATGAGACTATGCCATGTGCTGTCACGTTGCAGGACACGGGAATGGTGCCTTTTTTCTTACAACTTGATTTTTGCACGACCAATGCTTGTAATGGGGGTAAAAGCATCCCAGGCTGCAAGCTATTGCCATGATCCAGGGGAGGGAAGGGAAGACAATAACAGATCCCCACCTTGCACATTGTTTTCTGGTTTTCTCTAGCTCACCATGAGAATATTGAGAATATTCCCCAAAGAACTGGGAAATCCCTCCTGAGCGGAGGTAACTTCTCAAATGTGCAGCAAGAAAGAAGCAATGCACACCAGCTGATTTTTTAAAAAAACAATTTGATGATGATGATGATTCCAACAAGTCCTAGAAACAGTGAGAACAGCCCAGCCACTTTTGGGTTGCAGAATTTAGTGAGAGTTTCTATTAATTTTCCTACTGAATCCAAAAGAAGTTTTAAGAGTTTAACCTGCTTATATCCTGCTCAATGTTTATTTAAAATGATAACAAGGAAGCAAAACTGGGCAAACCTCCTTCTCTTCCCACATAATTTGTATTGCATTTGGTATTGTTCTTTGTTAATTTCCCACTTTTCTAGCGATCCCATAAAAACTCATAGAACACTAATTAATCGGTGAGAAACAGTACAAAAATAGTTCACTAAACTGTATTTCTAGCACTACGTATTTTATGTCAGTATGAAAGTCGTTAACCTTTCAAGGTGTCTCAGGATTTGGATTTTCTTTTATATATTATACCGGTGCATATAATATTTGGGCTAAAAACAATCCACCTGCCCATATATTATATGGAAATATTTTATATATGGACAGGTGGATTGTTATATATATATATATATTTGGGCTAAAAACAATCCACCTGCCCATAAATGATATGGACATATTTTATATATGGACAGGTGGATTGTTTTATATATATATATCTATATATCTACATCTAATATTTGGGCTAAAAACAATCCACCTGCCCATATATTATATGGAAATATTTTATATATGGACAGGTGGATTGTTATAGTATATATCTGGGCTAAAAACAATCCACCTGCCCATAAATGATATGGACATATTTTATATATGGACAGGTGGATTGTTATAGTATATATATTTGGGCTAAAAACAATCCACCTGCCCATATATTATATGGAAATATTTTATATATGGACAGGAGTAATTGTTATATATACGTATATATATTTGGGCTAAAAACAATCCACCTGCCGGAAATGGTATGGACATATTTTATATATGGACAGGAGGATTGTTATATTTATATTTGGGCTAAAAACAACCCACCTGTCCATGTAGTTCAATAACTTGCACTGTTGCAATGTTTGCCTTTTTGCACCCTGATCAGAACTAAAAAAAAAGGGGGGTTCGCTTGCTGGCCAGGCGCCTCTTCCGGGACCCCCGCGCGCTTCCCTTCGCCTTTAGAGGCTTTTGCCCGCCCTCCTAACCGGGCGTGTTTTCTGCCTTTCACCGAGGGATTCCTGCCTCCGCAGCGACCCCCGCCGAGCCCCCTTCTCCCTACGAAAGGGGCGCCGCGAATGCCCAAAAGCCGCCGGTCCCAAAAGACATGTGCTCCAGGTGAGGCTCGAACTCACAACCTCGGCATTGCTCTGCTGCGTACTGCTGTATAAGTACCGCGCGCTAACCGATTGCGCCACTGGAGCCCTGACACCAACTCCTCCCGAACGGTTTATCAAGGCTGGGCCCTGCGGAGGCGAAGCCGTTCGCCGCGGCCTGCCCGTGTTTTTTTCCCCCCTCCGTCGCGGCTCCTCGCGCTTTCGGGCGCCGAACTCGTCGGGCGAAAACCCCACACGCCTCCGAGGGGGAAAAGGAAGCCAAACCACCCGTCAGGCCCTTCTTGCCTTCTCCTCCCTCCCGCTTCCCCGCCTGCGAAGAAGACGGCTGCCGGGGCCTAGGCGCCCGCTTGCCCGCCCTCGCCAGCCCTTCCTCTCCTAGTCCTTTTGAGGGGAAAAGGCGCCGTGGTGTGAGGGGAAAAAAATAAATGGCTTCAGGCTCGGGGCAAGGAGAAGAAGGGAGAGAAAAGGCGGGCGCGGGAGGGGCCCCCGGAATTGAGGCGGGAAAAGAGGGCGGGAAGCCAGCGGTGGTGGAAAAAAACTATGAGGGGAAGATGGTGAGGGGCGCTTGTTCTCTGAGGCGGAGGGCCGAGAGGGCGGCGGGCGCCCTGAGGGGAGGCGGCCACGGTCTGTGGCTGAGGAGAGGAAGCGTGAGGCGATCGAGGCATTCACGATTTAAATCGATTTATGTTCCGACTTAAAAAAAACCCACAAACCACCAGGGGAAAAAAACCCCACAAACCACCAGGTCCCCCTCACGCGGTCATTGAATCTAAATCGGTTTATTTCGGGTGCTTTTTTAAACCGGTTTTGGCGGCCGCCCGCCGGAAGTCGAATCGTTTTCAAGTGGAACGGAATTGGTTTGGGAAGCCAAGTGTTTTAAAAAGCCTCTGCGGGGAAAAGCTCGCGTTGTTGCCCGTAGAAGTCGAATTGGCCCTAGTGGTGTGAATGATAACATCTAAGTGGAATTTAAAATATGCTTAATTAGGGTTCTTGTTGTCCGTGTGACTTGCAGCCTTGCTCTCACGCTTCACTGACCGGCTTTCCCTCACAGTCTCACACACGCCCTTTCACATGGAAGTTTGGGACATTAATATATCTCTTTTTTAAAAAATTACCTGCAAGATCTTGGTGCACAGCCTGAGGAAGATGAATTATCATTGAAAGCTAATTAGCTGCTGGGTTTTATTTTTGTTTTTAGTTGCCTAATAAAAGTATCACCTGCTCTTGCATTTATTGTTTTGGAGACCCCACAAGCCTTTTTATGATTTTTTTTTTTGGCTGAATTCTTTCACATCAACACTGCAGGCAAATGGGGACATATCATCCGCATATTTATATTTATTTATTACATTTATAGCCCGCCCATCTAGTCATATAGACTACTCTGGGCGGGTAACAACATATCATGTAACAATTTAAAACAATTTAACAATTTAAAATCATAACAAGCATAGGCTTGAATTCCAGGAACTCTTTTTTTAAAATTTTCTGTACAGTAGGGTATCTGGAGAATCGGTATCTGCTAATTCACTTATCCACCGTCTGAAAATATTAAAAGAAAAATCTTATTTATAAAGATGAAGTTATCAGAACCAGCCACTAGTGGGAGCCAGAGACCATGCAATGTATAGTGTTTGCAAGAGAAGGCTATTTCCATGCTGTCATTACCAGAGCTGGCCTCTAGAGGGAGCCAGAGAGCATGCTATGCATAGGATTTACTATTAAAATAATGTTTGCTACAATCTGAGTTTTTCAGCATCTGCAAGGGGGGCTTGGAACTTATTCTCCTGTGGATACAGAGGTCCTACTGTATTTCGAAAACAAAAGACTCCTGGCACCTCAGAAACTTAGCAGGACTTATTTCAGAATGAGTTTTTGTGAATCATAGTTAGATTTCTAGCGTCTGGGGAAGTGGATTGTAATCCAAGCAGGTTCATCCTGATGGCAACCATATGTTTGGTTTTTGCTCTACACGTGCAGAAACTAGCAAGGACCTCTTTGGAAACTGAATATTTCAATTGTTTCATAAAGTGCCTTGAGGTCCCCTCCCCCAAGGGAAGAGCACGGAATAAATCATCGTCACCATCAATCATTTCTGTGCGGCTTTTTTCTTAAATGAAATTCCCATTTGTATGTGGAGAAGAAAGCTGAAGAACCAAGAGTGTGAAACCACAGTTGAATGCCAGTTTCTCAGATACCAATTGCTTGGTTAATCTGCAGTTTAGCGTATGTTACAGTAGGTGTCAGTGTATTTCCTTTTACTTGAACAGAAAGTTCACTGCTATAATGAAAGATAATTGAACTTGTGAATTTGAACACATTTGTAACAAGTATGGGAAACTGTAACAGATACAGAAGAAATTGCTGGATTTAATGGTCTCAGGATTTTTTTTTAAATAAGCCAGTTTAATAAATGAAATAAAATAAGTGATACAGAAATCCTGTGCAGCAATAAGCCTTTGTAGATGAGTACCTACCCAAATAGGTTTGTATTGTTATATTGGTTTGATTTAAAAAAAATAATCTGTAAAACAGAAAGTGAGAAGATGTTTATACAGCAGGAGATATGGCATATGGCACCTGTTGATTTGGTGCCAACAGGTAAAGAAATGCAGGGAGGAGAGAAAGGAAATTAAAATGTTTGGGGAAGATATACAAGTCTGGAATTGCAGGCACAATGAATTCTGATACTCAGAAGTACGCTCTGCTTCCACCATCTCCCACTCTTCAGTCCATCTTTACAGGTATGGATGAAATCAGTGAACATGCATGGGTCAGCTCAAAGGAGGACTTTTCTTAGGAATGAATCCAGGATGCTTCATAAGGCAATACACAGAACTAGAGCAAAGGACAATGTATCTGTGGGTCCCCCACCTCCCACTGTTGAATCCATCCTGCCTGCCATAACTCTTGTCTCCTACCAGCAGGATTTAAAAAAAACCCAAAAACACAATCTAATAAGTGAACATGCATACAAGATTACATGTACAGAGGACCTGTGTATTAATCATGTTTTCATGACTACCTGAACTGGGCTTCTGTTGAGGAAGATCAACTAGAGGTGGGTGTCAAGCCTTTCTCCCAAGATTGCATTGCACAACCAGGTCCTTGGCATACGTACAGTCACCCACACCAAAGAATTTGTGGGTTGTACTCATTGACGTTAGTTACCCTGGAGTAACCTTGGGATAACAGAAACTTCTGTAGTCATTTTGGGACAACACTATTCAATTACCTGAAGAAATTACCATCTTCCCAGTCTATATCTGGCACTCTTTTACATGTTAGACCTTTTTACTCTGTTTACTTGCATGTTGATATATGTGCTTTCACAGATGATGTACTATAATAACCAATAATCTGAGACTAAACCCTATTGATCCGATGGAGAATTACTTTTAAAAACATAGATATAGGATTGAGCTTTGTTTAAGAACAAAGAAAAGCTGAGATTTTCCATACAAAATAAAGTCTGAATTATGGGAGTAACCCGTTTTTGTCTTTGTTGCTTTATGTGCACATGTATGAGAGGGAGATAGAAAGAAAGAGCCTCTTAGATGAAAATTGGCTGTATTATTCATCTGTATGCAACCCCTAAGTTCCAAGAGCTGCTTAAAATGGCAAGATGAACCCAGAAATGTGTCCCATTATGTATCTCTGCAAATAGAGCACCTATACTTACAGTACAATGTCACATGTTCTAAGTTCAAAGGAGAATGCGAAAAGCCATATATAGTGCAAGAAAAGAGTGTATTTTCTTTTTCTCTCCCAAATGAAAGCAGATTAGGGTATGAAACTGGCTTTTTAGTTTAAAGGCTTATAGTAAACATAGAGTGTGTTGTTCCTGTTGCTTCTGTCTGCATTCATTGCTTTCTTTGGAAGGCACCTGTGGTTGCTATGATTTCCTACTAGCTCTAAAATGCATGCTGGTGTTTGGACTAATTTATATTTTAGTATAAACTAGTCCCCTAATCTCTTGTAGCTCCCATGGACTTTAGTCATTCTCACCCATTTTCTTCTCCTTCAGGCAAATACCTTCACTTCAGAAGGCACATCTGTGAGTACTGAAACTCTACTTCCATTTTTTTAAATTTATTTTTTTGGCAACAGATACCAGGATTCCAGCTAGGGGGGTTCCTGATGACTTCTGCAACTTGTAGTCAAAAATTTATGAAAGTCCCATGCCTACCAGAAACCATGGATCATCAGAAAGACAAGTAAATGGGTTCTAGGGCAATGCAAGCTTCAATTCCAAATGGAAGTTAAACTAAGGATATTGTACTTTATATGTATCACGAGAAGGGTAGCGCCACTGGAAGACTGTAATGTTAGGAAAATGGAAAGCAGCATTAAAAAAAGAAAACGCGAGACAGATCAACTCAAACACATCCACAGCCTTTAATTTGCAAAAGCTGGGCAGGACTGTTAACAACAGAATGTTCTGGAGGTCAGTAAATCATAGGGTCACTGGAAACAATTTGATAGTGATTAGCAACAATTTAGGATTGAATAGTATTCTCTAATGTACTAAATCACTGCCTTGTGTGGATAGTCCAGTTATATCAAAAATCTCTGTTCTCAGCTACTTTCCTGTGAATGTGCCCTTTGAAAAGCCCCCAAGAACCCCCTGTATAATTTGTTAGTACTGTTAAAAGATGCGGTAAAAGGCATTTTAGCTGGAAAAAAATGTTGTAGAATAGAAGAGGCTAAGTCTCAGGACATCTCTACATGTCAGTACGTGGAGAGCATCCATTGTGGGACTTTGTGGACTCGGGCCATCCTAACCTGGTGGTCCAGGCCAGGTGGAGGATAACACAACTGAGCAACCTGCCCTTGTTCCCTCTAGGATATTTAACAAGGAATGGTGTGATAAGTTATATCCTTATCACTTCAATGTCTCCCTTTTGTTATGTTTAAAAGAAAGGTAGTTGATTTTTTCCCTAGTAAAATAAGCAAACCCTTTTATTAAAATGGTAGCAAGCTCCAGGCTTCATCAGATATGGAGGCTGCCTGGTATTTGAGAGCAATGCATTTTGTTCATTATACTACAAAGTTTTTTTTTTAAATGGAGTACAAAGGGAGCATGGGTTGCTAACCAGTACTAGTTCTTTGAATGTTCATCTGGAATTTGCATTTCTGCAGAACTAGGTTGGGACTATTCTACAGCTAACCCAAGTGTTCAGTGTTGGAACCCACTGCATGTGCTCAAATAGAAATGTCCCTCTCAGTTTCTTTAGTTCTTTTGTGTGTGCTGCAGAAGTGGCATGAGGAACATTCCCTGCTTTGAAGATTTCTAATCTTCTTAGTGGTTGGGCAAATAAAATTATTCCTTAAAAGATTGGGAAGAAAAAAAAAGATCCATCTCCTTTGGGATTATTACTTCTGGCAGAGGTGAGCAGATGTACTTGTAGGTCTCTTGAGAGATTTTGTACTAGATCGGCAAGACCTTTTGATTCCCAGTAGTTTAACAGTAGAAAGTAAGTACACATATAATGGCCAGAATCTATTTGCATAAGGTTTGTGTAACTTGCTATGGCTAATGAGCAAAGCGATGGGGTGCACCTCAGCTGTGTGGATGGCTGCACGACCAGGAAGTCAACTGAGACACTGCCTGACACCTTGCCAATTAGCTGCAATTAGTCTTAGCAAGTTACACAAATGGTATGCTAATACCAGTAGGATTCTGACCAGTACGTGGCTCATGAGGTGTAGCAGATCATTGATTCCCCACTCTTTCTACCATAATCCACATTATTTTATTCCTAGCTCTGATGAGTAGACCCGGATGTTTTTAGTGGAGGAGGAGGAAGAGGCAACATCACAGTCCCAAGTTTGATCAACTTGCCTCTCAGTACATATGCAGCTATCTGGGCGTCCCCCAGAGTTGTTGCCATCATATGCCATCATTATGGCAATGTTAAGAGGATCAAGAATGTCACGATGCTTTACCAAGTGATGCAAAGGACAGGGCAGTAAGCTTGATCCTTACTGTTGGGCCTGAAGATGTGTAGGGAGATATCACTGTTCCTGAAACAGTTTTGGTGGTTCACCAGCAAAGCCTTGTCTGTGTCCCTACCTGAGATAGCAGAGTTTCTCTCTTTATATACTGAATTACCTCAAGATCTGTGGCAGCTCTGATTTCTGTCTTCTGAAGTGGGGGCTGCCCTGATCTGGTGGTATCAGGGACCTTAGCCTATTAAACCTCCACTGAAATCTGCAGTGAGATCCATAAGAAAAGAAATGCAATTTTTCATCTATCACCAAGCTACATCTTTTACTGGTCCTAAAAGCAAGTTCTGGAGCTGCCCAAGTGGTTCAGTTCAAGTGTATGCCACACTTTAGGTGGGCCAAGGAAAGAAATCAGAAGCAGTTATGGCAAATCATGTGGCAATGGGTTCATTCGTGAGACAAAAATTCCAACGGTTCAGAAGGGCTCTGCACCAAGGAACCAGCAGTCCCATATTACGCTGATGGGGTGGCCGTGGCAGGTTGTCCCTGACTCTTACCTGCCACATTTTGTGGTGAACCATTGATCTGACCCAGGCAAGTTCAAAAAAGGTCAGCATACCTTCATGATTATTATTATTATGCATGCTATCACAGAATTTTTTAAAACAGCCAATTGTTTTATAAGAAATATAGGGAGTTCATAACAAACTCTGGTTTATTGTCGTAAGGTGATGTCTGCCATTCATGGGGAGATGTCATACTAGAAGTTCTGTAATTCCTTCTGAGAGCCATATGGACAGTTTTATATGAGCAACTGGCCAGACCCAATAACTGCGAATGATCAAAAGCAGGAAACAATAATGAAAGATAACTACAGAGCTAAATAGAGTATTATTTTATTAAAATATCAAACAAAAATCTAAGAAATTATATTTATTGTTGCTATTGATCATTTAAGTATATGTACACTAAGCTCACAGTAGATATCTTCTAAACAGTATTGTGAACTACATTTCAAATTAAATGGACAACTTTCACTAACAGCTATTTCAGTGTTAAAAACTCTCATGAAAACAAGGCAAGAAAACTGAAAAAAGTTCCTTTTATTCTGACATTTTCAGTAGCAGTCTTTAGCATGATCTAACAAATCCATGACAATAAATTTCTAAATAAAAGACCTTGTGTTATTTGTGATTATTTTAGACGTAGAATATTTGTGGCCATACAAAAAACTTCAGTACCTGCAAAACTGTTACACTGTTTTCACAGAGTAAGTTTCTTTGCAACAGCTTTGTATGTCCACAAATGATACCCAGGCAAGCTACCTGTGCGCAGAAGACTATTTCTGTAAATGCCTCACCCACAAGTACTTGCAGGGAGAAGTTGTTAACAGTGTTATCAAATGTAGAACTCCACGGATCTCTGGCCTGCAGTTGTGCAAGTTGAAGATCACTCGCTGAAACGACTGAAACCAATGGGGTTTTCATGTCCACAGGGTGGTAGTAAATACAACCTTGTGAAAGTGCTGAGGAAAGGAACAATTATGTACAAAACAAGCCATTGTCCATGCAGTAAAAAAGTGGATTCTGCCATAAATTTTAGAAAACACAATTCCAATATTTTCGAAAATATAGTCTTCCTTTACACCCAACTCTTTTTATGTTATCTATAATAATAATTCAAGTTCACTATGATTTTTACTTTATCAGTCAATACATGCTCTCTTTTCTGTTCATAATAGCTTCACTGGAGTTAAAAATGGGGACAGTAAAGAAGAAACAATAATATTATGAAGTGGACATAATAAACCCTGCCAAATAAGCTTTGATACTGAAAAAGAAGGGGGAAACTCTAACATAAAATCCTCTATTAATTCTCTTTTCTTCTTACTGGTCACACCTGAGGCCTCCTCTTGTAGTTGCTTTCTTTTAAAAAGACTTACAGGAAAATCCATAGGGTATATAGCAATAAGCTACATACCAGTTCAGATTAAAACATGTAGAATTTATATGGCAAATCCAAGAAATGAGAGTTTTGTTGCAGTTTGTGTGAAACTTCATGATAATCTAGTTAAAGATTCAGTATGTACACTATGCAACAGATGAACATGGCTATTCTCCTGGAGATTTCTACAGTATAAATACAATTTTTAAAAATACATATTCAGATCAAATGTTACAGAATCTACACACTGGATTATACTATCCAATTAAGAAAAACAAGTTCTCTAAACATTTGTTAATTAATACTGTTTATGATTTAAAAGAGGGAGGAAAATGTATGTTTAAAATTTTATACATCTCTAAGTACCTGCAGCTATGTGGCAACCATTACAACCTCAATCAATACTGCCCAGGTTGGTACGTACCAATAAGACAACTTTGGTGTCTATGATTTTACAATCCAACTTTTCATTCTCAAAACATGCAGTTTGTGCATCTTACAGTTTTACTCCCATAGTCGATACACTCCGGTCCAATACATTCACAGCAGGCATTGTGAAACCATCGGTATTTGGAGGCACCCATAGATTCGCAAGAGACCTTGCACTGATGTATTGACATGCAGTCATCAAAATAAACCACAGTACACATCCGTTCTAAATGAAGAGGAAAAGAAAGAGTTTTTAATTTGTTGTGAAATGTTAAAATCATGCATATTTCAAACAGAAATAACTGAGGCGCAGCTATTGTTTTTTCTGTGTTTTCTTATTAGCAATTTCAATTTTCCCAGATTCTACAGCAGTATTTTTTTGGGTTGTTTTTTTCTGCAGATATTTATTTCCTATTGAAAATACCACATTTAGCATTTCAGGATGGAATCTACCATTAGAGGAAGAAGTTTTCTATCACGGCAGAAGGACTGTATAGAATTGCACTACAGGTTCTGTCCCCTCCCACTGCAATGTAGTACTCACAACATGGATTTAATCTACTTTTTGGAAAAATCAATGCACCAGTGAAATGTAATAATAAGCTTTTCTGACATAAAGATTGCCATACTATGCTATGCTTCTGTTCTATGCCTACCCAGAAATCTTTGGTATTTCAACTATGTCAGTGGGCAGATTTCTGAGCTGCAGCCATCCTTTCATCTTCAACAATGGAGAGAAATCCTGTTTTCTTTCATCCTATTATGCAAGGACAGGTATAACCTGAAACTTAGCCTGTGACTACACTGGCAAGCCGAATTGGAGCTACTCGGTTTTGCTACGGCTTTATTCCCAGCCTTTTTTATGTTTCTGTTCAGATTAGGTGGTCATACAGGGACTGAGGGTTGTTTCAGTGCCAGAGTCCACACTGACCCATAAATCTGATGCAGCTTGAGCAGTGCCACAGCCCCCCTTCTTTCGATCCCGCCCTCTATTGATCCCCAGCTCTCCTTTTATGGTGCATTGTGGTGCCTAACATGATGAACAGTTCTGGGGAATTCAGAACCTTGCACAATTTTGTGTGCCTGTGCATGAGTGTGAATATGCAGAAAATCAGGCTGCTGAACCCCCCTGGGCTTCTAGTAAGCCACATGTAGTTTGCCTTAAGGAAACCGGTGAGGCTGGTTGCTGCATTGCTCAAATTACAGGGGAGCAGAGGGAGCTTTAATTATGAGGTAGGTATCAGGGAGTGGAGCCTGGCAATTCCATTAAAGACTTAAATGTTTTTCTCCATAGTTTAAACTCTAGTATCTAGGTTGCAGGAGGGGGAGTGAATTTTAGATAGCTCTAGATAGCTAAACTCCATTCCAGCCTCTGCAATTTTTACATCTTCCAAAACTGGAAGGACAAAAAAAAGTAGGGGGGACAGAGGGTATGTAGGAGAAAGTATCTTGGCCTTTTCTTGTCCATCCCCCTTGCGGAGGATTTAATAACAGCATACGGACTTAAAACATTTCTGAGGATATGCTTGTTCACGCACTTGCCAATTCCTTTTCTAAAGGTGCACTTGCACCAGCAAACAACCAGATCAAACATTCAATGCTGGAATGAAATGGGAATGCATCAGAAATAATTAGATTTAGTCTATTAGTTACATAAAAGGATCAAGATGTAGAGAGGAAAACACTAAGTAACAAAATTTCAGCAGCAGCAGAAGATGTAGAATGCTTTAAAAAGACTCTGTAGTTTGCTTTAAAGACACTTAGAAAATCACTGTAAATGGAGGATCATAAAACTATTAAAGACTGCAAGACTGTACAGCACAAAATGGGACTTACTTCTGCATAAACATTAATATGACTGTCTTGTAAAGCTATGGAAGCAGGAAGAAAAAAGAAAATGGAAACATCCACTGGACACAAATGAGAAGGAATTTAGTGAAACTGGGAAACGGTAGGAAGACCTTCATTCTACATTAGCAAATTATTCCTTCTGAATAAGGCCACAGAATGCTTGGGCTAAAATGTATTAAACTGTAAGAAACCCATTTTTCTCAACATCCTGAGAAGTTGTAAAGATGTAGGACAAATGTTCTAAATCATTGGCTACCTTGCTTTACCCAGTTAAAAGAGAAAAAAAACCTTCACATATAGTTGATGTATTTTAGATCATAACTGAGCTTCTAGGTCAGTGACGGCGAACCTTTTTGAGCCCAAGTGCCCAAACCGAAAACAAAACAAAACAAAACAACCCAGCGGGTGGCGGAAGCGGGAATCCCGGGCATGGAGGTGCCTCCAGACCCCACTCCAGATCCGCCTCCAGTTGTGCCCAACCCCACCACTACCTATAGCTCGGCCGGCCCAACGCCACCAGCACCAGCTGCTCCCGATCCTGGCCTGCCGGGGCGCTAGCACCACAGCTGGAGCCGCCTCCTCAGGTTTGGCTGCCAGGGGTAGCGATCCGGCGACTTAGGGCTCTGCGTGCCAGCTGTGGCACGCGTGCCATAAGTTCGCCATCGCTGTTCTAGGTGACATGGGATAAAGACAAAGGTCAAAGTGAATTTCAGACACTGTTGCCATTTGAGTTGAGCCTCAGATCATTCACACACTGAACTGTGGACTACTGAAACTCGCTATGGACAAGTTTTTTCTTGATAGAAACACATTTGTCAGTTCTGAAATGACAAAGAAAATATATTCCATGTAGAATAATGGCAGCGGATGAAACCCTGGTGTCTGGTACAGCTTCAAGCTCCTTGTTTGGTTTTGTACTTGGTTAACATGACTATTCCCCTCTCTTGGATGCACACCTTAACATAGTGATGAGGTTTGAGTGTGTCAGGGACATTGAGAGCAACGCCATAAGGAAGCTAGACTCTCTTACAAGTCTGGACTTCTAACAGAGTCACCTGAAGTGGAAAGGCAGACTAAGATGCAGCTACCCTTTTTAGGAGTAACTGTTGCATCAGCAGAAGAGCATGGATCGTTCCAAAGGTGTTGGGGCAGAGGAACTCCTGCAGCTACTGGGAAGCAGCGGTGGTGGAAAGTGACGCTGGCAGATTGTCTTACATAAACCATGGCTGTGACAACTCAGGCTAACTTCTGTCATTACTATGCAGCAAAAGGCAACAGTAAAAAGCAGAGACATCACCTTGCTGACAAAGGTCCGCATAGTCAAAGCTATGGTTTTTCCAGTAGCGATGTATGGAAGTGAGAGCTGGACCATAAAGAAGGCTGACCGCCGAAGAATTGATGCTTTTGAATTGTGGTGCTGGAGGAGACTCTTGAGAGTCCCCTGGACTGCAAAGAGAACAAACCTATCCATTCTGAAGGAAATCAACCCTGAGTGCTCACTGGAAGGACAGATCCTGAAACTGAGGCTCCAATACCTTGGCCGTCTCATGAGAAGACTCCCTGGAAAAGACCCCGATGTTGGGAAAGCGTGAAGGCAAGAGGAGAAGGGGACGACAGAGGACGAGATGGTTGGACAGTGTCACCGAAGCGACCAACATGACTTTGACCAAACTCCGGGAGGCAGTGAAAGACAGGAGGGCCTGGCGTGCTCTGGTCCATGGGGTCACGAAGAGTCGGACACGACTTAACGACTAAACAACAACAAAGTCACTTCTGAATATTTTGTACTTTGAAAATCCTGTTAGGAGACAAATCAAAATGAAACGAGATAGTGCTGGAAGGTGAGGTCAGAAGACACTCAGATCAGCTACTGGGAACGGACACAGGGCAAGTATGGATCGCAGGGTCACTAATGAAGCAACAAGAATAAAGCCAAAAGGACATCGAGTGGCTGATTTGCACACAGGCAAAAGGAAAGCCCAGTGCTGTGTGACACATATAATTGGAACATGGGAAGTATGAATCAAGGTAGACTGGAAACAGTAAAACAGAATATGTAATGTCTGAACACTGCAATACTTAGTGTGAGTGAATGAAAGCAGACTGGAATAGGACATCCCCAATCGGACAATGTCAAAATGTTTTACGATGGTAATGACAAAAACAGAAAAAAAATGAGATGGTGTGATACCAATATTGAGGTAAAATATATGACAAGCCATTGGGGCTATAATTCCAGATTTGACTAAATAATATCAATCAGATGTCTTGAAAAGCCTGTCAGCATAACTATAATCCACGTTTATGCTGCAACTATAAAGAAGAAGTTAAAAGCTTTTATGTAAGTGCCCAGGAGGAAATTGATCACATGTTAAAACAAGATGTGCTGACAATCATAGGTGTGTTGAACAGAAAAGTAGGAAATAAAGCAGAACCAAATGTTATCACAGACTATTTATTTGGCCTAGAAGTCTGAGACAAAGCAGGACAATGACTCATAGAATTCTGTGAGGCCAACAATCTGTTAATTTCAAATATATGTTTCAGGCAACCAAACAGATAACTCTACCTATGAATATCACCAGGTGGCCAATACAGGAATCAATCTGACTACATATTGGAAGGAGTAGATGGAGAAGTTGTTATCCTCTCACCAAAACAAGACCAGGAGCCAATTGTGGTACTGACCATCAATTGGTAATATAAAAACCTGAGAGTACAGCTGGAAAAAAAACCCCTTTAAAATAACCATAGTGCCAAAATATAATTTATTTATTTATTCAATTTGTATCCTGCTCCCATTAGTGTCACAACACTACTCTGGGTGGGTTACAACTCATAATTTAAATAACATTTTTGATGAATCTAAAGTCCATACATGAATAGACTTGCATAACTAAGCTCAATTGACTGTGAACCTGAATGAATTGAAACCAGATATTATTAGGGAAGAATGCAAAAAGTCTATTCCTGTATTCAAAAGAAAAGGAAAGCGTAGATGGATAACTAAGGAAACACTTAAAATTGCTAACAACAAATGAGAATCAAAAGCAAAAGATGACAGAAATAGGGTCAGAATCCTGAATATAACTTTTCAGCAACTATCATGATGTGTCAATGGAGACTGAGGCCAAGATCATCAACATGATTGTACTTCCAATTACAATGTATGGATGTGAAACCTCAGTGAAGAAAGCAGACAGGAAAAAAATCAGTTCCTTAAAAACATGGTGCTAGAGGAAAGTTTGGCGAATACTCTGGATTGCAAGAAAAACAAACAAGTGGGAGCTAGATCAAATCACACCTGAATTCTGTCATACTTTGGGCACATCATAAGACAAGAATTATTGGAAAAGATATTAATGCTAGGAAAAGCTGAATGTAGCATGAGAAGAAGGAGACCAACTATGAGGTGGATTAACTCCATAAAAAGAAGCAACAGGCTTGAGTTTGTAAGAGCAAAGCAGGGCAGAAAAATGATAGGATGTTACAGAGCTCATTCATAGGGACACCAAACATCACAGGTCACTTGAGAACACACACAACAACAACAACAAAGTAACCGATCTGGCCATATGCAATGCTTATTTGTACTTTAAAAACAACATATATATCAACGATTAATTCTCTCTTTCTTTTAACAACACTCTCACAAAATCAACTTCTGCTATGAACTTAATCGAGAGCAACTGGTTACCTTTTTCACTGGAGTATGATGCATGGACATTGTTGTTTGGAATGGAGACATTTTGATGGTGGGGCTGGTTCACTGTTTCTAAAATTGACACCAGGTTCTCATGATGTGACAGTTCTTCAGCAACAGGGAAGGAAACAACATTCCAGCTCAACTGAGTGTCACCTTCGGTAAGAGCCCGGAAAAGAGAAGGGATTGGCTCATGCAGTTCCTCAACAGTACTCTTGGATGTTGGAGGTGTATCACTGTAATTGCGTGGATTGCACATACCTGTAGATAAATGAACAAGAAATAACACATTGCTTAAGATGCACCTACAAAAAGCAGCCTTTTAAAAAGGTAGTAATGCAAACCCCTGAAAAGTAACATTTAAAAATAATAATATGACATATTTAGCAACTTGGTGGGGATTTACAAACATGGTTTCTAGGGATGGAGAGCTTCTGCAACTTAGTTGAAAACACGGTTGTTCTCTCTCCTTCCAACCAAATGATATAAAATTACCCGTACAACATGTACAGATATTTCAGATAGCATTTCTCTGTAAATACCTGCCCTAATATTAAGATCTGACCACTGGGAGCAGTACATCCTGTGGAGATGCAAGACAGTACTTTCTTGGCTGTACCATTTTGGTTTTGGAATGTCTTCTCCTTGGAGGCATGACTGGTTGCAGATGTTATCCTTCTTTCCTTTATTTAAGGAATACAAAGTCAATCCAGGTATGCAGGAGTGGAAAAAAAAGCGGGGGCATGTCCTTGTAGTAATAGTTTGTATTTGTACCAGTCTGTGTATTTTATTTTAGGGCTTTGAAGATTTTTGTCTCTGGAATGACCTTCTTTGAGCCTTGAATCCTTGTACATGGGGAAGACTTTGAAAGAAATATTTGTTTGGAGATTTGGCTCCTTACATGTTTGGATTAGAGAGACTTTAGAGAATGTTATTTCTTGCATACAATTGCTGCTTGGTGCCTTCTTTGTGTATGGAATAAAATAGAAATAAAATTAAAATTTTACATTTTTTAAAAGTTTATTATATTTGCAGTTCTCACTTAGAAAACAGCCCCACAGAATGAAGAAAATGGTGCAATGTCATGCTCTCATAACCCAAACCAATGTACATGGAAGCTTGTTGCTTCTATATTGTACTTTGTGCAATGAAAGAGTAGGATATAACCATGAAATCTCATGCCAAATAAAAATTGTTAGTCTTTAAAAGTCCCACAAAACTCTTTTCTCTGCTATGGAGAGTCTTCCCTGGTTTCTTTTTGCCACCACTGAGATAAAGCTTGTGAGTGTGGGGAAACAGACTGGAAAAACATTAATCTTGCTCATCCCAGATATACCTGTAGCTGTTTTTCAAGATGTTTTAAACCATTGTTTGTAGCAAGAAACAGCAAGAGCAGCAGAAGGAGGAGGAGCAGCAGCAACAACAACTTCAGCCTTACAAGTGAAAGACAAGAACCCTTAAAGAAAAGGGCATGGGATGAATCTCAAGACTTCTATATTTTGTACTTCCTGCTCCATGCGTGCAGACAGCAAAGCTCTGGAAGGGTGAACCACAACCCTCCTTTACTCAGATATAGATAGATCTGAATGTAAGTGGCCTAGCATGCCAAAGATACATGCACGCAAAGGCTATTTTGTTCCAGTTCAAGAATATAAAAAACAATGAATTGTGTCTTTTTCTAAAATAACAACATCACCACCCTAGTGTGGGAAGCTGCTATAGTATAGTGGTCAGAATGTTTCATTAGGATTTGGGAAATCCTGTGCTCATGTGGAAAGAGAAAATGCAAGTTATCCACGGCTGTGATGGCCACAGTATTCCTGCACAATCTCTTATTTTTCTCCAAGGTACTTCCCCCCACCCAATGTCTTTTCAGTACAGGCTGATTCAACAGACCTACTCTAGTGGGATTTATTATGCTAAGCAACAGGATTTAAGCAATAGGATTTTTGCTAATATGATGTAAGTTTGATTTCTGGAAATACAGGAAAGAATAAACAGAATGCAGATTAGTAGCACAATGTAGTTCACGACGGCTGAACGATGTACCTCCTCCCCTAATGATTTGCAGGGGAATATATAACATGACTCTCTCCATGGCAAAGCTTCCCTTAACTGCAAGACAGCTGCTGGTTTTTGATTTTGGGAAAACACATGTTACTCAACTTGAATTCTGTGGTTCCTTTTACAAATAATACTTGGAACCGTGTATGAGTCACCCAAAGGCAAAGCCTAAACCATATTGCTCCCATAATATATGAATGAAAAACACAGCTGCTTCATTTTTTCCAAACAGAACTCATTCTCTATAAGGACAGGAGGAGGCCAGCTTTCCTGTGGATAGCCCTGTCCCCAGGACTTAAGGCAGATTCCACAGAAGAAAGGAAAAGGAAAAGGAGCCCATGGTTCCAGGAAAGGTTTTAAGTGCGATCTCAGTGGGACTACAGTCAATGACCAGTGCCTGACCTTTCGCAGCATTAGTGGCCAGTGCCACCGTAGTGGCTGTTTAAGCAAGCCTTCCCTCCACCCACCGTCTGAATTTTTGTTATTTTGTGTTTTCTCCCATCTTGGATCATTGTTTATTTAGTAATATATTGTTATGATTTTAAATTGTTAAATTGTTACATCATATGTTGTTACCCGCCCAGAGTAGTCTATATGACTAGATGGGCGGGCTATAAATGTAATAAATAAATAAATAAATAGGGTTTATTGCCTCTCCAACTCCAACAACATATTGGAAAGCAGAGCATGGCCTCAAAATATAGACCCAAAGGAGGTCCTCAAGGGATGCAGAACTCCCCAGCTGACCATCAGCAATTCCCCATCATACAGCTACACGTGGTAGGAACAAGTTAGATTCCAGCAGTGCCCGCTGATTCCCAAGGTTCCACAAGTAAAAGAAATTCTATACATCTTTGGACTCTCAGAGTCTGCTGGACGTCCTTAAAAGGATGTACCAAGGGGGGGTAGGGGTTGCCACTGGATTTCTACCTTTGTCCAGAGAATAGACCCTTTATCTCCCAGTGGGGCAATATTCCCCAATATGGACCCCAAGCCTGGCATTTCCTTAGCCGTGGGAGGGGTAGCCTTCTCCACTGGCGCCCCATCCATCTCCAGTGAGGCCAAAGGCACTAGTTTCATGGACAAGCCAAGTCTGGGACAGAGTCCCCCCTGCCCCAACTGCAGCCCACTAGCATCATTCTCCCACAAGAGGAAGAAAGCAGAAGCCAAGGTCTATGGCAAAAGATGGGATGCCACAGATGCACTCCCTGCTCCTCCCCACATTCAAAAAAAGTAGGCATCCTCCTTATTCAGACTGCCTTCAGCATCTCCCAGTTTCCTCATCTGTTTCCTCCACAGGCATGAGGGAGAACTGGCAGATGAAGGTATCTCCAGAGAAAAGCTCCTCAGAATAGGTTCCTCCCATCCAGATTGCTGCTTACTTCCAACAAAGATGAACTACCCCTGAATAAGCATGATCACAGGAGAAAGTGAGAACCTTATTGCTCGTTTTGAGTTGGTGGTTAGAGTCCACATATCCATCACCATCTCCTTTGTAGCAAGGACTATGATGGCCTTTATCAATGACATATTGGAGAAGGAGTTAGGAAAAGGCCATGTGGTTCAGGATTATGCAAATGCAAGAAGAATCGCTTCAATAAATAGACCACTGAAGCCATGGAAAAAAATTTCCAGGGTGGCAGACTTCATGACAAACACCTCAACTGAATGCAAGCTAAGCACCAACTCAACAGTAGACTGAAAAAACTGGGTATGTTTACCTTTGAGAAAAGAAGACTGAGGGGAGATTTGATAGCACTCTCTAAATATTTGAAAGATAGTTATACAGAACTGGGGCAGTATCTGTTCTCAATTATGCAGAGGGAAGGACACGTATTAATAGGCTCAAGCTACAGGAAGCCAGATTTTGTTGAATATCAGGAAAAATGTCTTAACTCTTAGAGCAGTATGACAACAGAACCAATTAACTCAGGAAGTGATGAGTGCTCCAATGCTGGAGGAATCCAGGAGAAAATTAGACAATCATCTGTCAGACAGACTTTGATTTGGATTCCTACGTTGAGCAGTGGGGTTGGACTCAATGGCCTTAGAGGCCCCTTCCAACTCTGTTATTCTATGATTCTATAGCTTGGGCAATTGTTTCATTACTTCTTCTTCGTAAATAGTTAATGTGAATATTAATTTCATGTCATTTTTACTCCATAGACCAAATTAACTGTAAAATCAATGTTTAGTTTTTACATTTTTATCCTGCCTTTCCAGTAAAAAAGATTAACAAGCAAAATAGAGAAATTATTAAAGTCATTATGATCATGACTAGGAGGAAGATTTCTATGACATTTCACACTTTCTCAGCAACCTATACTTGAATCCACAAGCAAGTTTAAAAATGTTTATGAGTAATCTGGCCTTCCTCACCAGATTACTCATGAACATCCCCGAACCCACTTATAACACAAGCTGCAGAAAAAATACAACATGTCATAGAAATCCTCCCCCTAATCATCACTAAGTACAAAAACAGTTTAAAAGGCCAATTTGAAAAGATGTGTCTTCTCATCCTTTCTAGAATGTACTGAAATCAGAAACTGATCACATCTTTGAAGATATGCAATACACAATCCGGTATAATGTCTTGTCCCTGATCATCTTGATACATTCCTGACAAGACAGATGGCCCCTTAGCTGGCCAAGCCTCATGCCTTTATGCATCGAATTCTTGATTTGTCAAATTGACTTGGCCCTTAAAATAAAAATATGCATGATAATGAAGATTATGCACCCATCCCAGAGCAGGTGATTAAAAAATAACTAATGGACTTACCAACACAGTCACAGCATTCATCCCAAAGTGTGCCTAGACAAAGCATGCACTCCTTACAACATGAGCAGTTTCCTTCACCGGGACGGCACTGACACAGCTCCTGTAAACACACCACGCCACATCAATTATTTCTGCATTCAATATTACTCACTTCCACATCACTATGATTACAATGCTAAACAACCAAAGTTTGCTTTGCAAAGAGGACCTCCAGGAATCATGTAATGATCATGATAATGCTCAACCTTCACTTATGCCAGCATAACATTTCAAATGTAAAAATAATTAAACATATGATATTAAAACTTAATAGTAAAACTAGTGTGTTAGATTCATATACCTACAGCTATGTCCAGAACTGAAAAGCAGGCACTTAACTACACTTAAGCCTGTGTAAAAGCCTCTATGAAATCATTTGTTTAATCTTAAGCCTTACTTTTCCCAAATCCTTTTGAACCACACTATACTTTTGTCCCTATTAAAAAATTATTAGATAAAAATATTTTCCCCTGTAGTAAATAAGAAATGTCTGTCTGTCTGTCCTGAAGGGACTATATTTGGACTATATCTGATCATTCCAAACCCTGCTGTTTGCTGCAACAAAAGTAAACTGCCACCTTCTAAAAATGTTGTCCACAGTTACATGTTTTATAAGTTAAGAAACACAGTAATGGATCAAGAGGAAAACACAGTTATCTTATCAAGCAGGGACACATGAGATGACATGGAAAGAAAATATATATGAATCTCCCTTATTTGTAATGATAGGTTTTTGTTCCCTTATTATTGGTGAGAAATTATCATAGGTATCATCTAATATTAACACATCTTAGCACTTGTTAGAACAGGAGCAATGCATAAACTGGGATATTCTGAAAAAGAAAGTGGAACTGGATCAACCGCATGAGTTCCAATTATGCAGATTAAAAGTTGCATAAGCAAGAGATTAAGACATGGCTTGCTGACAGATCAATTAACTAAGGGTGAAAAAGTGATTTTAGAAGTAAAAAAGCCTTAAGGGTTTGCTATGAGTGATGTAGCACTTGTTACTAAACTAACTATGACTAAAAGGGGCTATTATGAAACATGCTTGGATGTAGTGATAGGATTAGAAATTACAAAAAAAGAATATTTGTATTTGTAAGAGGGGTGGTGAATTCAATATGTGTTCATTTAAAAGAGAATTACTAGAAGATAATTTGTTATTGATATCTCACACTGTGAAGTATTCATAAAATTTATCCAAGAGATCATTGTTCATATCAGCATTTGTCACGTCTCAGAACTTAATCTGGTAATGAAGAATGGCAAAGTGAAGCCTTCCCTTAAGGGCAAAGGCGCTCAGCTCCCTCAAAACTCTTTCCTATCCAGCTGCTTCATCCACTGCTGCTTTTCCAAGACAGACGGAATAGACTGGCAACTGTGTATGGTAACCAGTCATCTTGTTATGGTAGTTCTCAGTATCATGAGAGCATAACTCTTGGGAACCGATCAGGGTCCTGGTAATAAGGAGACAGACACGCTACTACAGGTGAATTTTGCTTCGAAATACAGATAGGTGAGATTGCCTGGCACATGACCCTTAGCTTGCTCAACAGGTTGCCATGATGTTTGCCTTTCTTCCATGTGAGATGACAAGGATAGCCATTGTATCATGACAATACTATTGATTTAGTGCATAACTGTAACCAGCCAAGATAGCTGAGGGCTGGCTGAGCTAACCAGTAGCATAGCCACACATTCATAAGCGCAGGGTCCCTCTGCGAGACATACCTACTCAGTCATTCTCTCAGTCTCTCTCTTACTTTCCTTCTTGAGTGGGTATACATACACATTCACTCACTCCAAATTAGGCCTTAGCTGCAACTATTTTGTGGGGCAGTGGCAGGACTCCGTGGGGATGGAAGGGAGAACCTGCCATCCAGAGACCTGTCCCCCCCACACACACACACCTTCTTGCATGGCTTGAGAATACAAGGGCAGCTGATGCTCCCCTGCACTTTTATCCTGCCCTTTCTTCCTTCTCCTGGGCTCAGTAATAGGACACTATTACACACATGTGCACATGGAGTTGGAAGAGAAAGAAAAATAAATGCAAAATTTTCAAAGAAGATCAACAATTGAGTTGCAGGAGGGCTCCCTTTCTGGGTTTTAGCTTGACCCTTTGTGCATGTGCGTTGACAAAGATTTGGGGGCAGAAAGCCACTCAGCATCCAAGCCTTCCTAATCAGGCAAGCAGAGTGCAAGCTGGCTCCCTCTGCCCTGGACAGGGTGTGAAGCGGGACAAGATTCCTTCTCCATCAAAAGAGGAAAGAGGTCTGAAGTGAGGAGGGAATATATCCATTTGAGACACGAAAGCTGGGTGATTTTGAAAGAGGGGTCAATCTGAAGACATGAACCAGCGGCTAGCTGAAGGAAGGGGATGGAAGGAATGGTCTGACAAGAGCCTGGAAGCAGTGAACTGGAAGGATCATGCTTGCAAAAAAAGTTCTGGCGTTCTGAAACCACCCGTCCCCCCAGGGCAGGACAACTATACCACTGGAGCTGACACTAAGACAGCTGAGGCTGTGCTGAATCCAAATCCTAGGCTAGGGATGTCAGAAATTACTTACGATTATCCTGACTCTAATGTTGTGCTTAATATCTGGGACTGGATCTGGCATAATCCAGCTCATCCCCATCTACTTTTCTGCCATCTAATCTCAGCCAGTCCACCAGGAAAGCTTGTGACAGCACAATGGACAGAAAAATTGCAAATATACTACAACCAACCACGGTGTCTTTGAGTTTGGATTACACTGCCTAGCAGTTACTGTACTTTATTTCATTTTTACTGCACCTTACAAAGTGAGTAATATTAATTCAAACAGCACAAACTGATTCTCAGACTCTACTACTATTTGCTAGGATATGGTCACATATTACTGTTTAGTTAAATTGTCATGGAGTTATCAACAAGGCTCTTTAAAATAAGTAAGTTGCACTCTGTCTTTTCTACTTGTAGCTTTTCTACTTGCAATAAAAAACTAAATAAAGGCAAAAAGAATTTTATGGAACAAAAAGCTCATCAAGGAAGCAGAAATGACTAACCGGATGTTAAAAAGACCTATCTAATAAGATAATACACAACAAGTATGCCTTAAGACAGCAAACTGTTCATCCCATTCACATCTGTTACACATCTGGAAAAGTAAATATTTACATGGTCTGTAAGAAGGCAGCAGAATGCAAGCAACTCCTATCCATGAGAGTGAAAAAAATCTGAGTGAAATATATCTTGCTTAACTTCCCCTCACTTTTTGCTCTCCTGTTCATATTTGCGCTGGTACATTTGCTAATCTTTGGATTTAGTACAGATCCAAAGACCAGAGCACCCAGATAGTATGCCAAAAATGCATACAAAAGCAAAGACAAAATTTAAGTATGTGTCTTCTGCCTTACACTGAACACCTGTGAAAAAGAATCTAAATTCTAAAAGTTTGAGATCCTTTTAAAGAAACACCAGACCCAACATAGTCTAGCTGTGCCCTAAGAGCCTGCTTGTTGCTATGACAAAGGTGAAAAGATCTGGGCCTGTAAAGGTGGAAAAAATTATCTCCTCTTTGGTTGATTATAACACTTATCCATAGCAGTTGAGAAATCTCTTTAAATCAGGATGGACAAATTATGGCCTGGGACCACATGAGCCGTTCTCCTGATTTCTGTGACCTTGACCCTTTGATGGATTCTTCTTCTTCTGGCAAAAGGGGTCAAATACAGCTATTGAAGCTTTTTCAATATTCACAGGAATTCCCTGCACCATTTCACACTCCAAAATAACAACTTGTCAAGATTCAAAGTGGATGCCTAGCTTTTCCCTTTTCTTTTTAGTAGTTTTGGGCATTTTTGGTAGTATGAGCAATCCCTGTCAGGTCCTAAGGATCTGCCAAAATTGCTCCTCTAATAGCCAGAGAGTAATAGAAGATGCTCAACTGAAAAGTCCAGCTTCTTTCCCATCTAGTATTTTCCAACTTACACTCACTCAGATCATGTTTCCAGACAACATGATACTTGACTAGTGGGGCAGAGCACATTTACATTAAACTCAGAATTTGGAAAAGTTCTTATTAAGACTACAATAACAAAATCTGTAATCCAAAAAAGAGAAAAGTTTTCAAAGTGCTGTAGAGAGGAGAGTTCTGAATACTGACATCTGAGTTCATTTACTGTGAATCTACTCTGCATGAGGCACAAACACACACCCCTGCAGAAACTTAATTTCCCCAGATATTCTAACTATTCCTGTACTTCTTTTGTAAAGTAGCTGAGACACAACAATATGTGGAGCACCTGCTATAATGCAGAAGGATTGTCACCACACTTTCCACAACACTACCAGATGACATCTTCCACTCTGATCTCTGGGGGTGGGAGGGCCCAGATTCATCTACTCGTGCTCACATCTGACAATGTAGATCATGACTTAAATCCAGCATCCTGGTAACAAATCCTAGTACTGCACTCCTCCAGCAGCCCTCTATCCTTCCTGAAACCTGCTCTGAAGGGATTCAAGTGAAAGGATTATATATAAACCACCCAGAGTGGCCTTGGCAGCTGGATGGGCAGTATAGAAGTCAAATAAATAAATAATAAATAAAATAAATTCATAGAATCACAGAATACTTGTGTTGGAAGGAGCTTATAAGGCCACTGAGTCAAACCCCCTGCTCAAGGCAGGAATCCAAATCAAAGCAGATCTGACAGATGGGAGTCCAATTTCCTCTTGAATGCCTCCAGCACTGGAGCGCTCACCACCTCCCAAGGTAACTGTTTCCACGGTCATACTGCTCTAACAGACGTTTTTCCTGATATTCAGTCTAAATCTGGCTTCCTGTAGCTTGAGCCCATAATTATGTTTCCTGCACTCTGGGATGACTGAGACAGATCCTGCCCTTCCTCTGTATGATTACCTTTCAAGTATTTGAAAAGTGCTATCAGATCTCCCCGCAGTCTTCTTTTCTCAAAGCTAAACATGCCCAATTCTTTCCCAATCTTCCAGAACAGGTTTTGAGGGTGAATGGTGAAAGAGACATCACTATTATCCATATTCTGCTGAAGGAAGCAGTACCACCTTCTTGCCCAATAGTACTGTCTAGATCAGTGACTTCCAGCCTTGGGTAGCCCAGGTGTTCTTGAACTGCAACTCCCAGAAACCTCAGCCAGCATAGCTAGTGAAGGCTTTTGGGAGTTACAATCCAAGAACACCTGGGTTACCCAAGGTTGGGAACGACTGGTCCAGATTGTCACTGTTGGAATCAGGAGGACAGTCACCTTTTAAAACCTCAGTTCTTAACTGAACATTACTTTATAATACATCTGTGAAGATTCTCAGTCATCCAGGTGAGGTTATCTGGAAGTTGAGTCATGGCAACTGGACTTCTATCTTATTAGGTTGAAATGTTTCGCTACTCATCCAAGTAGCTTCTTCAGTCTGAGGAGACTGCTGAGTGAGGGATTTACTATATGCAGATGTATGGCCTCCCTGACCCTTCTCTCAAACCATCTATCTTCTCGGTCCAAAATGAGTACATCTTGGCCATCAAATGAGTGTCCTTTGCCCTTCAAATGAAGGAACACTGCTGATGGTGGTCCTGAGCCCTTGCCCCTCCTGTGCTGGGCCATTCTCCTGTTTAGTGCCTGTTTGGTTTCTCCAATGTAGAGCTCCGAACACTCCTCTTTGCATTGGAACTTGGGAATACAGTATCCCTCACCCCCAGTCCTTTGTCCATCTAATGAGCCTATTCAGAACAGGTGGGAGTGAAACCAACATGGAGGATCTATCAGGGGTCTCCTATCAACTCTCCTCAGACTGAAGAAGCTACTTGGAGAAGCAGCGAAACGTTTCAACCTAATTAGAAGTCCAGTTTCCATGATTCAACTTCCAGATTACTTTACAATCTTGTAACGTTTAGTAAGCAGAGTTCACATTATACAAATCTGTGTAATGTGGCACAGTTAACTGATATGTGGAATAGAATCTGATTTCTTGAACAGTTCAATTTTTCCTTGTCATTCCCACCGCTATCCTCAACACTAACAGCCAAGGGCTGCAGTGACTCCAGCCTTAGCTCAATGCATGGGTTACTTCTGTTAATCTCTGTCTCTGGAGAACTACATTGTTCCATTATTCAGAAAATAAAACTCTTCAAAACCACCTGAAAGTAAAAGCTACAAAACTCTCAAACACTGGGCTGTAAAAAGGTACTAATCATTTGCATAATTTATATATGCTATAGAATTTTTAATTTCAGCTTACAGAATTAAATTTTCAGAGGAAATTCCATTGGAGTTGGCAGAGGTATTTTGGAAAAAAAAAACCCACTATTATTTGCATGGAGTATATATAGACAACTCTGGTCACAGTGTCAATATTATGAAAAGTTATTCCTGTATTCAGCAAGCAAATTGCCATTCTAAAGGAACAGTATTTTCTTAGAAGCCTGTATTGTGGAAAACACCAATCTCATGATAACAAATGTCATTCCACTGTGGACCCAGAAAGGGATTTTAACCCTCTTGCCATCACACCCATTTCCTTGAGACAACATCTAGCATTTATTTCAGAGATCCAAATCCACAATAGTCTATAGCCTCATTTAGGTGTTCTGAATACATGTGTACTCCACACGTGAGGAGGGAAGCATGTTAGCCCTAGCCCTTCCATTGTTAGAGAATACGCGAAATTCACCATCTGAAGGAGAGGCAGGTCTGTTCAAGCAGGCACCTTCCACAGGAGCCAGAAAAACTTTCAGGTTAAATGGAGAGCGGAGACAACAGCCTCTCCCTCATCAGACTGGTGTTTCTGCATGTTGAAAGCCACAACGGAGCAACTGAGATTAACAGGCCTTTCTTGTGTGTGCTCTTCACATGAGTTCTGAACACTTAAACAGGGCTTATAAGCATGTGTTCCACCTCAAGACAAGGGGAAAGAACAACAGTAACAGCAGCACAAGTTTAAACAACAGATGGCTTAAAACACTGCTAATTCATCTCACTAATCAGTTTGATTTAACAGTATACGTAAATTTAATAGTGAGTTTCTGATTTTATCTGTTGTAAGAAGGAGACGAATAAACATCAACCGTTCTCAGTATTGGACTCCTGGAGGTTGCTGGGCAATTCATAGATGACCCATTTACGGGCCAATGGCCACACATTCCAGGCTTTGTTTTCCAGCTACATAGGGGAAATCAAAGTTGAGAACAACTGCTCTCTGTGTGTAAAAGAAAGGGCAAATCAAATAAAGATCCCTAAATTCTTCAACATAATAGACCTTACATGAAATTCATTTTTATTTTATTTTTTATTTCACGCTTATTGTTTGTTCATATGAAGGCATGTTCTAACAACCAAACTGTCAGATAGATATCTTATCGTTTTATGACGACAGACCAAAAAAGAAAGGGAGGCAGTGACTCCGTTCCAGGTTTTAGTCAGAACTACGAAGGAGCTGCCAATGTACTAATCTATTTGAAGGATAAAGTTCAGGTCCTGTAAAGTTCGGATTAAAATTCACAGTGGATTAACTGCTTCAAGAATCTGGAGTCACTAACCTCCACTGCCAAGAAGCATATTCTCTCATACCTGTATTAAACATTTGCTGACGTCGCTGGCACATAAAGCCTTGTTGCAGCCCATTGATGAAGGGATCCAGAAAAAGAACAGCAGAATGATTAGCACAGGGACCATGAAATAGTACAACTTCATTTTTCTTGCAGGTAGAATATGTGTAGAACTTTCCGTCAGCACTGAAATGGAAAACAGTATAAAAAAAGAGCAGATTTACTTACGCAGAAGTGCTTTTGATCTATATCCCATAATTCTTCTGAAGCAGTTCTTGTCTTACTATGTTTTTGTGGGTTTTCTATACTCAATCCAAGCAGCATATGTAGCAAAAACAGAACTTCTCGCAGGCCTGCTAAACATTTTTTTAATAGATGTAAAGTTTCCGTAAAACTTGACACTTTAAATTCCAAATCAGATAATCACTTTGGTTAAAAATGACATTTGCTGAAATAAATGCATTGTGAATAAACAAGACATTTTAGAGAGTCACGGAAGGGAGCAAGGCCAAGCACCGGAGTGAATGAAAGAAATTACTCTTAGTAAATACGAAATGAGAACATGTTTTAACATAACATCAGACTGTTTCAGCACCAGCTGTATTGCTGTATTAATTTACAGACAAAGCTTTTGAACTGGATGAGTGCCAGATGGAACTGGATGAGTGCCACATCTTGATGAACAGAATACTGTGACGCTGTATTAGCATAGTATGTCTATACTGAGTGACTTGACAATATCTGTATCTATATCTGTCTCACATGGTTATACTATACATTCAATCACATTGTTCCTATTTCCTGGCTCCTTAAACCATGTTATCTATTGATGCAATCTAGAAACAGCAAAGCACCAAGGGGAAAAAAAGTTCCCTAAAACAAACCCTATTACAACTTCTAATTGCCTGCTGATTTAGCAAATACCCAATGCTGGCAAAGATTCATACAGAGTCTAAGAAAGTAATTTTTTGACTACAAGTTTCAGCCATGCTGGCTCAGGCTTTTAGGAGTTGTAATTAAAAAACAAAAACAAACATGCACGTACACTTTTTAAAGCTCCAAAACCACACAAGATTTAGAGCAGGTTAAGGAGATTTGCAATGACAAATGATCTTATTACCTCTCATGAGACCCTACCACTTACAAATATTAGCTGCAATTCTTCTTTCAAACACATTACAGGTTGGTACAGTACGTATACAGGTTGTTTCATTCCTTATCCAGCACCTCCTGTTCTAGGCATTAGTGACACATCTGAGAATAGATGGCATGGTCTGATCACCATAGCCCCTGGCCATTTGCAAGATTGCACTGAGTTTTGACAAATGTAATTTGCCTTCTTGCGGATGAAGTGGTTCATCTCTCAAGACAGGCTACAGTCTCGGCACATCAGACTGTTACCTGACCAGTAGCCAGGTCTTCATCACTGGAAGGCCAAGATACGAACAGCATTATTATGGGGAAACTTACAAAACAGCTACAAGTGCCAAAGCAACCAGGAGGTACACACAAATTCTAAGAAATTGGGTTAAATTGCATCTCCTCTGCAAACCATGACATGGACTTATTCTTTTCAAAACCCTTATGGAAAGAAGTTTTGGAGCGATCCTTTCTGCAAATTAGCTTGGTAATTCATTATGGTGTGTTTGTACCATCACGTTGCAACCAACTTACAGCTACTCGGCTTTCAAGGAATATTTAAATATCAGTTTTACCAGTTCTGCACCTACGAACACACCTTAGTGAGTTTCCATGGCCAAATGGGGATTTGAACCCAAGTCTCCTGAGTCCTTCCTAATCCATCACTCTACACCTGACTGGATTACCCAGTAATTCGTTAGGGCGTTGCTAAATCAGTTGTTACAGGTTTTTTTTTAATAATATACTGTATAAACTTTTTTAAGCATGGAAGAAATTAAATCCTGCAAACATTTGTTATATCCAGCAAAACCCACATTTAAAAACTCCTCTCGGTCGGACAATTAGGTGCCTCTTTATATCAAAAGCACAATCTTAGGAGATCGGGGTTTGATGCCATCATCCTACCAGTTCACTCCTATCCAGCAACCTTATATTCAGCTCACAGGCTAAAAACTCAAAAAAAGATTATGTTAAAAGGGACTTAAAAGATCTTGCGGGGAAAAAAACCTTCCGTTTAATAAGCTGCTGGTCCAGCCTCCTTGAGTCGAAAAGTGGCAGAAGGAAACCGGTCGAAAATGGAGCTTTTTTTCCCCTTAAAAAGAAAGAGAGAAAGGGGGGGGGGGGGTTGTTTGAGAATTTTCCACGGAAAGCCAAAGATGTTCCCCCCCCCCCCCCAAGGCAGAAAGGAAAGAGAGAGAGAGAGAGAGAGAGCTCCAGACTTAAACCGAATAAAAAGAAGGAAGGAAGGTGGGAAGGATGCGAGACGGGTTGGAAGAAGAGAAAACTGGGTTTCTCGAAGGAAAAATTCATGGCCAACATGGTCCGGAGAAGGAAAGTTGGGGGGGGGGGGAAGAGAAAATAAAAGGCAGCCTCCTCCGAGATGGAGGGCCAGCCCCATTCCCGAGAGGAAGCTGCCCCCTCAGGTCCTGATGAGGGAGCCCCATCGCCCCTAAAACAAGATGGGGGGAACCCCTCAATCTCTGAAGGGGAAAAAAAAATACACCCCGTCGCTTCCACCCCCTCCGTCCCCCTTCCCTCAGGCTTCCAGGGAAGGAAGGCGGGATGGGGGCCTTCCTCCTCGCCCGGAGGCCCCCGCCGCCGCCGCCCCTCTGGAGGCCCCCGGAGGAGCCATTTTCTTCGGCGGGCCACCCCACCGGGGGGGGGGGGGGAGTCGTCCGCCTCACCCTCGCCCTCGCCCCGGTTCCTTTTCCTCCTCTTACGCCTCGGCTTCGGCCTCTCCTTCTCCGGCGGCCGCGGTTTCTCTCCGGCCTGCCCGCCTTGGCCGCCCTCCCGGAGGGCCCGGCTGTGGAGGTACCTCGAAGGGGGACAGGCCGCGGGTCCGGCCTCCGTCGGCGGGCGGGAGGGATGGCCGAGGCACAGCCTCCTCCTCCTCCTCCTTGGCCTTATTCACACACACAAAAAAACCCCACATACACACCCCTCAGGGCATCCGAGAGGCTCCTGCCCGGTCCTTCCCCTCCGCTGGAATTGCACACAGGAGCGCGGAGACCTGCATTTTAATATCGTGAGGCGGGAAAGGGCGTGTGTGTCTGTCTCTCTCTGTGTGTTGAGGTGGCGAGGAGAACTGTGGAAAACTCACGAATGGTTGACAAGGGCAAAACAACAACAACAACAAAACACCACACAAGCGCGTGTGCAAGTCTTGGGCCACTTCGTTGGCGCCCCGGAGGAGGAGGAGGAGCGGCGCCCCTTGGGCTGGGCAGGATGGGAGCCCTCTCCGGAGCGGAGAAGGGGAGATGGTGCTCAGTCTTGCCGGCCAAGTCAAGGAAGGATGCTGAAGAGGGCAGCGGACTGCCTAGGAAGCCAGGAAAGGAGGACAACTAGGCCTGGTCTTCTCCTCCATGGCCTTCCAAAAAAGGGTGTTCTGCATCATGCCACTTAAGTCAACCCTAGTAGGGTTTTCAAGGCGGGTGGCAGATCTAAGAAGTGGTCTTTACTCCTTTGTTTAGTCGTTTAGTCGTGTCCGACTCTTCGTGACCCCATGGACGAGAGCACGCCAGGCCCTCCTGTCTTCCACTGCCTCCCGGAGTTTGGTCAGATTCATGTTCGTAGCTTCGATGACACTGTCCAACCATCTCGTCCTCTGTCGTCCCCTTCTCCTCTTGCCTTCACACTTTCCCAACATCAGGGTCTTTTCCAGGGAGTCTTCTCTTCTCATGAGATGGCCAAAGTATTGGAGCCTCAGCTTCAGGATCTGTCCTTCCAGTGAGCACTCAGGGTTGATTTCCTTCAGAATGGATAGGTTTGTTCTCTTTGCAGTCCAGGGGACTCTCAAGAGTCTCCTCCAGCACCACAATTCAAAAGCATCAATTCTTCGGCGGTCAGCCTTCTTTATGGTCCAGCTCTCACTTCCATACATCGCTACTGGAAAAACCGTAGCTTTGACTATGCGGACCTTTGTCGGCAAGGTGATGTCTCTGCTTTTTAAGATGCTGTCGAGGTTTGTCATCACTTTCCTCCCAAGAAGCAGGCGTCTTTTAATTTCGTGGCTGCTGTCGCCATCTGCAGTGATCATGGAGCCCAAGAAAGTAAAATCTGTCACTGCCTCCGTATCTTCCCCTTCTATTTGCCAGGAGGTGATGGGACCAGTGGCCATGATCTTAGTTTTTTTGATGTTCAGCTTCAGACCATTTTTTGCGCTCTCCTCTTTCACACTCATTAAAAGGTTCTTTAATTCCTCCTCACTTTCTGCCATCAGAGTGGTATCGTCTGCATATCTGAGGTGGTTGATATTTCTTCCGGCAATCTTAATTCCGGTTTGGGATTCCTCCAGTCCTGCCTTTCGCATGATGTATTCTGCATATAAGTTAAATAAGCAGGGAGACAATATACAGCCTTGTTGTACTCCTTTCCCAATTTTGAACCAATCAGTTGTTCCATATCCAGTTCTAACTGTTGCTTCCTGTCCCACATAGAGATTTCTCAGGAGGTAGATAAGGTGGTCAGACACTCCAATTTCTTTAAGAACTTGCCATAGTTTGTTGTGGTCCACACAGTCAAAGGCTTTTGCGTAGTCAATGAAGCAGAAGTAGATGTTTTTCTGGAACTCTCTGGCTTTCTCCATAATCCAGCGCATGTTAGCAATTTGGTCTCTAGTGCCTCTGCCCCTTCAAATCCAGCTTGTACTTCTGGGAGTTCTCGGTCCACATACTGCTGAAGCCTACCTTGTAGGATTTTGAGCATAACCTTGCAATAGTGGACCATAAAGAAGTAGCAATAGTGGACCATAAAGAAGGCTGACTGCCGAAGAATTGATGCTTTTGAATTGTGGTGCTGGAGGAGACTCTTGAGAGTCCCCTGGACTGCAAGGAAAACAAACCTATCCATTCTGAAGGAAATCAACCCCGAGTGCTCACTGGAAAGACAGATCCTGAAGCGGAGGCTCCAATACTTTGGCCATCTCATGAGAAGAGAAGACTCCCTGGAAAAGACCCTGATGTTGGGAAAGTGTGAAGGCAAGAGGAGAAGGGGATGACAGAGGACGAGATGGTTGGACAGTGTCATCGAAGCGACCAACATGACTTTGACCCAACTCCGGGAGGCAGTGGAAGACAGGAGGGCCTGGCGTGCTCTGGTCCATGGGGTGACAAAGATTCGGACATGACTTAACGACTAAACAACAACAAGTAGCAATAGTGGTGTAGGAGGGCTTTGCAGATGCTCTGGGTCACCAGAAAGACAAACAAGTGGGGCTTAGAGCAAATCGAGCCTTATGTTTTCCCTGGAAGCAGAAAGGATAGGACGGAGGCTGTTGTACTTTGGACACTTCATAGGAAGGCAACATGGAAAAGATAAACATGATGATGCTGGGAAAAGTTGAAGGCAGCAGAAAAAGAAGGAAACCCAATACGAGATGGATTGGTTCAAGGAAGCCACAGGGTTGAGTTTTCAAGAGCTGGACAGTGAGGACAGGACATGTTGGAGATCAGTCATTCATAGGGTTGCCTTGAATCAGAGGTGACTTGATAGCACATAAAGGCAACAGCAAGAGGTAGTAACAGTAGTAGTTGTACTACTAAATACATGTTTGGTTTTCAAAAAGTGTGTACAACTAATAAAATGTTTCCTTTCTCTGCAGTGTTGTAATGCTATATTTTGAGGGGCAGGAGCTGATCACGATGGCCCCATGACCATGCCGACATGACTCCAATGTGGGTCCTCTGTACATTTGTCATTATATCTATCCATACACAGAATCAACAGCACAGAGAATATCCAGTTTATGAGAATCAGCTGAGGGGTAGAACAGTATGCTAAAAAAAAATTTAGTGTATTTTTAGCATTTTGAACTTTGCCTGTAAAAATCCCAAATCCTTCTGCTCATGCTTACTGAATGCATACTCCAGCATTGAAGATCAAGGCCAAGATCCAGACTATGGTTTTCCTGATTGCTGAGTACTGTATTGATGTACAAGTTGGACAGTGGAGAAAGCTGTCAGAAGACAAGCAAACAAGCAGTTGAACTCTGCTGCTAGAACTGAGCTGTGCAGATACCCTGCGCCTTCAGAAAGACAAATTAGTGGGTGCTAGATCACATCAAGGCTGAACTCTCTCTAGAAGCAAAAATGACTAAATTGAGGATGGCATGCTTTGGGCACATTGTGAAAAGATTCACTAGAAAGGACAATAATGTTGAAAAAAGTAGAAAGGCATCGGGGAAAAAGGAAGACCGAATGTGAGATGGATTGCCCTAGTAAAGGAAACCATACCCTTGAGTTTGCCATTGCTGAACTAATGACAGGACTTTCTGGAGTCACTATCTCATTGGGTCACCATAAGTCTAAAGTAACTTGACAGCACATAACAACAACATACCCCATCCTTCCTCATCAGATCTCAGGGCAGCAAACAATAGACAGTACATAAAATAACACAGCAGAAACTACAAATTACAATTCTCTGAAATGGCAAAGTACAAAGGTATGCAAAGGAATCCTATTGGAGTTCATGTAATATTTGCATAACATGTCACAGCTAATGATAATTCATAACTCTGTGCCACTGAGTCCGTTCTGAGGCATGGTAACCCTTTCCAGAGTTTTCTAGATATACGTACAGTACATGGAAGTGGTTTACCACTTCCTCCTTCTGGGGATGCCTTGAGACTCTGCATCTTGCCCACACTATGTGAGCTGGCCAGTCTCCCAGAGCTCCCAACCTCTGTCTCCGCAGCCAGATACCTAACTTGCTGAGATAGCCAACCAGCTAATTGGTGCTAATTCATGAGATGCCAGGGTGCATCATAGTTTTGCACTCAAGATGTTTGACCAAGCATGTGACCAAAACAAATCCTAGCACCTTCTCAATCAATTGCAATTAGCTGCAGTTATGGAAACACTACTGGACAATAAAAGCAATGCAAATATGCAGAAGTAAAAGGGGATCTAATACTTCCTTCTTCCTCACAAGCTTGTACAAAAAGAAATGGTCCCTGCCGCCGACTCATACGTGAAGGAGAACAGTTAGGGAGGGAGTGACAGAAAGAGACAGGAAGACAGAACATGACCCCGAACAGCAACAGTCCACCAGTCCAGGATTCTCCAGAATGTCTTTTCCTCGTAGCAAGAACAATAACCTTATTCTTGGAAAGTCTGAAAATGCAAACTAATGTATGCATTTTTATCTCTACTCCATGTATGTGTTTTGTAAATCTAATGAGTCTTAATTAATCCATTCATGACCAACCCAGCCCTTACTTTACATTACAGCAGGGATAGCTCACAATCATATATTGCTGTGGAAAAACCACTTGTCTCTACAGCAGCTATGAAGACTGCAGCTACACACCTAGAGAACGGAGAGGGTGGTGGTGCAAAGCGTGTAATCTACCCTGATGTTCAGAAGCTGTGTAGTGAAAGTTCGGGCATTAAACTGGGACTTGGGAGATCTGGGTACTAGTTCCAACTGAGTGATCAAAGTCCTGAGCTCATTGGAGAAAATGGCAGATTTAAGGCTGGATAGGTTAGTGAGTTAGACACCTGGCTGAGGAACTGAAGGTTGGCAGTTCAGTTGCCTACTCCACATCCCAAAAGAGCCAGCCTGGGTAGCCTTGGGCAAGCTGCATAGTCCCAGGATGCTCCCAGAAGAAGGGAACGCTAACTGACTTCTGAGTAGTCTCTATCTAGAAAACTCGGAAAATAGTCACCATAAGTCAGAATTTATTTGATAGCACACAATTAGTATTATTTATGTAACTACCGTGTTTTCCCGAAAATAAGACAGGGTCTTATATTAATTTTTTGCTCCAAAAAAAGCAGTAGGGCTTATTTTCAGGGGATGTTTTATTTTTTCCATGTACAACCATCTACGTTTATTCAAATACAGTCATGTCATCTTCTGGTTGCTGTACAATGGTGGAGGGCGGGCTTTCACTTAACTGGGGCTTATTTTTTGAGTAGGGCTTATATTACGAGCATCCTGAAAAATCATACTAGGGCTTATTTTCAGGTTAGGTCTTATTTTCAGGGAAACAGGGTAGTAAATAAATAATTAAAAGTATGCCCCAGGTCTACTACACCATATCTCTCTTGCACTTTGTCATATGACAGACAACACAAAATAAACTGTGTGTCGCAGAACAGTGTTCCTAAGCCCACATGTCCCCAGAGAAGGAAGCACATATTTACCTTCTCCCTATAACATAAAACATTAAGACCTGTATCAGTACCATAGGATATGATTCCCACTTCCCCCCATCAATGGGTATTGAAGGGGTTGGGGGGTGGTCTTCCCTTCTGCATGTCTAATGACTGTGTTTTCTGCAAAATGACAAAGTGATTTAAATGAGGCTAGAAAACAGTGGCTGAAATCCTGCTGTGCCACTTTATGCCATGTGACAAAATTGACATCATCAACCATGGCCGGGCCACAGACATCTGGATGCAACGAAAAGCTTGCTAGAATGCTCTTCAGGCTCGGAGGAGCCTTACGGATTCCGTTTGCCCTGGAACAGCCTTCAGGAGCCATGAATTGGGAGGGGGACCTATGACAACCCTTTTCTGACTTAAAAAAAAAAAATCTCCCCTCTGGTTTTGCAGCTCCCAAATGAAATGTTGCATGGTGTGAAACAGCACAACAGGATCCCAACCAATATTAAGTGATAATCAAATTGCATCCACAGTGAGAAGTAGTGACACTGCAGAGGAAAGATCTGGCATTCTGCCTCTATTGGTTTTTTGCTTTGTGTTTTTGTTGCTGCAGAAAACAGCACTGAAATCATGTATTTTAAGAAGGGGAGCACAGCTGCGCATACAATCCACACTGTCTTCTCCCATTGTGAAGAAGAGGGAAAGAAAAGGCACACACTCCTGGCGCATGTGGATGATACTGCTTCTGGAGAACTAGTGTGGTTAGATAATCCAGGCCACTGCTTGTGTTGACTTGTGCTAGAGTCGGCCCGGAAAAACTGTGCAGAACATAGCAATGACGATATAGTGCCTGCCCAGAGAGCTAACACTGAAATTATCTTCTTAACATACACTATAAACAGCAACAAGCTTCTTTTGCAAACCAGAATACCAGGAATATCCACACCGGAAAGAATGAGCACACCGCATGAAGGCGAAATGCAGTAAATTGTAACAAAATTTTAGACAGTTTGCTGTTATTTCCAGAGAAATGCTAGTCTGTCTGAGCATGCTGGCAAAAGGAAAGGGAGAAGAAGAAATAAGGGGGGAAGCAAAGTACGGTAGCATTTTGAAGACTAATAGGTTTATTTTAATGTCAGCTTTCATCGATCCAGAAGGTCTGAAGAAATAGAATTTAATCTGTGGAAAGCTGGCACTGAAATAATCATCGCTGAAGTTGCAACACCCCTTTCCCCTCTTTTCCCATTTCTCGTTGTCACTTTTCTGAGAGTGGTTTGTGCAAATTAAGTCCCGTCTCTCACTGAGGAAGCGAAGGTACAGGTGTCCGCAGGGAACGGTTACACCGTTCCGCCTCTTCTCCTTCATCCCATAAAAGAAGGTGGATAGGTTTGAGTTCCTCTTCAGACCAGTTATATTTTCTAACACCCAACACAGTTCTTCCTTCATCCCAACACACTAAAAAGCACTTTTTTGTTGTTGTAAAGAGGAAGCATTTGAATATTTCAAATCCTAAACAACATACACGGCAGTTACATTGCTGTTGTTTCGTGGTATGAGCTCTCTCCAGAAGGTCCGGTCCTCCACTGCCCTGCTCAGCTCTTGCAAATTCAAGCCTGTGGCTTCCTTTAGGGAGTCAGTCCATCTCGTATTTGGGCTTCCTCTTTTCCTGCTGCCTTCCACCTTTCTCAGCATGATCGTCTTTTGTGCCTAAAGTAGGACAGCCTCAGCTTCAACATTTCTGCCTCCAGAGAGAGTTCAGGCTTGATTTGATCTAGGATCCACTTGTTCCTCTTTCCAGTTGTCCAAGATATCCATAAAGTTCTCCTACGGTACCACATTTCAAACAAATCAATTTTTTTCCTGTCATATTTTTTTTACTATACCCTTTTCACACCCATATAGGGTGATCAGAAATACAAGAGGGCGGATGATCTTGGTCTCGGTCTCCATGGACACATCCTTACACTTGATGATCTTTTCTAATTCCTTCATTGTGGCCTTCCTAGACTCAATTGTCATCTCATTTCTTGGCTGCAGTCTCCATTTGGATTGATGATTGAACCCAGGTATACAAAATCTCTAACTATTTCAGTTTCTTCATACATACATAATTTTTGATGTCTGTGAACTTCTCTGTTGTACCAAAAGGTATATGAATGCAGCAAAAGTACACAGTACGATGGACTTGAGAGCTTCATGCTTTTCTCCACATGTGTTTGGAGATCAAAGCTAGAAGTAGCTGCTCAGCCTCACTGACTCCGGTGGTGGGAAAATTAGTGCTGACTTGATGGCACACAATTACAACAACCTTGCTAGGGATTACCGCACCCTTGAGGTCTGTAAGGAAGGCTGTGCAGTTTTAGAAGAGGTAGCCATGTTAGTCTGTGATCACATGTCAGGCAAAAATAAATAAAAATAAATAAAGAAGACAAAAATGTTTTGGCACCTGAAAGATTAACAGCTATATTTTAATATGAGCTTTTGTGGACAAGTCTCAATTCTTCAGACGTGAGAGTAGAACCGCATGGCAAATATTTATGCAGTTATACATGGTCCCAAAACAGAGAGACTGATTGTTTCCTGGGCACAAGTAATTGATGATGTGACATTTCACAACTGGCAATGACCATAAAGACCCCTGTTGACATTCAGTTTCCCTTCCAGGAAACATTGTTCAGTAAACAATGACAATTATTGGTGGCTTAATTAATCCCAGGCTATAGATAACAAAGGACTGGGTAGTTGGTGAGGAAATACAGATAGGAATTACACCAGAAGCAACATTTGGTAATGGCCTAAGAATATTTACTTGAGTTCATGGAGTCTTGGCTTATATTGAGTCCATTGGCTTATATTAAGTCCACTGAGATGTCTTCTATTGAGTCCATTGAGTCTTGGCTATATTGAGGAATTACAGCAGATGAAACTTTTTATATTTGATAACGTCCAAATAATCCTTGACTTATATTGAGTCCATTGACATGGGTTCTAAACATATGTATATACGTATTTTATCTCAGCTGTCTCTCTTTGGATTCTTGTTCTGAAGGCTGTGCAGACTCACATGTTCCCTTGCAGGGAACAGATTGTTACCCATGGTCCACAGAATTAAAAGATAGCCATTAATCTCAGCTGTTCTTCTTTTTCTGCGATTATTTGATGTGTAAGAGCTATTTTCCTGCATGGAAGACATCGGCGTAATGCCTTTGGCATAACTGCTAGAAATGAATTGGTGCAAGTTAAGAAGTCAGTGTAAGCATTTCCTGTCATGAGCAACTTACAAGCCTATGCGTGAAAGATCATAAACAACTGATGCGTCTTCTGAGAATATTGTGTCACCACCAATTTATGACAACCCTAATTGGGTTTCCATAATATAAGATATATTAAAAGAGCAGTTTACAATTGCCATTGGCCAGTGAATTTCCATCACCAAGTGTGGGTTCGAACCCAGTTCTCCTGAGTCGTGATGCATGACTCTGTCCTCAACAACACACTGGTCCTCTATTCTAAATATATGTGTCTATTAAGTTATCAAGAACATTGACAATAGCATGTCCAGGCAGATTGGTCCCAATACAGTACTCCACACTCACACAGAGTTAATACAAAGGATATTTATTCTGAACATACAGGATCAAAATACATACAGTAACAGCACTGGCAAATAGCAGATGTTATGGTAGTGTTTTGTAAATAGCACACAAGAATGACTTGATAGTATCTGCCATTGAGTCACTTCTGACTAATGGCAACCCAGGTAATAACTTCCAAAAAGTCCTGTCATTAAGAACCCTGCTCAGGTCTTGCAAGCTAAAACTCAGTGGCTTCCTTTATTTAGCAAATCTATTTCACGTTAGGTCTTCTTCTTTTCCCACTGATTTCTACTTTTCCTAGCATTATGGTCTTCTCTGCAGAGTTATGTCTTCTCACGGCAAGTCCAATTACAATAACCTCAGTGTATTCATGTTAGTTTCTAAACCAAGCTTGATTTGATCTTAGTCATGTGCCATCAAGTCAATTCTGACTTCTAGGTAGAGTCTTCTGGGTAGAGAATACTCAGAAGTGGTTTACCATTCCTTTCTTCTCGGGACATCCCGGGACTGTGCAGCTTGCCCAAGGCCACACAGGCTGGCTCTTCTGGAAGGCAAAGTGGGGAACTGAATTCCCAACCTCCCAACCACAGCCAGATACCTAACTCAATGAGCTATCCACCCAACTCTGATTTGATCTAGAACCCACTTATTTCTCTTACTGCCAATTAGTGCCAAACCTAAAGCTCTCCTTCAGCACTGCATTTCATATTAGTAATAGCTATTAATAGAGCCCTGATAAACCAGAGCAGAGCAGGACTGACAGAAAAAGTGGCTCTGGGGCGGGGCCCCGTGACATCCCAAGACTGTTATAAGTGACATAGCGCATCAGTACTGTCATCACAGACTTTAAAAACACTTTTGCTTCCTTCCTCTGCCCCTCCAGGTGGACCAAACAGTGGGGCAAATGACCACACATCTTTCGTTTTCTTGCTAGACAGACTGACAAAGGCCCCAAAGGTTCCTCCCCGCCAAACCTACTTAAGGCAGCATGCAAGGTTGAAAAAACTCCCCAGCAAATTTTAAATTGTTTACTCACAAAGACTGAGACTGGGGCCTAGTTGCAAGGTGAGGGTACTCTGTCGTGCCTGGATTTCACTTCCAGAAGATGCCACAGGATGGGAAAGCTAAGTAACTTGTTTGTAAGATATGAAGAAAGTAGCATTTTTAATATACCTTCAGGCACAAGCAGTCAAACTTTGTGGTTTGCTTGCATGGTTTATATATAATCTAGCGAAACCACTGAAGTTGCCTTAGCATGGTTCTGCGGTATTAGTCACACCTTCATAGTCTCTTCCCTCTTGCATGGCTCAAGGCAAACAGAAGTAAACCCGGACGCTTAGCAGGGCACAAGCTGTGTCACTTCTGCTAGAAAGAGTGTGTTTCTGTTTCTGTTTATGCTTGTTGGAAAGAGCAAAGAAAGTAGCATTTTCTCATGCTTCTCCTCCTTCACCACAGGCCACCTCTGCATGTGTTCTGGTCACTGAAGTTTTGCAAATAATTCTACCACTTCCGTGACAGGACTTCTTAAAAGGTAAAGGTAAAGGTTCCCCTTGACAAATGTCCAGTCATGTCCGACTCTAGGGCGCGGTGCTCATCCCCGTTTCCAAGCTGTAGAGCCAGCGTTTGTTCGTAGACAGTTTCCGTGGTCACGTGGCCAGCGCGACTAGACACGGAACGCCGTGACCTTCCCACCGAGGTGGTTCCTATTTATCTACTCGCATTTTTACATGCTTTCGAACGGCTAGGTTGGCAGGAGCTGGGACAAGCGACGGGAGCTCATTCCGTCACGTGGATTCGATCTTACGACGGCTGGTCTTCTGACCTTGCAGCACAGAGGCTTCTGCGGTTTAACCCACAGCGCCACCACATCCCACGACAGGACTTCTTACTGCTATCCTTAAACTGAAGATGTTTCAACCACCAAACAAAACCTATGAGGTCATAAACTTTTGCTTCTAGCTCCATACCTCAGCTAATCAGCTGCTAATGAAAACATCCACTGAAGGACAGTGCAACCCCCACCCCATCAGTAATTGCTAGATTCTCATTAGCGTCATCTGGTAACCACAGATGTCATGAGATATCCATTTGATAAAACCACTTGGTTTGAACTATTATGCACCACAGCCATTTTGAAAGGTAATTCTCATAAAATTGTAGAATCATGGAGTTGGAAGGGCCCTCTAAGGCCATAGAGTCCATCCCCCTCCTCAAGGCAGGAATCAAAATCAAATCAGATCAAACAAAGATGGCTGTCTAGTTTTCTCTTGAATGCCTCCAGCATTAGAGCACTCACCACCTCAAACTGCAAATGAAGTGATTTGCTCAACATTTCTGTTTCTCTTCTTCTGTAAGGGGTTAGAATAATAGAATCATCAATTTGAAAAGGTCCTATAAGACCATCAAGTGCAACCCCCTGCTCAGTGCAGGAATACAGATCAAAGGATATCAGCCAGGGGGTTGTCTAAATTTCTCTTGAAAGCCTCCAGTGTTGGGAGTACTCACTACATACCGAGGTCATTGATTCTATTGTCGTACTGCTCTAACAGTTAAGAAGTTTTTCCCCCTGATATTCAGCCGAAATCTGGCTTCCTGTACTATGAGCCCATACTGAGGGATGCTGCCTCACAGTTCTGCCTGTCATACCCAAAAGTAGAAAAATGGGTTAACTCTCCCTCCAAAATATTTGATTTGCGGAACATATGGATGGATGGGAAACACTAGAGTACAAAAGATGAAGGCGGCAGGCTAGGAGCAAGATGTGCAGAACTGTCACTTACAGACTTCCTTTTATTACTTTGGTAAAGAATGATAAGCCAGTGGTCCTGTCTGACCCTTCTCTAATTTGTTTATTTATTTCACTTATTTTCACCCCACCTTTCTCCTTAAAAAGACCCAAAGTAGCTTACATCATTAAAAGACAACATTAAAGTCAACAACAGAGAGTATACAGATACTATAAAGGATCAAACAAATACCATACCCCCCCACCCACCCAAAAAGGACCACCAAAAATATTTTCAAACCAGTAAGGTACAACAGTCCATCTAAAAATCCCACTCAGGCAGCCAGCTACTGAGGGGAATGCTCACCTGAAGAGAAAGGTCTTCACTTGCTTGAAGAAGGAGAGTAAAGATAGAGCCAGTCTGGCTTCCAGTGGGTTGTTGTTGTTTAGTCGTTTAGTCGTGTCCGACTCTTCGTGACCCCATGGACCAGAGCACGCCAGGCCCTCCTGTCTTCCACTGCCTCCCGGAGTTGGGTCAAAGTCATGTTGGTCACTTCAATGACACTGTCCAACCATCTCGTCATCTGTCATCCCCTTCTCCTCTTGCCTTCACTCTTTCCCAACATCAGGGTCTTTTCCAGGGAGTCTTCTCTTCTCATGAGTTGGCCAAAGTATTGGAGCCTCAGCTTCAGGATCTGTCCTTCCAGTGAGCACTCAGGGTTGATTTCCTTCAAAAGGGTTTATTTCTTTCAAAGGGGAGGGAGTTCCAAAGTCTGGGAGCAGCCACAGAGAAGGCCTTCTCCTGTGTCCCCATCAAATGCATCTGTGACGGTGACGGGACTGAGAGAAAGGCGTCTCCTGCTGATCTAACTGTGGAAAAAGAACAGATTGCCAGACTAGGCCAAAGGAATGCCAAAGAAGCCTCACAAAAATGATAATTGTCTAGGCAGCGACTATGCTCCACTGTTGGCACAATTATACGTGGCACAGCTGAGAACAGGTTGGGTTTAAATGGAGGCATCATTACAAACATGGGTTCTTTCAGCAGCAGAAGGCAGAGGGCACCTCGATGGAGGTGAAGCTGGCATTGTTAGGCAAGGAATGGAAGCTGACCCCAGTATATGTCGAGCTAATTGCTTTCCTGTATCTGGCCATGGATTGCTGCCATGATAGGAGGAAATCCAGCAGCAAGGAAAAAGGCTGTCTAGGGATGCTCTGTAAGGCTGTGCCTTTGTTTGCAGTATGCATCGTCCACCACTAGAAATCCTGGGGTTTATTGCCATCTAGTGACCCGACCTGAATGTGCTATGAAAGCCTTCATCTCCATTTCAGAAAGATTGGGAAGACTTTACTTATATGCTACACTTTGGCAAAACCAACTAGTAAAATTTAGTGTCTGTGCACACTTCCTTATGGGGTGGCACCCAAATACTGCCATGCGCACTAGTTTATTTATTTATTTATTTGATTTTTATACTGCCCATCTGGCTACCAAGGCCACTCTGGGTGGTTTACAGATTCACTAAGAGGGATGTTACAAAATGAGCAAACCATAAATTTAAGTTCTATAATAAAGGATTTTGTTGTTGTTTAGTCGTTAAGTCATGTCCGACTCTTCGTGACCCCATGGACCAGAGCACGCCAGGCCCTCCTGTCTTCCACTGCCTCCCGGAGTTGAGTCAAATTCATGTTGGTAGCTTCGGTGACACTGTCCAACCATCTCGTCCTCTGTCGTCCCCTTCTCCTCTTGCCCTCACACTTTCCCAACATCAGGGTCTTTTCCAGGGAGTCTTCTCTTCTCATGAGATGGCCAAAGTATTGGAGCCTCAGCTTCAGGATCTGTCCTTCCAGTGAGCACTCAGGGTTGATTTCCTTCAAAATGGATAGGTTTGTTCTCTTTGCAGTCCAGGGGACTCTCAAGAGTCTCCTCCAGCACCACAATTCAAAAGCAATAATACAGGATACCACCATGGAAATGTCAGCCTATGGATGCATTTATAATTTTCAAATATATATTTCATTGCTGAATTTTTTTTTCAGAAGAAGCATTTTACATGTCAGTGAAACAGTGGCATGCAAGATGAGCCAGAATTTCTCTGTTCTTTTTATCATCATCATCATCCCTGTAGTCATTGGGGCTTTGGGAACAAGATCAAGAAATTTCACACAGTGCTATAAATTGCAGATCTCGGAAAGCACACTGTCAGAGCTACAAAAAATGGCAATATTAGGAACAGCATACTGTGTCGATATTTAACAGATACTTAGGTTTTTGGTTAAAACTTGTATCTGTGTGATCTTGTACAACGTCCTTTTCCCTCCCTGATACTTTTTGCTGGAAGGATGAGTCATGAACATCAAAATCTTCTAATAAAACAGGTTTATTATCCAACAACTTAGCAACTTCATTATTACCAACATCTTCAGTCTCATGTTTTAACAACAGGTCATAGTTTTTTACGTCTCCAAACTGTAACAAGTCCCCTTTTGCTGACAAGGGTGAAGAACTTAGAACTCTTATGGCTCCATTTTGGTGTTCAGGCCTGATCTGTCAGGTAAATTGTCTTTCGGCATCATTGGGGAAGGTGGAAAACCCAGCCCACCTGCAGCTCCCATATCTTCTTGCCCGGGTTCTGTCTCAACCTCAGCCTGAACGGACTGGCCCCATGGGGTTTCCCAGGACTCCCTATACATCGTTGACGCTCTTTTATCTGTGTCTCTCGTTGTTGCCAGGCTTTGAACGCCTTCCGTCTCTCTCTCTCTCTCTCCTCGGTTCCCCCCCCCCCAATAAGGCGGCTTCCTATAGATTTTTCTCCTCCACTCTTTCTCTGCATAGGCTCTTGGGACTTTGAATTCCACCCATTCCCCTGTCCAGGGGTCTTCTTGCCCTATCTCCACCAAGTTCTCTTTCTCTTTCTACTTTCTCCTCTTCTCCCTCCTTCTTCCTTCCTTTTATCCTCTCTCCCTTTCCTGCCGAAATTTCGCCCTCTGGTGTCTCTGCTTCCAAATGCAATCCCTGTAAATCTCCTACTACAGTAGACAGGTGTTCCTCAGAGTTTCCGCTTGAAGAGTCGGACGGTACACTCTGTGGATTGCCTTTGGAGGTACTCCCAGCCTCACAATCTGTTATATAATACCAGTCAATGTTTTTATGTTTTGACTGTGCCTGGAGTTTTTGAACAACAACAACAACAACAGCATGCAATAAAGTGAATTTTGACTTATGGCGACCCTTTTCAAGGTTTTCTATGTAGAGAATACACAAAAGTGATTTACCGTTCCCTTCTTCTGGGGGTACTCTGGGACTGTGCAGCTTGCCCAAGGCCACCCAGGCTGTCTCTACTCACAGGAGACACGGAATGGAATCAAACTCTCAACCGTTGGCTCTGCAGCCAGAGACTTAAGCCACGGCTGCTATCCAGCAGCTCATGTGCAACTCTCATTCAAATCTACCTTCAGGACCGTAATAAATTCTGCTCTGAGAATATGAGGTCTTGTAATTGTACAATAACATATATACACCTGGTAACTTTCAGAGGGCATTTGTTCTGCATTTCATGGGAGCATTCAACATATTTTGCCTCTGTGTAGCTCTCTCTGCCGTGGTGGCACTGCGGGTTAAACTGCATAAGCCTCTGTGCTGCAAGGTCAGAAGACCAGCCGTCGTAAGATCGAATCCACGCAATGGAGTGAGCTCCCGTCGCTTGTCCCAGCTCCTGCCAACCTAGCAGTTCAAAAGCATGCAAATGCAAGTAGATAAATAGGTACCACCTTGGTGGGAAGGTAACGCCGTTCCGTGTCTAGTCGCGCTGGCCACGTGACCATGGAAACTGTCTACGGACAAACGCTGGCTCTACGGCTTGGAAACGGGGATGAGCACCGCGCCCTAGAGTCGGACACAGCTGGACTAAATGTCAAGGGGAACCTTTACCTTACCTAGCTCTCTCTGCTGGGTGTGATAATTTATAAATGCACAGGGAGGTTTTCAGAAGTCTACTGGCATAGTGCAAGTAGCACCTCAACACTGCAGGCTACGGCTGTCTGGCATGTTTTATCTGAGTGGAGTCAAATGAGGACATGTACTTCCATAGGAAGTTCTTAAACTTTTCTGGTGCTGTGCTTTGAAGAGTGATTGATCACACATATCTGATCATGAACGTGGGTGTGTTGACATTCATCACCACAAAAGTATGTTTCCCACAGAACATTCCTCAGTGAACATCCACAGATGAAGAGCAACCTCTATTTGGAAGGCTCCCTGCAACCGTTAAAAATTTGCAAACAGATGTTTGCATATCTATACATCTATAGATAAACACTCTTCAAATAAAAGCCCTGTTCGGTCTTATCAACCTACAGCATGAATTTCTGTAATCTATTAAACATGTCAGTTTTCCAGCCACAATTGTACATTTATTTATTCTTATGTATTACATCTATTAATTTCTTCATCTCCATTAAACCAATGCAGCTCTGTTGCAACTTTTTGGTGATCTGGCTGGTCACAAGCCAACAATGGTCACAAGCTGGTCACAAGCCAACAATGGCCTTTCATTATGATTGTTTACCGCAAAAGCAGTCACAAGTGGATGTTTCTTTAAGTTATTTTTTATTATTTCAGAAAAAGAATAGTGCTTTGTTAAAGGATCAGAAAGTGTGTTGTATGCAAAATGTTCGGGAAAACAAAAATTGAGTCAATATCAACATTTTCCACATACGTAAAGCTGTGCTTTCTGGCCCCAGATGTCTGGGCATCTGTATATTTGCCTGTATATTAAGAACTGCTTTGGAGGTGTGGGGTACCCAGTGTGGGGTAGTGGACAGAGGGCTGGACCATGGCTTGAATTCCTATTTGGCCATGGAAACTCACTGGGGGAGTAGAACTGGTAAAACCATTCCCCAGCGAATGAAGGTGTGGTGCGCTTTATTATGTTAATTTATCATGCTGTATTCCTATCAAAGCTGGCTGGATAGCTCAGTAGTTTAGGTATCCAGCTGTGGAGCCAGAGGTTGGGAGTTCAATTCCCCAGTGTGCCTCCTGTGAGTAGAGCCAGCCTGGGTGGCCTTGGGCAAGCTGCACAGTCCCAGGGAGCCACCAGCAGAAGGGGATGGGAAGCCTGAAAAAGTGTTGCCGTAAGTCAGAATTGACTTGATGGCACATGATTATATAGTCATATTAATTACTGTGTAGGCATTCTTCAGTCTCGAGAGACGATGGTAACGTGCTCTGAATAGAGGTCTTGGAACAGCGTCTAGTGTGGCTGAGAAGGCCAATACGAGAGTGACAAGCCCTTCCACACTGAAGACAAATACAATCTGTCCCCTGTCCAGCTCCCTGATTTGGCTGCTTTTGGGACTGCCTCTTTGCGTCGGCCTGCTGGACAAGGGTCTCTTCAAAATGATACACCGCCTGCCTCCAGGCTGAACGCTCAGAGGTCAAAGTGTCCCATCGGTTGAGGTCTATTCCTAAGGCCTTCAGATCCCGCTTGCAGATCTCCTTGTATCGCAGCTGTGGTCTCCCTCTGGGGCGATTTCCCTGCACTCATTCTCCATACAGGAGATCTGTATCAATTACCTTTGCAATTAATCTTCTAAGTCACCAGTGGCTTTCTATTTTCACCAGGACTCAAAGAATTGAAGTCTACTGGGATCCTGGCTGGTCCAAACCCATCAACAAGCACGTGTGTGTGTGTCCCCCCCCCCCTTCTGCTGCAGGGGCAGATTGTGGAAATTTACCAGGTGCCAAGAACTGCTCTGTGTACATAAATCATCCCAGTCAGAATGGCAGTGAGTTCCAGTGCCTGTGGGGAAGAAACACACCTGTTTGAGCCAGAGCTTCAGCCAATCAAGAAAAGAGGGTATGGGAGAAAGGAAGGGGAAGTCACTGAGGCCTCCCAAACATAGAAATAGACAGGGATGCTGAAAGTCAGCAGGAGGAGGTGAGAGGGGGAGGCAGCCAAGCAGAAGAGACGCACTGTGCATAGCAGCCAGACGGCAGGTATTCGCCCTATAGACTTTTACTGTAAACTAAAAGGGGAAATTGCTGAGTGGGTGCAGGGAGTGTTAAACGCCTCCTTGCAGCAGGGCAGGATCCCAGCATGCTTAAAGGAGGCAATCATAAGACCATGATTGAAGAAGCCCTCCCTGGCTCCCAATTTACCGGACAACTATCAGCCAATCTCAAATATCCCATTCCTGGGCAAGGTCCTGGAGCGTGTGGTGGGTTCTCAGCTCCAGAGATTCCTGGAGGAAGTGGATTATCTAGACTCAATCTGGTTTCAGGCCTGGCTATGGGACGGAGACAGCTTTGGTCGCCTTGGTGGGTGACCTATGCAGGGAACTGGACAGAGGGAGTGTGTCCCCGTTGGTTCTGCTGGATCTCTCAGCGGCTTTTGGTACCATTGACCATAGTATCCTTCTGGGCCATCTCTCTGGGATAGGACTTGGAGGTACTGTTTTACAGAGGCTCCAGTCCTTCCTGGAAGGGAGAACTCAGAAGGTGGTGCTGTGGGACTCTTGATGAATGTCCTATCAATTGGGCTGTGGCGCCCTTCAGGATTCTGCTTTGTGCCCCCCCCCCCCCCATGCTTTGTAACTCGCTGAGCTATCCAGACCATTCTTTCTAGTTATGGAGTTCTCAGAAATGGTTCACTATTCCCTCCTGAGGTTACTTTGCCACTTGTCGAAGGTCACACAAGCTGGCTCTACTTGCAGGAGGCACTCCCAACCAAAATATACAGGGAACAGCAGATCAAAATCAAGCAAACAGTGTGTTTTGGAAGAAGTTAAAAAGATATCCTTGGCTATTCATTTCCTATTTATTGGCTACATTTATTTGCTACCTTTCTCCCAGAAGTCTGCTCAAGAGTTACCTTTACCATTTAAACTCATGGCCAAGCCACAAAGAGCAAAAGAAGACCAAGAAGTGGAAAAGAAGGGATGTTTAAGGCATCAACAGAAAATATGAAATTGCCTAACGGACATTCGGGAAAGAAGGACAGCCAAAGAGCAAATGCAGACAATTTCAAGCAGACTCACTGAAATCAATGAAACGTCAGTGAATTATGACTAAGTGTTCATGCCATCGATTGCTGTGAGTTTGCTCTAGGTAGGACTGAACCTGGAGCCAAATAATCAGCAGGGAGAGAGGAATTTCACAAACCTTTGGAAAGTCACCTTAGCAAGTCTATGAGCTCTTCCAACAGACAGTTAAAGTAGCACACAACTAGGAGAATGGCCAAGGTACAAGGAAGGTTATTAATTCAAGATTGGGAAGCAACCCTGTTTCAAGATTGGGAAGCAACCTCTAGCAATCCCTAGAGTAGATACCACAAGTGATTTAGTCAGGGAATCCAGACTCATATCTTTATTCTGTTGTAATCCCTTGAATTTCATTGTGGGCCTCTCCCTCATCATCACATTCCTTCCACATCTTCTAGCATTTGCCTTGCACAATGCAAAATGTCAACCCCCCCCCCCCTTCCCTTTGCTTCCTTGGAGCTATAGTGGGAACTCCTGAAATTGCAAATGCAAATTCAGAGAGAGCCTCTGATTGCAATAAAATGAAGAAACACAACCACCAGAGCCCTGGCTGGACAAGAAAGCAGAGGACTTTTGTAAAATCTGCATGCAGGTTCCCCTCTTGTCCCAAACAGTGTCTAAAAGAAAGATTACTGAGAAACCCACAGTAAGCTATTCCGACATCTTTGGATTCAGAACAGGGCACAAACTCATCAGTTACTCTGTATTCTGGGTACAGGGTGGCCTCATCCTAAAATTTTGTGGAAAGCATAATGGATAATTTTCAAATACTTGAAAGATAGCCTTACAGAGGAGGGGCAGGATCTGATCTTGATCATCCCAGAGTGCAGGACATTTAATAATGGGCTCAAGCTACCAGAAACCAGATTGAGGTTGAATATCAGGAAAAACGTAACTGTTAGAGCAGTACGACAATGGAACCTCCAATTCCCTCGGGAGTTGGTGGGCGCTCCAAAGCTGGAGGTATTCAAAAGAAAATTGGACAATCCTTTGTCAGATCTGCTTTGACTCGGATTCCTGCATTGAGCAGGGGGTTGGACTTGATGGTCTTATAGGCCCCTTCCAACTTAACTTTTCTATGATTCTGTAATACAACCAAACAGGCGCCTTTGTGATCTATGGGAGCGCAATCTCCATTATCCCCAGCCACTGCAAGGCCAATGCCAGCTTCAGAAAAAGGACTTTCGTCATGAAAGCAGCACGGCACAAAAAATGTAAAATTATTGATAATACCTGGTCCATCGCCCCACACTTTCCCAGCTGTTTCAATTTACAGTTTTTAAAAACTGCACATTAAATGGAGAAAAGCACATAACATCATGTCTAGTTTAGTCCTAAACTCCTCAGATAAATAAATGAACTCACAGACTGTGTTTATGAAAAACAGTTTGAACCCTTGAGTGTCTGGGGTGAGTCATTTAATGTTTGAAGAAGTCAGAAAAGTTACTATTGACTCATAGAAGCCTTCAGCCAACAACATCCAGATTCAAGAAGTTGTAGTTCTGCTGGATAGCTCAGTGGTTTAGGGTATCTGGCTGCAGAACCAGAGGTTGGGAGTTCGATTTTCCACTGGGCCTCCTTTATAAGGGCTGGACTCAGTGATCTTTAGGTTCCCTTCAAGTTCTGCAGTTCTAAGATTGCTAATTATGAGCCTCGTGCCATAGTGGTTAAACTGCAGTATTGGCAGTCAAGACTCTGCTCATGACCTGAGTTTGATCCTGATGGGCTCAGGTAGCTATCTTGAGGTTGACTCATCCTTCCATCCTTCTGAGGTCGGTAAACTGAGTACCCAGCTCGCTGGCGGGGGCAATGTGTAGCCTGAATAATTAAATTGTAAACCGCCCAGAGAGTGCTGTAAGCATTATGGGGTGGTATATAAGCAGCACACTTTGCTTTGCTTTTCATTCAAAAAGGTAAGCTCTGCATGTGACCTCTATGGTTGTAGAAACCCAAAAGAGGAACTGGTTGGGAACAAGAGCATGAGAATTTGTTCCTGTGCTTTGGGGAAAACACAGACAGGCATGCCAGCTAGTTATTCAGAGTCTATAGGTTTAGGCAATTGTGCTTACTATGCATGTAACCTTAGGCAAATGAGTGTGTATTTAGATTGAGATATGCTTTGTCATCAGCATACCGTGAGATCAGAGACTGGGGAATTTTTCAAGCATGACAAGAGGAAACCAAGTAGTCACTTTTCTCATGTAAGACAAAAACCTCGACCATTTACTGCTGACCTCCCCCCCCCCCAAAAAAAACATGCAATTCATCTGCCTTATTGAGTTTCCCACAAGAACAAGATTTTAGTTTTCAAACCAAAGCCTGAATTAGAAAATTCTTACAATCTGTCACACAAGTAAAGAAGTGATTAGGGTTGCCAACCTTTTGACTAGTTTTGTCTCCTGTGCTTAAAAACCAATGCGATCCGTCCTCCTGCCCCAGAAACCAACGTCCATAACTAGACGTAGAAAACTTCGGTGGACCTGAGTCCAATTTTATTTTCATTTTTATTTTGTAAGGAAATAACTTTCAACCATTTCTCCCTGCACAGGCAGGGCAAAACTGGGGGTGATGTAAATGTTAGGGGATTGCACAGGGAGAACCAGGTTCTAGTCCTCACTGAGCCATGATAATCACTCGGTAACTTTCTGCCAGCCATTCTCTCTCAGTCCAACCTGCCTTGCAGGATTGTTGTGTGGATAAAGTAAGGAGGAGGGGGGGGAAGCCATATGCCCCACCTTGACCTCATTGGAGGAAAAGTAAGAAAAAAATGTAACTAAGAAATAAAGTTTAATATGTGAGTGCCCATTGTTATTATGAAGAAAATGCAGCAGCAAGATATACTTCTGATATACATCAGTGACCTGTGCCACTCCCTGGAAATGGCTAAACAGTGGCTATACGATTAGTGAGGTTAATTTTCAGGAGGAAAGCAGTGTGCCTCTGGCTTCCTGTTTCATAGAATCATAGAAATCATAGAAAAGTGAAGTTGGAAGGGGCCTCTAAGGCCATCAAGTCCAACCCCTGCTCAAGACAGGAATCTAAATCAAAGCATATCTGCCAGGTGATTATCTAAGTTTTTCTTGAATGCCTCCAGTGTTGAAGCACTCACCACCTCCCGAGGGAACTGGTTCCACTGTCGCACTGCTCTAATGTATTCTTTACTGCAAACAACAGAGCTTTCTCCCAAATCACATCTCTAGAGCAAGCATATGTACACATGCGTGTATGGTGTGTGTTACTTTTCAGCAGGTAATGGGAGTAGGCCCACAATGGAGGTCAGAAGCACACTTTGAACTGGAACGCAACGTCCGTGTTTTCCTCAGAATAATAGAGACCAGTCGAAATAATCCTTCCTCCTTGATCTGGCCACTGTGACACACACCTTAGTTACACCTGGGTGGATTACAGTCATGCGCTCTATGTGGGGCTACCGATGGAAAGTGTCAGGAAACTTCAGCAGGTCCAAAATGCAGCAGCCAGATTGCTGACTGGGGCTGGTTATAGGAATCACATAACACCGCCCCAGTTGCAGCAGCTTCACTGGCTGCCGATCAGTTTCTCGGCACAATTCAAAGTGCTGGTTTTACCCTATAAAGCCCTAAATGGCCTGGGCCCAAGCTATCTCAAAGACTGTATCTCCCGTTATGAGTTGGCTCAGATGTTAAGATCATCAGGAGAGGCCTTTCACTTGGTCCCACCACCTTCACAGGTGTGTCTGCTGGGGACATGGGAGAGAGCCTTCTCTGTGGCTGCTCCCAGACTTTGGAACTCCCTCCCACTGGAGGCCAGACTGGCCCCATCTTCGCTGTCCTTCTGCAAGCAGGCAAAGACCTTTCTCTTCAGGCAGGCTTTCCCTCAGTGACTGGCTGCCTGAGTGGGGTTTTTAGATGGATTGTTATGCATTACTGCTTTGACTGTGTTTTTAGTACCCTGTTTCCCTGAAAATAAGACCTACCCTGAAAATAAGCCCTCGTATGATTTTTCAGGATGCTCCTAATATAAGCCCTACCCCAAAAATAAGCCCCAGTTAAGTGCAACCCCGCCCTCCACCATTGTGCCGCATTGTTCAGCAACCAGAAGATGACATGACTGTAAAATAAAACATCCCCTGAAAATAAGCCCTAATGTGTTTTTTGGAGCAAAAATGAATATAAGACCCTGTCTTATTTTCGGGGAAACACAGTCCTGGTTGTGTTTACCCTTTCTCAGAGCAGTACCTGTTCGTTCCTTTTTAATATTTGTATGCTTATTGTTTATAGCTTTAATATTGTCTTTTAATGATGGTGCCTTATTATACTCATTGTTCTTAGCTTTAAATATTGTTTATTAATAATGTAAGCCACTGTTGTATACCCATTATTTTCAGCTTTAAATATTGTCTTTTAATGATGTAAGCCACCTTGGGTCCTTTTTAAGGAGAAAGGTGGTGTAAAACTATTTTAAATAAATAAAAAAAGTACATACATACATACATACATACATACATACATACATACATACATACATGAATGAATGAATGAATGAACGAACGAACGAACGAACGAACGAACGAACGAACGAACGAATGAATGGCCCTCATCTATAGACAGACTGGATCGCTCTTCACTTGCTCTTCCCTGATGTGGCCATTTTGGCATCTAAAAGACTAACACTTTGAAATGAGGTAAGTCTGAAACCTCCTGCCTTCAGGTGCCCAGTGGTCCTCCATTTTCATTCATTCTTCTGATGTTCTGATCACACTATCTTATGTTGTTCCCTCTTTTCTTAATATTCTTACCACTTTTCTTGTGCAATTCACTCTCCTTATATTCTCCTTTCTTACATTTTTATCTCTTCTCTTTTTTATGTTGTTCACTCCAGTTATGTTCTCTGTTTTCTTATCTTTCTTCTTTTGATACACTTATCTCTTGTTATGTCCTCTGGTTTGTTCGGTTCTTATCACTTCTCTTCCTGTCTTCTTAGAGATAAAAAGGAGAGACGTCTTGACGCCACATGTAGTAAAACCCTATAATATTTTGTTACCATGAAAAGCAATAATGGAAACAAACTTCGAGGGCTTTAAAATGGGATTATTAAACATTGGGGATAACAGCATTAGCAATTTTTACTAATCACAATGGCTATATCCTGCCTCTGGTAGCAAAAGGTGGTAGACATCTGTCCGTCAGCTCATGGGGAACATCCTTGATACTGGGCTGCTGAGTTCATTTCTTGCTTAGGCACTTCTGGACTGCTTGGTCACTGTGGAAAACAAAATATTGAGCTAAACATGCCTTTGATCTGGGATGGGCAGCTTTGAGGGATCCGTGGGCTAGTGTTCTGCCACTGGGACCCCCTGTGGGCCACACAGACCACCAAACACGCTGAAAAAAGGGAAGGTCTTGACGTGTACTTTCAAGTTTTAAAAATAGGCAGTTGGGGGTGGTAAACCATGTGAGGTGACCTTATGATTTTTCCAAAGCTGAATCACTGTTCCTGGAGGTTTCCATGGGCTGCCATTCTTACTTGAAAAGAGAGAAGGGATGGAGCAAAAAAGCCCCCCAAAACTCAGACTTGGAGTGCCACTCTAGGAATACTTCTGTTCTCTTGTTATCCAGCAGGCACGGCTTATATTCATAGCTGTAATTCTCCTTCTTATTGTATTCACTCAAAATGTAGTGCTGAAGGAGAGCTTTATGGAACGGCTGGATGGCTCTGTGGTTTAGGCATCTGGTTGAGAGTTCAATTCCCCCCATTGTGCCTCCTTGACAGAGGCAGGACTTGATGATCCATAGGGTCCCTTCCAGCTCTGCAGTTCTCAGATGATGATGATATTATGGACTTCCAGAAGGATGAACAATTAGGTCCTAGATCAAATCAAGCCTGAACCCTCTCCAGCAGCAAAACATGAGTAAACGGAGGCTATCGTACTTTGGGCACATCATGAGAAAACAAGACTCACAGGCAAAGACAATAAGGCTGGGAATAGTGGGCAGCTGCAAGGAAAAAAGAAGACTGAATATATATATATATTCAGTCTTCTTTTTTCCTTGCAGCTGCCCACTATTCCCAGCCTTATTGTCTTTGCCTTTTATATATATAAAAAAATGTGCTGTCATGTCAGTTTTAACATATGGATCCTTTTCAGGGTACTCCAGACAGAGAGTACTCAGAAGCGGTCTGTCCTACGTTTGATACTGCAATTGCATAACAAGGAACAATAATTCGGTGTGTTGTTTTGGAAATGTCATTCTACAGCCAACAAGAAATATGTCACACATCAAGTTCAGGGTAAAGACAAAGTGGAAGGCTGGAAAGAGTAGTGTTTGCCGATAAATATTTGGTTACCAGTTGCCAGTTCAGCTGGGCAGGTTCTCACAAAAAGCCAGGAGAAGCTGTGGGGAAAGATAACCATTTTAATGTGAGTTTTACAGGAAAAAGGACCTTGAAAAATCCCTCCAGTAGAACCCCTTTCTAAATTGGGCAGTACTTCCACCCACATCAATTAGAAACAATCTTCAAAAGAATAGTAGAGGAAGTTAATCACTCGAGATAACCTGATGGCCTTCAGTTTCCTTCTGGAATATATTTAAGCAGCAGGCTACTTCTCCTGCTGATCTTGGAGACAAAGTTAACTGCCTCTCTGTTAATCCTCCTGACAAGGTAAAGTAATTTCCTTCTCTTAGAGCATTATTGTCTATTTTATAACAATGGTAATGTTGACAATACTACTAATACTAATAGGTCAAGACAGAGGAAGTGTGGGTCAGGAAAGCTATAAGGCACAGTGTGGGGCCACCAGGTGATTATAATGTTGGGATCCATTCTGATCCAAGGAGATCAGCATCCAAATAGATACTCAGGGATCAAGTTCCCAGAGTGATCTCGGACCAGAGATTCTCTCTCTCTCTCTCTCTCTCAAAACATCACCCACCTCATGGAGTTGCTGTGAGTTTAAAGTGGTGTCGCCCCAAAGTGGGGTGATCTGTATACACCTACCAAAAGGCCAGGCACGCACAAAAAAGAGCCAGAAGCCACGTGCCACGTATGTAGTAAAGTTGTTGTTGTTGTTTATTTCTATTCTTATGTTATTTTGATGTTGTTTTGTTAGCTGCCCAGAATAGTGGCTCTGCTACTAGTTGGGTGGGATGAAAATGTAAGTAAGTAAGTAAGTAAGTAAGTAAGTAAGTAAGTAAGTAAGTAAGTAAGTAAATTGCAACTGTGGTAGGCTCATTTGAATCAATGGAACTTAAACAGAGGAGTTGACTCACCAACTTCTTGCTGATTTGGGCCTACTTTAGTGTAATTTACTACACTAACCAACAGGATTTCAACCACTGTGGATTAAACAGTACCTAATCCATGGATCACCCAACCTTTGGGGCTCAACCCAAGCAGTTGCCTGTGGAGAAAAGCCACACTTAAGAGTTTAGCATTAATCTGCAGCAAAATAAAATACTTAAAAAAAATCTTTTAAAAGAAGTCAGAGATCTCTTAGAAACGCAGCTCTTGTCTCCTTTCCGTGCTCTCACCACAGGTGCTACTGCCATCCTCAGTGTGTCAAGAGACAGCAATGGCAGTATGGGCTGCACCGTCCTCCTTCATTCCAATCCGAAATTTGTCTTGTGCTTCGCTTTCTCCTCTCCCATTCTATTCCACAACTATGTGTAGTCAGGGCAGAAGAGATATTATAGCGAGCACGTCTCTAGAAGGAGTGCTCCTTCAAGTGGTAAAAAAAGGGGAGACTAGGGTGATCTCTGGAATAGAAACACTGGTTTTCTTTGTATGCCTAATCCTGGAGGTCTACAAAACAAAAGAGATCACTCTGCTGGAGAGAAAATATAGCAAAAAACTGATGTTTCTCTAAATGTGTGTTTTGGCTGTCAATGTACATCCAGCTCTTTGTGTCTGTCCACCACATCCAGTAAAGGGCAGGGGGAGGGAGGGAGAGAGTCACTCTGCTGAACTGATACTGTCATTGTAAAGAATTAGGAGGAAATTTAAGGGACCTTGATTGTGTTGCCACATTTCCACGTGCTTCTGTTATCGGTTACCTGAGCAATGAGATGCACTCTGCTTCAGAAAAAGTTGTCCATAAAATATGTGAGAAACCTCACAATCCCTTCTTTGAGATTTCTTCCCCAGAGAAATCTTGCTGCAAAAGGGAAAAAAAAAGATTTCCCATCTCTTAGTTTCTCTCTGAAAGTCTGCAAGATTCACATCCCAATTCCTCTGCTGTTTTTGTCCTGTACCTACATCCACTTTACAATGGTGATAGGGAGACGTTAAAGGTTCCCCTTGACATTTAGTCCAGTCGTGTCCGACTCGAGGGGGCGGTGCTCATCCCCGTTTCCAAGATGTAGAGCCAGCGTTTGTCCGTAGACCGTTTCCGTGGTCACGTGGCCAGCGCGACTAGACACGGAACGCTGTTACCTTCCCACCGTGGTGGTACCTATTTATCTACTCGCATTTTTACATGCTTTGAACGGCTAGGTTTGCAGGAGCTGGGACAAGCGACGGGAGCTCACTCCGTCACGTGGATTCGATCTTACGACGGCTGGTCTTCTGACCTTGCAGCCCAGAGGCTTCTGCGGTTTAATCCGCAGCGCCACCACGTCCCTCCACAATGCTGATAGGGAGAAGTTAAAGGACGTGGGCCACTACAGAGATCAAGTTAGTTAAATTATGAAGCATGGCATTAGTGTAAAGTTAAGAGAAATTGAGTTGGCTGAATAGCTTGGAGCCAGAGGTTGGGGGTTCAATTCCCCCACTGTGTGCCTCCTGGGAGCAGAGCCAGCCTGTGTGGCCTTGGGCCAGCTGCAGAGTCCCAGGGCTCCCCAGAAGAAGGGCATGGAAAACCACTTCTGAGTCTTCTCTACGTAGAAAATCCTGAAAAGGGTTGCCATAAGTCAGAATAGACTTGACCGCACACTCTTAAGGGAGATGGACCACCAGTGTTCACCAAGGTTCACCAAAAACATTTCCGTCATACTGAGCAACTTTGTGTTTCTGTCCTTTAAAAAGGTGCTTTAAACTAGGTCAAGCCAGCTTCATGTTGCCTGCTCTGACTGACAGTAGCTTCTTTGGGATCTCGGTTTTTCTGTTATCTGCTCTTTAGGGTCTTCCTTATCCGAACCTGGGGTCTTCTGAATGCCTGTGCCCCACCAGGGAGATGCTACCCTTTCCCACTTGCAGAGCAAAAAACCCAAAAAAAACCCCAACAAAAAACCCCCACAAAACACTGCAGTTAACACTGGGGTTGTGATCAAGGAGAAACATGGCATGACAACATGAGCAATCCTGTCTTATTTGTCCAGACACAGCAGTGGCTTTGTGATTGAGGTTTCCATGCCATGTAAACATGACATTTACTTCTCTTTCTTCAGGTCTTTTTTTCTTCCTCTGAGAATGTCAACTCTGAATAACAAACCTCATTGTATGAATAATCCACCCCATTCCGTTCATAAAAATTCCCGCTTGTATATTTCCTTCCATGTATATTTCCTTGAAGCCTGGCTGTCAGGAGCCTGTCTCATCAAAAGGGCCAGCTCAAGACATATTGCTGTCTGAGACAAAGGACCACTGAGCATCTCCTTCCTTCTGCATTGAACTGCCAGAGACAATTGGACCTCCATATCTGCTGGGGATTGGTTCCAAGTCCCCCCATGAATACTGAAAACCGTAGATAATAGGGAACACTAAATATATAGCCCGATGAAAGGGGGAAAAACCAGCATTTGCAGCTTGAAGCAGTGGTTTCACTCTGTCTCAGTGGATGCTGGTGACTCTGATCTCATGGGGCTGATGAATGCACTCCGTCTTTTAGTCCAAACTTTTCAGGGGATATCCAAGAAGCTAAAACGCTACCCACAGAATAGTTCATAGGACTTATAGCAGGGTTTTCAAGGTGAGATATTTAACGAGTGCTTTTACCCGTTCCACTCCCCCAGTGAGTTTCCATGGCTGAGCAGGGATTCGAACCTTGTTCTCCGGAGTCCTAGTCTGTTACTCTAACCATTACACCACCCTGGGAACATAAATACATGTGAAATAAAAGGGAGCCCTGTGGTCAGCACAAAACACAAATGCAACAGTAGGCAATATCTTTATAGACCAGTAAACAAAATCATCATACAATAGGTGAGCTTTCGTGGATCGGGACCATCCACTTCGTCAGGCTTGTACCAGTGTGAAGAACTGAAAAGTCCAAAAGTTCATGGCAAAATGGAATCTGCCAGGAAAGTTACTCTTAGATGTAAAAGGGAGCCCTGTGGTCAATACAAAATACAAATGAAAGATTACAATTGCTTTTGCGTCTGTGAAGGAGGGCCGTCCTTCACAAATTGCTTTTGTGATTAACAAGTGGAATCTGCAAAAACGTTTTGCAGGAGGCGGGGCTTCTGCATCAGGAACCCCATGGCGCAGTGGTTAAACTGCAGTACTGCAGCCAAAACTCTGCTCACGACCTCTGTTCAATCCCAGGTATCCGGCTCAAGGTTGACTCAGCCTTCCATCCTTCTGAGGTCAGTAAAATAAGGACCCAACTCAATGGGGAGGGCGGCAATGTGGAGCCGGCAGAATTAACTTGTCAACCGCCCAGAGAGTGCTTGAAGTGCTATGGCGCGGTATACAACTAGCATGCTTTGCTTTCCCCCCCTCTTTTGCATAGGGTACCAAGCAGCAGCCAGACTTTTTTTTTCCAGGTTCTTCCCTTCCTTCTCACCCTTCTTACCGACCCACCCCTGATGTCCAACTTCTGTTGGACAAACTGGAGCAGACACCCTATTCTCTTTTCACAGGTCAACCAGCTCCCTGTCTCTCTTTAACAACCATTCCCTTGCCGGATCCTGATGATGATGATGATGCTGGTGGTGCTCCTCATCTACACATGCTGGCCCTACACGCCGGGGAACAGCGAGGTGGTGTCCTCTTTTGAAGACTTCTGTCCCCAGTTTTTCTTCAGAGGAACCCCACCAAGTATGGGGCTTGACCCCTCATACCCTGCTCGGATTTGCCAGCGTTACAAGAACCGATATCGGTACGCTACTCTGTATGACAAAGACAACCGTATCCCGGTCTATTCTGCCTACATCTACAACCCTGGGGCGGCAAAGAGGCCAGATACGTGGAGGATTGAACCCCAGGTAAGGTTCAAATGAGATGAGAATAATTAGCACATCATTAGGAGCAGAGCTGTCTTAAGGGAAAAGACACGTATTCATCCTACCCTCAACTTTTCTCTGTTCCATGTTTGCAAATTAACTTGGTTTTCTTTGGTGGACAGGAGGCAAACATGGGCTCTTTTTGCAAGTCTGTTTGCTCAGGCACAGAACTTTGAAGGAAGTGCATGCCTGGAGGGAAAACATGATAATAGCAGGAACGCTGCCCTCTCCTAAATACATGTGATTCTATGTTCAGAGAACTAATCCGTCGTGGCCAGTGGCCAACCTTCTCATCACGGAGTCGTCCTGGCTGCCTATGGAAGCAGGAAGTCTTGATAGAGAGGGTGCATTTGTCAACACAGCAATTTCCTCCGTTTTTTCATCCCCATTGGCATTAGTATTTTTTCTTCAGTCCAACCAAACCCACAGTGCTCTGGACACTAAAAAGACACAACCAGGAGTTTCAGACTTATAGTCCGTTTGGCCTGCCAGATTTCAACAACCGATCCGCCAAAGCTCTGATTAAGGGCACTTCATTTAGACTGTCTCCTAAGCCCAAACCATCAAAGACAAGGGTGCATCTTTTTCCATAATATGGACTTTTAGCTCTTCTCATTCCTTTCTCTTTTTTAAAAGGTTTTCTGCACATTTTATTTCTCCATAATACACCATAAGGTTTGCAAACATTCAGATGTTCAAGCAAAGGCACGTTGTGTTTTGCAGCAAGATCTGGGGATTTGAACTGAATCTTTTCCTCGAGAGTTCTCAACCTGAATTATGAATATATGTATTTATTTAATTAAAATATTTGTATCCCACCTTTCTCCTTAAAAAGGGCCCAAGGTGGCTTACATAACTAAAAAGACAACATTTAAAAGCTAAAAACAGTAAGTATACAAATATTAAGAAAGAATTAAACAAGTATTATGTTAAAAACGGTAAATAAAACCAATACTAAAACACATTTAAAACTACAGAGCACAACAATCCGTTTAAAAACTCTCTCAGACCACCAATCATTAAGGAAAAGCCTGCCTGAAGAGAATGAATATTTCAGTTAGTCCTAGATAGCTCAGTGGTTTAGGTATCTGGCTGAGGAGCCAAAGGTTGGGAGTTCGATTCCCCCACTGTGTCTATTGGGAGAAGAGCCAGCCTGGGTGGCCTTGGGCTAGCTGCACAGTCCCAGAACCACCCCTAGAGGAAGGGAATGGCAATGCACTTCTGAATATTCTCTACCTAGAAAGCCCTGAAAAGGGACACATATATCAATCAGGACTCAGGATTGATTTGACGGCACATTATTATTATTATTAGTCAATGCCTAGGAATCAATCTTCCTCTCTGTACTGTAGTGTATATCAGGAAATACTTAACTGTTAGAGCAGTACAACAATGGAACCAGTTTACCTTGGGAGGTGGGAGCGCTCCAACGCTGGAGGCATTCAAGAAGGAACTGGACCACCCTCTGTCAGATCTGCTTTGACTTGGATTCCTGCGGGTTGGACACCATGGCCCCCTCCACCTCCACTATTCTATGATTCTATGATTCAATTAACTGCTCTTGTTTGTGCTTTCTTCCTGCACCGTAGCTCCTTGATTCAACATTCCCCCAGGAAATGGAAACGGAAGGGGCTTTCCTGAATGAATATAGTTCCCAAGACGAAGCTCTCCAGAACAGCCAGGCCATTGCACGAGATTATAAGAACCTTACCGGTCTCAACCGGGGTCATCTCAACCCCAACTCACACCAGCCTGATCGAGATGCAAAATCGTCTACCTTCACTTTGACCAACATCGTGCCCCAAGCCATCAAGCTCAACGGAGGGGCATGGAACAATTATGAGCAAAAGACCATGTTGCAGCAGACGGAAGGATGCAACGAAACGTTTGCCGTGGTGGGAGCCGTGCCTGGAAACAACTACATAGCTGAAGGGAGGGTAAACAAGCCCAGCTATCTATGGTCGGCCGCCTGTTGCGTGATAGATAACAATCACATGAGATCTTGGGCTATCATTGCCCAGAATGATGAAAATGTGGTCTACAGTCTGACTTTGAGGCAGCTAGAGGAAAGGTTAGCAAGACTGTATAATCTGAATTACATCTCCCTGTTTGATCATGACTGTCCCCGGGAATAAAATAAAAAAAAATTGACTGCAGATGAACCTGAGGGTTTCCAAACGACAGAGACAAGCTGTTCAAGAACATTTTTTTTAAAAAATTACTAGCTTCAGATATAAAAAATGCAAGCAAAAAGCCCTTGGCGTGCAGCCAGGTTGTGGGTCCAGATCCTGCCTCTGCGAGAGGGTCTTTTGCCATGATCCAGCAATTATATATACATGCACAAAAGCTCTGTGATCAGTATAAATACTCTGCCTACAAAGGATTCCCTGTACGCCACAATTCAGTGCGTGCGCTTATGCAGGGGTGCCTCTAATCTGAACAACAGAACATGGATGTACAAGAACCTTGATGGTATATTTCCAGTCTTCAAAGAGGTTTGGATTGGCCATTTGGCCATTCCCCTTTTGTATTTAATTCACAAACCTGTAAAATGGGTATTATTAATGACCTACCTCACAGAGCTGTTGTGAGAACACGCACAGTAAAAGTCGTACGTTGTGTTGCAATTATGCATGGATCCTTTAACGAAGTGCTCTTTTGCAGGTGGGATATAACTGTTCAGGTGTATTTGTCTGTCTTAATAAATTCTCCCCATTGCCCTGCAATCATCCTAGTTTACAGATTTCAAGATGACCTGGATAGGAAAGCGGATGAGTTGGCAGCAGCTATGAAAAATGTTTCATTTTGACCGCAACTTCCAGAGTCCACAAGCCAGCAAAGCACTGGTCTTGAGATCTTTTTCTTTAGAAAAATAACCTTCGAGGCAGGAGGTCCAGGAAATGCTGTTTATTACACTAGCATAGAAAACATATCCGCACACAAGCATATAAGTATGGAATCCAAAGTGATAACTTACAGATAGGCTGTTCTATAAAAATAACGACCCAGAACAAAAGGATAAAGACATGATTCTTTCAAAAAAGCATAGCTCAAGATGCAACTTAGAAGAAGACATTTCTTAGCCATTGGGCTTATCAGCTCGGGTGGCGATAAGCTTTGTCTTGGCTGTTCCCAAAATCAGGCGTGTCTTTGGCCTGGAACAGAAAGTAGCATGACATTGCTAATTATTTTATTTACTTACAACAGAGAAAAGACAGAGACCATGTTCAGAATGATACCTTTTGCTTTTGGATTTCATGTATAGTCATTGGCTATACATGAATTGTTGTTGTTTAGCCGTTAAGTCGTGTCCGACTCTTCGTGACCCCATGGACCAGAGCATGCCAGGCCCTCCTGTCTTCCACTGCCTCCCGGAGTTGGGTCAAAGTCATGTTGGTCGCTTCGATGACACTGTCCAACTATCTCGTCCTCTGTCGTCCCCTTCTCCTCTTGCCTTCACACTTTCCCAACATCAGGGTCTTTTCCAGGGAGTCTTCTCTTCTCATGAGATGGCCAAAGTATTGGAGCCTCAGCTTCAGGATCTGTCCTTCCAGGAAGCACTCGGGGTTGATTTCCTTCAGAATGGATAGGTTTGTTCTCCTTGCAGTCCAGGGGACTCTCAGATATACATGAATACCCTCTATATATTCATCTGGTTAATGCTGAGTATGCTATTAAGGTTAAATGAGGAGGAACTCCTCATTGGCTGGAGGATTCTGGGAGCTGTAAGGCAAAAAGTCATTTCCTCCAAGCTCTGGAGAGTTGTGTGAAGAGCTGTCTATGGCCCTCCAGAGAAATGCATTGCTGGATGAGGCCTGAGTTTGCAGTTGTTACTTCCATGATTATAATCCCTAGAATACCTCATCCAAACTCCAGTTCTTTTAACTGACAAACCAGAGTGGAGGCCCCATCTAGGCCAGAGGCATGTTCAGGATTCCGGTCTTGAAGCTGCTTTTATTTCAGAATAAAACTGTTCAGTTGAAGAAATACGCTTGGATTCTGCAAAGAGCGGGTGGTGCAGCTGAGTTCTGAAAGCTTGGGAGAAATTCCCTCTCGGCCTTTGCACTTGATTGCAGTCCGCCTGGTCTTGTGAATTTTTCCTAACTGGGGAAGAACAACCTCGTGAGGGTATTCCCAAAGATATGTATGCCCGGAGAGCACATCTACTCCAGACAGCAGGACGGGAAGGTCCACACTGCCTTAGGTAAACGGCAATGCCCAGAACACAGAATAACAAATCAACGCCTACTGTTCTTCCCACTCAAGCATCTGGTGATCCCATCCTGACATGCTTGGGGGTCAAATAACTATATACGTAATGTAATGTACAGCTTAGTCTTCGGTGGCTGCATTTTGTACTGCTTATAGTTTCACTACTCACTTTAGAAGCAACCTCATGTAACTAGTAGGACCCCCATATCCATGGGAGATCGGTTCCAAGACACCCCCCCATGGATACTGAAAAACACAGATTATAGTGAACACTATTTTAATAATGAACACTATATATAGCATGGTCTCTGGCTCCCTCTAGTGGCCAGTTCTGGAAACTTCCTCTTTAGTAATTTCTAGGATTTTTATTTTAATATTTTTAATATTTTTAATATTTTCAGATCGTGGATAAGTGAATCAGTGGATATTGATACCACAAATACGGGGGGTCCTGCTGCATTGCAATAGTCTACTTTAGATGTTTCCAGGACACAAGCAGCTGGGAACATGTCTGTTTTTTTTTCCCCAGACAAGGTTGCATCTGACAAATCAGGTGAAGCTGGCAGGCACTCTTGACACGGATGCTGGGGCCAAAATCTAAACCTACAAGGGGATGTCAATCACTAACAGAAGGCGTAATAAAACAATAGAAATTTCGCTACTCAGTGGTCCTTGTATCTTCACCATATTTGGGGGAAAGGGTTCCTTACCTTAGACAACTCCTATAAATCACAGACTTAAATCTGACATGAATTTGCAACCCCCTTAAACTGGACTCACCAGCTTCCACTGCCAGCAATACTTATCATTGGCTATATTGTCAACTTCTGATGGGAGTTACAGTCTAATAACCCCTGGATGACTACAATAGGTATGTAAATCCTTGCTTGTCTTGACTTTATCCCCTCCTCCTCCTTGGGGCAGGAAATGGCACAGTGGTCAAACTGCAGTACTGCAGTCAAGACTCTGCACACAACCTGAGTTCAATCTTGGGCTCAGGTAGCCGGTTGACTCAACCTTCCATCCTTCTGAAGCCGATAATTGAGTACCCAACTCATGGGGGTGGGGAGGCAATGTGTAGCCTGCATAATAAAATTGTAAACCGCCCAGAGAGTGCTTTAAGCACGATGGAGTGGTATATAAGCAGCACACTTTGCTTTGCTTTATACAGTATATCACAGAAGTGAGTACACCCCCTCACATTTCATAAATATCTTAGTATATCTTTTCATGTGACAGCACTGAAGAGATGACACTTGGCTACAATGTAAAGCAGTGAGTATACAGCTTGTATAACAGTGTAAATGTGCTGTCCCCTCAAAATAACGCAACACACAGCCATTAATGTCTAAACCGCTGGCAACAAAAGTGAGTACACCCCTAAGTGACAATGTCCCAATTGGGCACAAAGTGTCAATATTTTGTGTGGCCACCCTTATTTTCCAGCCCTGCCTTAACCCTCTTGGGCATAGAGTTTACCAGAGCTTCACAGGTTGCCACTGGAGTCCTCTTCCACTCCTCCATGGTGACATCACAGAGCTGGTGGATGTTAGAGACCTTGCGCACCTCCACCTTCTGTTTCAGGATACCCCACAGATGCTCAATAGGGTTTAGGTCTGGAGACATGCTTGGCCAGTCCATCACCTTTACCCTCAGCTTCTTTAGCAAGGCAGTGGTCGTTTTGGAGGTGTGTTTGGGGTCATTATCATGTTGGAATACTGCCCTGCGGCCCAGTCTCCAAAGGGAGGGGATCATGCTCTGCTTCAGTAGGTCACAGTACATGTTAGCATTCATGGTTCCCTCAATGAACTGTAGCTCCCCAGTGCCGGCAGCACTCATGCAGCCCCAGACCATGACACTCCCATCACCATGCTTGACTGTAGGCACGACACACTTGTCTTTGTACTCCTCACCTGGTTGCCACCACACACGCTTGACATCATCTGAACCAAATAAGTTTATCTTGGTCTCATTGGACCACAGAACATGGTTCCAGAAATCCATGTCCTTTTTGGACATTGTCACTTAGGGGTGTACTCACTTTTGTTGCCAGCGGTTTAAACATTAATGGCTGTGTGTTGCGTTATTTTGAGGGGACAGCACATTTACACTGTTACACAAGCTGTATACTCACTGCTTTACATTGTAGCCAAGTGCCATTTCTTCAGTGTTGTCACATGAAAAGATAGACTAAAATATTTATGAAATGTGACTCACTTCTGTGATATACTGTATGTAGTTCCAGTCTCAACAACAGAAAAAGAATGAAAAAGGAGTGGAGGGGGCAAATTGAACAAAATTGTGCAAAGTAACAGAACAGGACCGAGAAAGTGATTTTTTTACTAAAACTAAACAAAATTGTACAAATTAACAAAACAATACTTCAACACAAACAACTCAAATGATGCAAAATAGTGATGGGTGCTGCTTTGTTGCCTGAGTTTTTAAGGATTAGAAACACTGGAGATGCTGTTGTGTCTCTTCTCATAACCAGTCATTGTTTTGTGTTTACTGTATATGTGAGTGTGGGTATTTGCTTGTATGTCTGTTCCCCACACACAAATAAAATAGAAGCATACAATGTTTTGCAGACCCTTTGCAGATATAAGTGAGAGTTTGATGAGAAAAAAATATTATTCCTTGCCTTGATCTTGCCTGGGGTGTGTGTGTGAGGAATTTAACATAAACTCCTCCCTGAGATGTCTTTTCAAGTTGAGACAGCCAAAATCCATAAGAACAAAGACTTTAGCAAAAATTCTTCACATCCCCAGGCCAAAAGTTGCCCGTTCTTGCTCCACTTACTTGCAGCCAACATGCATTTAGACAAGTGCCTGAACAGGGCTTTAGCCACAATGATATTCACCTGATTGCTTTCCGTAGAATTTAGAGTTATAAAGTTTAATCCAACTAAATTATATTTCAGTGGACTGGAGTCAACGGTTGGGAATCTATATGTAATTCATCTTCTATCATAGACGTTCTTGGATCACCACTTACCACACTCTTCTGATGGCGATTCTTGATAAAACGAGGATCATCACCCATACAGGAGTAGAGAGAACAGTTCCTAAAATATTTTTTACAAAGTATTACTTATTGTAAGTGAAGAGATCGTGGTCCTGTTCCAACTCGATGAATTTATTTGCTTTCAATTCAGATGTATGCCCCACCCTTGCCAGTTAAAAGCAGAGCTAACAATACTAAGGGTGGGAGGTCCGTGCCGGATTTTGTCCAGACTTTGCACAGTCTCTCCGTGGTGCTGAACCCTATCCTTATAACAGGCTCAACCCCTCGGTGGCGCCTTCGAAGTCTGGATTAACACTCGGAATGGATTAACTACCCCACTAACATCAGCACCAACAGCCTCTGCTGACAACACACAGAGAAATGAATATAATCAAGGCATAACTTCTTTAAACACATCTGCGTGAAATATACCGCACATCCTGCAGTTAAAATTTAATTCTGCAAGTGTGTCAGCTGAGAAAATCAAACAGCTGGCCAAATGTATTTCCTGCTCAGTAGAAGGACAGCAGCTAATTAAATTACATTAGCTTAATTTCAATTCATTTAAATAATTAACTAGCAGCCCAATTGTATTATCTCTCTCTCTCTCTCTCTCTCTCTCTCATGCGCGCGCGCACACACACACACACACACACACACACACAATTACATAACATACCCAACTCATCTGTATCACAGTCTGGAAAAGTTACTCCCAGAATCCCCTAGCAGCTGACCTGGCCACTTTTCCAGCCCAGTTTGGTAACTTTTCCAAGCCATGTTTTGGGGGGGTATTCTGGGTACTCTACTGCAGAAAAAGCTCTGCTTTTTCCATGTGGTCAGAGATGACTCTGAATCAGCCCCATTACTGGTTGAGAGACCCTTTTTTCTACACAGCACCTGGAAAGAGCCTGGGGCTACATGAAGCCCCCAGAAGAAAAGGCCAAGAATGGCCACCTGAGACCACTTGTGGCTTGTTAAACACCTTCTCGGGTGGGGTAATGTTTAGAAGGCATGGGGTGGGGGCGGCTGCGGGAGAGACAGTTCGAATTTCCTGAAGAAGTGAATCAGATTTTGGAGACTTCCAGGGATGGCAGTTCACCTCCCCTCATTTTTCAGTGGGTGGGGTGGGGTTAGCAAGGGATTTTGTAAAAAACAACACTTAATTGAGACCACATGCGTCTGGGCAGAGATGAGGACTCAAGTCGTGGCACTCAAGTCGGACTTCAGTTGCACCAGTGACTCGACTCGAACTCGCCTCACTTTGTTTTTCATCAAAGATTTGACTCACGACTCGGAACCCTCCCACCCTCACTTTTTTCCTGAGGGGGGGAAGCTTGATAGGGACTCAGACTTGGGACTTGGTACGAAAGACGCAGACTTAGGACTTGGACCGAACATCTGTGCCTTTGAGGTCACATGTTTTCACACGCTTTCACCCCTGAAACCGTATGACCTCGTTTGGCCCTTGACTGACCCTGGGACCTCCTGAAACGAAACAGTATTTTGGAGGTTGTATTCGTAAGTGATTGACCTCCCTAACCCTCGTCCTACCTGAGGTGGGGTTCTGTTTGGCCGGCTCTTTTGTCACAGGGGTTGTATAGCTCCGTAACACTTCTGTCACGTTACTGCCATGGGTGCATCGGAGAGTGAAAGAGGACCACTTCTCCTTTCCACCAGCATCTTCACAAGTGCTCACGAATGGTCCTTCATCTCCAGCTAGGCACTTGTACACGAGTTTTTGGCCCACTTGATACACAACCACGTTGGCTGTGGCATGTCTGAGAGGCTGTGGGACTCTACAGAAACCTAGAAAGTGCAGGGAGAAAGGGGGAAAGACAGGTAGGAGTATAGCCAGGAGCAAGTTGCTATTATTATCCACGGTGAGGAATTTCCACAACACTTTGCAGGGCAAAGTGGCTCGGATCTGCTCTGACTTGGAGGCTATAATCGATGCAGGCCCTGTGGATGCATCTCCGGCCCCTGCTGGTCCTGTTTTAATGGATACTTTTCAGTTGGTGCAGCCTGAGGATGTGGACAGGATTCTTGGAGAGGTGAAGGCCACCCCATGGGTGCTGCAAGACCCTTGCCCTTCCTGACTCATAAAAGCAGCCAGAGGGGGAATGGCTGATTGGGGGAATAGTGAAGGCCTCCTTGCAGCAGGGTAGGATCCCAGGTTGCTTAAAGGAGGTAGTAATAAGACCATGATTGAAGAAGCCCTCCCTGGCTCCCAGTTTACCAGACAACTATCAGCCAGTCTCAAATATCCCATTCCTGGGAAGGTCCTGGAGCGTGCGGTGGTTTCTCAGCTCCAGAGATTTTGATACCATCGACCATGGTATCCTTCTGGGCCTTCTCTCTGGGATGGGACTTGGAGGCACTGTTTTACAGGGACTCCAGTCCTTCCTGGAGGGGAGAACTCAGAAGGTGGTGCTGGGTGACTTGTGCTCAACGCCCTGGCCATTGGCCTGTTGAGTCCCTCAAGGTTCTGCTTCCCTACCATGCTTTTTAATATGGGAGAGGTTGTCCGGAGTTTGGGGGTTCGGTGTCACCAGTATGCGGATGACACCCAACTCTATCTCTCCTTCCCACCTAATTCTAAGAAAGCTGTTTCAGTTCTAAATCAGTGTCTGATGTCAGTAATGGACTGGATGAGGGCAAATAAATTGAAATTTACGTAAGACAGAAGCTCTTCTGGTCAACTAGAAAGCATATGAGGGAATAGAGATACAACCGGTGCTGGATGGGGTTATAGGTAAAGGTAAAGGTTCCCCTTGACATTTAGTCCAGTTGTGTCCGGCTCGAGGGGGCGGTGCTCATCCCCGTTTCCAAGCCGTAGAGCCAGCGTTTGTCCGTAGACCGTTTCCGTGGTCACGTGGCCAGCGCGACTAGACACGGAACGCCGTTACCTTCCCACCGTGGTGGTACCTATTTATCTACTCGCATTTTTACATGCTTTGAACGGCTAGGTTTGCAGGAGCTGGGACAAGCGACGGGAGCTCACTCCGTCACGTGGATTCGATCTTACGACGGCTGGTCTTCTGACCTTGCAGCCCAGAGGCTTCTGCGGTTTAACCCGCAGCGCCACCACGTCCCCTGGATGGGGTTATATTCCTCCTCAAAACTCAGGTTTGCAGCTTGTTTGTACTTCTGGATTCATCTCTGAGCTTGGATGCCTAGGTTTCGGTGGTGGCCAGGAGTGCTTTTGCACAGTTAAAACTGGTGCACCTGTTGCGCCCGTTCCTTGAGATGTCTGATTTGGCTACAGTGAGACATGCCTTAGTTACACCCCACTTGGATCTACTGTAACACACTCTATGTGCTGAATTGTTTTAACCTGTGGAAATTATCTTCAAATTGTGCTAAAACTGTTTTTATTTACAGTACTTCTTCCGCAAGATGTAGGGAAGTGCTTCATTAGAAACCATCAAACAAAATAAAATAATTGAGTCACGTTTACCATCTGTAACTTGCTGGGCAGTTGGTTGACAATGGTTGGAACTTCCTTCACAGTTTTTTGTTGAAGGCTGTTCTGTAGAGAGGTGTGTTAGCTCAGACATAGCTGTGTAAAATATGAGAAAAAAACAAGAAGGGTTAAAAGATATAATCATGTTGTAATTCTTTTCAAGCCAGAATCTCTAACAAGCATGAACATCATGAACAGGCAGAAGTGACTGGAAGTAGAAATGTGGACAGATGTAAGAAACAGAGGCATTTCAGATTGCTTTTGGACTTTCTGCAGGGAGAAAAAGGGAAGAAACTCAGGAAAAAATACAAAACAACATTGGCTAGAATCCTATCGTACATTTCTTTGATTGGTGTCGCATGTTAATAAGTTACACAAGGCATTTCTTATTGCACACTAAGACATGTTGTTGGTATGCAATAGGAAATGCCTATGCTTCATTTGTAGAAATTTGCCACGGAAAGTTATGGTGCTAGATAGTTACGGTGCTAATAGGATCCCAGCCAATAAAAGAAACAGAGTCTTCTGGCACTGCAGAAACTACCCTGTTTCCCCGAAAATAAGACCTAACCTGAAAATAAGCCCTAGTATGATTTTTCAGAATGCTCGTAATATAAGCCCTACCCCAAAAATAAGCCCTAGTTAAGTGAAACCCTGCCCTCCACTATTGTGCAGCAACCAGAAGAAGATGCCATGACTGTGTTTGAATAAATGTAGATGGTTGTACATGAAAAAAAAATAAAACACCCCCTGAAAATAAACCCTAATGTGGTTTTTTGGAGCAAAAATTAATATAAGACCCTGTCTTATTTTCAGGGAAACACGGTAACAAGTGTTACACACTTTTGTGGACTGCTGCCCTCTCTGTAAGATGCACCTGCAGATTTGGGCAACCGTGTGCGAAAATGTATGCCAGCCGAATGTGATTGGTCGGTCACCAAGGAAGGTGACACCAGACTCTGCCATTTTTGCTGCAATGGTCTAACACAGCTATCTGCTTGGAATGACTGGGTCGTGAAATTGTGTAGATGCATCCCTAACGTAAGTAACAAAGTTTGCTGTCCCCCACTGAAAATCCGTGTTGTGGAATTGCCGAAGGATTCTGGATCTTGGCAGTTTTGGTGATCAGGGCCCTGATCCAAGACCATCCTTCAATGTGCCTCCTTAACTCTGCTCTTGAATGAATCCCGGACCTCTTGTTTTGCTGTAACTTAACCTGAGGGTGAAGAGCGTCCTGGTGGTGGAGAGGGCAGGGGCACATTGACACATATCTACCCACTGTGGGCTGCCTGCCATGAGTATTCCCACCATTTAATGGCAGAAGCAGTGGCTGTCTATGGGTCAAGAGACTGGCGGGGTGTCCTCCCATACACTACAGCCTCTGGTGCTCCGTTGCTGTTGCTAACAAGAATGGGATGGGAAAAGGAGGGGTCGATGTGTGCGAAAATGAAGTGGCATGGATGGGAGGAGGCGACACTTGAGTTTGGGAAGCTCCTGCCCATTAGGTTTGGAAAAACTCTTTCTTGAGAGCATGGACAACACTTGGCTAGTTGGAGCAATGTTCTAATTCAGTGTAATACTTTCTTCTGTTGAGCTAAGTGTCACACTAGGCTGAGTTACAGGTTACAGATAACCTTTCATTGGAGGAACAAATTCCTTAACTGCCGAACAGCATCTGAGTATCTCAGCCGCGGTTTTTCTCATCTCATGCGGTTTAGCTAAACAAAGGCTTTATATACAAATTTGATTTCTCACAGAATGAAACCCGTCGGTCTCTGGAATGCTGATATGATTTCAGCTCTAAGGATGGGTTATCTGTAATGTTCAGTTTGGCCTATGGTCACTCACATAAAGAGTTCATTATATATTATTAAATGATATATTTAATAACAGATTTCCTTTCATGGTTTTTAGGACTGTGGGAGGCAGGGGTGGAGGGGTGATTAGCACCCCTCTGTGCTGTAGAAGAATGGGGGGAAGAGTAGAGGGTGGCCAGATGCAAAAGAGGATAGGTTTCCTGTATCTTTAATAATTGTGTACATGAAGGGATTTCAGCAGGTGTATTTTGAGATGGAGCTTGACCTACGGAAGTCCCCCTGCAATCGTTCAAGTCATAGAAGCATGGTGCTTTTTTTTTTTGCACGCCAATGTTGTGGCAATACTTAGGCAAGAAGAAGTGGCCTTTTTATTCAGTAAGGAAGTCCTGTGATTGAACAGAAAAGACCTGTGAGTCAAAAAATATTCTTCACCTGGGGTTCCAGGCACAGCTGAGGAAGGTGGATCACTTATTCCCTTCGCTCTTTTGGGGTATGCATTTCTCTACACCCAAACCAAAGAGTCGTGGTTCAGGTGTAGTTTTAGAAGAGGTAGCCGTGTTAGTCTCTGCTAGCATATCTGGCTGAAACAAATGAACGAACGAACGAACGAACAAACAAACACGGTAGCTGCTTCAAGACCAACTGCTCCGTTTTCATGTGAGCTTTTGTGGACAAGTCCACTTCCTCAAACATGAAAGCTCACCTTCAAAGGTAGCAGTTAGTTTTTAAGGTGCCACAACGTTTTTGTCTTCTTTAATTTTTTGTTTTTATTTTGCTCAGGGTGAGCTCCATCCGATAGGAAGGATGAAAAATTCTAAGGGGCTCAAAGTAGTAAAATTAAAGGGCAACATGGATCCATGATGAATACCAGAAACCAAAGCAGTGAAGGTCCACATTTGGTCGAATCTGCTTGCACCCCCAAAGTACGAAGAGACACCCTGAGTCCGAGAAAAGTAACTTCTTACCTTGGCAACCTGGGGGGTTATTCCAGGTCCATCGGGCAAGACCGGACTGAATCTCGCAGGTAATCTGGTTGCTTACTCCTGCTTTTCTCACAAAACCATTTTCACATTCATATTTAACTTTGGTGCCCACAACATACCACTCAGCAGAATATGTGGCAGCAGAGAAGGCAGGGGGAGTGGGGCATTTCCCTGGAAAGAAAGAGATGGCGTGTGATGGTGTGTAGACAGGAAGGCCTTGTTGAGCATCAGAGTCTCTCTCCCTTACACACACACAAATGCACACCACAGAACTTTCACCCCCGTCACTACCCATGGACTAGAAATGTCCAAGCATGGGGGGGGGGGGGGAGAGTCAAAACAAGAAGTGATTGCATTTCTAATTTTGGTTTGTTAAAACAATTTGGGGGGCTTTTTCAGGCTTGTGGTGGGGTCCTGGATCGCCTTTCTCGGTCAAAAACCACTCTTCTGGACATCACAAGGCTCAACCAAAACATACATAGATTTGTAAAGATCACATGTAAATATTCTTATTTTTTTCAACTTGAGGGTGAGCATTAAAGAGTCAACTGCATTTTGGCAGCGAGGTACATTTGCTGTTTTAATAAGATAATGCATGCTTACATGCATGCTCACCCACCACCCTCCATAAAGAGCCCCCACTTTCTCTCTTGTCTGTACTATGTCAGGGTGTATCTACGCATACGTTTTAGCAGTTTGACACTGCAATGGCTGCCTCCTATGGAAACCTGGGAACTGTCGTTTGGTGAAGTACTTAAAATTCCTTTTTGGAAAGGTCTCACTTTGGTGAGCATGCTTCACCAAAGTACAGATCCCAGAACTCCATCTCTGGGGGTTTTCATATGCCCTTATAAATCCTAGATACAGCCTGTGTTTTTTATTTTCAGTGTGGGTATACTGTGGATTTAGAATGCCTGTATTCACAACTGTGTTGCACCTGCATTTTTGCCTTGCCTCAGTTTTGGCCCCCTTGTGCATCTCCAATTCTGCTCAAAGAGGTCATCTGCTCATCCTGTTCCTGGCTGTTCCTGCCCTTCTCTTCTGCATGTCCTTTGAAAAATATTTTCACTGGAAGTGTACAATTGTAAGGTAAAGGTAAAGGTTCCCCCCTTGACATTTAGTCCATTCGTGTCCGACTCTAGGGGGCGGTGCTCATCCCCGTTTCCAAGCCGTAGAGCCAGCGTTTGTCCGTAGACAGTTTCCGTGGTCACGTGGCCAGTGCGACTAGACACGGAACGCCCGTGACCTTCCCACCGAGGTGGTACCTATTTATCTACTCGCATTTTTTACATGTTTTCGAATGGCTAGGTTGGCAGGAGCTGGGACAAGCGACGGGAGCTCACTCCATCGCGTGGATTCGATCTTACGACGACTGGTCTTCCGACCTTGCAGCCCAGAGGCTTCTGCGGTTTAACCCGCAGCGCCACCACGTCCCATGTACAATTGTACATGGGTGCAAATGGTGGTAGTCAGCCTCCCGGCCAATCCTTTGGTATACCTCATACATGTGAATGTGTGCAAGTTTGCACAGCGGAAAAATAAATTAAATTGCTGTAATCTTTCTAAAGGCATTATCTTCTGGTGCTAAAAAGTACAGGATGAAAACAGGCAGCCATCAAGCTGACCATGACATAAAGCAGAGTCTTCCATCAGGTTTAATCTGCTGGCCAACAATGCAGCATCTCTGTGGGACACCCCTCTCCAAGGATATGTTACTTAGCACTGTGCAGAATTAGCTCACAGCCATGCTGACATGTTCCTCGGTTCAGTGGTTTAGGTATCTGGCGTTGGGAGTTCGATTCCCCACTGTGCCTCCTTGGTAAGCAGCTGGACTCGATGATCTATAGCAGTGGTCCCCACCCTTGGGCCTCCCCATGTTCTTGGACTACAACTCCCAGAAGCCTTCACCACCACCTCTGCTGGCCAATATTTCTGGGAGTTGAAGGCCAAGAACATCTGGAGGCCTAAGGTTGGCGACCACTGATCTATAGCATTGGTTCCCAACCATGGGTAACCCAAGTGTTCTTGGACTGCAATTCCCAGAAACCCCAGCCAGCACAGCTGGTGATGAAGGCTTCTGGGAACTGCAGTCCAAGAACACCTGGGTTACTCAAAGTTGGGAACCACTGATCTATAGGGTCCCTTCCAGTTCTAAAATGATGATGATAACTTAGAGCAAAGAGAAGACACCAAAGATGAAAAAGGAGGCACAAGAATTAAAACCATTAAATGTCCTTTATAGACTCTCTTGAAACTAGACACTCTTGATCTCAGAATTGTAGTATGACTCTCTAGTGAGTCATTTAATTAGATTACTCTTTACAAAGAGTAGTTTTGGAGAAGGGGGTGCGGGTTATCGGAAGATTGCCGTTAAAGGGCACAGGTTTAAAGAACAGATAAGATGAGATTCCATCTACTGGTGGCTTTTAAAAAACAGTTCGAAGTCTTTATGAAAATATGTCTGGTTTTATAATTCTTCCAGACATATTTTCATAAAGACTTCAAACTGTTTTTGAAAAATTATTCCAATATACCAGATTGCTTCTATGTTGAGCCTTAGGCTTTTTTCTTTCTTTTTTGCATTTAGATTATCTTTGTTTATCGTTCGACAGTTAGAGATTCTTACACTTTATGTTTACTGTTTAAATGTGCATTGTGCTACATATCCATGTTTTTAAATCTTCTGTTGGAAAATAAAAAAAAGAAGAAAGAAAATATGTCTGGTTTTGAGAGAAAGTGAAAATCCACTACACAGTCAGTTTTTTTTTTAAAACTTAATCGTACTTCTTTCATTATATGATCTGCGGCTCAGGTCTGTGGTTAACTATTTTAGAGGTAGCAGTCTTGCAAAAGCCACAGCCTGCTGCTCCGTTACAGAAGGGAGGGTAACCTTAAAACATGTAAGCCGTATATGCAAAGGGTCCCATACGAAGCAGTCACACACTTTCTTATGGCTGACAGCCAACAGTTCAGCACATCTGACGGCTTTTTAATAAAAATGCAAACTTTTTATTTTATTTTTTAAAGTATGTCTATCCCAAACTGTAAACATCCCCCCCACCCTCAGTACTCTCTCCTCTTCTCCTCCTCCATACCCATAACTACGGCCTGAATCCTACTGACAATTAATGTTGGAATAAAAGAAATCCAATGCATTGCAGCAGCGCATTTTTGCTCATCAGAAAGGTGTTGGTTACATTCCTGGCACACGGCTAAAGTGCAAGTGCCTTTTTAAAAAATATATTATTTTTTAAGTATATCGTGAATGTGGCCGGTCCATGTGAACTACATTGAGCAAGGGTTACCAGACAGAATGATTCGAAATGACTACTTGAACATTGCCTTTAACAGTAAATGTAAGATCGCTGAAACAACTCTTCAAAGCAAGAAAGGAGTCTCACAGGGGAGATGCTTAAAGTAGATCATTCCATCATTACACGCCCGTAATTTATAGAATAACGGAGACACAGAACTGAAAGGGAACTCCCAAGATCATCTGGTCCAGCCCCTTTACTAACTCTTCCTTGGCAGAAGCTTTCTGCACCTTTAATCAGAGAGATCAATCGGATTCTTCCTTCTATGGAGCTACAGGGAGGGAAAAGCTCTTCTCTCACAGCACATGTAAAGTTAAAGCACAGAGTACCAAAAAACGGCAAACTTTCCCACTTTTCATAAAATTACTGGACGTATTATTTACTTATGCCCAAAATATGATTTAGTTATAGTAGGTCTGTAATCATTTATTTATCAATTAATCATTTGATTAACAACTTGCCCATCCATTAAAATAAGTCAGAGATCCGATTTATATATAATTTCAGCACATATAATTCTAAAATAATGCAGATGGCAAGGAGTATTTTAAAAGGAGCATCCTCCAGTTTTCTTTCCAAGAGAAAGACTCTTCTAAGATGAATCCTTAAAAGATGCAATGTTGCATCCAGGCATCACTTACAATTAAAGAGGTAATTCTTTTTGCTTCAAATACATAGTTTATTCGTGAGTGGGGGAGGATTTCTATGACATGTCATATTTTTTTCTGCAGCCTGTATATTTGAATTTATAAGAGGGTTCAGACATGTTTATGGGTAATCTGGTGAGAAAGGCCAGATTACTCATAGACATGTTTAAACGTGCTTGTGAGTTCAAGTATAGGTTGAAGAGAAAGCGTGAAATGTCATAGAAATCCTCACCCTACTCATGAGCAAATGCAACTGATTCCTCATTCACTATTCATACACTCTAACCGTATGATTACATGATTTATGGCTCTGTGGACCAAATTGCATATTGAGAGAAAGGTGTCTTTCCTTCTATTAAAACCATCTCCCTTCCAGGTATGCAGTTCTTTGAAAGCATCCTGTGGACCAGGGCAAACTCATGACAAGGTGACAACCCCAGACATATTTTACTTCTTAAGACTGCTCACTTTCTCATGGCAAACCCTACTAACCACCAAGCAAATAGCTCACCTTCTACTGGGTGACAGCCCTCAGTGCCCATTTAACTGACACAGTCCAATAATGGCAATTTGCTACTTACCTTCTCCAGACTGAAGCACACCCCATGTCAGGAACAACCCAAATACTATGGAGAAGCTGCTCATGTCTTCGTGAGCCTTCAAACTAATTCTTGAAGAGGACTGGGGACTTTTCACTGGCTGACTCTACCAACTAGGGTGTTTCTCAACTGCCGGGGTGGAGAAAAAGCTCAAGATAACAACTGTACCTTGTCTTTAGTTTGATCACAATATCTTTCTAAATCTCCCTATTCAAACCTCTCGGCCCATGTACAGCTGAAACATTTCTCAGGTGTGAGGACGACTCATCCAGGAAGTTTCGTTTTTCACAAAATGTCACATAGCCGAGCAAGGAAGTGGCTTGCCCATGAGGTTAGCACCTTCTCAGCAACATTGGCCTGCACACTGGACAGTGCTACCAACTACATTCCAAACAAGTTTTACTCAAGCCCAGTCATGTAGCAGGCACTCATCATGGTGGACTCCATAACCAGCCCTTCCATTTTAAAGAAAGTCCAAAAACACAGTCAGGTACATTGGTCATATCAACAAATGAGGAGCAGGTATTTTGTAAAGCCAACAGCTCTTCAGGAATCAGCAGGTGAGGCTTTTCATTTGTACTGTAGATGTATAGTAATAATACGCCGTCAAGTCAATTCTGACTTGGGGTGACCCTTTTCAGGGTTTTCTAGGTAGGGTACTCAACAGTGGTTTATCATCGCCATCTTCTGGGATGTCCTGGGACTGTGCAGCTTGCCCAAGGCCACCCAGGCTGGCTCTATTCACAGGAGGCACAGTGGGTAATCGAATTTCCAACCTCTGGCTCCACAGCCAGAGACCTAACATTTGTGGATGAACAATAATCCTCCATGGTTGTTGTGGGTTTTTCGGGCTCTTTGGCCGTGTTCTGAAGGTTGTTCTTCCTAACGTTTCGCCAGTCTCTGTGGCCGGCATCTTCAGAGGACAGGAGTCAGAACTCTGTCTGTGCTCTGGTGCAGTTTGTTGGATAGTTGAGTATTTATAGCTGTGGGATCAGCTTTTTGTCCTTTTCAGGAGATTGGGTGATTATGGTGATCAGCGTGTTTTTTGTTGTGGGTGTATTGTTGTGATAAGGGGGAGATTATCTGTCACTGTGATTGATGGGTGTTGTTTTTGTGTGCAGTGATCCCACAGCTATAAATACTCAACTATCCCACAAACTGCACCAGAGCACAGACAGAGTTCTGACTCCTGTCCTCTGAAGATGCCGGCCACAGAGTTTGGCGAAACGTTAGGAAGAACAACCTTCAGAACACAGCCAAAGAGCCCGAAAAACCCACAACAACCAACAGATCCCGGCCGTGAAAGCCTTTGAGAATACAATAATCCTATATCATCAAGTTTACCATTTCCCTCTTCTAGGGATCTAGAATAATAGCGAAGTAACCTGCGATGAGCCCCCCCGCCATATTTGCATAAAGAGGCCGTTGCTGTTGTTCCCCGACATGGCGGCACTGTCAATGGTGATGCCGCTCATCCTCCTACGGTTCCTGGTGCCGACTCCACCGCCACGGCTTCAAAACTGGGGAGGGTACAGGCTGGGGGAGGTGAAAGTTAAGGAGAAGAGAAGGCAAAGAACTTCAAAGATGGGCCATCCCTTTTCAGAAAGGTGAGGCTTCTTTCTCCCACAAAGGGCCTGTTTGTCCGGATATGGTGGCCCAAAATGTAGAATTTACTTTTTGTACATGAACCGGAGTGTTCTATGAGGAATCAATTTTATTACGGGTGTGCAGCCAGAAGGTTAGCACATGTAGAGGGTGCAATTATTGAAATGTGTATTGGGTATGATGTATTGTCTAAAAGAGGACAACATGTGATGTGCTTTGTCATCTGCTTTGCAGTTCTGAGGAGTGACTGATTCAAAAGAACAAAAACTAGAACAGTAAAACATAGAGACAATGAGAAACCCACAGGTTCCATTTCTCATGGGACAAATGGATGACTCATCAGATGGGTGACTATTGTTCCAGATAAGAACATAAGAAGAGCCCTGCTGAGCTTACTAGATGGGCCAAGGGCTTCCTGTATCTCACCGTGGCCCCACCAGATGCCTCTGGGAGCACACAAAACCACGAGATCCCTGTCTCCTGATCCCCCTCCCCTGCATCTGGCATTTGGAGGTACCTTCCTTCGAAGCCTGGAGATTATACATCCCCACCATGGCTTGTAACCTGCGATGGACTTTTCCTCCAGAAATCTGTCCCTTTTCAAGGCATCTAGGCCAGATGCCGTCACCACATCCTGTGGCAAGGAGTTCCACAGACTAAGACCACGCTGGGTAAAGAAATATTTTCTTTGGTCTGTTCTCACTCTCCCAACACTCAATTGGAGTGGATGTCCCCTGGTTCTGGTATTGCGTGAGAGGGAAAAGAGCTTCCCTCTATCCACTTTATCCATCCCCTGAATAATTTTACACGCCTCAATCATGTCCCCCCTCAGGCGCCTTTTCTCTAGACTAAAGAGCCCCAAACGCTGTCGCCTTTCCTCACCAGGGAGGTGACCCAGCCCAGTCATCATTTGAGTCGCTCTCTTCTGCACCTTTTCCAGTTCCACGATATATTTTTTGAGGTGCGGCCACCAGAACTGTACGCAATACTCCAGGTGCGGCCTTACCAGCATTTTGTACAATGGCATGATAATGTCGGCTGGTTTATTTTTAATCCCCTTTTTAATGATATCTAGCATGGAATTGGCCTTTTTCAACACTGCTGCACACTGGGTTGACACTTTCATCGAGCTGTCCACCAGCACACAAGATCTCTTTCCTGATCCGTCACAGACAGCTCAGAAGCCATCAGCTGATAAATAAAGTTTTGATTTTTTTTTTTTTTTGCCCCAATGTGCATTACTTTACATTTTCTTATATTGAAACACATTTGCCATTTTGCCGCCCATTCTCCCAGTTTAGAGAGATCCTTCTGGAGCTCTTCACAACCCCCTTCTGGTCTTCACCACCCAGAAAAGTTTTGTGTCATCTGCAAACTTGGCCACCTCACTGCTTATCCCTGTCTCCAGATCATTGATGAACAGGTTCAAAAGCACCGGTCCCAGGACAGATCCCTGGGGCACACCGCTCTTCACCTCTCTCCATTGTGAAAATTGCCCATTGACACCTACTCTCTGTTTCCTGGTTCTCAACCAATTCTCAATCCATAAGAGGACCTGCCCTCTTATCCCCTGACTGTGGAGTTTTCTCAGCAGCCTTTGGTGAGGGACCGCGTCAAACGCCTTCTGAAAATCCAGATAGACAATATTTACTGGTTCGCCCGCATCCACATGCCTGTTGACCTTTTCAAAGAATTCTAAAAGCTTTCTGAGGCAAGACTGACCCTTACAGAAGCCACGCTGATTTTCCCTCAGCAAGGCTTGTTTTTCTATGAGTTTTAAGATTTTGTCTTCGATGAGGCTGTCCACCATCTTCCTTGGAACAGACGTTAGGCTAACCGGCCTGTAGCTTCCCGGGTCCCCCCTCCTTCTCTTTTTAAAGATTGCCGTGGAATGTGCTATCCTCCAGTCCTCTGGCACTGTGGCCGTTTTAAGGGACCAGATGGAATGGTCTCATTCTTCAAGGGAGTGAAAAAGAGTAGGGTGCTTCTGAGCATAGCTAAGAGGCATGTCCTGAAGCCAGGAGAATGAACCCCAAAATTTAAAAATTTATGGGTGCCAGATTTATAGCCTCACAGTCACTGTGGCCTCCAGTTCAAAGCCTGGCAGCTGGAGAACTTATTTCAAAGCCTGAATCTCAGGACTAGAGATGGGGAGACTTGTAAACAAATACGAATATCCCCGTCCGAGCTGCACCTAATGTGGGTCCGGCCCCTGGAACCGGCTCGTCCACTCACGCATCCCGGTGCTGCGAAGGTCCTGTTCTTCCCACCAACTGCAGCAGTAGCGCCACTGTCTCCCTGCTTGGCTGGCCACTTAGCAGTCATGTGGGGAGACCCGTCCTCCTGCTCTCTGCCTGGAGTGGCCAGATTTAGGCTGAATATCAGGAAAAAACTTCCTAACTGTTAGAGCAGTACGACAATGGGACCCATACCCTCAGGAGGTAATGAGAGCTCCAACGTTGGGGCCTTCAAGAGAAAAATAAACAACCATCTGTCAGATCTGCTTTGATGTGGATTCCTGTACTGAGCAGAGGGTTGGACTCAATGGCTTTAGAAGTCCTTCCAGCCCCATTATTCTTTGATTCTATGAATAACTGTAAAATCTGACTCTGATGATGGTATCATTTGAATGAAATTTCATCTTTAGCTGGTGTGTTCCATTTTGTTCAAAAAGAGTGCTAAAATAATGCATACTGTTCTGTGGCTTTTGCACGCTCATTTCTTTGATCCATTAATATTTATGGTCAGATGTATTTTGCTGGGTTTTGTAGATCTTCAAAAACCTGTTGAACCCGGGTGGGATAAATGGAAGGAATAGAGCAACAAGAAATGAGGACAGTTGTATCATACAATTTTTAAGACTTTCCAATGCCATCTCTTATCTTCAGCCTTTTTCATAGCCTCTGGCCTTAATATCAAGCCAGGGCAGTTTCTGAACTTTTTTTGCTTCTCTCCTTGTCCCAGGTTTTGTTACAATCAACCTGATGAAGGACTTGAAATCAATCAGTTTTTCTTCCTGTTTTGGTGATCTAATAAAGAAAAGGGAAAAGCCCCAAAAAGGTAGCTTTTCCCAGCTGTGAATGGGGCCAGCAACACCTCCACTGGTCACAGGCCATATTAGCTGGAGTGCTTTGGGAATTTTAGTGCAAAAAAAAAAAAGAGGTGCCATTTCCCACCATCACCGGTGCAATTAAATTAATGATCTGTGATTCGATCTTCTACACCGTTCTCATAATTCTCCAGCTTTAAAACGGAGAGAAAGCAAGAGAAAACTCTGCTCCGGTATTCCACAACAAAATTTCTCAGAGTCTGAGAAAAAAATTTTCAGATCTAACTAGAAAGCTGTATTTCTTTCTCTTCCTTTCTTCTGAAGACATTGTGATAAGGAGCTTGTTTTGCATGTAATCTGATTTTGCTGTAGACAGAGATAAGGTGATTAGCACATTCTGGTACTGCTGATTATAACGTGGGGAAACTGAATATCGCTATCTATGGTCTGCCAAGCAAATTATCAGCATGTACATCTCTACAGAGTCTGACCAGCAGGGCCCTACAAGAGGGCCTTACTTACTTCATGTGGTGGGAGCTGAAACTTAGTTCAATGCTAGTGATGGGAAAGCACCTTCTACTGCACTTGGAGGTCACACTCTGGCTTACAGGATGCAGGGCAGACTGCATGGCGCACATATTTCAGCCAATTCCACTTTCCCATTGCTGCTCGGAGACATCAGGGGCCTCGCTGTGACTAACGACAGGGCCAGCCCTGAAAAAATAGTGAACATGTCCTGCTTCTGAACCTCTCTTTTGAATACAGTTGGGCTTATTCTTGAGTAAACATGGCAGAGGACCAAGCTTCATTTCCATTGATTTCAGCAGGGTGTGAAGTGCATGACTTGAAATGTCTACTCAGTAGAAAGTCTCACTGGCCACACTCCTGCAGGAGATTGACTTCAGCATGAAGTTTTAATTCTGTGAACCGTGGTAGTGAATTGTTGCTAATTTATAAGTTGCCACTTGCATTCGTGGTCATGTGCAAGTAGAGTGATTTGGCACGTGACCAATCAGGTGGCACATTGTTCTTTAGTGGCAATTTGCCATCATAAACTGTATGATTCTGTTTACTCCTGCATACGTTCTCAGTAGCAGGGGTCGTCAACCCCCGGTCCGCAGCCTGGTGCCGGTCTGTGAGCTTGCCGGAACTGGGCCGCAGATCCAGATCTCCACACGCACACATGGTGGGCATGTCACATTCGCGCAGGGGCGTGTCGCACCCGTGGTAGGCGTGTCACGCTTGCGTGGGGGGCATGTCACGCCTGCGGGGGGCGTGTCACGCTCACGCGCATGCGTGCGAGCGCAACACCCCCCCAAAGGCACGACACGCCCACCGCGCGAGCTTGGGGGTGCCCCCCCGCATGGAGCTCGCTCCCCCCAGCCAGTCCGTGGCCCCAAAAAGGTTGGGGACTGCTGCTCAGTAGGATTCTGGCCAAGGAATCTAACAGGATTTGTTTATAGGACTGCAGGATTGCAATGCTAAGATCTCCAAGTGTAGGAAATGTATAGGACTACAGACTCAGCATGTCTAATCCTCTGTTGGATTGCCTATGACTCCTTGAATAGTTACATAAAATTGATCTCCCTCTTGTAGAGGGGGAAGCTGAGGCCAAGCTTAGAGTGCTGCATATAGCCAAGACAAATCTGGAGAACCTGGCATGTGGAAATCACAGCATTTTGCTGATCAGTTCCAAATTTGTTGTTGTTTAGTCGTGTCCGACTCTTCGTGACCCCATGGACCAGAGCACGCCAGGCCCTCCTGTCTTCCACTGCCTCCCGGAGTTGGGTCAAATTCATGTTGGTAGCTTCGATGACACTGTCCAACCATCTCGTCCTCTGTCGTCCCCTTCTCCTCTTGCCCTCACACTTTCCCAACATCAGGGTCTTTTCCAGGGAGTCTTCTCTTCTCATGAGATGGCCAAGGTATTGGAGCCTCAGCTTCAGGATCTGTCCTTCCAGTGAGCACTCGGGGTTGATTTCCTTCAGAATGGATAGGTTTGTTCTCCTTGCAGTCCAGGGGACTCTCAAGAGTCTCCTCCAGCACCACAATTCAAAAGCATCAATTCTTCGGCGGTAAGCTTTATGGTCCAGTTCTCGCTTCCATACATCACTACAGGAAAAACCATAGCTTTGACTATGCGGACTTTTGTCGGCAAGGTGATGTCTCTGCTTTTTAAGATGCTGTCGAGGTTTGTCATCGCTTTCCTCCCAAGAAGCAGGCGTCTTTTAATTTCGTGGCTGCTGTCACCATCTGCAGTGATCATGGAGCCCAAGAAAGTAAAATCTGTCACTGCCTCCATAGCTTCCCCTTCTATTTGCCAGGAGGTGATGGGACCAGTGACCATGATCTTAGTTTTTTTTGATGTTGAGCTTCAGACCATTTTTTGCGCTCTCCTCTTTCACCCTCATTAAGAGGTTCTTTAATTCCTCCTCACTTTCTGCCATCAGAGTGGTATCATCTGCATATTGGAGGTTGTTGATATTTCTTCCGGCAATCTTAATTCTGGTTTGGGATTCCTCCAGTCTGGCCTTTCGCATGATGTATTCTGCATATAAGTTAAATAAGCCGGGGGACAATATACAGCCAAATACATCTACTCAAAATAAAATCTTAGTGAATGCAAAACTATGACAACAATAACAACATGCCAGAGTATTCAGAAGCGGTTTACACTCTAATTTCTTCTGGGGGTGGCCTGTGGCTGTGCAGATTCCCCAGGGCTACACAGGCTGGCTCTTCTCCCAGGAGACACAGTGGGGAATTGAACTCCCACCCCTGTGCTTCAGCTTACTGAGTTATTCATTGCTGAATCCAGTAGTACTTATTCTCAAGTAAGAATATGCCTGGAATGCAAGATTGGGTTCTGTATTATAGATCCTGCGTACTAGACTGGATAAAAGAATGGATAACTTTGGAAAATGATAGATTACTCAATCTGGAGGGACATGATTTGCAGTTCGGTTGGCACGCTTTTCTTTGGTATAAAAAAGATAAAGAACAAAAACATTTTAATGTACATATGATAAGAAGAGCTTTATTAGGAACCTGGACTAAGACTATTCAACAAATCTACCAAAAAATACCAGTATGGGTATCACCTATAGAGGCCTTTACTCAACCCAATCTTATGACGAAAGTGAAGCTCCTAAGATATCAAGAGTTATTGAAAAAGGACTGTGAACTAAGGTCTAAAAAAGAGTTAGAAACACAGAATATATACATTGACTGGTGGTCTAGAACACAGCTAGAATCCAGATATAGCAAAGATAAAATAGAGGGTTTTTATCTAGAACAAACGACATTTGATAAAGCTTTACTAGGTTCAAAAGATAAAATAATTAAGAAAATGTATAATCATTTGTTAGAAATTAAAATGCAAGATGAGATGGTTAAAGAATGTATGATTAAGTGGGCACAAAATATAGGACATAATATTGATATTGATCAATGGTTGCAAGTATGGCAAAATAATATAAAGCTTACAAAATCGGTTAACTTTAAAGAGAATATATATAAGATGTTCTACAGATGGCATATGACTCCTGAAAAACTATCAAAGATGTATACAGATGTATCAAATGTCTGTTGGAAATGTGAAACACATGTGGGAAGCTATTATCATATGTGGTGGACTTGTAGAATAGCGAAACAATATTGGACAGGAGTACATACTGTGTTACAACAAATATTGCTTTGTAAAGTTCCATTAACCCCAGAACTGTTTTTATTGAGTATGATACCAGATAATATAGACAAAGTAAAGAAATGTATAGTTATATATATAGTTACTGCAGCTAGAATTCTTTATGCTAAAAATTGGAAAAGTCAGGTGGTACCGAAACAAGAAGATCTCACGGAAATGATAAAGGAAACGGCAGAAATGGACATTTTATCAGAAGTGATGAAGGACTATCCATTACAAAAGGCAACAAAAAGATGGGACTTATTCCACAAATGGTTAGAGTCATCAGATAATGCTCGAATAACATAGATCAAAATGTGAGCTAAAATATGGAAGGCAGAAAATAGTAGAATAGCAGAGTTTGAAGCTTGATATTACAATATGAATAGAATGGATGTTAGTATATTGTTGTTTCTCCTCCCCCCCAACCTAAATCTCCCTTTCCTTCCCTTTTACCTTTTGTATCCCACACCCCAACCCAAGATATTCAAATAATAATAATAAAAATATGTTTTTTAAAAAAAGAATATGCCTGGAATGCAGTCTGATCCGTATGCGTGGTTTTAACGGAAAGTAATCTCGCAGGTGACAAGCTATGATGGGGATGTATCATCTCCAGGCTTAGAAGGAAGGAACCTCCAAATGCCAGATGCAGGGGAGGGGGATCAGGAGACAGGGATCCAGTTGTCTTGTGTGCTCCCAGAGGCATCTGGTGGAGCCATTGTGAGATACAGGAAGCTGGGCTAGATGGGCCCCTGGCCTGATCCAGCAGGGCCCTTCTTATGTTCCAATTCCAACATTTGAGACTTCTTTCTATGTGACTGCATTTACTACAGACCTTTCCCTCATTCCTTATTATGCTTCCTCGGACATTAGTCTCAAAGCTAGGATGTCCGAAGGCAAAAGAGATCAGGACTCGCCATTAATCGTTATTCAGAAGTGCAAAATCCAGGAGACCCCTTGCATAAAAAGCAAACTCTGCTGAAATTCCTTCCTCTGAACACTTGAACACACCACAGCCTTCTCTGTGGTGGCTGCATCGGCTTCGGAACTCCCTTCCCTCTGAGGTGCAATTGGCCACATCCTTCCTTGGTTTTAGGAAACACCTGGCTGTTTTCACAAGCCTTCACGAGCCTCACCCCCCAAAATTAACTTTTGTGTTTTGATTAATTCTATCTTGGATTCATGAGTTTCTCTTTGCCGGCGGCCTATTCTCTTTGCAATTTTATTCTCTTTTTAAAAGTTACTGTATTTTTTAGGGATCGTGTTGCATAGGACGCCTTATCTGTATTTTTTTTTTTAAGTTGGTATTTCTGTTATTAAAAACATGTGACTTCGATCTCGTGGTGTTAGCCAGCCAGTGTAGTGGCTTCCGCCACGAGTTGAGTGGGATTTTTAAAAAAAATGTAAATAAATAAATAGATATAAAAGGTGCAGAAACTCTCTTGGCATAATGCAAAGAAAATGCAGCTAAGGATTGCAACGATGCATCCACGTCTTTGCACACTGACCCGGAATGAACTGCCACAAAAATGATTTAAACGCTCCTTGAATAAGCCGGAGCCGGACTGCAGCCTTGGAACCCAACCCCACCTGTGTCTACTTGAAGGAAAAAAAACAGCTGGGGGTAATGGGAATTACTCCTCAATACGCCGGAATAGCGTTCGGTGCAACGAAAAGTACCGCGCCTGCGCAGAGCAGACCGCCTGCTTTAGCCTCAGGGAAGGAAAGAGTTAATAATCCCCCCCCCGCCCCTCCCTTCGCCTCGCTGTAATTTCTAAGAAAGCCGCGTCTAAGGGCGCCACGAACGCTTCCCGGCGGGATTGTTCCAAGTAGACACAGAGATGGGGGGGGGATAAATTTGTCAGCCATTTCTTAGTAAAGGGAACCAAAGACATGAGATGCCCAACATATATATATACAGCTTTGATGTACTTGTTGGGATATTTCGTGCAGTCAAGAGCTTTGGGTTGGAATGATCGTTAAAGAGGTTTGGAAATATTTTTTTTCGCCCCCCCTCGTTCCGTTCTTCGCTTGGTATGGCCCGCTGCTTTATAACGCCCTGCCGGCGGTTGCCTTGGATCAAAAGAGGGTTGTGTGTTGGTGTGGGGGGTTGTGTTAGGGAAGAAGTGATAGTTCGGGAAGCTATGATCAGTGCAGGATGGGAACAAAGCAGTTAGGAGAAGAAATTGCTTTCCTTTTCAAAGGGGGGGGTGTTATGAAGATAGTTGCCTCGGCTTTGAGATTTCTTTTAGTTAACTCTTCCATTTTGAACTCTTGTGTAGGGTTTCCCTTGATTAGGAAGAATTAAGGCAAATAATTCACTGGGCTTAAGAGGGTTAGGCATTTTCCCCTTGCCTTTGCATGGGTACATGAACCTTTTTAGTTAAAACGTTTTGCATATTATGCATCAAAGGAAATGTTATTTCCAGGGGCCTGTAAAAGGTGGAAGATTACTAATTGAGGGTGGGGTAAGGTCTGGTGAAAAAAATTTGTATTCAAGAGGCTGCAGAAATTGCATGTCACGCTATTGGCTTAGAAATAATGACTTTGAAGAACTTCTTAACTTGCTAAAAAAAATCAGGAAGGCTTCTTGGCCACCATGATTGGCCTATTGAATCAAAGTATAAGATTGAGTTGGAAAGGATTCTAGAGGTCTTGCAGGCCAATATCAAAAAAGTTTGAAGGACAATAGTGCCTTCAGCATTTTAACAGGAGGTATTCAAGTTTATTCTTAAAACCCTGCTCCCCCATCACTTCCTGAAGAGCTTCAGTTTTCTTTTAAAAGACATGATCTGGATTGTGGTTTCTTTGATGCTTACCCAGTATTTCCTTCCTAGTATTTTGTTCTTATCCATTCTAGTCCTGCGGTGGAACAAAACACCAGTGTTTTTTTTTTTTTTAGTGTAGCACCCATTTAGTTGAGGTTTCTCAACAGGCTTTAAATCTATCTAGGTCTTTAAAAAATATTCTCTTTAGTTTCAGGGGATCTGTGTGGAGAACAATCCATTTCCATCTGAGGCAACAGGACTCGTGTGTTTCCTGCAAAGGGACAGAAAATGCATTCTGTTTGCCCGGCCATTGTTAGCCAAACATCTATTTAATTTTAAAGAGGGTGGGTGATGAAGAATTTACAGAGGAGAGAGATGGCGATAAAGGGTTGTTAAGTTAGTTGGGTTCTTGCTCCAGCAGATGGCAGTGGTAGTGACACATTTCTGTCGGAGGGAGTCTTATTTATTTGTTAAACTTGTTGATCCACCTGGCTGCTGTTTATTTCATTTATATACCACCCCATTAGTGCAAGTGCTACTCTGGGCAGTTGACAGGTTAAAACTTAAAAGTCCCACAGTGCACTGAAGAAGCTGGTGCTTGCTGACCTTTCTACTATAATCCTTCTGAACAAACTGCTGATCCTTAGAGATAGTCTGCTCTTGGTGCATAGGCTTCCTTGCATCAGTTTAATGCTGAATTGTAATAGCAAAGATTTGTTTGCTGCCTGAAACACTGAAAAAGTTTATTTGGCAAAGGGTCTAAAAGCCTGGAGGTCTGCATGTTTCAGTTTGTTGATATGCAGGGTTTACGGGGGGGGGGGGGACTTGTGCAAAGAAAATATGCAAAATGGAAAAGACTCTTAACGGTGACTGTTAAGGGTCTGCAATAATTGAGATGGTGGCCAATTAGTAGACCAAGAATCAGCCAACTTCTGAATATTAGAATGGTAGGGAAAGCAGCCTACCCTCTTTTAAAGAAATCAAGCCCACGCTTACTCTTATGAAAATTCTTTCTTCAATTTATATACCACTCCCGTTAGTGCTGATGCACTAGTCTGGGCTGTTTACAATAAATATAAAACCAGAAATGAAGATTAAAAACAATGAACAACTCACTGTTAAAGAAAGATGGTGCAGATCAATCATGCAGAAACCAAGATGAGTGCAAAAGAGAAATGGGTGATCAGCGGGGGTGTGATCAGGTTCTTCTAAAACTACTGGCGGTTCCCTCGTCTTGGCGGGAATGAGAGACGGAGACGGTTTCAAAACTTGAACAGATTCCTCTTTATTCCTTTCAACTTCGATTTCAACCATATCAAACGGATCAAGACAACTTAATTCTGGCAACAACTTATAACTTTTAACATTTAAGTCCGGAGTAAATATATCGCTCCTCACATTGGGGCCGGGCCAAAACGCTCCCTATCGGTCATCGCTCGTATAGGTGTACTCCTCACCGCACACACCATCCCGCAGCAAGGGTGCCTTGCCCAATCCCCTTCCAGAGGTGGTTGGTTGAAGGAAGGTGTAGGGCGAATAACTTTCCTCCCCCCATCTTGATTGCGGGGGTAGACCACTACGGTCCATTCTATCGGTTTTATCCGCTGTCCTTCACACTTGGGCACATGTGGATCTGGAAGCAACCCTCCTCCAGTCCTTAGGTTAGGGAACTCCCGCGTTAGTTCTCTAACCTTGTCAGACGCGCTGCCCTCATCTTCTGTCTGCACAGCACAATCTCTTGTGCGTTTTCCGGTCTGGTCCATTACCACCACCTGAAATTCCCGCGCTTTATAATCTCCTCCCATACTATAAGATCTAACTCCTCCCCTTTATCCTCTGCTAAACACACCTCCAGTGCCTTTTCTCTCCTCCCCTCTATTTCCACAAGCACTCCTTCCACACACGCGCATGTCTCTTTTGATATTTTTCCTTGTGGGGACGGCACACTAGCTTCCTGTCCTTCACAGGGGGTTGGTGTTGAAAGCCTCCTGGAAGAGGCACAGCTTCAGTTGCCTCCTTAAATAGCAACAGGGAGGGGGGATAGGCGAAGCTCTCCTACAGAAGCTGGTTCCGCACAAGGTTGGAGCCGCTGCGAAGAAGGCCCAACCTCTTGTTAGACGACCTACGAGCCTCCCTCGGGGTGGCAACCCGGAGGAGCCTCACCTGAGATGATCTTGTGGGTTGGGAAGAAGACATTGGGGAAGGATGCTCTGATAAGTGGATTAAAAAAAAAACACTAATGAGAAAATTGAGTTCATGTTCCAAATGGGGAAACGGACAAGAATCTTAATTTTAGCAAATGGAGATCTATGAAAGCAAGGCCGTTGCTGCCTTGTAGTTAATAAAATCAAAGTGTTGTGTTTTACTTAAGAGAAAAAAAAATGTGTGGGAGAAAACAAGTGATGTTAGCAAACTTAAGAATAGCAGTTTAGGTTTGTTACAGGCCAAACCTGTGTTCTAAGTTTCTCCAGCAAGGAATCGGGCTGAGACGCAACCAGTTGAACCAGAGTCCAATTTTATTGATAATAAAGGTCAGCTGGGACTTCTACAAGCAGAGAAGACCCTGAAAATACAGTGTACAGATGTTTTATAATAATACAAAGAGCCATAAAGTACTACAATTCTATTGGTCACCTTTTCCCAAATTTAGGATCCAGTCCCTTATTGGATAATGATGCCAACTTTGCTAAACTATTGGTTCTTATAGATATGCATATAAGATGCCCCATCTCCCTTTGACCTATGCCCAGGATGCACCTAAATGCCTGGGGGAAAGAGTATCCATTTTCCTTTTGGTATGTTTATGTCTTCTTTTCCTGGGCCTTGATATATGGCCTTCAGTCTCTGGCACCCATGCTGGTTTATGTTTTGACTATTGTTGCCTGGTTCTTCCTGCCCACATTCCTTAGCTGGGACATCTGCTAGATCAAAGGTGAATGGTAAGGGAAGAAGTAACAAAGGAAACTCTATACTATCTGTGAATAGAGTCATAGAGTTGGAAGAGACCTCTGAGGCTATCCAGTCCAACCCCCCGCCATGCGGGAACATCCATCAAAGTACTCCCAACAGATGGCCATCCAGCCTGTGCTTAAAAACCTCCAAAGAAGGAGACTCCACCACCCTTTGAGGCAGCCTATTCCACTGCCGGACGGCTTTGACCGTCAGGAAGTTCTTCCGGAGATTCAGGTGGAATCTCTTTTCCTGTAGTTTGAAACCATTGCTCTGTGTCCTAGTCTCTGGAGCCCTGGAAAACAAACCTGTCCCCTCTTCAACATGACATCCTTTCAAATATTTAAACATGGCTATCATGTCCCCTCTCAACCTTCTTTTTGTAAGGCTAAACATTCCCAACTCCCTAAGCCGCTCCTTGTAGGACATGACTTCCAGACCTTTGACCATTTTAGTTGCCCTCCTCTGGACACGTTCCAGGTTGTCAACATCCTTCTTGAATTGAGGTGCCCAGAACTAGACACAATACTCCGGGTGAGGTCTGACCAAAGCAGAATAGAGTGGTACTACCACTTCACTTGATCTAGACACTATACTATTGATACAACCAAGAATCGCATTGGCTTTCTTGGCAGCCGCATCACACTGCTGACTCATGCTCAGCTTGTGGTCTACCAAGACTCCTAGATCCCTTTCAGAGGTACTGTTGTCTAGCCAGGTGTCTTCCATCCTATATCTGTGCAGTTCATTTTTTCTGCCTAGCTGTAGGACCTTACCTTTCTCCCTGTTGAAATTCATTTTGTTGGTTTTGGCCCAGGACTCTAATCTGTCAAGGTCATTTTGAATTTTAATCCTGTCCTCTGGGGAATTAGCAATCCCTGCCAATTTGGTATCATCTGCAAATTTAATCAACATACTCTCTATTCTTTCATCCAAGTCATTGATAAAGATGTTGAATAACACGGGGCCCAGAACAGAACTCTGGGGCACCCCACTAGTCACCTCTTTCCAGGATGAAGGGGAGCCATTTGTGATCACCCTTTGGGTTCAGTCAGTCAGCCAATTACAAATCCACCTAGCAGTAGCACTATCTATCCCACATTCTACTACCTTCTTTGCAAGAATATCGTGAGGAACCTTGTCGAAGGCCTTACTGAAATCAAGATATGCTACATCCACACCGTTCCCTTCATCCACCAGGCCTGTAACTCTATCGAAAAAAGAGATCAAATTAGTCTGGCATGACTTGTTTTTGAGAAACCCGTGTTGACTTCTAGTAATGACAGCATTGCTTTCTAAGTAATTACAAACTGTCTGCTTAATGATCTTCTCTAGAATCTTTCCAGGAATTGATGTCAGACTGATGGGGTGATAATTATTTGGGTCTTCTTTTCCCCCCTTTTTGAAGATAGGGACAACATTTGCCCTCCTCCAGTCTGTGGGGACTTCCCCTGTTCTCCGAGAATTCTCAAAGATTATTGCCAATGGTTCTGATATTACTTCTACCAGTTCTTTTAATATCCTTGGATGTAATTCGTCTGCCCCAGGAGACTTAAATTCATCCAAGGTAGCCAGGTAATCCTATACTACTTCTCTACCTATTCTGTGCTGCATTTCCCACACTACTTCACTTGCTCTTTGTCCCTCAGGTTAAGCACTATTTTTCTTTTTGGAAAAAACTGAGGCAAAGAAGGTGTTGAGTAGTTCTGCCTTTTCCCTGTCCCCTGTTAGTAATTGGCCATCATCTCCACGCAGAGACCCTACCCTTTCCTTCTTTTTCCTTTTACTGCTGACATAGCTAAAAAAATCCCTTTTTATTACCTTTAATCTCTCTAGCAAACCTAAGTTTGTGCTGTGCTTTAGCTTTTCTTACCATCCCCCTACATGTACTGGCTATTTGCTTGTTATTCCTCTTTGGTGCTTTCCCGGTTTTTCCATTTCTTGTACATTTTTTTTTACATTTAGCTGAGTTGAAAGCTCGTTACTCAACCATTCTGGTTTCTTTAGACATCTCCCATTTTTCCTTCTTGTTGGAACAGTCTTAGATTGTGCCTTTACTATCTCAGTTCTAAAAAATTCCCATCCATCCTGCACTCCCCTCTCCTTTAGTGCCTCTGTCCATGGAATTTCAGCCAATAATTCCCTAAATTTACAAAAATTGGATTTCTTGAAGTCTACAGTGCGTATGTGATTACACTTGGCTTCCCCTTCCCACTGTATAACAAATTCCAGGAGAGCATGGTCACTCCCACCTAAGGCTCCCACCACTTCAACCTCATTAACAAGGTCATCCCTGTTGGTTAAGATTAGATCTAAAATAGCTGTTCCCCTTGTTGCCTCTTCCACCTTCTGGACCATGAAATTGTCTGCAAAGCCAGTAAGGAATTTGTTGGACCTTGTGTTCTTGGCAGAGTTTAACTGCCAACGTATATCGGCATAGTTGAAATCTCCCATTACTACTGCATCTTTCCGTTTTGAATGTGTGGCCATCAGCTCCAGGAAGGCTTCATCCAACTCCTCAGACTGGCTTGGGGGTCTGTAGCATACTCCCACAATGACATCCCTCACATTTTTCTCCCCCTTAATTCTTACCCAGATGCTCTCAACCTGGCTTCCTAGATTTATACCCTGGATTTCTTCACCAGTTTAAGCGAACATATAAAGCTACTCCTCCTCCTTTTTTACTAGGTCTGATTCTCTGAAATAGGCTATACCCTCCAATAACTACATTCCAATCATGAGTCTCGTCCCACCAGGTTTCAGTGTGATACCTATTATGTCATATTTATTTTGCTGTATTATGAGTTCCAGCTCATCTTGTTTGTTTCCCATGCTCTGTGCATTGGTGTAGAGACATTTAAGACTATGTATTCTTTCTGCAAGCCCTTTACTAAAGTTGTTTTCCCTCCCACTGTTGGGCTGCCATACTACTTGCCCTACTATTTCTACAACGCTTTGGCTATTCACCACAGCCCTTTCTGGGTTCCTGTCCTCAAGAAAATGGTCACAGTGATACCTAGGAAAGCTGAAACTGTATTTTAAGATTGATCAATGAATTAGTAACTGACAGTACATTCTGAGGAAAACCAGGCCTTGGGAGAATTCGACCTTGAAACATTTACAGATAACCCTTAGCAGAGAAGAACACAGGCCTCAGAGAAACTAGGCCCAGACAATACATAGACATAGCAATAGATAAAGGGAAATAGATACTCTATGCCCCAGACTTTTAGGCGCATCCATAGGTCAAGGAAAGATGGGGCATAATACATTTTCTTACATTTTAACCAATAGATTAGCTAGTTACCATTAATTATCCAATGAGGGACTGGATCCAAAGTTGGAGTACAATTAACCAATAGAATTGTAGTACTTTTAGAACTCTTTGTATCATATAAAACATATGTGCACTGTATTCTGGGGGTCTTCTCTGCTTTTAAGAGAAGTCCCAGCTGTCCTTCCTTTGCTATCTGAATAAAATTGGACCTTCGGTTCAGCTGCCGTGTCTCTGCCTGATTTCCTCGCCGGAAAGCCGTAACCCAAAATTGGCCGGTAACAACCCTCCCCTTGAGAACTCAGTTTAAAGCCCTCTTTATCAGATTAGTGAGCCTGTGAGCAAAAACATTGCTTCCAGCAGTAGTAAGGTGCACCCCATCCCTTCCCAGTAGACCATCTGTATGGAAATGCAAACCATGGTTGAAGAAACCAAAGCGTTCCTGGCGGCACCATCTGCGGAGCCAGGTATTCACCTGTTATTCTTCTCTCCCTTCGTGGGCCACATCCTTCAACAAGGAGGAGAGATGAAATAACGACCTGCACCCCGAGGTCCTTCAGTTTCCTACCCATATCGTCATAATCCTTTGTGATATTCTGAAAGGTGGTGCTTTGCAGTATCATTGGTTCCCACATGGACCAAAAGGAAGGGGTAAGAGTCATTGGGCTTGATGAGTCTTGTCAGTCTCTCTGTTATATCGCAAATTTTGGCTCTAGGTAGACAGTACACCTCTCGGTTCATCTTGTCAGGCTTGCAGATTGTTGTTTCTGTTCCTCTGAGCAAGGAGTCCCCCCCCGCCACTCGCCTCCTCCGAGGCTTGGTAGGGGCCCCTCGCTGTGCAGATGGTTCCAGGGTCCTCTGGATAGTCTCTTCAGGCTGACAATACTGTTCTTGCTGCTGGTCCATTTCCAGATTAATAAGGGAGAGAGGCTGGGATCTGTTCTGTAGCTGCAAGCTCTCTGTATGGTTTTTGCTCCTTCTATTTCTATGTGTGACGTTCCTCCAAGCATTCATCTCTTGTCTTTGTGAACGGCTTTCTTCCTCAGTGAGGTTTTCCTTGTGTCCTGAATTTAAGTTGGCATTCTCCGCCCTCTCCAAGAAAACCTCCTGCTTCCTAATAGTGTGAAGATTAGAAACACAGGCCTCCAGCTGCTGGACCTTGTCTTCCAAGAGGCCCACCACCTTACACTTAGAGCATTTGTACCCAGGCACCTCATTGGGCAAGAATACAAACATGCCACAGGTGTTAACAAGGGACTGCAGCAGATCCTGCGCTCTCTATCTCGACTGATTGGTCAGTGAATTAAAAAGAGAGGAAGTCTGATCCTCCCCCTAAAACTTCCCTGCTACCCCAGATGTATGCACTCCTATTGTCTTTCCTATTTACCAAGTTAAGAGTCTAAATAAAATCAGAATTGTTTATATTTGCCTAAACTATGTGTGAATATCTTAGGCCTGTGTCTTTGTGAACTTCATGAGGTCTGTGCTACAATGCTGATTGTGCTAAAACCGGGTTTGGGTATGTTCCGGTATCACTCCCCCTTTTTAAAATTCTGACAATAGTATGGCAGAATTTAAATCAGCTCCCTGACGTACAGCAGAAGCAACATTCGGAGTTGAGCACATGGATGCACATAAAGGAGTGAATTTGGAAACAATACAAGCTAATAAACTAAAAACTATCCAAAAGAACAATCCCCATCAGAATATATCAGAAAGTGGAAAAATCCGGTATCCAGGATGTAAGCCATGACCAATTCCAATTTTCTTTGTTCAGTTCTTCAAAACTATCATTTCGATTCTTCTGCACCAAATCGGCTAACTTATCATGGTCAAGGATTAGGCCCTGGGAAGCATCATGATACAGGCAACATGTTTGATTTATATATGCACAGAGTCCCCCATGGTGTAACAGCATCATGTCAGTGGCAAGTCTGTGCTGCAAAACCATGTTTTTCACTGACACTATTTCTGATTGCAACTTTTCTTGAATATCCATAGTAATATTATCTAACATATCAACAGCTACAGAAGTGTTATATATGAAATCAGCAAGCATATATATATCTTTATAATTTTCGGCTACCCCTACTGCAGGAAAGAGACTTTTACTTATCAATGACCGACCATTTCCATGGTTTTGAAAGTGATCTACGTTTTAAATGTGTGCTTCTTCTAGAATACTTTATAGCTGACAGTGGCTGGGGGGGTGCACCCCTCCCAGCCACAGCCACCCCACCGTGCAAATTCCTTCCCAATCCTCGGGTAGGACTTTCAACACACTTAACCCACATAGCCACCAAAACCCAGACCCCAACCTTATGGGTGTCTTCTGGCCCAAAATATGTACAGTCAACCCTCGACTTACAAACTTAATCCGTTCCGGAAGTGCGTTCGTAAGTCGAAAAGTTCGTAAGTCGAATATGCATTTCCCATAGGAATGCATTGAAAACCAATTAATCCGTTCCGGCTGTTTTTGGTTCTTAGGTCGAGGGGCGGTTTGTAAGTCGAACCATTAGTTCCCATAGGAACTAATGCAAAGCCGGTTAATCCATTCCTACCACTAGGGGCAGAATTTTTTTCTTTTTTTTCCTTTTAACCTAAGATGACTTAGGTTTAAAAAAAAGGAAAGAAAGGGAGGGAAGGAGGGAACAGACACAGAACAGAACACCTTGAAAAGCACCTTTTCAGCCAAGACAAGCCAAGACAAGCACCTTTTGGGGAAAAAAAAGGGGCAGCAAAGGAGGGAGGGAACACCTTTTAAGCCAAGCACCTTCCAGACAACAGAACACCTTGAAAAGCACCTTTTCAAACAAGACAAGCCAAGACAAGCACCTTTTGGGGAAAAAAAGGGGCAGCAAAGGCGGGAGGGAGGAACAATGGGGAAAAGAGGAAAGAAAGAAAGAAGGTCATCACTGGGGCACACAGACCCCTCAGACAAAGCTTTGTGCTTTTAAGCACAAAAAGATAGAAGACAGAGAGAGAGAGAGAAGACATTGGGGGCGGGGAGAGAGTTTTGAGGCTAAAACACATTTTTAAACATCATTTTAAACATTTTTTTTCTTTTTTTCTTTTACTGTAACCTAAGATGACTTTTAAACATTTTAACAACATTTCTAAACCCAAGCTAAACTTTTAAAACAACCAACCAACCCACCCACCCACCCACCAACACCTTTTACTGTAAAACAAAAGAGAGGTGACTTAGCTTTTGATGTCTTCTGGAGGACATCTGGCTGGAGGATGCTGAGATGTTCATCGCTCCGAGGTAGAGGGCCCCTCCTCTGGGTCATCTTCTCCAGGGGATCCCTGTCGCTGTCTCTTCGCTGCAGGCTCCGTCCTGGTGAAAAATCTCTCCATGGTCGTCTGCTTTGTCCTGCGCTGCAGAATCTTCCTGAAGTGGCTCACCACGTTGTCGTTCATCATGTCCAGAACTCTTCCTGTCACAGTCCTGTTTGGGTGGTGCCTCTCAAAGAAGTCCTGGCACTTGGTCCACATCTGGCAGATGGATTTGATCTCCTTGCTGCTGACCTGTGGTGCCTCTTCCTCTTCCTCTGTGGAAATCTCCTCCACGAAAGCCTTCTGCTGCTCGGTATGCAGTTCTGCAAGTTCTTCTGTGGTCAGCTCCTCTCCGTGGTTTTCAACCAGCTCCTCTATGTCATCCTCGTTGACTTCCAGGCCCATGCCTTCACCTATGGAGACGATGTCCCTCACCACCTGTGATTCAGTCCCCTCAGTGCCACTGTCTGTGACACATTCTGGCCACAGTTTCTTCCAGGCTGAGTTCAAGGTCCTGGTTGTGATATCTTGCCAGGCCTTGTCGATGAGTCTGATGCTGTGGAGGATATTGAAATGTGTCTTCCAGAACTCACGCAGGCTCAAGGACGTCTCCTCGATGACATTGAAGCACCTGGTGAAGAGTGCCTTTGTGTACAGCTTTTTGAAGTTGCTGATCACTTGCTGGTCCATGGGCTGCAGAAGAGGTGTTGTGTTGGGGGGGAGGAACTTGACCCTGATGAAATCCTCGTCGATCTGCTCCACCAAGGATGGGGGGTGTGCTGGGGCGTTGTCCATCAGAAGAAGGCACCTCTCAGGGAGCTGGTTGTCCGAAAGATACCTCTTCACAGTGGGTGCAAAGACCTCGTAAAGCCATTCCAGGAACAGCTGCCTTGTCATCCATGCTCTTGAGTTGGCCCTCCACATGACAGGCAGTGTGGCCTTGTTGACTTTCTCTCGGTGGAATGGGCGAGGAGTCTGGGAGTGGTAGATCAGCAGAGGCTTGATCTTCAGATCGCCGGTGGCATTGGCGCAGAACAAAAGGGTCAGTCTGTCCTTCATTGGTTTGTGGCCCGGCAGTTTCTCTTCCTCCTGGGTGATGTAGGTTCTCCTGGGCATCTTCTTCCAGAACAGCCCTGTCTCATCACAATTGAAGACTTGCTGGGGGAGGTAGTCTTCTTCCTTGATGAAATCTGCAAACTCCACCTTGAAGGCTTCTGCAGCATCCTGGTCAGCACTTGCAGCCTCCCCATGTCTTGTCACGCAGTGGATGCCACTTCTCTTCTGGAACTTTTGGAACCACCCCTTGCTGGCTTTGAATTCTTCTTGGGCTGCACTTTCGGAGGGGTTTCTTTCCAGTAAATCACAGTTCAGCTTCCTCGCTTTTTTGCAGATCATGGCTTCACTTATGCTTTCCCCTTCCAGCTGTTTCTGGTTGATCCAGACCAGTAAAAGTTTTTCCACTTCTTCCATTAGGGGTGGCCTGTTCTTTGTTAGGATAGTGACTCCTTTTGCGACATCAATGTGTTTAATGACATCTTTCTTCTTCAAAATGGTGGCTATGGTCGACTTTGCCATCTTGTATTCTGCAGCCAGTTGAATGATACGCATGCCATCTTCATGCTTTTTGATGATCTCCTTTTTTGTTTCGATGGAGATGATTTTTTTGGCTTTGGCTTTGCTCTGTTCTTTCTTTGGTGCCATGTTCAGCACTCCACAGTACAAACCCTGAAAGGCACAGACATTTTGAAACACTGCAAGACCCCCCCCCCCCCACAGCATGGCACAGAACCCAGCAACCATTCCTCCAGCACAAAAATGCCTGCCTTCCTGAACAAACCCCACATCGGCTCAAAGAATATTTTCTGATTTAAAAAGACTCTGGATCCACATTTTAACCACACAGAGACATTTTAAAACACTGCAAGACCCATCAGAGCACAGAAACATAACCCCCCCCCCCCACAGCATGGCACAGAACCCAGCAACCATTCCTCCAGCACAAAAATGCCTGCCTTCCTGAACAAACCCCACATCCGCTCAAAGAATATTTTCTGATTTAAAAAGACTCTGGATCCACATTTTAACCACACAGAGACATTTTAAAACACTGCAAGACCCCCCCACCTAGCTGCCAAAAACCCTGTACAGTACTGTACATACAGTAAAGTAAAAACATCAGTGTACTCACCCAGAACAGGCAGTCTCTCCGCTTAAAAAAAGAATGTCAAAAATCAAAAATCAAAAAATCCAAAAATAGCCAAAAAATAAAAATACAGTCCAGGCAATGTACCAGGCAATGTACTGTACCAGGCAGTACCAGGCAGTCTGAAGACTGTCTCCCAATCCACTCTCTAAACGCTGGGAAGAGCGAGGAAGCAGACAAGCACCCTCTTCGCTGGCCAACGGTTAACTGAAAGTTCAAATTTCGCGCTTTCCCCGCCTCCCGCGCGTTTTTTTCCCCCGGTTCGTAACTCGAAGTAAAGTTCGCAGGTCGAGGCTATTTTTTCCTATCAGAGCGGTTCGTAAGTCGAAAAGTTTGCAACTAGGGCCGTTCGTAAGTCGAGGGTTGACTGTAGAAACTGAAGGATACAAGGAGAAACAATCTCAGGATGTCTGGGATAGGTAACAATATGTAGTGTCTTTATTACGTGGTGAAAAGCTTTAAAAACTTTCTTGCTTAACGCGTTTCGGCAGGGCCTTCATCAGAAGCTTAAAAGTAAACAAAATTACAAAATTATAAATATATACCTATCAGGTATATTCTTATAAACCATTATGTGGCTCAAGACCTTACTAAACTTATAAAAACCAAGCAAATAGGACAATAAACATATATATGTGTGGCTGAGGACCTATATTTTATACACTTAAAAACAATTATTAAAAAATGTTAAAGCCTTATAAATGACCTCAATAGGCGAAATAGTCAACACATACCAAAATCTTTATATTTCTCTGGTCTGTATCCGAAGCTAATCAGGAATGTTGACGCCAAGCAGGAAGAGCATACAAAGTGTCAGTCCAGTTGTGTCCGGGGAAGGGGATGGGAGAGTCATACAACATCCCTCCCTCCCCATCCCACGAGAAGGTTACATTACACATGCCCCAAGTCCCCAAATTTTTATTTCCCCCTGTGGTTTTATTAAAACATATGGGAGCAGGCTGTGGTGGTCCTCTGAGGGAGAAAGGAGCAATTGAGGAGTCCCCTACCTCAAATCCTTGAATTTGATGCCCAGGAACCCAAGGCAGCCAACTCTATCCTAGAAAAGCGGATTAGGGACATTGGCTTTCAATATTCTATTTCAACGGCTCGCAAAACATGCTCCATCTTGCACCTTGGCCTAAACTATAATTTCTCCCAAAGTGCTAGGTATTTGGAGAATTTGATTATCCCAAAATACAGGCCCGTCTTCTCAACAGCCCGATTTAACTGTCTCCAATCCGCAATTTTAGGTGGGCGATATTCTGGCACCCCTTACGAAAAAAGATTGTGTCCTTGTAAGGATAGAGAAATCAAGACTTTGAAGCACGTCCTTTTTGAGTGTAATTTTTACAGAAATGAGCGTATCAAATTCCTCAAGCCCATAATGAATGTCTTCCCAGGTAGGACTCTGATTTGGCATATAAAATATTTATTAAGCGACACAAGCAAGATAACCACCGAATCAGTGGCCAAATTCCTTCTCTCTGCCCAAAGAATACAAAAGACAATTTTGACCTCTACCTAACCCCGTCATCTATTTTATTAAGTAATCTATTTTATTAATTTATACTGTTTTAGCTATCTTGAAATGTTTTAATTGCTTCCATTTATTTTAAATATTACATGTATGTATCCTATTGGGTTGGAGACCGCAAATAAAGATTGACTGATTGTATATAATATTAATATAAAAAGCAATGTATGGGTAATCTATTTTATTAACTTCTACTGTTTCAGCTTGGTGTGTTGCAAAGCCTGCTGGTGCAACCTAACCATAGTGTTCTCCCTCCCCTCTTTTCAGAAACAGCAAGCTTGTAAGTCCAAGAGAAACAAAGAAAAACCTATCATTTTAATTAACCCTCAGTGTCCTTTTGTCGCCGGAAAAGGAACGAAGATCGTTCACCTTCCAATGTTCCTTGCCTTTCGCCTTGCGCTCGTCTCTCGTCCCAGGCGCCTGCGGGGGAGGGTTGGGAACAGGCAATGGGGGTTTTGCCTCCTTCAGTCTGCTGCAGTCCCTTCAACCTTCACATAGGACGGCGTGGTCAGGAGCACCTGGTAGGGGCCTGTGATCGGGTTCGTTTGAAAGTTGTGGCAGTTCCTCATTTTTGGCGGGAAATAATGACTGAGGCTTATCTGTAACATTCACAACTTCACTTTTATTAACCTTGGGTTTCTCAACAACTATCTCAACTGGGTTGAAACATGATAAATCTGGTAACGGTCCATAACTAGAAGAAGTCAACTCTCTCTGGAAGTCCGGGTAACTCATTGGGGTGCTGGGCCAAAGCGCTCTCGATCGGTGGGGTTCCATAGAGGGGCACTCCTCACCGCACAAATGGTGCCGCAGCATGGATGCCTCGCCCAGTCTCCTTCCTTAGGTGGATTGTTGTACGTTGGATCGGGTCTTATCACTCTCTTGCCATGTCCCTGTCCCCGCGGGAAGACGATTACAATCCACTCTTGAGTCTCATACACTGCATCTCCCCCTCTCTTTGGTTCAGGGTCTGGCAGCAACCCTCCGACTTTCAGATTCGGGAAATCTTTAAGAAGACCGCGCGTCTTTTCGTAATCTGTCTCCTTTTCTCCTTTATCTCTCTCTTCCTTTCTCCTCATGTTCCCTTCTTCTGACCTACTGCCGTTACCACCTCTCCCCCTGAGCATTTATACTCTCCTCCCACACTGACATTTTTAGCTCCTTCTCTTTCCCTTTTTCTCCTTCTACCAAGCAGACTTCTACTTTCCCCTTCAACTCCTCTATCTTTCCTTTTTCCCTTAAGATTTCCTTCTCCTCTGATGCCTTATTCCTACAGCTTTCCCTTTCCACTTTTGCTGCTTCTATTGTCGAGGACGGCACACTTTCCTCCATCTTTCCTTCACAGGGCCTTTCCACTTCTCGGCAAGCGGGGCGTCTGTCAGGGACTTAGTGTAAATCCAATCGCCAGGCTGAAAGGGGTGTAGCGGTGGTCCAAAGACTGCAGTTGCTTTTCCAAAAGCAAACAATGATTTTCCTGTAAACTATGGGAAATTCCAAGCAGATAGTTACATAGGTCCTCCCCGCCCCCCTTTGGCAGGTCTTTCGGGTTGGTATGGATGGAGGTAACAATGAAAGGACGGCCATACAAAGATTCAAAGGGGCTGATTGCCAATTTGCCCCGTGTAAGGATTCTAATCCTCAGGAGGGCCTGGGGAAGGAGGTCTACCCAGCCCAACCCTGTTTCATGCGATAGCTTTTGCAGGTGTGTCTTAAGTGTTTGGTTCAGCCTCGCAACCTGCCCGGTGGACTGGGGATGATGGGCTGCATGGTACCTCCAATCGATGTCAAGGAAAGAAGAAACCTCTTGAACCACCTCTGCAACGAAATGTGTGCCGTTGTCTGATGACAACCCCCCCCCCCAGGGGATCCCGTGGCGTGGGATAACTTCTGTGATAAGCAGTTTCACCACCTCCTTTGACTTACAAGTCCGGGTCCGAAAGGCTTCCGGCCATCCTGTTAAAGTGTCCACAAAAACCAAACAATACTTGTAACCCCTGTGGAGATTTAACTTAGTAAAGTCCACTTGCCATCGAGCACCAGGCAGGCAACACTTTGGCTGTGCACCCAAGGGCCCTTTCAGGAGCCCCGTGTTCGGGTTGTTCCGACAACAAATCTCACAGGCGGTGGCCACTTCCTCCACCAGGGTCGTAAGGCCATGTCCCGGTGCCCACGGGCACAGACTGTCGAGCAGGGCATTAGGACCTGTATGTGTACATCTATGGCATTACCACAGAAAATGCCTAGCCAGAGATCCTGGCAATACCAGGCAGCCATCCTTCGTGTAGAACCAGCCCCCGTTCCCTCGGGTACCCTGTTCCTCCAGTATTTTACATTTTCTTTCTTCAGGTATCTGGGAGGGGCGGGCAAGGGCAAGGGTATGGCAGGAACTGGGACTACAGCCAAGGCTGTGTCCAGTGTCAGTGCGTTTTCAGCCGTGGTACGCGCTATCTTGTCTGCTAGCCGATTCCCTTCTCTAATCCTCAAGTCTTCCTCTTTCCCATGTTCTTTCACATGCATTACAGCCATCTTGTCAGGCAGGTGCACTACTTCCAACAATGCCTTAACTTCCACTAAACGTTTTATTTCTTCGCTCTCCACTGTTTTAAGCTCTCTATTTTTCCACAGACTACCAAAGGAATTGTTGTTTAGTCGTTAAGTCGTGTCCGACTCTTCTTGACCCCATGGACCAGAGCACGCCAGGCCCTCCTGTCTTCCACTGCCTCCCGGAGTTGGGTCAAAGTCATGTTGGTCGCTTCGATGACACTGTCCAACCATCTCGTCCTCTGTCGTCCCCTTCTCCTCTTGCCTTCACACTTTCCCAACATCAGGGTCTTTTCCAGGGAGTCTTCTCATCTCATGAGATGGCCAAAGTATTGAAGCCTCAGCTTCAGGATCTGTCCTTCCAGTGAGCACTCCAGGTTGATTTCCTTCAGAATGGATAGGTTTGTTCTCCTTGCAGTCCAGGGGACTCTCAAGAGTCTCCTCCAGCACCACAATTCAAAAGCATCAATTCTTTGGCGGTCAGCCTTCTTTATGGTCCAGCTCTCACTTCCATACATCGCTACTAGAAAAACCATAGCTTTGACTATGCGGACCTTTGTTGGCAAGGTGATGTCTCTGCTTTTTAAGATGTTGTCTAGGTTTGTCATCGCGTTCCTCCCCAGAAGCAGGTTTCTTTTAATTTCGTGGCTGCTGTCACCATCTACAGTGATCATGGAGCCCAAGAAGGTAAAATCTGTCACTGCCTCCATATCTTCCCCTTCTATTTGCCAGGAGGTGATGGGATCAGTGGCCATGATCTTAGTTTTTTTGATGTTGAGTTTCAGACCATTTTTTGCGCTCTCCTCTTTCACCCTCATTAAGAGGTTCTTCAATTCCTCCTCACTTTCTGCCATCAAAGTGGTATCGTCTGCATATCTGAGGTTATCGATATTTCTTCCAGCAAACTTAATTCCAGCTTGGGATTCATCCAGTCCAGCCTTTTGCATGATGTATTCTGCATATAAGTTAAATAAGCAGGGAGACAATATACAGCCTTGTCGTACTCCTTTCCCAATTTTGAACCAATCAGTTGTTCCATATCCAGTTCTAACTGTTGCTTCCTGTCCCACATATAGATTTCTCAGGAGATAGATAAGGTGGTCAGGCACTCCCATTTCTTTAAGAACTTGCCATAGTTTGCTGTGGTCGACACAGTCCAAGGCTTTTGCGTAGTCAATGAAGCAGAAGTAGATGTTTTTCTGGAACTCTCTGGTTTTCTCCATAATCCAGCGCATGTTAGCAATTTGGTCTCTAGTTCCTCTGCCCCTTTGAAATCCAGCTTGTACTTCTGGGAGTTCTTGGTCCACATACTGCTGAAGCCTACCTTGGAGGATTTTGAGCATAACCTTGCTAGCGTGTGAAATGAGTGCAATTGTACAGTAGTTGGAGCATTCTTTGGCACTGCCCTTCTTTGGGATTGGGATGTAGACTGATCTTTTCCAATCCTCTGGCCACTGCTGAGTTTTCCAAACTTGCTGGCATATTGAATGTGTGACCAAAGGAATGGAGCACCCCAAATGCATAGCGGGAGTCTGTGTATATATTAACTTTCTGGCCCTTGGCCAATGTTAAGGGCACAGGTTAAAGCAACCCATTCAGCCTTCTGGGCAGAGGTCTGTGGTGACGGGGGCTCGTCCTCTACTTCTGCCATGTCCGTGACAACAGTGTAAGCAGCCTTCCTTACACCATTCCTAATAAGGCTACTGCCATCCACAAAGAATTCTAGGTCCGGGTGACTGATCGGAAAATCTTTTATATCAGCCTGGCTGGAAAATTCAGCATCAATTGTCTGAAGACAATTGTGCAACATTGGATCGTTTCCCACCTGGGGTGTGGGCAAGAGGGTGGCTGGGTTCAGGCATGTGCTGGTTACAAGCCGCAATTCTGGGCTGTCTAAAAGCAATGCTTGGTACTTGCTAAGTTGAGCATTTGAAAGCCAGAGCCCTCCCCCTTTTTTGCTCCAGCACCATCATCACTGCATGAGGCACATGCACTGTTACCAGCGCCCTCAAGGAGAACTTGCGTGCCTCCTTGGTGAGGAGGATGGTGGCCGCCACAGCTTGTAAGTAGGAGGGCCAGCCCTTAGTCACCGTGTCCAGCAACTTAGAGAGATAGAGGACTGGCCTCCGCCAGCTGCCAATCCTCTGAGTCAGAACTTCTAGTGCTATACCGCCTCTCTCATGGACAAACAGTTCAAATGGCCGTTCTGGGTCAGGTAATCCGAGTGGCTGGGGCAGAGAGCAGCTTCTGCTTAATGGTTGTAAAAGCCTTCTTCATGCCGGCAGTATTTCCCACCTTCTCTCCCGGCCCCTTCAGGGCCTCATAAAGAGGTTGGGCCAAAACAGAAAAAATTAGAATCCAGAGTTTACAGAATCCCGCCATGCCCAAAAGTGTGGGCCAGCCCCACTTAGTGTCTGGGAGTGGAACTTGGCAAATAGTGGTTTTCCTATCCTGTGTCAGCTGCCTCTGTCTCTTAGAAATAAGGAATCCCAAGTAACTCACTTTAGTCCTGGCCACTTGAGCCTTCTCCTTGGATACCTTGAATCCTTCGTACCCCAGGAAGTTAAGGAGGTCTACCGTGGCCCTCAAACACGTCTACTGGTCTTCTGCTGACAATAATAGATCATCCACATATTGTATCGCCCTGCACTTTTCTATAGGAACCCACAGATGCAGAGTTTTGCCCAAAGCTTCCCCAAACAACGTTGGGAGTTCTTCCAGCCCTGTGGGAGCACATACCATGCATACCTGCCCGATGGAACACCTGTATCACCTGGGAGGTCCTCCCAGGTAAAGGCAAAAATATGGTAGGACTTCTCCGCCAAGGGGATGGTGAAAAATGCATCCTTGAGGTCCAGGCAACTAAAATAAGCATGGTTACCTGGTATCAGGGTCACCAGCGTGTACGGATTAGGCACTACTGGTGTGATGTCTTTGGTGACCTCGTTCCCTGCCCTGAGGTCTTGCACTAACCTATACTTTCCTTCCTTCTTAGGGACTCCCATGATGGGGGTATTAAAATCAGATTCGCAGGGCATGATGAGGCCCATCTGTAGCAGAGTTCTCAAGACTTTCTGGAGTCCCACTTCAGTGGGTATTGTCTTATCCTAACAGATTGGAACTACCTCATTAGCAACTCTTTGGAGCAGGGCATCTTGCTCCGGGTTTTCAACCCGAGGGTTATTTTTTTAAAATTTTTTAAATTTTTTAAAAAATGTATTAAACATCCAACCTAAACAACATAAACCTAACACAACTATAAAATACAATTACATAATACACCAGTGCCACCTTCACCCTCAGGGCTAGCATTAATAATATTTTAAAAATTCATTCAATCCATTTTCTCTCCAAAAATTCATTGTTTCTTCCCTCGGCGTATACCCCTTCTCTCTCTGAAATACATATTCCAGGAATACACTCCATGTTTTCTTAAAATCATTATTTTTTGATAGGCCTCTTATTTTCGTATCACATGTCAATTTATCATTAATTGCCGTATCCGATAATTCTCTGTATCATTCCTCTAAATTAATTTGGTTATCATTTTTCCAATTTCTTGCAAATATTAACCTTCCTGCCGTAACCATTATTACAATTAAATCCTTTTTTTTTTTTAAACAATTGATCTTTCTTAACCATATTCAATAAAGCAATTGACGGGGACATTTGAATATTTAATCCAGTTATTTCCCTTATTTCTTTAAAAACTTGCTTCCATTCTTTCTTTCTTATTTCACATAACCGCCACATATGTAAATACATCCCCTTCTCTTTTTTACACCTCCAACATAGTGATGATAAATTTTTATTTATTGTATTCAGTTTTACCGGTGTTAAATACCATCTCCATATTACCTTATAACAGTTTTCCTTTATCCTTACAGACATATTCTTCATAATTCCCACATTTTATCCCACTCTTCTCCTACTGCTTCTTTATCCAAATCATGTTGCCACTGTGCTTTTAATCCTTGTGTATCCTGTTCAGCCTGAATTAATAATTTATATATTTGACTTACAGTTTCCTTTCTTTCTGTCTTTTCCTGTAATTTCAGTCTTTTTTGAATAATCTCTTCAAATTTTGTCATTTCTCTACTTTTCCCTTCCTTGCTTTTCCATTCCCTTGTCCACCTTTCTATTTAAATCATGTTAAACCAAGAAATCCCCTCTCCTCCCAAAATCTCCCCGGGGCCCCGTCAAACTTCTTCCTCCTCCAGGGCCAATTGCTGCGCTGGGGGTAATCGCGGGCCCAATGCCCGAATTGGAGACAGGTGTGACATTGGTTTTCGACCAGTGGGGGCACCCAAATCTTCCTCTACCCCTACCGCTGCCCCTTCCCTGTCTTTCCCAAGCATTGTACATTCGTGATTCCCCATCTCCCATCCTCTCTGGGTCTGAGGAATATGAAGGCGTATATGTTTTCCAATTGAATAGATCTGTTGTAGTGAACGGCACATATACATATGCTCTCCTTACCGACCCGTCCAGTGCCATGACCACCCGTTCTCTAAGAGGCAAAATATGGTCTGGATGGGCAGAACCCTGGTCCTCATCTTTGCTAGTGCTATTTCCCTCCCTTTGTCTATGTTCCTCTTTCCATTTTTGTTTTCTCCTAGTTACTGCTGGAGAGGCCGTGGGGCTTGGGTCTCTCCGCCCTCTTCATTTTTTCATGGAGCTTGTCTCTTCCTCTCCCTCCTCTGAAGATTCTTCCGGAGATGGGGGAGGAGGAAGTGGGAGCCCCAATGCCTCTCCCTGCCGAATTTGGCACTTTCTGGTTAACAATAACTTGAACGTGCGGTACTGTCACAGAGGGTAAAGTTGGTTGTGAGACCCCCTGTGTCTGGGAGGGCTGTGGAATCTGAATTACAAGGACTACTTGATCCTGAGCTACCACCGGGACCAATGGTTGAGCTTCCAGGATTGCTTGATTTCTATCATCCGGCAATGGTGCCGGAGGCACAGTGGCTGGAGGCGGAATGTATTCAACGGGGTTGGACAGGACCAATTTGCTTAGTCCTTTCTCACAGCCCTTTCCCTGCTCTCCCTCCTTATATTTGCCACTAAGACTTTATAATATTCTTGTGGGTTCGGTGTAGGCGGGGGAGCTACATAATCCAGAGACCCATATGGGTTCTTTGTCCGTTTTGAGGGGACTAATTCTGAAGCTCCCTGGTATCTCTCTGGTCGTGCTGCTACTGATGCAAAGCAGCCTATATATAACAGATGATCTTCCTCCCCCTTGTTTGTCGCCTCCTCTGCCCATTCTACCATGGACGGTAGAGATTAAGAGGAGAAACTACCTACCGAAGGCCACGGAGGCGACAGAGAGGACCGCTGGCCAAATTTCCGTACTCAGTTTAATCATGTGTCTGTTTGACAGCCCAGAGCGCCTGCCCACAAACTCTCTCCAGTTATCCAGAACACAACCCAGGGGCGTCCCCCGTGTTGGGTGTGCCTTGCTCGAACACATTCCCATGCCAAGCAAGTTACGGCCTAGCTTGGACTTTGACTAGGGCGTCCGGGAAAACAAGCAAACAACAGATGTTCACACTCGAGCACCCGTTTGTGACGCACTGGCTATCACTCCTTGGCATCACAGGCCAAAGCCTCAGCACAAGGAATGGGGCATCTTCGCCACGAAGGGGACGCCACCCATGCACCCGGACCCCTTCCTGAGCACCGTCTTGCAGGTACTAACCTAGGAGAGCAGCGGCAGGCAGGACGACCGGGGCGGCCTGATCCCTCCGTTGAGGATTGCAAGGGTCACCGGAGATAAAGCCGGCCAATGCACCAGATGTTACAGGCCAAACCTGTGTTCTAAGTTTCTCTGGCAAGGAATCAGGCTGAGACGCAACCAGTTGAACCAAAGTCCAATTTTATTGATAAAACAATAAAGAATGGTCAGCTGGGACTTCTCCTAAAAGCAGAGAAGACCCCGAAAATACAGCGTACAGATGTTTTATAATAATACAAACAAAGAGCCACAAAGTACTACAATTCTATTGGTCACCTTTTCCCAAATTTAGGATCCAGTCCCTTATTGGATAATGATGCCAACTTTGCTAAACTATTGGTTCTTATAGATATGCATACAAGATGCCCCGTCTCCCTTTGACCTATGCCCAGGATGCACCTAAATGCCTGGGGGAAAGAGTATCCGTTTTCCTTACCTTTTGGTATGTTTATGTCTTCTTTTCCTGGGCCCTGATACATGGCCTTCAGTCTCTGGCTCCCCTGCTGGTTGATGTTTTGACTATCATCGCCTGGTTCCTCCTGCCCACATTCCTTAGCTGGGACATCTGCTAGATCAAAGGTGAATGGGTAAGGGAAGAAGTAACAAAGGAAACTCTATACTATCTGTGAATATCTTGGGCCTGTGTCTTTGTGAACTCCATGAGGCTTGTGCTGCAATGCTGATGATGATGCTAAAACCGGGCTTGGGTATGTTCTGGTATCAGGTTGAAGGATGGTCAACCCAGAGCAGATGCGTAAAGGACAATCTAGGAATCGCTAGGTGGTCCTTATCTCTCTCTCATCAACTCTCTCCCTACAAAAACAAATTTCTTTGCTGTCAGCTGAAGTTCTACCCTTTAACCTCCAAGAACAAGTACAGGTATTGGTGATGGTGATGGTTAAGAGAGGTTGAAAGTTGGGGGGGGGGGGGGGACAAATACGTCTAAGCATAAATAAGCAGACGAGGACTTCCATGGTGGGGAAATTTTTTTTGCCCAAGCTGAATATTTTGGCTCTTAAGGCATATACAACTAGCACCAGATGAAATTAGGAATGCAAAATTAGAACCAGCCCAAATTGTCCAAACAGTTGATGGTAGAATTCACAAGAGTACTGTAATACAGAAGTGCTTGAATGGATGGGCTGATCCAGTGAAATAAAAAGCCTTTGTTTCTTTCCTGTCAAAAGAGAATGAGTTGCATTTCTTGATAAACTGTACCACCCTGGTTTATTTAGATGTCTATGTCTCCCATGTTTCCTCTTCATAGAAATGGTTATTGTTGGCTCCTCTTGGTTTTGGGGGATAAGGAGTAATTCTTGTCACCTGCTGTGATTGGTGGTCAATTGGCAGGGTTGGGAGGCAGATGCGTGCCAGCTACCCCTTTTGATGTCAAGGTCATCTCTCGGTTGCTGTCAGATAGGGGAGAGAGGGTGCTGACAGCTTGCTGTAGCACCACGGAGCAACCATGGTCCAGAGGCCAGTTCCCTGCAGGGTGTCCTTCACCAGCTGCAGGTGGGGTTACTTCCTCTCCTTTTTCATCCTTGTCCCCTGCTCCCTTTCCCTCAGCCAGATGTTCCTCATGAATAGTGTGTCACTGGTGGGGCTCACTTCTTGTGGCCCCTGCCATTCCCTATTGCCATTGGTGGCCAGCCCCTGTACCAGAGGATTTGGGGAGGGTGCTGGTGTCTGTGGAGATGCCATCACCTCAGGTGATGGTGGCCAAGGTGCCTCTAAACATAGGGGGCAACAGCTCTGGGTTCTAGTAAGAAGTGTCAAGGTCCAGGCATGAGCCCCATAGAACTTGGAGGCAGGTTCAATTAAACTCAGTGAAATTTACTTCTGAATAGGCATGTTTAGGATCCTGCTGGAAATGGCTTCCTGGAAATAGCCACTGACAGCACCAACTGAGGTGGAAATGCACGTGATGTCATTATTTGGGGGGAAGGCCCCAAGCGTAACTACAGAATGGTGTCCAGTGCAAGCGATGGTCATTTTTCACTAAAGTAGGCCTATCCTCAGTTTTGGGGAGTGAGTAAAAGTGATGGAAATGTGTGGTGGCCAAAACCATCTCATTGTGCAGCTTAAAACAAAGGGCGCACCCATACAGTTGACTGTATACCCCGTGCAGCTTGGGAGGGAACACTGATCCTGAGTGATTCCTTGCCCAGCCGGACAGGGTCAAGGTCTCGGTCTGTGTTTTTGTTGAGAGAGGAGTAACTTTGGGCATTCCCTGAGTCAAGAGCCGTGCAGTTTTTGAGGGATCCGTTGAAAACGGTAGGTCATTCTGCTGCCTCTTTTTTCCCCCAGGAAGAAGGCGAAGAGGGCCTCTGGGTGGGGAAAGGGTCTACGGCGCTACCACTTAGAAAGCTGTGTTTTGTTTGTGCTGACAGTCACTCTCAGAATTCTGAAGTGACCTCATTGTGACACCTCAATGGTTGCCCCAGGTGGTGGTGGCTCCCGCTGGGTTGGAGCCCTTCGGTGCCAGCTTGGCTCGGGAAAGGACCACAGCAGGTGCACGGTGGGGAAAATGGGATGGCGTGAGACCAGAGGGGCATGGACGCTGACCCTCTTACTGGTCTTGCTGCTCAATCTGCTGGCAGAGCCCTTGCACTCCGCTAAGGAGAGCATCTCTCTAGAAACGGTGATCTCGGCCGCTGTAGTAGAGTTGATGAAAGCGGAGGAAGACATGAAGAAGGGTGAGTGGCTCAATAGGAAGGTCAAAACCTTTTGAGCCTGTTTGATGTGGCTGCGGAGGGTGGGCGGGCTTGGAGAGGAGCCAACAATGGCAGGCTGCAGAGACTGGGTGGTGGTGGTGGCTTCAAATTTGCAGATGCTTTGTCTTGACCCGGCAACAGGTTTACAAGCATGTGTGGTATAAAGCTGGTGCTTCTAACAAGCTTTTTCTTTCAGGTTGCTTTCCCTTCCTCTAAACTTTTCAGTCCACGCCCTCAGGGCCTCCTCCTTCCTCTCATTGCTCTGAGTAATTTCTACTCGCACAGAACTTTTGTTATTATCCACTTTAGAGAAGTGGAGAGTTGGGTTTTTGTGGAGGGAATACAGCATTCCTCCTAGTGGATGCTTCATGTCTTGGGCCAAATATTTACACAGTCAAACAAGATTTATGCTTTCGGGAACACTTAATCCTTCCCTCCAGAGGATGTAAGGCATCTTCATTCTTATCCTCCCATAAATTTCATAGGCATTCAGTGAGGCAGAGAGAAGATGTTTGCAAAGGAACTTAATTATAAAGCCCAAAGTGGTCCATTGGAAAGGAGAATAATTTTCAGAACTCCAAATAATGCATTGAATGTGGAAAGTGTAGGAAACCTGTTTGATGTCACTTAAACACCAATCTGTTAGCTCCAGAGAGAGACTTCAAATTAAGCATGGATGACACTGAGTCCATCTGTGACTAGAGCAGGATTGAAAATTTTTGTTAGTTCTTTTTCTCCTGAATAGAAAATGTGGATGTAATGTCCCTTCTCCTTCGTTTTGAGAGAAATGAGTTTACTTTTGGACCATGTAAACGGGTAATGTTACTAATTCCTGGAGAAATCCATTCATAACATGTCCCACCCACCTGTCCTCCAAAGTGTTGCGTGCTAGTTGATGCTCAGAACAACCCTGTAAGGTAGTTCAGTTTGAGAGAAAATGAGTGGCCCAAAGGAAGTCAGTAATTTTGGAGGCCAAATTGGCATTTGACGCTGGCTTTCCCTGGTCCTAATATGAAGCCCCACCAATACGCTTCTTTGCCTCTCTTGGGCAACTTTATATTATTTTTAATTTATTGGTTGCATTTATATATCACCCATCTAGCGGCAAGCCACTACTCTGGGGGAGTTTACAATGATTAAAACTTTCACACCCCCACCACTCTGACCAAAAATGAAGAAATCAGTCCAGCAAAGAAGCTCCCAGAAGAGACAGCAAGATGAAGATAGAATTGGAAATAATGGATCAGCAAAACATTCATAGGGGGAAGATGTTCTTAAAGGCCTCCTTAAAAAGCTCAGTGTTAACATTTTATTTATTTATTTTATTTATTTGGATTTATACCCCGCCTATTTAGTGAACATGCTACTACTCTGGGCGGCTTACAAAATACTATTAAAACCATATAAAATATATAAAACATATTAAAATAAAACAAACAAACCCAACTCCCCCCCCCCCCCATAAAATCACTCGTCTGGGACATAAGATGGCAGACAATGGGCCAGCATAATGTTACGAAAGGGTGGTGCTTGGGAAGACCTGGGTAAAAAGCCAGGTTTTAATTTGCTTGCCGAAGCTCAGGAGTGGGGCCAGTCGCACCTCCACAGGAAGAGAGTTCCAGAGTGCAGTGGCCACTACCGAAAAGGCCCAGTTTCTGGTTGATGCCTTCCGGGCCTCTTTTGGAGTGGCCGCTCCAAAAAAAAAAGGGGCTTTATAAGTTAGCATCAATACCTTGAATTTGGCCCAGAAGCATACTAGCAGCCAGTGCAAGCGAGCCAGGACAGGTGAAATATGGTCAAATTCATTTATTTATTTATTTTTAATTATTTAAATATTTATTTTGATAACTTGGGATAGGGTGTGGGGTACAAAAGGTAAAAAGAAAAAAGGATTGGGGTTATGAGGGAGAGGAGCGACAACAATATATCAACATCCATTCTATTCACATTATCATCTAAAAATTCAATTTCCACTTTTCTACTCTTTTCTGCCTTCTAGATTTTAGTTCACATTTTGTTCTGTTATTCAAACATTGTCTGGTGATTCTAACCATTTGTAAAATAAGTCCCATCTTTCAGTTGCCTTTTGCAAAGGACAGTCCTTCATTATTTCTGATAAAATGTCCATTTCCGCCGTTTCTCGTATCTTCTCTATAAGATCTTGTTTCGGTACCATCTGACTTTTCCAGTTTTTAGCATATAGAATTCTAGCTGCAGTAACTATATATGTAGCTATACCCTTCTTTGCTTTATCTATATTATCTGGTATCATAGACAATAAAAACAATTCTGGTGTTAGCGGGACCTTACAAAGCAATATTTGTTGAAATGCCAAATGCACTTCTTTCCAATATTGTTTCGCTACTCTACAGGTCCACCACATATGGTAATAACTTCCCACCTGTGCTTCACATTTCCAGCAGGAATTTGATACATCTGTATACATTTTCGACAGTTTTTCTGGCGTCATGTGCCATCTATAAAACATCTTGTATATATTCTCTTTAAAATTAACCGATTTTGTAAGCTTTATATTCTTTTGCCATATTTGTAACCATTGATCAATATCAATGTTATGACCTATGTTTTGTGCCCACTTAATCACGCACTCTTTAACCATTTCATCTTGCATTTTAATTTCTAACAGATAATTATACATTTTCTTAATTATTTTATCTTTTGAACCTAATAGGAGTTTATCAAATGTCGTTTGTTCTAAATATATACCCTCTATTTTATCCTTTCTGTATCTAGATTCCAGCTGTGCTCTAGACCACCAGTCTATGTGAATATTCTGTGTCTCTAACTCTTCTTTTGACCTTAACGTATAATCCTTTTTTAATAAATCTTGATATCTTAAAAACTTTTCTTTCGTCATAAGATTAGGCTGTGTATAGGCCTCTATAGGTGATACCCATACTGGTGTTTTTTGATAAGTTTGTTGTATAATCTTTTTCCAAGTTCCCAATAAAGCTCTTCTTATCATATGTGCATTAAAGTGTTTTTGCTCTTTCTCCTTTTTATACCATAAAAAAGCATGCCAGCCAAATTGCAAATCATGTCCTTCCAAATTGAGTAATCTATCATTTTCCCAAAGTTATCCACTCCCTTATCCAGACTAATACACAAAATTGATAATACAAGGCCCAATCTGGAAGCCCAAGACCCGCCCTCTGTTTTGCATCTTGCATTGCTTTTATTTTAATTCTTGGTTTTTTTCCTTGCCATATAAATCTCATAATTATCTTATTAAATTCTTGAAAAAAGGACTGTTTTAATATTATAGGGATTGTCTGGAATAGAAATAGAATTTTTGGCAAGACATTCATTTTGATAGTCGCAATTCTTCCCAACAATGATAGTTGTAATTTATTCCATCTCTCCAAATTGTTCTGTATCTCCTTCATCAATTTCATATAGTTATCTTTAAATAGTGTACTCGTCTTCATTGTAATTTGAATCCCTAGATATCTAATTCTCTTTTCCTCTTGAAAGTTTGACTTCTCAACTAACTTCTGTCGTTCTTGTTCTTTCATATTTTTAACAAGTATTTTTGTTTTCTTTTGATTTATTCTCATTCCTGCCATTTCACCAAAGTTTTTCAGCGTCTCCATCAGATCTTCTATTGAATCCAATGGATCTTCCAGAATAATGACTAAATCGTCTGCAAAGGCTTGAAGTTTGTATGTCTGACCTTTTACTTTCAGTCCTTTTAAATCCTTTTTATCTCTAATTTGTTCGGTTAATATTTCTAGAGTCAAGATAAATAGCAATGGCGAAAGTGGACATCCCTGTCTGGTACCTTTTTGTATTTGTATTTCTTTTGATAGCTCTCCATTAATTCTCACTTTTGCTTTTTGTTGAGTATAAATTGCTTTAATTAGTTTCAGGAATCTTTCTCCAACTTGCAATACTTCCAGCTGATACAACATAAAATTCCAATCAAGATTATCAAAGGCTTTCTCCGCATCCAAGAATATCATCGCCATCTGTTTCTCCGGGTGGGCTTCATAGTATTCTAGAGAATTTAGAATTATCCTTATATTATCTTTCATCTGCCTTTTTGGGAGGAACCCAGACTGATCTTGGTGTATTAGCTGTATTAGAATTCTTTTCAGTCTGGTTGCCAATATAGTTGCATATATTTTATAATCGACATTCAGCAGGGAAATTGGTCTATAATTTTGGATTTCTTTACCTTCCGTATTTTCTTTGTGTATAAGGGAAATTATCGCTTCAGTCCATGTTGGTAATTTTCCCTCTTCTTCCACACATTTCAAAAGCTTCTTAAATGGGTTAAGTAATACATCTTCCAATTCTTTATAGTATTCCGCTGGTAGGCCATCTGGACCTGGTGTTTTTCCATTTTTTTGTTTTTTGAGGGCTTCTATAATTTCTGCATACGTTAAAGATTCGTTTAAGGACTGGATTTGTTCTTCAGTCAATTTCATTTTGTTATGTTTCCGTACATACTTTTCCTGAGCTTCTTTATCAGCTTCCTTTTTATTATATAACTTCCGATAGAAATCCTCCACAATCTTTTTTATTTCTTCCTGTTTAAATTTCTCCATCCCTGTTTCATCTTTCAATGTTCGTATTGTTTTCTCCTTCTCTTTCCTTAATTTATATGCTTGCCATCTCCCCGGTTTATTTGCATTTTCAAAGAAGTTTTGCTTAGCAAATTTAAGTTTCTTTGCAGTTTCTTTGGTAAGTAATATATTTATCTGGTGTTGTGTAGCTTTTATCCTCTCTTTCAATTCTGTATTTGTCGGGTTTTGTTTCAACTGCCTCTCATCTGCGGCTACTCTCCTTTCCAAAGTCTCATATATTTTTTTTCTTTCTCTTTTTTGTTTTGATGCAAATCTTATAGCTATTCCTCTAAAAAATGCTTTGCTCGCCTCCCATACCATCAGCATTGAAGTTTCTGGCTTTATATTCTGTTTAAAGAAAAAATCCAATTCTTCCTTTGCTTGTTTCCTAAAATCTTCATTTTTCAAGTGCGCGGTGTTAAGCTTCCAATTGAATTCTCTTGGTTTACTGCCTAATTGTACTGAAATTGGGTTGTGGTCTGCAAATGTACTAGGTAAGATATCTATTTGTTCCAATTCTTTCATTAAGCTTGTCGAGACCCAGCATGTATCTATTCTTGACCAAGATTTATGTCTATTAGAATAAAAGGTGTAGTCTCTTGTCGTTGGATTACATGTTCTCCAAGCATCTATAATGTTTACTTCTTCTGCCAATTGTAAAAAGTTTCTTGAAATTGTTCCTCTCTTTTTTTTAGTTGCTCTATCTGATTTTGTATCTAATTCTTTGTCAAAGACCGCATTCTATCACGCAGTAATAATCATACTCTTTATTTATCAATTCTAATTGCAATTGTTTGAAAAAATTTACTTGGTTTCCATTTGGTGCATAAATGTTAACAATAAGCAATTTCTTTGATTCTCTTTGTATTTCTACCATTAATATCCTTCCAGTGTCTGAGGCGAAAATCAGTTTTGGTTCTAGTTCTTTCTTAATGTACATAGCCACACCCTTCTTCTTTTTACTTACATCCGAAGCTGCAAATACTTTTCCTAACCTTGGCCATTCTAATAGTTTCAGGTCTGCTCTTTTCATATGAGTTTCTTGAATACATATAATATCAGATTTCTGTTTTTGCAGTTGTAAGAAGATCCTCTTCCTTTTTTGGGGTGAATTTAAGCCAAATATGGTCAAATTTAGATGTATCAACGACCAGACCAGCCGCTGCATTTTGCAATTGCTGCAGCTTCTGAACCACTTTCAAGGGCAGCCCCACGTAGAGAGCATTGCAATAGTCAATCCTTGAGATTACCAACGCATGAACCAGTGTTATTAGTGATCTGTCGAGAAGGGGACAGAGGTGTGCAATCTGCCTCAGATGGAAGAAGGCAGATTTGGCCACAGCCAGGATCTGTTTCTCCATCAAGAGGACCGGGTCCAGAAGCACACCTAGATTTCACACCTGATCCTTCAGGGGGAGTGTGACCCCATCAAGGTCAGGTAACAGGCTCCCTAACCGACCAGGATGCCCTCCCAACAACAGGATCTCCATCTTGTCAGGATTGAGTTTCAGCCTGTTTGCCCTTGTCCAGTCTGTAACCGTGGCCAGGCAACATTCTAGGGTCTGTACAGCTTCCCTTGCTGAAGAGGAAAAGGCGAGATAGAGTTGCATATCATCAGCATGCTGATGACAGCGAACTCCAAATCTCTGAATGACCTCTCCCAGCAGCCTCATGTAAATGTTAAACAGCAAGAGGGAGATCATAGAATTATAGATCTTCCTTTCTCTTTTGATTCCTCTTCCAAGCACCAGTAGGATGGGGAAAAAAAAACGATCTAGGCCCCCCCAAGTCCTTGAGTTTCCTTCCCAGAGCTTCAAAGTCAGACGTGATTTCGGTAGCGCCTCTTGGCTGTGTCGTTTGTTCCCAATGTGGACAAGAAGAAAGGGATATGTATCTGTAGGTTTTATGAGTGATGGCATCCTTCCATCACATCCCTTATCCATCCTACAGGGAGACAGCATACCTGGCGAGTCCATGGATCCTCCCCGCATATTTTGGTCTCAATTCCACGTAGTAGGGAGTCCCCTACTACAACTACTCTCCTCTTCTTTTTGTAGGGTGTAGGTTCAGCGACTGTATTCTGCTGCGCTTCGGCCCTACTCATGTCCTCCTGTGGGGTCTCCTCTGCGTCCTGTCCGACAGACTCTTCAAGTAATTGAAAGCGGTTTTGTAGTTCCACCGGGGAAGAGTGTCTTCCCCTTCTTTTGCTCCTAACTATGATTCTTTTCCATGGTGGTTCCTCCACTATAATGTTTTGGTTTTCTTCCATCAGCCGTGCCCCCTCTAACAGCTGCTCCTGCTCAAGAGTTCTCTCAATGTTGGCTTCATCTTCCCTTATAGCCTTGAGTGTGGCTACTCACTGCTCCAGGTCTCTGACTTTCTCTTCTAACAGTGCCACCAGTTTACACTTGTAACATGTATACTGCTGGTTAGCTGCGTCATTGATACATCTGATGTTATAAGCCTTCTTAGCGGCCTGTATGGCGTTACAGTATTTGCCAGACATCTTTTTTACCGCAGCCCGATTAGCATCCGTGGGAGCTTTTCTCCAAACACTTTCTAGCCTTCTCCTAACTTGTTTCATGGCTCGCAGCTCCTCCGAAAAACAGGGACACAGAGAAGGCGTTCAGGTGCAATGGAGTCAATTGCCCTGGTTGCGGCTGAATACCATTCTGCAACCTGGGCTTCGACACCCACGCCAACCAGCTCATCCGGAAACCCGCCCAAGGCATCTTGGAAAACCAGTTGGATCCAATAGCCTCAGTGGGCGAACCATTGTGATTGGCCCTTTCTCCCCACGAGGGGGTATTAGCAGTGCCAGACCAAATTTCAGCAGGTGATGATCTGACCATGACAGGGCACATGAAGAAAACCTGGTCACCCTCAGATCCTACTGTCCCTGACCAGCCAAAAATACAAGGTTTAGTGTATGACTCCCCACGTGCGTGGGACCACTCACTTGTTGGGACAGCCCCATGGATGTCATGTCATGGATTCCATGAAGTCTGAGGCCAAACCGGTAGACAGTGCCTCTGCACGAATGTTGAAGTCTGCCAGGAACACCAGCCTTGGGAAGTGCAACAGTGACACAGAGACAAAGTCGAAGAGCCTTTCCAGGGACAGCGGTACACCAACACCACTCCTAATCCGTCCCCATGGTCCACAGCCAGATGGAGGCACTCAAGGACCAGGGCAGGAAACATGTTTCCTAATGGTCAGGAGGGAGGGTGCCTGGTGTACATCCACAGGCAGATGTGTTCCAAAGTGTTCTGCCCACCACCAGAAAGGTCCAGTTTCTAGTGCTCATTTTCCAGACCTCCCTAGGACTGGCCACCTGAATGGCAAAGGATGGGTGGCACAGAGCCATGATCTTAAGGAGAGACGCTCCAGCAGGTAATGAGGTCCCAAACCGTTAATGGCCTTATAAGTTAATATTAACACTTTGGATTTGGCATGGAAGCAGACAATAATCCAATGCTGACTTCCTGTAAAGGTGAATCAGTGTGCCCGTTAAAATCGGATGCAGAGTAATGACTCGCGTTCCTCGATTTAGTTTTGTTTAGGCATCCTTCAGTCTCAAGAGACTCTGTATGGAGGACTTCGACGCTGTATGCGAAGCTGGAGTGTCCTCTCCAGAGCACGAAGCCTGGGTAAAATAATATGGAGGATAGGCTGTTACCCAAGCAGCAAATCCCCTCTCTCCACGTCGCTGAAATAGTCCAATGGAAAGGCAAGAGCCAATACAACTGGTTCCAGCGATGTCGCAGGAGTTGTCAGAACGACACGAACTGCCTCCGGGACTCCGGCTCCAGATTTTGCCTCAAGGTTGACTCCTGAAGCCTTTTCCATCAGTGGATATAGCCACAAGGCAGTGGAGGTTTGAGATCAGAGTTTTCCTTCTCCTAGATGGGCTGCCTTCCAGGGCTGACGAGCCCCACCTACCCGGCCTGCTCCCTAATAGTGCGGAAGTATGATCCGACCCCTAAAACTTTCCTGCCCCCCAGGTGTATGCAATGCTATTTGGCCTTCCTATTTACCAGATTAGAGTCAAAAATAGAATCGGAGAATTTCCTCATCAGGAAAAGGACTTTGAGCTACTGCTCGCACTCATTTAAAGCCAAACCCCGCCCCCTCAGACCATGCGGTCAGGGAGAGCAAAGGTCAGCCTAGGAAAAAAAAAACACCTCACCAAATGAAATGTCCTCCCAAGCCCAGCTCACCTCCTGCCTCAGCTTCCTCATCAGGAAAAGTATCAATTTAGTATCTCTAATTTTATTTGGTTCCCGTCTCAAGCTTGGGGCTCCAAAGACCACAGCTGGACACGTGGTGGCTATTATGTCCGCTATAGTGTGTCATGACCCTGCTAGTTTAGATGTGGCAACATGAAGATAGCAGTTGAAGATGTATTTACTTGGGCGTGAGTCCCATCAGGTTCCATGAGGGTTCCTTCTGGGTAAAAATGTATGAAATGGGACTGTACTGCGAAAGTAAAAGATGTCTTGAGCATTGTCTCAAATATGCTCCTCCTGTTAATTAGGTCCTGGTTTTATTTTGGATTTTATTGGTCCTTTCTTGACTGAAGGTATGTTAGCTAGGTTGAATGTAGGGGATCTGCTACTGCTTGAGTTTGAACTTCTCATACTGGCATTCTTTGGACATTAAATACATCTTTTTCCCCCCCTTGAAATGCAAGAAAATATTGAAAATTGTAAATAACAGAAGCCACTCCTATCCTGTCCTTTCATTTTAGAAGCATATATTTGAAGACTTGTCAATGGTTTTGCTGTTTTGTGTGATGCACAGAACAATGGGTGGAAGAGAGGAGAGACTGAAATGCACACCTCATCACACTCGTAAAAGGAACACACAAAGCAATGACTCGGTTTTGTACTGTAGCAGCGTTTCACATTCAGAAATTTACATCATGGTCCTTGAGTTACTTAAATTGAAAAAACTAGTACTAAAGGCAGTGTATGTTTGAAATTAGACAGAAACAGGTAGTTTGTCAGCTTACACACTTTTAGCACATGATGCTTATTGGGAGACTAATATGTGTGCATCTGTGTGGAGTAAAGACAATACTGTGACTATGGAATTATTTTGAAATGGCCTCACAAACTATGTTTAAGGCATAGGACATCATACAGTGATGAAGAGTAGGCCTTGCTGAATTTGCCTCAGTAAATAAATTACATTACTAAGTCTGAACTAGACATGGGTGCAGAGAGGAGGGGAAGGATCTGTCCTGGATCATGCCTGAGTGCAGAACATGCAACAATGGGCTGAAGTTACAGGAAGCCAGATTTAGGTTGAATATCAGAAAAAACTGTTAGAGTAGCACGACGATAGAACCAATGACCTTGGGAGGAGGTGGGGAGCGCTCCAATGCTGGAGGCCTTCAAGAGGAAATTGGACAACCACCTGTTAGATCTGCTTTGGTTTGGGTTCCAGTATTAAGCAGGGGATTGGACTCAGTGGCCTTCTAGGCACCTGGCAACTTTATGATTCTATGGGCACGAATTGGCGGTTCATGCTGGTTCATCCAATAGCCGCACAGCTCTTCCGCAGTTTGGCGCCTTGCCTCCTCTGGCAGGTGACCACTCAGAGGCAGCACCTGGAGGAGTTGGGGCAGGGAGGTTGGAGCATTGCCTCTGAGTGGGCACCTGCCAGAGGAGGCAGGGCGCCGAACCATGGAACAGCTATGCAGTTGTCATGAACATGTCTAGTGTGAGCCCCTGAGTAGAGAAACTTCATTTTTCAGGTGAAAAGCATTAGAGAAGAACCAAGGAGTATGTTTGCCTATAATTAAGCAACTTTATGTTTTGTAATCAGCTTTTGGTTAACTTGGTGTCTTTTTTCAGTTGAAAATCAGACGCATCCCAAGGAAGTAGAATTTGGACCATGCACAGTTACATGTGGTAAGGGGGAAAAATCAGAAAAATAGTGTAAGTTGGTGGGGGAAAGTTTCAATATTATGTTTAGCCAGATTGTGCATATTATTTATATTTTCCCATGGAGATCCTTGCATGGCAAATATATATATGGTGTTTTTCTATAATCTTTAGCTCCTGAAGTAGGCCTTTCTCCCGATGTAAGGAACTCAAGATGGTTTTCAACATTTAAAACAGAAATATAGAAAATATTATTGCTAAATCATTAAAAGTGATGGAAGCCAATGACATTATTTAAAACATAAATGGTAAAATACTTGAACTACCCACCCATCGTCCCCTAAGGCGTCAGCATTTAGATGCCCAACTCTTGCTTAAAAGGGAATATTTTTGCCTCCTGGCCAGAAGGAAAGGAAGGAAGGGAATTCCATAATTGAGGAAGTCTCTGAGAAAGTGCTATCTTGTGTCCTTACCAGATAACGTTTCTGAAGGCAATGAGGCCAAAAAGAGAGCCTTATTGATTAGCTTAACACATGTAAGGTACAGTCTTTCACTAATATGGACCCATGCTGCATAGTGCTTTATAGCATTATGAAATGGGCCTGGAAACAAACTGGAAACCAGTGTAGTTGTCGTAAGAGGGGAGTTACATGCTCCAGTTAAGAGTGAATCTGTAGTATTTTCCTCCAGCTGAAGTTTCCAAACTGTCTTCAAAGGCAGCCCCATGTTGAATGTGTTACAGTAGTCCAAACAAGATTAATATTCCTGGTTAACTCTCTCCCCCCTCTTTTTTTTAAAACCTACGATTTCTACACTCTACATGTGAGTGAAAGAAATGGCCCACAGATATCCAAATCAATAGGATTGTCTTTAGCAGAAGTCTCAGTTTCTCGTCACATATACCTTTGTTCTTTGCAAACTTGAAATGAGACATTTTCGGCTGTGTTTTTTAAATCAGATTGGGCCATTTTTCAGCATCTCTCCCAACATTTCTCCAATTATAATACTGCCGAAAAACCATAACAAAATATATCCGTTTGTACTCCAAGGCTGAGAAAATGCAGAATATTTTATCTTAGGATATCTCCCACCACTACCATTTCCAAACAGATTAATTCAGTACTGAAATACATTTTGCTCTGTTTATCTCTAGGTCACAAAAAGATCTTCTTTAAAAATTTCTATTACTGCGTTGTACAGTAAACTAAGTATTTCCATAATGAAACTCAAATTATTCGGTATTTATTGGCAATATAAATATTTTGGCAGAGGAGGAAAAAGAATGTAAATGTACTAGTTGCATTGAAAATGTGTTTGAACATAACATCAAGTCCTTAAGTGAAATGCCGATGTCTCAGATTTTAATAGCATGCAACAATCTTCGTTTTCAATGACCGCAATGCCATGCCTGTTTACTAGGGAGTCATGGCAGTCAAACCCAGTGCAGTTTTTTATACTAAATATGACAGAAAAGAGATGTATAGGGCAGTCTCTTATTTTCTGTCTTTGGAAAATTTAAAATTCCTGAATTGGAGGATATCAGAGTAACATAGTAGAGTCCAAGCAGCCTCAGAAAATTTTGATTATGGTTATATATCCAGCAATTAATCCAGCAAAAGTTGTATGTGAACAGCTGGGGGCAAGTGTTTCTTCTTCTTCTTTTAACTATTTTTATGATTTTCTTCCCTCCATTTATTACCTTGTACGGCAGGCTTTCTAAGTACAGTGGTGCCTCGCTAGACGATGTTAATCCGTTCCACGAAGATCGCTGTCTAGCGAAAACATCGTCTAGCGAAGCACGTTTTCCCATTGGAATGCATTGAAATCTCTTCAATGCGTTCCAAGGGAAAACGCAGTCGTCTAGCGAAAATCTCCCATAGGGAAACATCGTCTAGCGAGTGCGGGTCCCCATCGGAATGCACTGACAGCTGCACTGACAGCTTTTGACCACTAGTCGGCGCATTCCTATGGGGAAACCTCATCGTCTAGCGAAAATCGCCATAGGGAAACATCGTTTTGCGAAGCGCAGTAGCGATCGCAAAAAGGCATCGTCTAGCGATTTCCTCGTCCTGTGAGGCAATTGTCTAGCGAGGCACCACTGTACATCAGTAATAAAAGGTCAGGCATGACTGGGTTGTGTGTTAAATGCCGTTAAATTGCATCTGAGTTTAACGGTGACCATAATAGGGGTTTCAAGGTTATGGGAGAGGTTCAAGGTTTTACTAGAGCCACCACCCGGTGAGTTTCATGACTGAGTGGGGATCTGAATCCTAGCCTGGCAGTCTTGTCTACTGCACCACACTGGCTCTAGTATGTTAATGGTTGCCACCCGGGAACAAGAGGTAGATGGCCTTCATGTAAGAGCTTTGTCGCTGTTGATTTCTCGAATCCTTTTTAAACAAATGAGCTTAAAATAAAATGCCTAGCAAGACCCTTTAAACTAGAAATTCCTGACAAAGACTTGCAATTTTTCTGAACACACCATATTTTTTTTCTATGTTAAGTTTGACCATTTCCTTGTTCGGTTCCTAATAAGTCAAAAAATATGTACAGGTGTGTTTTGCTTCCAGCAAGCACCATGCAATGGTAGGGAATAAAAGAGTAAATGTTCAAACTACAGACCATAGCAATAGTCATTTTTTCACAATGATGTATATCTTTTGAAGCCTAACAAGGTGAGATCGGTGTGACATCCAAAGACTTTGTTCAATAACAGTTCGTACTCTTTTGAGACACCTATGAGTAATTCAACATGGTATTTTTTTTTCCTACTGAAAAAACGTCAGCAACTGTTTGGCACAAACTTGCCAAAAACAATGCCCCAGATACCAGTTGAAGGCCCTTGAAAGGCTGCTGCAAGCTAATTTTATTTTTTTAAATTTTAGTTTGCCTGTTTGTTTTTAAGCAATGTGTAAAATGGAAGTTCATGATCTGCTATAAAAAGAGAGTGTGTTTACATTGTCAGCTGACGGGATCACCATGATATGGAAGTCTTTGGCAAAATGGGTGGTGTGTATGAATCTGAGGTGCAAAAGGAAATTGCTTTGCTGGAACACTTTTAGAAGATGAGCTTCTCCTGAGTTGAGGAAGTGAACTGCAGCAGCATCCATTAGAAAAAGAGATGAAGAAAGGGTTAGAAATAGAAAAATATGTGCAGACATAATTTTACTATTTCTGTTCTAATCAAAGGCGTTGGCATGCGAGAAGTTATATTAACCAACGGATGTCCTGGAAATGAAAAAAAGTGTATTGTGCGTATTGAAGAGTGCAAAGGGCCACCAGATTGTGGTTGTAAGTACCAAATAACTTTGTATTTGGCTTCAGTTAGGTTGTCTGTTCAACAATTCATGATCTTTGATTGTATTCCTGCCTTGAGCGGGGGGTTGGACTTGATGGCCTTGTTGGCCCCTTCCAACTTCACTTTTTTATGATTCTATGATATTTGGGTCAGCTAAAACTGGCATTTTCCTGTCCTACTTCCTAGATAACGAGATACCTTCAGTAGTTTTAAATATTAGTCTACTAGCAAGCAACTTTATATTTATTCCAATTAAAATGATATTTTTCAGGGTTTGCACCTGTTATTGGAATAATCCTGATATTATGAAGCCTACAATAATAGGATTTTATTAAGTTCCAGCACAGCGTAAGTGGGAAAACTCTCTCTTGCAGGGGGCAAGCCTCTTTCTGAAACTCTTGAAAGCGTGAAGATGCCTTGTATTTTTGTGCCTCCAGAGAATCGATTTCAGTATACTTGGAAAATGTTAATTCCAGACCAGGTGACTACTTCGTTCTGTTTTTATTTATTTATTTATTTATTTACAAGGTTTTTTAGCCATGCCATTTCCAATGGTCTCTGAGTGGCGTGTTTTATGCCGTGTTTTGTTCATACACAAAGGTAGCTGTGCTGGGCATAAGAAAAATTCCAAAATCCATAAGATAATGATATTTGTTTGGCTGGTGAATCAAAATCAGACACACACACACACAAATCTGCAAGCTTTAGAGGTTTTCAGATCTCTGTATTGAATATTTGGCCTGATGAGGTTCTCTGGAGACCTCATTTCTATGCCAAACGAGGACAACTATCTTAATCTTTTATTTCGAATGTCTTCCTCGTAAAATCCTGGTTTTCCTTAGTGCTTGCTATTTGCAACTTACGTTATCTTTGACTCTGGACAAGCCACATCAATCACCGAGATGTACAAAATAATGCACCTATTCCCAGAAAGAGATTGTAGTCTAAATTACAGAAGCAGCTACCTGAAGGACAAAGTATAGAAATCAAAAAGCATAAAAAACTAATTATTAAATTCTTTATCCAGTGCCTCCTTACTAAACCTCTGTATCTTCTTCCACTCTACACTAAACATATAGGCTCAATGCTGAGAGAACCCTGCCCCTTTTCCTTAATTTTAGTCATAGATATTCCTGTTCTAGCACCCTGAACACGGAGGTCATGGAAAGAGAGGAAATTATAGATTGTAGTATGGTAGTCTTCCTGGGAAACCTTGGTCGAAACAGCTTGCTAAACGTTGGAGTTATTCGTTACATCCACAATATTTCAGAATACAAAATCTCCTTTGAGTGTTTATTGGGGGAGAAAGGAGCCTGAGAAAGGTACTGTAGTAGATTTGTGAGTGGAGAATCCCCTGGAAAAATTGTGTATTTTGGAACGACACCACGCATAATAGCTCTGGCATTTTGAGAATGGTTTTCCCTTTAGTTTCTTCCTTTGGCTGTCAAGTGTTTCCTCTCCCCCTTTGATTCGTTTTATTATTTATAAAGGAACCATTGGTTTCAAACAGGTTCCTAGCACCGCTTGCTTTGTCTCGTATTATCACTTATTTGTATTATTTAAATAAACTTAGAATACGAGCAATAGAACTGCAGAGCTGGAAGAGGGACTTATGGATCATTGAATCCAGCCCCTGTCAAGGAAGCACAGTGGAGAATCGAACTTCCAACCTGCAGCCAGAGACCTTAACCACTGACCTTATCCGGTAGCTCTTTTCAAAGTAATTTCAAAGTAAGCTTTGAAGCTAAAGCTTACTTTGAAAGCAGACTTTCTTTAGAACTTAATTGCATGGAAAATGGATACTTGATGCAAAAGGCAGATGGGACCTACCCCCCCCCCCCCGGTTTCCAAATTGTCAGAAGATTTTAGCATAGTGCCTCCTAAATTATGAGTTAATTCAACTTTGTCTTTCTTGTCACCTTTGAATTGATAGCAATCACTCGTTATTCCTAATGATTCAGCTATTCTGGAAGTGCACAGGGATACTCACCCAGTTGCTTTCGAGTGTGATACGACGGAAAATGAAGAGTTGATTGCATCTGTAAAATATACAGTATATACAACAGACGGTAAGTTTATGGAAGTCTTTAAAATATTTAGAGAGATACATTAGGCCAACCTTTTGGAGAATTTGTTAAGTTTCTATCTGGACGGCTTACGGCAAAATGTGTACGTAAAATAAAAAACAAAGAAAAAAGGGAAAACCCTTTTTTATATCACACCTGTATCATAAAAACATAAACACAAATCCCAAGAAGGTGATGACAATAACGTCAGTTAAGCAATAAAAACAATCAGATAATGAAATAGGGAGCACATTCTCAAAACCTGGACTATGAAGAGCAATGGTTTTATTGGCCTTCTAAATGCTAGGAGATGCACTTTCTCCGGTTACGAGTTCCAGAATGAGGTGGCCACCACTGAGAAGGCCTGGTTTGTAGTTGCAGACCTCTGGGCCTCCCTCAGGGTGGTCACCTACAACATCAGGGATTGGGAGCTGCTGGTGGGACAGGTGGTAGATCTGAGGGAGAGGCCTTGTACCAGGTAGTGATGTCCCAAACCATTCAGTGCTTTATATGACGATATAAACACCTTGGACTTGGCCTGAAAGCATACCTAGGATTGCCAGATACATGGATACCAAAAGGAGGACATAGAAAGACAAAAAAGAGGACAGAGGAGGACGCATTGAATGTTTCATTTGAATCGTTCTGGATTAAACCCACAATCAATACAATTTTATTACAATAGCTGCCAATAAATGTCTCTTAGTGAACCGACCAAGAAACAGTCATGTTAAAAAATAAAAATAAATTCAATGAAGGCTTTTTTCAAAATACCAAAAAACATTATTTAAACAGGCAATTGTACAATTATTACCTTATAATCTTTATTAATTACATGACATATTTCTCGGAGGAGCCAACTTTTCGCAGATCTTCATTAGCAATCACATATGCATAAAACTGTTTAATATTCTTCAAATTGTACTTTCGATTGGGAGCAAAGCAAATAAACCCGAACCCACCCCGGCCTGGCTGCGGGAATCCCCCGGCTGCTCGCACTCTGCACAGGCTCAGAGGCAACCTTGCTAGTCTGGACACCCAAACAAGGCTCCGGCGCAGGCAGGGGGGAAGCGGCGCCGGGCAAAGCCAAACAAGGCAGCCTCCCCTCCCCCGAGGGTCATAAGTTCAAGCCTGGGGAGTGTGGGAGTTGGAGTCCCCGAAAGGGACTTTGAACACACACAGTCCTGACGCTCACCTTCCCATCGATGCGCTAGGGCGCTGCTTGCTCCTGCCTGGCTCGGCGGGCGGCGCTCCGCTTGTGCTGCCTTTCTAGGCTCCACATGGGCTGGGCGGGCATGGCAGATCGCCAAAAGCCGGACATTTTAAAGGTTTTTATCTTTGCCTGCCAGACGGAGAACATTAGGCCGGACGTCTGGCAACCCTAAGCATACCAGCAGCCACTGCAAATGAGCCAGGACAGAGGAAATGTGATCATATTTTGAAAAGGTTACACTCTACATTTATATTTCAAACTGCAAATGAAGAGATTCGCTAAACATATCTCTCTTCTTCTGTAAGGGGTTAGAATAATAGAACTATTAATTTAAAAGGGGGCCTCTAAGGCCATCAAGTCCAACCCCCTGCTCTGTGCAGGAATACAGATCAAAGGATGTCAGCCAGGTGGTTGTCTAAATTTCTCACCTGAGGTGACTGGTTCCACTGTCATACTGCTCTAACAGTTAAGAAGTTTTTCCTGATATTCAGCCGAAATCTGATTTCCTATAACTTGAGCCCATTATGACATGTCCTACACTCTGGGGTGATTGAGAACAAGTCCTGCCCCTCTTCTGTATGACAGCCTTTCAAGTATTTGAAAAGTGCTATCCTATCTCCCCTCGATCTCCTTTTCTCTTCTCAAGGGTTGGAGTATGATGAAAACGGTTTCTATGTATGCTGTGTTATAATGCAGGGGTGGTGATCTGCATTGCACTGGATGGTTTTGTATTCTACAAACTAAGACTGGACTGACAAAGAAGATGTTTATATGGCAGATCAAACAAGAAACACAAAACAAAAGCAAGACAAAAATGTTGTGGCACCTTAAAGATTAAGTGCTATATTTTAATGTGAGCTTTCATGGAACATGCCCACTTCATCAGACATATGAGTTAGAATGCAGAGACGACATTGTAAAACATTCATGCTATGCATGACAGATTTACACAATTTTTAGTGGTAAAACACACACTCAGTGTTTCAAAAGCAATGATCCTTATCTATTAACTTCTTACAAGAAAACAATCAAGTCTGCTTTTTGTCTTCACTGCTTTTTCACTATTCCTTACAGCCGGGAGATCAGGCAATTTAGCTGAAGCCGCCCTGTAACATAAGAGACTTATGTTTACTTTGTGCTGCTTGGTGGTGAAGGAGTATGGAGTTTACTGGGGTTTCTGTTTCAACTTACTTTTAAATACTCAGTTCTCTTTAAGAAATCTTTAAAGAAAATTTTCAAAAATCTTGAAGAAAGCTTCTGCCTGGAAGACCCATGTGTTCATTTCCCACAACCTTCTTTGTAATAATCTTGCAAGTTTGCAGATCAATGATTTAACTGATGTTCTAGTTAAAGCTATCGTCTTGAATTTTGCCTTCTGTAATCAACATCAAGAAAAGATTTATCTCTCACTTTCTCTTGTGATGAGTATTTTTCTCCAGTTCTGGGCACAAAGCCCAGATTTCCCCATATCCAAGTCATTTGTTTGTCTTATTTATAGGCTGCCTTTCGCCCATTAGAGGAGACTCAAGGGGGCTCACAAGAGTGACAAGAATATAATTAAAAACACAGCGAGATATACATTAAAAACATTAACTGATAAAACAGATGAAAATACATTGAATAATTAAAGCATGTAAAATATTAAATCTACCCTAATTAAAAAGGGGCATTCAGGGCCTTTGCTGAAAAAATCTGCCTGAAAAGGTGAGTCTTCAGCTGTTGGTGGAAGGATAGAAGGGAAGGGGGCCAGCCTGATTTCCCGAGGGAGAGCCTTCCATCGCCTGGGAGGTGCCACCGAGAAGGCCCTGTCTCTTGTGTCCCCATCAGCCTTGCCTGTGCTGGCGATGGGACTGAGAGGAGGGCTTCCTCTGATGATCTTAAATGCCAAGAAGGCTCATATGGGGAGATGCAGTCCTTCTGGTGGCCTGGACCCAAGCTGTATAGCTGTAGATTGGAATAAATTGCTTGACTGCCCAAATTTATGTTGATAGAAATTAGAATCGGGCACTGGCTTACTTTGCTTTCTGGTATGGTTATTAACTAAACTGGCTGCTGTTTAAGGACTGTATTCTGTGTTACTTCTACTCATAGTCTGAGGAAGTCTTTTCAAGGGCAAGAATCCTGCTTGGTGCGAGCAGTGTTTAATAGCCGATGGGGCTTCCTCTTGGCCTAAACACATTCCCCTTCATTTCAGTGAGTTGTTCCCAAGGAAAAAGCTGCTTTGTCATTTCTTTGCACAAACTCGTTAAAAAGTGAAACTGCTCCCATTATCTGAATCGCACAAGCATTCCAGGTTTATTTATTTATTATAAAGCTTCTAGACTGCCCGATTTAGTGAAATCACCACTTAGGGCGGTTCGCACAATATAAACAACCAGACTAAAAATACTCAGAATAAATACCCGTATTCCCGTTAATCAACATTGACAGAAAAAGCTACTCTCCTCTGACCCTTGACAAATATCTCCACCAAATTACAATACATCGTAACAGAATAAACAAATATAACCCCATAGAAAAAATAAATAAGACTAAAGTAACATCAAATACAAACGATAACATACGGGTCGCGAAAACGTGACATAGGATCTTGCCATAGAATTCTGTAAACAATTCTGTCTTGTTCCGAGTGTTGGTTTCCTTTACATCTCTCGGGATAAACACCCTCAATAGTGAGTATCGGGTGGACTGAGTAGATATTCTTGGGAAGGGGAGCTCCAACCGAGAATGAGGTCCCAAACCATTCAGGGCTTTAGAAGTCATAACTGTAAGATGCCATCACTTTATAATATTACCAGCTTAAACCACCGGGGCCTGAGAAAAGTGTGCTAAATAAATGAGAACGATACCCAGTAGAGCAAGAGATGCTTAATTGTGATGTATTGAGCCGTGGGCAGGGCTTTGTAGCCCCCCAACACCAGTTATTTTTTATTTATTTATCTAAAATATTTTAAAGAGGTATTCGTTTTTGTGTTGTTTTGAAGTTGTTACGATGTCCAGTAAGTAAACCTGCTTTTAGCCTACAAAGTCATTTAAATTCTTTTATGTAACATCCTGAAGGGTTAACGCATGTTATCAAACCTATGGTTTGACCCGAGTACTGCTGCTGTTGTGGAAGTATTACGCGTGTCGTGTGTCATTTCTTCTGATGCCATACGTTTAATTATTCTGGTGTGTTGCCATGTGTCCCCCCCCCCCCCCAATTATACACTCAGGATACTCTCAGTAACTGCTCTGACTTTATTCATAATGTTTATTTATTTACTAGATTTCTATCCCACCCATCTAGACCAAAGTTCTAACTCTGGGCGGTTTACAAATTTAAAAACAATAAAACCAAAAACATATATTATAGGTCCAAGATGGCGAAGTATAGGAAATTAAGATACGGCAGGAGGGAAAGCCTGCCCAAATAGCCAGGTTTTAGGTTTATTCCTGAAAACACCCAGAGAGGGAGCCAGGCGGATCTCCACTGGCAAGTTGTTCCAAAGGCGAGGGGCCACTGCCAAGAAGGCCCTGTTCCTCGTTCTTTCCTTCCGGACCTCCCTCGGTGTTAGGCCCCTCAGCCTGGCTGGAACGAGTGTCTCTGGCAGAACTGGGTGGGAGGAGGCGCTCTGCCAGATATCGAGGTCCTAAACCGTTTAGGGCTTTATATGTCATCGTAAGAACTTTGAAATCTACGCGGAAACGAATGGGCAGCCAATGCAAGGCGGCCAGCGTGGGGGAAATATGTTGGTACCTTTTCACCCCTGTAAAAAGTCTGGCCGCCGCATTTTGTACCATCTGAAGTTTAATATTCTGCCTCTCAGAAGATTTTTATAACAGTCATAAATGTTCTGCTTCTCTTCAGAATTGGAAACACGGCGGTCTCGAAAGCCAAGCACAGATGCAATACTGGTGTTTGTCCTTGTAACTGGAATTATTATTTGCGTTGGTGTGGTCTTTGCAATAATCTTCGTAATTCTTAATTGGTGAGTAAATGGTGTCTCGGTGTGTGGTTATTAAGGACTGCAATAGGGTAAAAACTAACTTTCCCACTTGCTTTTCCTGTCGTTTGCCATGACAAATGTACTTCTAATCAGGTCTACGTGTGGGATGATGTGTGAATTCCAAAAGGTGTCTTTCAGGTACAAATATAAAAACAAATGTGCATATTTAGAACTTCAAAGTTACAACATATAAATAACTAGCTACTTGAATTACTTTCCTAGGATAACTAATTCCTTTTCAGTAACTTAAGGCATTGTTTCATTACATTACTATTTCCAGGGAGGTTGCTTTGTTAGTTTGCTCCATCAACAGCAAAACCAGAAATTAAACAAAAGCACAAAGCATTGTAATGTCTTCGTTTCAGATTTTGTGGGTACAATTTACTTTTTCAGACACATGGAACTTGATAAAGAACAACTTTATTCCTTTTGCAGAGCAGCCACCATTTTTAAAGTTTTCATAAGAGAGGCATGGATTGACTAATGATGGAGGAGGAATACTGTATGGTTCAAGTGCTGGCTTAAGCTGTGCCATGTGATCTGTGGATGTTGAGCTGATGATCAGATGGGTGAGAGCTGTTTGGTTTGTTCCACAAGCCAGCAGCTTTATAGCATTCCGGTTTCTTTAAGTAATGAGAAAGAACTACTTGGTTGCTTTTGAGGAATTTATTTATTTCATTAATTTATATACCACCCCATTAGTGCAATGCACTATTCTGAGCAGTTAACAAAATAAGAAAATCAAACAAGCCACAATAAAAGCAGCAATGAAAATCATAAAAGGAAACAAAACAAAAAATCCATTTGGTCATCAAACCACAACAGGGTGGTGTTTCCATATTATGACAGCAGAGCACAAGACAAAGAAAATTCAGATGAGGTTGTACTCAAAAGCCTCTCTGAAGAGCAAAGTCTAAAGCAACCACTTTAAAGTGGGGTGGGAGGGGGCCAGGCACAGCTTGACCATGAGCCAGTTTCAAAAGTCTGGTGCCACAACCGAGAAGGTCCAGCTTCTCATTACTGATTTTCTGGCCTCCTTCGGGGTGACCACCTGGAGGGGCATTGTCTGGGGGGATCTGGTGGCTCACGTAAATGATCTTGGGAAAAGATGCTCCAACAAGCAACAGGGTCCAAAACCATGGGGGGCTTTCTGGTGAGCCCTCAAACCTTGAACTTGACCCAGGACATCATAGGTAACCTGTGAAAATGGAAGTATATAGTTACTTTTTAACAATGGCAATTACCACAGTAACTAATTGCTGGAGGAGGCTTTTCAAATTGCAACGATAGCAAGTTACTTTTTGAAAATCACTTGCCAAAGCTGTGATACCCGTGGACAGACAGACATACATAGGACCCACTTATTTGGAAGTGAAGGGAAATGATGCATTTCTAACAGTGTCAGATATTTGTACTTGAAATGAAAAATCAAAAAGGACAGGAAAGAAGAGGTCTTTAGAGAGATGAAGGTCCCAGAAAGGAATCCTAAGACCGCTGGGTAGGAGAGGAGGTCATTTTTGAAAGGTAGAAGAATGAAAGAGAGGATCCGTTGCAGATGCGGAAGGCTGCCTACACAGTCAAGGGGTAGAGGAAGGCTGTAGAGGGATTAACCTGAGGACTAGAAGCCGTGAGAACATGGGGGAAAGTACAGGAGAATTCGGCCAAAAGTTCCAACATCAGTATAACATCTGACAAATGACCAGAGGAGAGTTACTTTGAAGTGGAAATAGTGCACTTACATAGCACAGTGTGTGTGCAACTGAAAAGGTGCAGAAGTGGGTATTTGGGAAGGGGTTGGAGCCCAACATCCCTGTCATAATGACTGACGTCTCTAGGTATGTCTGGTAAAAGCTCTTCCCTGATGGTCCTGGCAAGGTGCTGCTATAGTTAGTGCGTGAACAGCATTGAGCCAAGCAGGTCAGTGGGCTGACTCGGTCAAAGGTAGCTTCGTACGTTCTTATATATGGTCCATGCAAATGGTTTAGAAATAAGATCATTGCTCATAATGTATATAGTAGGACCCCCTTACCACGGGATCAGTATCCGCTGATTCACTTAACCACGGCCTGAAAATATTAAAAGAAAAACCCTAGAAATATCTATTTGTAAAATGAAGTTACCTGAGCTGGCCACTAGAGGGAGCCAGAGACCATGCTATATATCACATTCGTTATCAGCATTCGTTATCAGCATCCATGGAGAGGTGGGCTTGGAACAGATCCCCAGCGGATATGGGGGTTCTAATGGACACTCAGTCCCGTCTCTTTCTCTTGTCGTCAGGGTTACAAAAGGAGAAGGCAGAAGAAGTCTTAAGGCAGAAAATCTTGCTTGTATGGACAATGGCACAAGCTACTTTTCTCCCCCTCTCTCCCTAGCTTGGCTGTCTCACCACTGATCATGCAGCCAGTTTCACAGCTGGGAGGACTGGGCACGCAGTGTGCAATTTGGAAAATCATATTATTGTACCTGTCACTGACTGCATGATTGGCCTTATGCAATTGCTTAAGGCAGTGAGGTTTAGCCCAAAATCTATTTAACCACAGGCAATATTACAGAGGTGGGAGTCAGGTGGACTCCTGTTCCCCCACCCTGTGCCTTCACAGCTCCCCCATCCCCCTGCCCCATTTTTGGCCTAGCCCTCGGGCCCCCCGAAACAGCTCACCTCATCCCCCCCCCCCCCGCAAAAAGTAGAAGACAGCTTCCCGGTCACTATTGGTTTTAGAAAAAAGAGTGGGTGTGTTCTACCGAGGTTTGTGGATGGAGGAAAACGGGGCCTTCTGCGCTTGCCCATCCCTGCAACGATGTGAAAAAGAAAAAAAAAAGAAATAAACACGGGTTCAAATCTATTTTATTCATGCCTCTTAAAATTTTCTCTCTTCAGTCCTGTTAAAGATAATGCAAAATCAGATTGAATTTGGCTCAGGGTTTGTGTGACTGTTTGGTTGTGACTTTAACAGGGCTGCTGTAAAGGTTTTCTGGCAAACCAAAGTTAGGAAGAGCCGAGAATCGCTGAGCTCAAGTGTTTTGAGAAGTTCCTCCGGGTTGACACCGACAGCAGATGTATCTCAGATTTCACAGCTAGAAAGCAGCTCCCACAGACAGATGTCTTACCATGAATGGAATGAACCACCCAGAGGAGGAGGAGGAGAAGAAACAGAAGAAGAAAGAGGAAATAATTAGAAGAGATTACTTTGAGAGAGATTATTTTAAAAAGAGATTATATTAAAGTATGATCAAAATAATAAAGAGTATCCTTTCTGAGAAGTGCGACTTGCAGCTCTGATGACTCTTGCTTTAGGCATGTTGAGACAGTGGTGTGAAAAAGCCCCAGCCAGACTCTATAGATGGATGAATGTGGTTTGATCCAGGATGATGACCTATTGATACGTCGGAAAATGAGAACGTTTTGAGGCGTTCTTATCAGACTCGCACCATAAATAGCCCCGACATCCCGAATCTAAACATCTCAGCTGGTGCATCTTTGTGTGGTGTGTTTTTTAAGTTGTAGGAAACTGGCACATCCAATAAAAACCAAAGGATACAAGGCGAAACAATCTCAGGATGTCTGGGATAGGTAACAATATGTAGTGTCTTTATTACGTGGTGAAAAGCTTTAAAAACTTTCTTGCTTAACGCGTTTCGGCAGGGCCTTCATCAGAAGCTTAAAAGTAAACAAAATTACAAAATTATAAATATATACATATCAGGTATATTCTTATAAACCATTATGTGGCTCAAGACCTTACTAACTCATCACAAAACTTTTAAAAACCAAGCAAATAGGACAATAAACATATATATATGTGTGTGTGACTTGAGGACCTATATTTTATACATTTAAAAAATAATTGTTAAAAAATGTTAAAGCCTTATAAATGACCTCAATAAGCGAAATAGTCAACACATACCAAAATCTTTATATTTCTCTGGTCTGTATCAGCTCCGAAGCTAAACAGAACAATATGTTTATTGTCCTATTTGCTTGGTTGCTTGTTACCTATCCCAGACATCCTGAGATTGTGGTGTTTTTTGCATGGTGATATGGATGGGAGAGGGAGGGTTCGGCTACATGGTTGAAATGAATCGGGAGCTGGATTGGAGCTTTCAAAATTGATTTCAAGTCATCAGGCTTTATGTTTGTGTGTGTGTCCTTTTGGGTCCGTTTTTTATTCTCGTGTCACCGTGCCTTTTCCTCAAGAGTTTACATGGAAATGGCAAGCAAGGGCGATGAGCTGACAGGCATGGAAAAAAAGGTCTTTCCCCAACCCAGACAAGCCGATGTGCTCAGTTGTGTTTTCTGAGCCCAGCAACAATAACTGCCCTCCTTCTCGTCAGGTTACTATGCTTCCCCCCACCTTTTTCCCCCCACCCATTAGCCTCTTGAGGAGCCTTATGGCAGCTTTGGATGGCCCATTAGAAGTGCAGCTAATTAGTGCAGATGATTTCCTTCTCATCGCTCCTGCTGCTCCTGCTTTTTGGTTTAGAAAAGTCAGCCTTGCTCTGATCCAATGGAAAGATAGCATCCTGTGGGTCCTCAAGGAAAGAGTTAAATCTCTGCCCTTCCCTCCTATGCGATCACAATCTCTTCTGTCTTTTAAGACCTTCCTGGGTATCTGGAATGCTGATGGAGAAGGAGCAGCTAAACTAATGAACACATGCAGGGCTTCTATAAATATAATATTTTAATATTTAGACTAATTTTTTAATGTATTTCAAATGGGCATAGTGCTAAATCGATGTTACAGATAGGAAAAAAAATGTAAGAGATTAGTATCTGCAGGGTATTCTGCAGTCTGAGACCCATAATCTTAGCATCCCATATTTGACAAACCCAACAGACACAATTTACTCAACACAGGCATTCACACATGCCAAAATGATTCAAAATAACTCACATTTATAATCTGGTTACAATAAACAACCCCTTTCCAACCTTGCTTTCCAACCAAAAAATGTGTGCTTAGCTGTGCTTTGTGCAGGCGGATATTTTTAAATTGATTTCAAGTGTGCTAAACCCCATGCAAAACCAGGAGCATTACGATGTGTCAACGAGACCTCAATGAATAGGTGTCTGACATCCTAGGAAATGTCATGCCGTTGTTGGGAAAAAGGTCGGTTGAACTCAGTGAGAGACTTCTGAGTAAACATGTATAGGACTGTGCCGTGAGCCTACTCTATAATCAGTAGATATACGTGCATGTAACTTGCTATTGGATTGTGTTATTGGTGTTTATCAGCCCACCTGTTGGGTCGTGTCAGTTGTGTAATATCAGGGCAAATTTCTACCTGGCTGTGAAGGACAAAGAGCATTCTCACGTCTTCAAACTGCTCAACTTGCTTGCCTACCTTTAGAGAGGATGATAAAGAAGAGACCATGGTCTCAGGATGTAAATTTTACTAACTATACCTTTCAGTGCTTCGTTTTCTTCTAGATTTTCCTTTGGCAGTAGCATTTCCTCAAACTTTGTAACTTCCCTGTATTTACCATTTTTCCTCAACCAGTCATTTGTCCAACACTCTAACTGCATCAAACTGAACCACGACAACTTATCTCCCAGGATGTAAACAAGAACAACAACAACACTTTATTCAGTAGACGGTCCATGTTTAAAAAACGAGCTCAATGCCTTTTGGCCTGGTGGTGTTTTCGCCTTCTTTCAGGGTCTGTATAAATACAATAAAAGAAGGAACAACTCAGCATGTATTTCATATTTATTTATTTTATTTATTTATTTAACTTATATTACGCCCACACTACCCAAAGGTCTCTGGGCGGCTTACAACAGTTAAAATACAATAAAAAGACAAAACAATTAAAATGCAATTAAAATATATACTCTAAAAATTGCCATCAGGACCCACAGTTGATATTATTTCAGTTAAAAGCCTTCTGGAACAGGAAGGTTTTGACCTGGCGCCGAAATGTCATCAGCGTCGGTGCCAGACGAATCTCAGTCGGGAGGGCATTCCATAGTCTGGGGGCAGCTGCCGAAAAGGCCCTTTGTCTACAAGCCATCCCTCTTACCTCCTTGAGGGACGGCTCTTTCAAAAGGGCCCCCTGGCTAGATCTTAACTGCCGGGTAGGTTCATATGGAAGGAGGCGGTCCTTCAGGTATCCATAACGTAGATATGTATATACATATTTACGTGGATAAATTTATGTGCGTCCAACCATTTAAAATTGTAGTTGTAATTAGAACACCATTCTCGTAGAAATATTCCAGAATACCCCTACGTTTAGTGAACACTTTCAACCATTATAATCTCTATAGCTCCTATACATCTTAGTTTTTTTTTTAAGTCTGCACGCAGATCCAATTAGGTTTGGAATAAGTTATGAGAAAAAAATCCCTTACTTACAGGAATTCTCCCACTCATCTGTTACTGGCAATCATGCCCTTTAATCAACAAATACCTAATTGATCTAGAAACTTTGTGCAGGGAAAAATAAGTTACCTATCTGTAACTCTGGTTCTTCGAGTGGTCATCTGTGAATTCATACTAATGGGTTAATCTGTGCCTGAGCAGAGCAGTTTCGGAACCTTCTAGAGCTTAACCACATGGTGCCAGGACCTCCCACACGCCGGCTATAACCCCGCCCCCGACACCAAGTGCCTCAGTTCTGTAGAACTGTCCGCCACTGCGCAGCATGCCACATGGCACACATGACGAACAGCGGGCAGGAAGGGCGGGAAGTGTGAATTCACAGATGACCACTCGAAGAACCAGAGTTACAGGTAGGTAACTTATTTTTCTTTTTCGTGGTCTCTGTGAATGCACACTAATGGGTGACTAGCAAGCTGGCTTACCAAGTGGTGGGCGTCACGACAAAACAGAAGCCAGGACTGCTCTTCCTACGGCAGCTTCCACCTTGGCCCGAACATCCAAGCGGTAGTGGGCTGCAAAGGTGAGAGGCATGGACCATGTAGCAGCCTTGCAGACATCTGTCAGGTCTACCCCTCTAAGGAAGGCTGTGGAGGAGGTGACTGCCTAGAGTGGTCGTTCGACTAGATAGGCGGGGTATAAATTCAATAAATAAATAAATAGATAGATAGATAGATAGATAGATAGATAGATAGATAGATAGATAGATAGATAGATAGATAGATAGATAGATAGATAGATAGATAGATAGTAGAGTGGGCCCAAATAGTAACTGGTAGAGGTGTACGAGCCAGTTCATACGCCAACCTTATCACCGTGACTATCCATCTGGAGAATGTCTGTGGTGATACAGGAGATCCTTTAGATTGTCCCTGGAAAGCAACAAAGAGTCTTTGGGAGGACCGAAAGGATGCTGTCCGGGAGAGATAGTAAGCAAGAGCCCTCTTGACGTCCAGTGAATGAAGGGATTTTTCCAAATTTGAAGTTGGATTCGGGAAGAAAGTGGGTAGGATTATGGGCTGATTAAGGTGGAAAGATGTAGCTACATTTGTCAAAAAAGAGAGATCTGGGAAGAGGGTGACCTTATCAGGGTGGAATTGTAAGAATGGTGGGTCTACACGTAGAGCTGTTAGTTCAGTTGCACGTCGAGCAGAAGTGATGGTGAGGAGGAAAGCTGTTTTTATGGTAAGCAACTTCAAAGAGGTGGTAGCCAACGGTTCAAACGGAGGAGACATTAGCTTTCTCAGTACCAACTGCAGGGACCACTGGGGGGTGGGTTGCCTGTAGGCGGGACGCATATTCCTAAGGCCTTTCAAAAATTGCTTCAACGTCGGGTGTCGGAATAATTGAGCCGCAATTAAGATATCGATCTTCCGTCCTTCCTTGTCCGTAGGCGCAGAGGCAGACCTATTTCGGGCTTGAGACTGCGTGGCATTGACTACCATCGAGTTTGGCATTGGATGTTTCGAGAGGAACTCCGTATCCTTACCATGCGTTTTGTAAAGATTCTCAACTCTCCTGGGTATCTGGTGAGAGGTTGAGGGCTTATCCCATGGTTCTTTCAGAAGACTCAGCAAAGATGATCAGGTACCCCCGCTAAGCGAAGCGGGGGTACCTCATCTTTCGTTATATCCTCATAGACCTTGTCTAGTTGTTCAGATGGAGGTTGAGGAACAGCAAGGTCTAGTACTTCCGCAATCCGCTTGATGAGCTGGGAATAAGCAGTGTAGTCCTCTGAAGGGGATGGAGGATGGCTCCCTGCTACATCTGACGTTGGTGTAGGAAGATTTAGAGGGGAGTCCTCCCTGATCTCACCATCATCGCTGGAATCAGTCTCGAACCCAATGTCCCATTCTGGGGATCGAGTAGACGACGCTCGAGCCCGAGGCACCTCAAACTCAGAAGCCGGGCGAGCAAGATCATTGATAAAGTCGTCCTCCCGAGTCTGCAAAGTATGAGTCGGAGAGGGAGGTGGAAGGGTTACATATTCGGAACGGTGCCGAGATCCGGATGTTGGACCCGATGGAAGGGTCTTGCCAGCTCCTGCTGACGAGGTCGGCTCGCCTGGTCTCGACACGGAGGATGAGCAGGGCGTTCATCAGGGTGAGGAAAAAATTCCTCTGAATAAGGTTGATATCGAGGTGATGGAAAAGCCTCGTAGTAAGGTGGCCAATGTCAAGCCCTGAAGTACGAGGCTGGGTCGTATGGCATCGGAAACCCAGGGCCTTCGAAACCAAAGCCTCTTGGTGGATAATAGCCTCGATGCTGAACATGAACGGGCTCAGGGTCGAGGTGGTGCATCTTCTGCTTTTTTTTGCGGGGTGCTTCCATGACCGAGCCCTGAGGAGAACCAGGGCTGGTCCGAGTCTCAGGTTGAACCCCAACCGAGCTATGAAGAGACTCGGGAGAGAGACTCATGCGGGGGGGAGGCAAGCAACTCCAGCCCCGAGGGAGGAATTTCTTCATCTCCCGACAGTATAGCAGAGACCGCTTCATGCCGGGCATGCAGCACCAACGCTGGCGGGGAAGACGGAGGTTTAGCTGTCTTAGAAGAGGTCTTCTTCTTCGGTGTCGAGCCCGAGGGAGGCTTCGATGTCGATACCAAAGCCGTTGACCTCGAGCCCAAGGACGCTGATTTTGCCAGCTTCCTACTCTTGGACGGAGAATGATCCACAGCCGGAGAAGCTCCGGAAGGAGGAGCACGCAATGTCTCCATTGTAGACCGAGTAGGGCAGAGAGATTTTTCCCACAAATGGGAAGGTAATCTCTGTAGTCTCTGCTTCAACGCGGGCTTAGTAAAAGCTTTGCAAAAACTACAGGAGGCAGGCTGGTGTTCTTCGCCGAGGCAAAACAAACACTGCGAGTGTCCGTCAGATAGAGGTACCTTGCTATTGCAGGACACACAGCGTTTGAAAGGCCCTGACATGGCCATAAACTTAAGAGTTACAAATATCCAAATCTTTCTGGATTTCCTTCTGCATTCTCAAATAATTCTCTTTCATTAGGTTGCTTGGTTTTTTGGTAATAATAACTCCTAGATATTTAATTTTCTGTACTGCTTCAAAATTGGTTTCTGTCACTAATTTTTCCACATCTTCTTTCTTTATGTTTTTAGTCATAAATTTTGTTTTTTGATAGTTTATTTTAAGGCCTGCCACTTGTCCATAATCTTCTATTAGTCTCAAAAGCTCCTCCAGATTTCCATGAGGATTTTCAAGTATTATTACCAAATCATCTGCATACGCTTGTATCTTAAATTCTTCACCTCTAATTTTTAGTCCTTTAACTCTCTCATTGGCCCTTATCTGCCTGTTTAAAATTTCCAAAGTTAATATAAATAAAAGGGGGGATAACGGACATCCCTGTCTTGTGCCTTGTTCAATTAGTATGCTCTCCGTTAAATTACCATTGACTTTGATCCTAGCTTCCTGCTTGGAGTATATTGCCTTAATTGTTTGTAGGAAGTTTCCTTCCACTCCCATCTTCTTTAGCTGTAACAACATAAACTCCCAGTTGACATTATCAAAGGCTTTCTCTGCATCTAAAAAAATTAACATCATCTGCTTTTCTGGGTGCAATTCATAATATTCTAAGATATCTATTATTGTCCTTATGTTTGATGATAGTTTCCTTTTAGGAATGAAGCCTGTTTGATCTTTATTTATTATTTCTCCCAGTATTTCCTTTAATCTTGATGCCCAGATGGTTGTAAAGATCTTGTAGTCAACATTTAAGAGAGAGATTGGTCTGTAGTTCTTAATTTTATTTTTCTCCGTTCCCTCCTTATGTATTAAAGTAATATGTGCCTCTTTCCATGAGTTTGGAATTTCCCCCTTAGACTCAATATCTTCGGTTAACTTTTTAAATTGAGGAGTTAAGACTTCTTCAAACGCCTTATAATATTCAGCTGGTAATCCATCTGGGCCCGGAGATTTCCCACTTTTCTGTTTTTTCCATGCCTCCTCGATCTCGTACATTGTGATTGAGTTATTTAATTTCTCAAGTTGTTGCGAATTAAACCTCCAGGCTGTAATTTTATTCAGATATTCCATTTGCTTCTCCTGTTCTACTTCTCTTTTTTTATAAAGACCAGCATAGAACTTTTGAATTTCTTTTTCAATCTCCTTTTGCTTGTATATTTCCTTCTCTTGTCTATCCAGTATTTCCGTGATTCTTGTTTTCTCTCTCTCTTTTTTTATTCTATATGCTAACCATCTTCCTGGCTTATTTGCATTTTCAAAGAAGTTTTGCCTTGCTGATCTGATTTTTTTCTCCATCTCTTCTTGTTCTAGTAGGTTGATTTTATGTTGTAAGATATTTATCTTATTTAATAAATTCTTGTTAGATGGTGACTTTTTTAGTTCCATTTCCTCTTTTTTTAAAGACATTATTAGAGTATGGTATTGTTTGTCTCTCTCCTTTTTTCTTTGTGTATTGTATTCTATCGCATAACCACGAAAAAAAGCTTTTGCAGCATCCCAAATCACTGTCATTGCTGTGTCCTGGGGTTTATTTATTTGAAAATAAAATTTTAACTCATTTTTGATTTTGTTCAGGAAGGCTTCTTCTCTCAATAAGTAGCTATTCAGCCTCCATGTGCCTCTTCTTGATGTTTGTCCTAAAATCATCCATAATGGGTTATGGTCTGCATATGTATTTGGTAATATTTCAATTTCTTCCACTTGGTGCGTAATTTCCGCTGAGATCCAGCAGTTGTCTATTCGTGACCAGGAGTTGTGTCTGTTTGAGTAGAATGTATAATCTCTTCTTTGGGGATATCTAGTTCTCCATATATCGATTAAACTCAATTCTTCTGCCATTTCCAGGAACACCTTAGGTATCACGTTTCTTGTTCTTTTCCTCGCGTTTCCATTGCTCGTTGATGTGTCTTTTTCTTTATTTACTATTGCATTAAAGTCTCCCATGATACATTCTGCCTTTAAAATTAATTGATTCTTCAATTGAGAATAAAATTTATGTTGAGATTCATTTGGTGCATATATGTTCACCAGTAGTATTTCTTCTCCCTCATAAGAAATTTTCACCATCAATGATCTCCCATCCTCTGAGGCAAATACCAAATTTGGGTTCAAATCTTTCTTGATATACATAGCTACTCCTTTCTTTTTTTGTTGATTTGAAGCTATAAAGGTTTTCCCTAATTTAGAATTTTCTAAAAGTTTTTTATCCTTTTCTTTTATGTGTGTTTCTTGGATAAATATGATGTCCGCCTTTGCTTTAAAAAGTTTGTTAAATATTTTTTTCCTCTTCTGGGGTGAATTAAGCCCCTTTACATTCACTGAAAGGAGTTTTATTTGTTCAGACATCTGCGCGGTTTTTACTACCCAATTTATCTCTTTGTTCCTTGCTCCTGGTTCTCCTTGCTGGTGGTGACATCCTTGATCTTTCTTCCTTTTCTACTTGTTGTTTTCCATCTTCTCCTTGTTCTTCTTCTGAGTCTTCTCTCAAAAATGGAGTAAGCTGCAATTATCTCTGATGGGAAGAAGCTCAACGATAAAAATGATGATATTACCAAAACTTCTATTCCTTTTTCAAAATCTGCCAATATTACTAAACTTCAAATATTTCAAGGATTTAGATCGTCTGATTGTGAAATTTGTTTGGAAGACTAAGAAACCAAGAATAAAACTCAGGTTGTTACAGGATTTGAAAGAAAGGGGGGGTTTAGGCATACCATATTGGCTATTATACTATAAGGCTTGTGCTATGACGTGGATAAAGGAATGGATAACTCTTGTAAATCAAAGATTACTGAAATTGGAGGGGCATGATTTAAGAATGGGTTGGCATGCATATGTGTGGTATGGAAAATATAAGGAGCAATCACACTTTATGGAACACATTGTGAGGAAGGCTTTATACCTAGTGTGGCAAAAATTTCAAATACAAACCTACAAGAAAATTCCAATATGGGTAGCGCCTATAGAAGCATTTACTCTGAAAGTATTGAACCAGAAAGGGGCACTGCTAACATATAAAGAATTGCTTAGCAAAGAACAAAACATAAAAAATAAGCAAGAACTAGAGGTACTGGGGGTGGCAACAGATTGGTGGTCAATGAACAAATTGGAATCAAGATATAAAAAAGACAAAATTGTGGGTTTCTTTGAGGGTGAAGTTCAAGTGGATAAACTGTGGATCTATACTGATGAGAAAATAATTTAAAAAATGTATACATACCTATTGGAATATGAGATGGAGGATGAGAGGGTAAAGGAGACGATGATAAAATGGGCAAGCAATTTTGGTTACAATATTGATATTGATGATTGGACATTGATGTGGAAAGAATCCCATAAAATGATTAAGCCGGTAAATTTAAGAGAAAATATCCTCAAAATGTTCTATAGATGGCACTATACCCCTGTAAGGTTGGCAAAAATGTCAGAGGGTAATAGCAATGTTTGTTGGAAGTGTAAAAAAAAAAGCAGGAACCTATTATCATATGTGGTGGACATGTGAAAAAGTCAAGAGATATTGGATGCAGGTGTGGGAAATAATAAAAGAAATCATTCAACAGAAATTAAATTTTAAGCCTGAAATAGCACTGTTAAATATTGTGTCGGAAATCACTGATAAGAAAATCAAATATTGTGTAATGTATATACTTGTAGCTGCTAGGTTACTCTGGGCCCAAAAATGGAAAAGTGAAGAAACACCCACGATGGAGGAGCTCCTAAAGAAACTGTTGGATATTGCAGAATTAGATGCACTTTCAGAAGCACTACGTGAACAACCAAGAGACTATGTGAAACAAAGTTGGAATTTAATATATGTTTGGGCTCAGGAAAAGACAAAAATTTAGGGGAAAATGTTTTATGTTCATTATCTTTTTCAAGGCTCACTGGAAACCTGGGGAATCTGGGACTCAAAGGAGATTGGAATCTCTTGTCCTCTGAAGGGGGGAGGGGAGGGCTTATTTTGGGCTATTTTTTTATTCCTTTTCGTTTTTTGATATTTTATATTTTGTATTCTGTAGTTCTGCTTAATAAAATAAATATCTATCTAAAAAAAAAAAAGAGTTACAAATATCAGTTTTATGCTTCCAAATCAAACTCACGATTATGAAGAATGGTCAACAAGCCGAGGTCAAAAAACAGGGAGGTCCACGAATGATTTAAAGGATGAAGATAAGGAAAAACGCACAAAGCTCCGGTTCGCGTGCTGCAGTAGCGGCGGCAGAAAACGGAACTGAGGCACTCTGCTGGGGGCGGGGTTATAGCCGGCGTGTGGGAGGTCCTGGCACCATGTGCTTAAGGTCTAGAAGGTTCCAAAGCTGCTCTGCTCAGGCGCAGATTAACCCATTAGTGTGCATTCACAGACACCACGAAGAAGAATCACATATTCTTAAAGGAGAGGAAGAAAATCCAGTTCATTCAGTTCCCTTGGAGACAGTGAATTTAATCTTAATATCCAAGCTATTTCTCTTTTTGGTGAACACAGAAAAGAGAACATAAAACCCCAATACACCATTCCCGTGAACACCAATATCAATTAATAACATAATATAAAAAAAACACAAAGAAGAAATCATCGGGTGACGTCTGGATGTAGGTCCTAAAATTATTACCTCAGGCGTAGTATGTTTTTTAAAGGCTTCCTTGTAGTGCTGTGCCTTTATACGTTTTCTAAAAATACAGAGAGAGAAGGCCTGACATATCTCCAGTGGAACAGCCTTCCACAGTGATGGGGCCACCACTGAGAAGGCCTGATTGACTGTTGACATTCTTTTGACCTTCATGTGGCTGCTTTAAGTAGCACAGCCTGGGAGGAACAGGTGGACCAATACGTTGTTCGTTGGAAGAGATGCTCTAACAGGTATCAAGGTCCCAAACCATCAGGGCTTTGTATATAAAAAGCAATATCTTGAATTGGGCATGGAAACTAACAGGGAACCAGTGCAACCAAATCAGTATTGGGGAGATATGATTGCATTTACCTGCCTGGAAATCAGTCTGTCCACCACATTTTCAATTTGGATGTGTGTGCCTGTGTAAGTAAGTTGAAGATCATCTCCTACCTTGGCGGACTAACTACGTAGATACTCACACTTCACTTTGCATTGTCCTGGGATAACAGATGTGTGGCTTGTGCTTCCTTTTATGGTCATTCTTGTAATTCATTTAGACATACTATGCCAGGAATCAGAAGGATGGGCTGTAAACCTCCAAAAAGATGTTGTGGATTACTGTCCACAGGCTTTGGAGGAGCCAGTGAAACAATCCCATGTTTGCCCTGTAATATCTTGCCCTTTAAATATCCAGGAAGGGAAGTAAAAGGGCCTCGGTAATCAGAGCAGATTAAAAACTTTAATGTTTCAAGTAGAGATGGGCACAAACTGTTGGTTTAGCAGTTTAGCGCCATTTGTTTATCCGTTGCACAGCTGATACATGATTTTATATCTATGTGCCATATATATTTAGTATTGTTTTCTTTGCTTTATTTATGTCCCACTTTTCTTCTGATCAAGGAATACAAAGTGATGTGCAATAATTAAAAACTGCCTGCCTAAAATCACAAGAAAAATAAGAGGTTATCGTTAAAATAAATTCAAAAATTAAGAGATTATCCTGAAAAATAAAGTAAATAATTAAAAATACAGTATTTAGTTTAACAAGTTAAAACAAATTTAAAATACATATATGTATGTATGTTGTTTTGGTGTAACAGCTGAACAAGCGGCAGTAACTTTGAATCGATATTGGTGGTAACCAGCTTAGATCAGTCCCTATCTATGAGGTCAAAGACAATGTGATTTAGAATGAAAGCTTTATTGATTGTGCTTCAACCTTTCCTAAAGCCTCTGTATTTCTTACATTTTATTTATTACTTATTTATTAGATTTATACACTGCCCATCTACAACGGGTCTACTCTGGGCGGTTTACATATAATATAAAAAATAAACTAAGATAAAATCCCGATTTTATCCAAGATGGGAAAGGAAAAAGAAAAAGGGGAAAAAAGAAGAGGAAGAAGAAGGAGAGAAAAGAAAAAGAAGAAAAGGGGAGATAGGCTAGGTAATGGCTGTAGGGAAGGCCTGCCTGGATAGCCATGTCTTCAGGTTAGTCTTGAAGGCCTTCAGCGAGGGGGCAAGCCGGATCTCTGCAGGTAAATTGTTCCAAAGGCGAGGGGCCACTGCTGAGAAGGCCCGATTTCTAGTTTTTTCCCACCGGACCTCTCTTGGTGTTCGGCCCCTTAGCCGCCCGGCCTGACTGGAGCAGGTGATACGGGTAGAACTGGGTGGAAGAAGGCACTCTGCCAGGTATCGAGGTCCTAAACCGTTAAGGGCTTTATATGTAATGGTTAACACCTTGAAATCAATGCGGAAGCGAATAGGTAGCCAGTGTAAGGCAGCCAGAGTGGGGGAAATAGGGTGAAATCTTTTCACCCCTGTTAATAGCCTAGCTGCTGTGTTCTGGACCATCTGAAGCTTCTGCATCAGTCTCAAAGGAAGCCCCACGTAGAGAGCGTTACAGTAGTCTATTCTTGAGACTACGAGCGCATGGACCAGCGTGGTGAGCACCCCCACATCTAGATAGGGACGCAGATGGGCAATCCGCTGAAGATGTAAGTGGGCAGACCGAACCACGGACGCTACCTGGGTCTCCATGGTAAGCGCCGGGTCAAGATGGACCCCCAGACTACGAACCGAATTCTTTGTGGTGAGAGTCACCCCCCCCAAAAGAGAGGGAGTTCCCCAAACCACTGACATCGGGGGGGGGGGGCCATCTGCAGGACCTCCGTCTTGTCCGGGTTCAACCTTAGTCCATTCGACTGCATCCATTGCAGAACGGCCTCCAGGCAGCACCCAAGGAATGGAACGGCATCCACTGCAGATTGAAAAAAGGGGATGTAGAGCTGGGTGTCATCAGCGTATTGGTGACACGAATCAGTTGGATCTCCTTTTTTCAAAAATAAGAACAACATTACTTGTTATCCAGACACGAACAAAAATGCCAGATGTGTTTATGAAGATAAATTGTCTAGCTAAGACTGTAGCCCATCAGTCAGCATCTAATGCAGAGAACCCACGGAGCGACAGTAATTCCAGGTGCTCGGTAGCAAACTAAATAATGGCGAATTGGATTTGGAACTAATCCAGTCAGGTAAACAGCTGGTTGTAAGATTACTGAATTTATTTATTGCATTCATATGCTTCCTTCTGCCAAAGTGAGATACAAAAGGCTCACAATAATATTTTAAAAACACAGAAGATAATACAATTAATTTGCAGGGTCAGATCAAGTGTTAAAATAGAATTAAGGAAATGGGGAGAGGGAGTTGGAATCATGACAAAAGTAAAATCAAAATCACTAGAAAGTATAAGTTGGAGCAAAGCAGAATCATGAACAGAGATACTCTCAATCATTAAAAATTAATCATTAAAATTATGTTTGGTTGCAAAAGCATGGCACATTTCAGGCTGGTGGAAACTGCTTCCAAAAATGAATTGAATTTTGTCAAGCCCATGACCCTTATCAATCTGGGAGGCAAGGAACCGGTTGCAGTGTTTCTAGACTGAGGACTCTCTGCATCTTAATTAGAGACAAATCAAACTCCTGGAAAGGATACATAAGAACGACGTGCTTAAAATTACATAGAGGTTTAGATATAAGGTTTTCAAGTGTTTCTTCACCAAATTACATAGCAATCCCAGTGTCACCCAAGTTGGAGAGTAAATGGAGGTGGTGCCCTATGCCAATGAAATAGTCTGTTGTAGCCAAATTATGATCCTACCTAGCCTTTGCCATAAGAGGGAGTCCACAGTGTAATGCAGTCTATCTTGAGGGTTGTGAAGTCCTCTTGGTTATATCTCATCAATCATGATCAGTTATTTGTGTTACTGATTATTATGCCTAGGTTACAGCCTAAATTTAGTCTCCATCTTGACTGATACAGCGAACCCCAGACACCTCCATGTTTCGGCTTGGCAGAAGTGCTGGGTCCACAGCATGGGAAGTAGTCGTTCTCGTCCCATTGGCACTGGTCTGGGTGGTGTCCCCAAAGCCATGGGGGCAGTGAATTTGCTCTGGTTGTTATTCTGAACTTAACACGTTTTAGCACCTTGAATAGCGCCTTTAAAGGATAGAAGAAAACCTGGACCAGATTCATGGCCCCCCCATGATGTTGGACTCACCACTTTAGACTAGCTTGGCCAAGTGATGGAATACTGCAGTTCAGGTCGCCACAGCTTAAGAAGGACACTGGAAAACAAATTTATCCAGAGGAGAAACTTGGGTCCTATTTATTTATTTAATTTATTTATTTATTGCATTTATACCCCGCCCATCTAGTCAATTGACTACTCTGGGCGGCTTCCAACATATATAATAAAACAATATAAAATATAACAACATTATAGACATCAGTAATCAAATTATTCAAGATGGAAAGAGAAGAGAGAAAATAAATCAAATAATAACTGAAGGGAAGGCCTGCCTAAACAGCCAGGTTTTTAATTGGCTTTTAAAGATGCCCAGCGAAGGGGCCGCACGGATCTCAGGAGGAAGATTATTCCAGAGGCGAGGAGCTACCGCCAAGAAGGCCCGGTTTCTTGTTTTTTCCTTCCGGACCCCCTCAGCCTCACCTCCTGACTAGATCGGGTGATACGGGTAGATTTTGGTGGGAGAAGGCATTCCACCAGGTATCGAGGTCCTAAACCGTTTAGGGCTTTGTACGTAAGCATTAAAACTTTGAAGTCAACGTGGAACTGAATGGCCAGCCAGTGCAAAGCGGCCAGAGTGGGAGAAATATGATATTTTCTCACTCCACTAAGGAGTCTGGCCACTGCATTCTGCACCATTTGGAGTTTCCGCATCAACCTCAAAGGTAGCCCCACGTAGAGCGCATTACAGTGGTCTAATCTCGAGATTACAAGCACATGTACCAAAGTAGTGAGCGCCCCAACATCAAGATAGGGACGCAGCTGGGCTATCCGCCAAAGATGAAAAAAGGCGGTACGGACCACTGACGCCACCTGAGTTTCCATGGTGAGCGCCAGGTCCAGGTGGATCCCCAAGCTGCGAACCTCACTCTTTGCGGTAAGAGTCACCCCCCCCAAATGAGAGAGAGTTTCCCAGACCGCTGATGGTGGGGCCACCCACCCTCAGGACCTCCGTCTTGTCCGGGTTCAGCCTCAGCCCATTTTCCTGCATCCATTGCAGCACAGACTCCAAGCAGCGCCGGAGGGACAGAATCATTAGAAGGTATAGATACAGTATGTTAATTTTGGAGAAGGCTAAGGGAATCTGTGATCATGGTTTCTGAATGTTTAAAAAATTCTGGAAAATTGAATTGTCCTTCGGTGAATTAGATGTGACCTTTCTTCGCTTCATCTCCAGTTCTTCAGTACTTCTTCATGGGGTCTTCTTTCCATGGAGGGTAGGTTCTGGCCAGCTTCTGAGAAATGTTGTCCTCAATGGGCCACCCCCAGGCTTGAAAGAAAGGGGCTAGATTCTTGCTCACTGCCTGGGAAAACTTTTCTGCCCACAGATTCATCTTGGATTTGTTGTCAGTTGGAACGCTGGTCATCTTTTGGTACTCAGCGAAGAGACGCTTGTACGGTTCCCACCCAAATGCCTCCTGAAGCTGAAGAGAACAATGGTTAAATTATTTTCCAAAGGATTGCAGAGCAATTCCTGTGTGTAAGGGGGAGGATATTTAATACAAATATTAAATGTGTCTAGGAGAACTGTCCTCTTTTTCAGGAGGGTAAACTAACTAGACAGCCTTAAAGACCCTGTTTGACAAATCACTGAATATGCACTGGGGGCGGGGGCAGGTGTCAGTCATCAGTAAATAGATCTGAAAATAAATCTGATTCAATTGGTGAAAATAGAGGCAAAAATAAAATGTTGCACCCTAATCCTAGAAATATTTGTTTATGAGTAAGTTGCCTATAAAGTTCAATCGGACCTGCTTCCAATGAAGTATGTAAAGCATTACTGAATACAATGCATTCCTGTACTTACGATGCATTCTTCTTAGCAACTACCCTCTTCATTATGTCTCCCAATTAGATATGCAAGGAAAGTTTGCAAAAGTGCCTTTTGGGCCACTTGGAGGAGCACTCCTTCTAGTTACGGGATCAAACATCTTGTCTGGTGAAACTCTAAGATTCTCCATTAATACATTCTTGTTCTCTGTTTTGAACAGTTTTTATCCTAGAGCTATAATTGCATTAAATAAGGAACTTAAGAATTACCAGCAGTGAGTTGTTGGACTGTATTACTATTACAGTGATGCCTCGCAAGACGAAAGTAATTCGTTCCGCGAGTAGCGTCGTATTGCGAAATTTTCGTCTTGCGAAAGCGCGGTTTCCCATAGGAATGCATTGCAATGCATTCCTATGGGAAACCTCGCAAGACGAACGAATTATTTTCGTCTTGCGAGGCATCGCTCTTGCGGAAAAAAAATTGTCTTGCGAAGCACGGCCATAGAAAAAGTCGTCTTGCGAGTCACCAAAACAATCGCAAAACGCTTTCGTCTTGCGAGTTTTTCGTCGGGCGAGGCATCACTGTACTTGGTCTGTTGTGTTGCATGTTGTGTGGATACTACGAGTTTTAGGCAGGGTTCTGGGATTTAGGGATTGTTATGAGGGTGTGTTTGTGTGTGTGTGTGTGTTTGATCTGGTCTCTGAGTGTTCTTTGTGAATTTCGTTGTATGTGTATACGGTGTATATACATTCAATGACAATAAATTGATTGATTCAGATTACCTGTAAGTAGGGTTCCAGTGCAGTGAAAACTGTAAAGTTCTCCAGCTGAGCTCCCTCTTGTATATAGTTCTCAATCCTTTTCTTTCTTAGATCTGGCCGAAGTTCTGAATGGGCTTTCCCTCTGGGGATGTTGAGCACAGTCTCATTGACATAAACAGACCAGAGATTGCAGGTGGCTTCCGTGGTATGGGGCGGGAACTCCCATTCCCTTTTCTGCTGATTGTGACCCAGCTCATGGATAGGGCCCCAGATCCCCTTTGCACGGAAGGCCTGGATGTCCACAATCTCTTGTATCGCCCTCACATTTGCCATGACAGGGTAGCCAGAGTGCATCCAACCTGTGGAAGAAAGATGTCGTCAAAGGACTCAAAGTAGGAAGTGCAATCATGGCTCTTTGTCTTCAAGTGCATTTCATTCAAAACTTTCATACTGTTTCTTTTTTTAAAAAAAATGGTGGAAGGCAGTCCCCAGATGACTCCCATTCACAACTGCTGAAACACAGTCCTGAGCACTGCTTTGCGTTTAGGTAAGAAGTGGCTAAGTGATATAAAAAGGAGTCGGTTCTGGGTTTCCCCCTTGGTGTGTCACCTTGTGAATGGTAGCAAGTACAAGCGGGGGTCCTATAGACCATCTTGACTGCTGCTATGGGTGCTGTCAACATTCAGTCTGCCCTTTGCCATGTAAAGCTTGGCATTCTTTTTCCTCCTGGCAATGCGGGAACAATATTATGCAGCAATATTGGGCCATTTCCTAGCTTTTTGAATCATGGGTACAGAAGCACAACATTCCAAATTCATCAACTGGAGGTTTTTTTCTTTGAGGAACTGAATGCATAGACTGGGCGGAATCACCGTGGGAATATCAATGCAGCGTTGGAATCTAGAGCTTGCACCCTGCAACAAAATGGTGCAGCAGGATTTTTCCTGTTCATGGTTTCAGCAAGTTAGCCTTGTTCTCTTTCAGTATATTCAAATTCAAGGCAAACTCAGATTTTTATTTAAGCACTCAGCATGCTAGAGTCATTGAGAATCCTAAACCCTCACTTGATTGCTCTAGGTTTGTGGCGTGTTGTTTTGTTTGTCTTTCCATATATTTGACTTTTTATTTCTGCCAACCAAAGTACGCCGATCCCTCACACTTGTTTCTTTTTAACACCAGTTAGGTCGTTTGGTATAGTTTTGTTTTGCTTTAAAAAAAAAAAGAGGGTAGAGACAAAACCTCCCATAAAAATTTGAAGAATATTCAGGAGAAAAAAAATCTGGAGTCCTTGTAGATTTGAATCTCTTGGGATGGAATCTAGTAGGTTTGGACAAAATGGGAAACCTGATTGCATGCGTTCTACCATTTCCACGACATGAACTGGTTTCTGGTTTGTACTTGCCAGCTTTTATCTGAACATCCGTCACGATTCTCTCAGGTCTGGGGAAGACGGGAGGGATGGAGGCCAATTCGGCCACTGCTTTCATCATCTGGGCCCAGGTGGAGAGCAGGGTCTCTGGATCGTCCATTTTGCGTGCCTCATCAGAGGGCACCGTAAAGATGATATTCGCGGTTTCTAGCTCAGCCCAGGGCACTGGGTAATGACGTATGGTGTTCTGCCAGTCGCTTACCCTAGTTTCACCTGATCAAGTATTCAAAAAGAAAACAACCATTAACAATATATCTGAGAGTTGAACTATTAAGGGATAGGGAAGTGGGACAATCCCACCTGATGGGATCAGGACTGATTAAAATGACACTCTCACTGCATAACGGCAGGAATATTTCTTTATTGAAATAAGAAAATAAAACAGGTTTTATCAAAATAAGAAAAAACCAACCACAAGACCGATTACAGCCATTCTGAGGATTTTCTTCCTTGGTTTAGACGCTTCAAGTCAATGCCTGCTGGTTTTAGTTTATTAATTCTATCAGATAGACCAGAGCTGTGCGTTTTGTGAATGCTTTATCTAGAAGACTGTTCCCTCAAGTTCCAGAACATACCACAATAAAAGCACATTAGGATGCAATTGGATGGGCGTTTGTCCCACAGTTTTGTCCAGGGCTGGTTTGTTCTGCAACCACACTGGTGTATGTGCCATTGTGAACCAGCCTACCCTGATTGATGCCGACTTGCCCCTTTTTCAGAGGAGTGAGTTCCTAAACCTTTCTTCTCTAATTGCTGTGCTGGGCAAGAAACAGGCAAGCTATGTATGGCTTCTAGCCTTAGATTGGGCATTGAGGTAGAGTTGGCAATTTGCCGCTAACAATCCACTTGAATTCAGACAGAGTTTTCAGTTCACAAGCTGTCAGTCCTTCACATATTTGTGTGCAGGGGAAGTTCTCTCACCGTGCTTGAAATAAGGAGCCATTGCCGCGCCTTCTACGGTGACAGAGATGGAGCCCACGGAAGATTTCTTTGGTACAATGATGTACAAGAGGCCACCCCACAAGCTGGACACCTCCATCCTCTGACTCGTAACATGGAATCGTCTTACCACCACTGGAGGACGTTCCAGCTTCTCAGCATTGCTCAAGTTATCAGAATGACAGCCGATCTGTACCTGGAAAAAACGATAGCTGGGTTCATGAGGCTAATGCTGCACAATATTGTTTGTAAAAAAAAAAAAGTTGAATTAATCAAGACATTATCCATCATCCTGTCATGGAGAACTTCTGCATTGCAACTTTGAGATATAACGATATATATTAGGATTTAGCAATTCTATAAAGATAGTCAATGAATTTCCCATGTATAGCAAACTCCAGTATATAGCGTTCCTCAATGAACCATGGAAAGACAGCCCCCGTCTGAGGACCTTCCCTACCTTTAGCAAAGGCATGATAAAACAATAAAATACTCAGGCTTCTTCCTGAAGGAATATCAGAAGAAATATCCTGAGAAAGGGGATATTGAAGGAGCTTCCTGGGAAAGAAAGTTCATTTTATTTATTTATTTGATTTTTATACCACCCATCTGGCTGCCAAGCCACACTGGGCGGTTTACAAACAGGATAAACAATCACTTAATAACAAGGGCAATCAACAACATCTAAATAAAATATAAAATGTATTGGAGAAATTACACTAAAAACCACATAATCAAAGCATAATAAAATAAAATGAAATGGAAACATGGCGGTAGGTTGGATGTTAATTATCGAAGGCACTATTATATCAGAGTGTTTTAAGATCCGAGAAGGCCTGTCTGAATAGTCACATTTTTAAATAATTTCTTAAAAGTTCCCAATGAAGGGGCCAGGAGAATTTCGGGCAGGAGACTGTTCCATGCTTGACCATAGGCGACCACCAAGAAGGCCCGGTTTCTGGTTGTCATTTTTCAGGCCTCCCTCGGGGTCAGAACTCTAAACCGTCCAGCCTGTGAAGATCTTACAGGGCGGACAGACCTGGCCTGTGAAGATCTTACAGGGCGGACAGACCTGATTGGAAGGAGGCGCTTGACCAGATATTGAGGTCCCAAACCATTTAGGGCCTTATGGGTTAGCGTCACCTTGAAGCTGGCACGGAAGTGAACAGGTAACCAGTGTAAGGCGGCCAAGGTGGGGGAAATGGGTTGGTATTTCTTAACCCCACTGAACAATCTGGCTGCCAAGTTCTGGACCCGTTGGAGTCTCTGTAACAACCTCAAGGGCAGCCCGACGTAGAGAGCATTGCAGTAGTCTAATCTCAAGGCTACCAGTGCATGAACCAGTGTGGTGAGGGACCCGGTGTCAAGGTAGGGCAATCCACCTTAGATGGAAATAGGCAGTGCGGCCCACCGACGCTATCTGGGATTCCCTTGACAGCGCTGGGTCCAGGGGTATGCCCAAGCTGTGCACCTCATCCTTCATGGAAAGAGTACCCCCCCCCAAAGGAGAGGGAGGCACCCAGACACTAGGAGCCCCCACTCGCAGGATTTCCATGCCCAGGTTCAGCCCTCATCCATATTGTCCCTCATCCATCCCAGCACGGCACCCAGACAGTGCTCAAGGGACGGGACGGCATCCCCTGCAGAAGGATGGAAGGAGAGATAGAGCTGAGTGTCATCCGCATATTGGTGACACAAAGCTCCAAATCTCCTGATGACCTCCCCCAGCAGCCTCATATATATGTTAAATATCATTGGGGAGTTCAACAAATAGCATTGGGAGTTCAAACGGATATCAATTTAAATTACTCTGTCAAAGTCCAAGATTTCCCAGACAGCCTCTCACCAGGGGCAAGGGCGCCAGGACCCTGTCTGCCATGCGGGGTATCCAGTCTAAAGACACTCATTGCACAGTTGGTTGTGACCAAGCGGAGGTGGGAGCACCCGGCTGGGAGCCAGGTTGCAGGAGCACGGCGCCGGAACAAGGCACCGAGATGCAGGAGACCAACAGAATCAGGCAGGGGCAAAAAAAAAAAAAACCTTTGTTGTTGAGGCCAGTTCTGGGAGGGAGAACCCCTCCTTAAATAGACCTTCCTGCCAGCTTTCCAGGTGAGACTCATGAGTGGCCCAGCAGCTGCTACACAAGACCAGGGCCTGAGCCTGCAAACACCAGGCCATTCCGGGGTTAGGCTGACCCTGATCCTGCAGCTGCCAGGGCAGTGTGGGCCAGATCCTGACATACTGACTTTATAGCTCTTTGTGTGTTTCCTATATAGTAATGTTCTATCTTTGGTGCCGTAGCCTGTCTTTGGTCTTTTATTTACATTATTTCTAGGTTCTGTTTGCGCAAAATTACTTCGTAGTTGTAACATCCAAAAGCCCAGGTAAAAGCGGTAAGCACGTACTTAAGTCAAAAATATAGGATCCTCTCTTTTAGAGTAAACAAGTACAATGAAAGTGTTTCGGGTTACATTAGAAAAATGCAAAAGCTTAATAGCCCACCATGGCAGAGAATACATCTCTTAAGGAGTAAAAAATTATTAAAAGGTAAAAAAGAATTATTGTAAGCCTTATTTAGAAAGCACCGAAAAATATCAAAATTGTTAACAATAAAAAATGTGTCTTTATCTTTATCTTTATTAGATTTTTACCCCGCCCCTCTAGACAAAGTCTACTCGGGACGGCTTACACACATGATAAAAACATCATTATACATAAAAAATTTAAAAATATCATAATTTTAACACTTATAATTAAATTAAATCAATAACCAAGATGACAGAGTAAAGATCAGTTGTTGACTGGAGGGAAGGCCTGTCTGAAAAACCAAGTTTTCAATTGGGTTTTAAAAACACCCAGCGAGGGTACCAGGCGAATTTCAGTTGGGAGGTTGTTCCATAGCCGAGGGGCCACTGCCGAGAAGGCCCGGTTTCTTGTTCTTTCTTTCCGGGCCTCTCTCGGCGTTAGGCCCCTCAGCCGTCCCTGCTGGCTATTCCGGGTGATTCGGGTAGATCTAGGTGGGAGAAGACGATCTGCCAAGTATCGAGGTCCCAAACCGTTTAGGGCTTTATACGTTATCATTAACACTTTGAAGTCAATGCGGAAACGAATGGGCAGCCAATGCAAGGCAGCCAGAGTGGGAGAGATATGCTGAAATTTCCTCACCCCACTAAGAAGCCTGGCTGCTGCATTCTGCACCATTTGAAGTTTCCGCATCAATCTCAAAGGCAGCCCCACGTAGAGCGCATTACAATGGTCTAATCTCGAGATTACGAGCGCATGGACAAGAGTAGTGAGGGCCTCCCCATCAAGATATGGTCGCAGCTGGGCAATCCGCCATAGATGGAAATATGCGGAGCGGGCCACGGACGCCACCTGGGTTTCCATGGTAAGCGCCGGGTCCAGATGTATCCCCAAGCTGCGAACCTCACTCTTTGCGGTATCAAGTAAAAAACATTGGTTGGCCTCTAAGCATATTAAGAACACACACAGCAAAACATTTTCTCACCCAACCTAATGTAAAAATGTAAAATTCACTGTGTTGTTGTTTCCAGCATCTGTAAATAAAACCTGCAGCTGCTCTCCTACATTTTCTTTGATGGCTGGTACCCAAAGCAGCACAGAGTTATGATGAATGCTTATTTATTTATGACTGTGTGTGCCTTATCAACACATTTAGAACTCTTCTTAATTGTTTTCATTTCTTCTTGTTTTACTAACAAAGGATTTTAAATGGTAGCAATTTCTGCATGTTCTTATCTAATACAAATCTCCATTGACTCAGATCCCGTTCTGTTCCCTAAAGTTGGCAAAATTGTTTACACAATATTAGGCCAGAGGTCCCCAACCCCTGGTCTGTGACCCGGCAGCGGTCCGCAGCCTATCCAGGACCGGGCCGCGGACACAGATCTCCTAACCCCCCACGAGTGTCGTCGCACGCATGCGCGTAAGCACCTTCCGCCCCCTGCGTGCGCTGTGCGCATGCGCACGAGCGGGGCCCTCCGCGAGTGCCATCATGTGCATGCGCACGAGCACATTCCGCCCCCTGTGAGAGCGCTGTGCGCATGCATGTGCGCGAGCTTTGCCCCCCTGCGGGCACGCCACCCCCCCCAAACGGTCCGCGGTTGGGAAAAGGTTGGCGACCACTGATTTAGACTATCTTTTAACGTTAGGACAATGGTACCTTTGTTTTTGGTACTTGAGTATAATGTATTTTCAGCTTTCTCAGGGTTCGAATATTCATACTTTCCCAAAATGTGGCGCTATTTCAGTGCAAGATATTCAACGTTTAGCTGTCATAAAATTGTTTATATAGTCTTGATCTGCGGTCAATTGGTTTGAGTACACTTAAAGTGTTATGATACGACTCATAGTAGCAGTTCCAAGCTGTAGTGTTTAATTGCACATTACTTTTAAGGGTCCCCCCCATGATCCTTTTAGATTCTTATAAAACCCCAAATTTCAAATATTGACGTAACGCTACCTGAAATTCAGCACCAGTGGCCTCAGATGGGAAGATCAAGGTCACGGTCTTTCCCGGAGGAACATACATCCCGGTGCTTCTCCAGGCTTCTTCTCCTGTGAGCCGAACCAAAAGAGGTTAGTTAAAATCAGTGAGTTGCAGGATCTATGGCAGACATTAAACAGAACCTTTTATCATTATTTAACCTATTGGTAGCTGAAATGACTTTAAACTTCCTAGAGTAGAGGTGGCAAACTGCTGCTCATTGCATGACTGGGCATGTGTCCAATCACATGATCAGGCACATGCCCAGAAAAAGTGCTACTGGAACCTTCTCAGCTAGTGAACCAAACAGGATACCAAAGAAATAACAGATAAAACATTATGATGAACTAGATTACCACCTTTTTAAAGGATCTGTCTTACCATCATTTGCGCCATTGATCCTGATGGTTTGAGGTGTAGCTATAGGATAAGGTTCTGTGAAATATGGATTCAGGCTGGGGACTAGGTTTTGGAACTCAGGTATGGCCTTGTAGAGTCCCCAAGCGAAGTGGAGTAAAACGGCTTCATCCGAGGAGGAGCTGATTGAGTTGCTCGCACTGACATCAGGAATCCCACGGAGCTGGACGATCTCCACCATGTCCTCGTGAACAGAAGAGAAAGGACGGGAGTTGGCAGCTGGAATTTCTAAGAATGTGGAGGCATCTGGCGCTAGCGTCTTGAGCCACGTGGAGTAGGGTGGCTGTAGAGCTTTCTTGTTCAGAATGTGTTCCCTGAACTCGGAGAGTGCTTTCCGAAAGTGATAGCTTGATGCAACATCTCTGCCCTGGCCTGCTGGATAGCTTTCACTTGATATACTTTCCCCAGTGATTCCGATTCCAAACTTGTTAAGTATTTTGTTCCCTGGATATTCAGCCATGGCCCGGGAGCTAGGATTTTGGCTAGTCCAGTACCAAGCCTGCCCTCCAATCAGGAGACCGCCGCCTTCAGAAACAAATTCGTGGATTTTTTCCCTTTCTTCGTCACTGTAGGCTGTGCAGCAGTATACACTCAGGCCCTCTTTAAGACTGGTGAGCTCACATGGGATCCTGGCCCGATTTAAGATGGAATAAAGTGTCTGGAAGTCACCTCCGATGCCAACTTTCCCTCCTTTCCTAGCAGTAAGCCAGTGGATGGCATTGAGTAGAAACGTTTCCGTTGACAGCGTGTCAAGAAGACCTTCATGTGCTACAACCACAACACGTCCCCTTCCATAATATGCAGCTCCAAGGAACGTTTCATAGGAATCGGTCATGCTGATTGGAAATGCCAAAACCCCGTGGATGAGCAGGCGAGAAGGGATGCTGTCTTGGAATTGGAACTCGGGGACGCCGTTCAGAAGAGTGTTTAAATCATTTTGAAGGTCCAGTCCATGCCTAATGACAAGGAAATGAAAATGAAGAATCCTCAGAGTTAGCCTCTTGTTCCCTTTGGGTGGGTGGGCCTAAAACACAGCTCTTCCAGTGGTTTATAAACCTGCCCCTGTGCCGATTTACGACCTGGGGTAGGTCTCAAGGATGGTGGCATCACAATAGCAATAGACTAAGAGTGGAAATGCACATTCAAAATGAATTTTAAGGGTTTGCAAGACAAGATGGTCCCCAGAGATGATTCTTGGACTGTGATGCCCAAGCCTCCCTAAGGAGCGCTTGGCACTCGGTCAGAGAGTTTGACAGGCCACTTACCTACCACCTTTATGCTGAGGCAAGTCCCAAGACCTCAGCAGTGTGTAGCGTAAGCCCTTTGAACAAGTCTGACCTAAAAAGAACACTTTACTTTTACCCAGTACTTTGCAAGTACAGACACATGGGCTTTGTGATTCCTTAGAACTCACAACAGCTCAGTTAGGTAGGACTCTTAAAGATAGCTAGTTTGTGGCCCTCTCCACCTCCTGGATTTAGCCAGACCCTGCTGTTCAAGAAACCAGTCCTTTTGTAAGGATTTTTATAATTAATTTTTATTAGAAAAATAGAGTTTCATAGAATCAGTTTATATTGCACAAGCGTCAGCGTAAAGAACATATTCAAAGATTATTACAGTTAAATAAAATAACTAATCCCCATTAAAATAATAAACACTACTAAGGTGGGCTACAGTGGGCTAGCCCCACCTCCTTCTTTCTTTTTACTTACATCCTCTCTCAATTAAGTTCCTTTCTCTCCCATCATCATGGATTCGAATCCCAGAACAGAACTGAATCTCTTCTCCTTTCACATAACCCATCGTCCATTTTCTACATTCTCTAACTCCTCCCTTCTTCTTGACCATTCTGGCTGTTAGCCAATTAGCCTTAAGGGGCTGTACCACCTTCCTCCTCCCTTAATTCCCATGAAAGTCCAGGTGTTTTATCTCTTCTCCAATTAGCTCAGAATGTTGAGTCTTCCACGGCCCCCTTGATTCGACCTTCAGCTCTATCTTGAACCATGCTGTACCGATTTTCAGAAAAACATTCTCAAAGCACTTAGAAAAACACATTCCAATGTCTCTCAAATCATCTTCACACAGAACCTGTCTGACTCCATCTTACATTTCTCTGACTACATATCCCATCATCATGACATGGACTACCCTTTTAAGAGAACATATCACTTGCCAATGCATTACACCCTGGGCTCTTATGCCTCTGCCTCTCCCCTGTCCCTTTTGCAGACGATCAAATCAATTTTATTGCTCAACCTGATGGCTCTGCTAAAGCAGCTGCCATCAAGAGGAAGCTGTTCTGTCTGCCTTGCTCTACCCCCTTGCTTGGGAAAAAAAGTCGATTAAACTCTGCTTTTTCCTTATTTTTTTCTTGTTCAGAAGCATCTGTTGGGATAATCCAAATTGTAAAATTATTCTAAATGCCAGATGTTGAAAAGTTGTTTTCGTTGCAAAATAGTGGTGGGGAACTGCTGCTTTCAAGTTATAAGGTACACCTTGTTGCATTGTTGAATACCATACATACAATAACACCCACGAGTATAATGCTGCTGCTTAAATGCATAACTCAGTCCTTGGCAACAATTGAAGGATGATATGAAAGAGGAGAACCAACTACCCTGTTTTCCCGAAAATAAGACCTAACCTGAAAATAAGCCCTAGTAGGATTTTTCAGGATGCTCGTCATGTAAGCCCTACCCCCAAAAATAAGCCCTAGTGAAGTGAAACCCCGCCCTCCACCCTTGTGCAGCAACCAGAAGATGACATGACTGTAAAATAAAACATCCCCTGAAAATAAGCCCTAATGCGTTTTTTTGGAGCAAAAACTAATATAAGACCCTGTCTTATTTTCGGGGAAACACGGTATGTGCAGTTGCACATAGTGACGGCAGGTGAGGAAAGTGTACCAAAGGCCAGTTTTAAGATGGGAAAGTAGCTATGAAAGACTTTTTCCATGGTTCCCCTTGGCTATGAATGGAGGGGTTGTACTTCTATTGGAAAGGGGGGGGGGGAGAAAAGAAGGCATTTTGGGAATACGTACCAGGAAGAGCTAATCTTGCTTCCTGTTATTAAATTAATACCTGTTTCATGGATTTTTTTCAGACTTGCTTGGAAAGGTTCCTTCAACCACAAGGCAGCTATTGCAACCCCCAAATTGTTCTTTGGCTCCCTTTCTATATCCTCTGTTCATTGAACCATCCTGAACTATCACACCCTTCCTCCTTTCTCTCCCATGCCATGTGGAGAGCTGGGACTCCAGGATCTGTGCCATACACCACTGTTCCTTGAAAGCCGGGAGCAGGGCAGGAGAAAACAAATCTCCCCAACACATGGTGTGATGCTGTGCAGAGTCCTAGGTAACCAACAGCCCTTGAGAAATGCACTTTTTCCTAGGGCACTATCACCAAACGCTTAAGCCTCTTTCTTGAAGAGAAGCTGAGGGAGGAAGTGAGGTATGTTTTGGGTAGATACTTTCTTTGGTGTGATGTTTTTTCAGGCTGACCCTTGCTCTTTCTAACCGCATGGGCTGAGGGGGCGGGATTTCAGCTTTTAAAAGGGGGTTGCAGAAGCTCGCGCCTAACGGCGCGCGAAATTCTTTAATTCTATTTTTGACCCTAATTTGGTAAATAAGAAAGCCAATTAGCATTACATACACCTGGGGGTAGGAATCTTTTAAGGGTCAGATCATACTTCCGCACTATTAGAGAGCAGGCCGGGTAGGTGGGGCTCATCAGCCCTGGAAGGCAGCCCATCTAGGAGAAGGAAAACTCCAATTTCAAACCTCCACTGCCTTGTGGCTATATCCACTGATGGAAAAGGCTTCAGGAGTTAACCTCGAGGCAAAATCCGGAGCCGGAGTCCCGGAGGCAGTTCGTGTCGTTCTGGCAACTCCTGCGACATCGCTGGAACCAGTTGTATTGGCTCTTGCCTTTCCACTGGACTATCTCAGTGACGTGGAGAGGGGGGATTTGCTGCTTGGGTAACAGCCTATCCTCCATATTATTTTATCCAGGCTTCGTGCTCTGGAGAGGACACTCCAGCTTCGCATACAGCGTCGAAACAACACGGGAAGTAGCAGTTACCGGTTATAAGTCTTTGCTTGATTGGCGTAGAGCATGACGCCAGGGGCTACTTCTGACGGTGGGAGAGGCCATTGCACCTCACTAGGTAGATACCGCCCGCCTTAAGCTGGGCAGCCCCCAGCCAGTAAGGTGCTACCTCGCCACGGTCTGTTAACCTCACGGGGTGCATGGGGTTTAGGGTGAAAGCCGACAAGCAGATCGATAACCCTGCACCATGCAACAATCATAAGAAAACTTCTGCCCTAAAGCTGGGCACCTGGAATGTACGGACAATGACCCCTGGCTTTTCTGACCACGGCTTTTCTGACGACCTGCAGGAAATAGACGATGTGCGCAAGACAGCTGTCATCGACATGGAACTGAGTAGACTGCAGATGGACATTGTTGCCCTGCAAGAGACGAGATTGCCAGACTCGGGATCTGTCAAAGAAAAAAACTTCTCATTCTTCTGGCAGGGAAAACCATTGAATGAGACCAGGGAATATGGTGTTGGCTTTGCAGTCAGAAATACTCTGCTGAGATCCATTGTTCTACCTACTGTGGGGAGTGAAAGAATCCTGTCTCTGCAGCTCCACTCATCAGCGGGACCGGTCACCCTCATTAGTGCATATGCAAGTTCCTGAAAGAGAGGCACTGTTCATTCTTGGAGACTTTAACGCTAGAGTTGGCGCTGATCACAATTCTTGGCCCACTTGTCTAGGCCGTTTTGGCATTGGAAAGATGAACGAAAATGGCCAACGCTTGCTGGAGTTTTGCTGTTATTATGGTCTTTGCGTCAGCAACACATTATTTAATACAAAGCCTCAACACAGAGTTTCCTGGAGACATCCAAGATCGAAGCATTGGCATCAGCTCGATTTGATCCTGACTAGACGTTCTAGCCTTCCTAGTATTACGATCACACGCAGCTACCAGAGTGCTGATTGCGATACTGATCACTCCCTGGTGTGTAGTAGAGTAAAACTGCGAACAAAGAGATTATATCACACGAAAAAGGAAGGAAGACCACGTATTGACATCAGCAAGACTCGCGATCAAAGAAAAGTGGAGGAATTTGCCCAAGCGCTTGAGGAAAACCTTCCAGGCCCGGCTGATGCAAATGCACCTGAACGATGGGAACATTTCAAGAACGCTGTGTATAACACCGCCTTGTCCACATTTGGCAAGAAGACCAAAAAGACGGCCGACTGGTTTGAAGCCCATTCGGAGGAGCTGATGCCAGCCATCGAGGATAAGAGGAGAGCTCTAGCAGCATACAAAGCCTGTCCTAGCGAGTACAACTTGCAAGCTCTTCGAGCTGCTCGTAGCCAAGTCCAACAGGCTGCCAGGAGATGTTCCAACGATTATTGGCTTCAGCTCTGCTCTCAGATACAGATAGCAGCCGACACAGGTAACATCAAAGGAATGTATGACAGTATCAGGCAGGCTTTAGGTCCAATACAGAAGAAATCTGCTCCCTTGAAGTCTGCTACAGGCGTGATCATCCAGGACCGAGCACAGCAGATGGACCGCTGGGTGCAGCACTACTCTGAGCTATATTCCAGAGAGAATGTAGTAACCGAAGAAGCATTAAATAACATTGAGTGCCTGCCTGTCTTGGAAGAGTTGGACAGCGAACCAACCTTAGCAGAAATAAAAATGGCCTTGGATTCCCTCGCCTCCGGCAAGGCTCCTGGAAAGGATAACATCCCTGTTGAAGTGCTGTAAAGAGACCATCACTACCGAGCTGTATGAAATCTTTTGTCTTTGCTGGAGGGAAGGTGGAGTACCACAGGACATGAAGGATGCAAACATCGTCACATTGTACAAGAACAAAGGAGACAGGGGCGACTGCAATAACTACCGTGGCATCTCTCTTCTCAGCGTTGTAGGGAAGCTCCTTGCCCGTGTTGTGCTGAAGAGGCTCCAGGTGCTCGCAGACAGAGTCTATCCAGAATCACAGTGTGGATTTCGAGCTAATAGATCCACCACTGACATGGTATTCTCCCTCAGACAGTTGCAGGAGAAATGCAGGGAACAACAACAGCCACTCTTTGTGGCCTTCATAGATCTCACAAAGGCCTTTGATTTGGTTAGCAGGGATGGCCTTTTTAAAATACTTCCCAAGATTGGATGTCCACCTCGACTCCTTAACATCATCAGGTCCTTCCATGAGGGAATGAAGGGCACTGTAGTTTTTGATGGTTCAACATCAGATCCCTTTGACATCCGAAGCGGAGTGAAACAGGGCTGTGTCCTCGCACCAACCCTTTTTGGGATCTTTTTTGCTGTCATGCTGAAGCACGCCTTTGGAACTGCAACAGAAGGTGTCTATCTCCGGACTAGATCAGACGGAAAGCTCTTTAATCTCTCTAGATTGAGAGCGAAGACCAAAGTCCAGATGAAATGCATGCGGGACTTCCTCTTCGCCGATGATGCAGCCATTGTTGCCCACTCTGCTCAAGACCTCCAACAACTCATGAATCATTTTAGTAAGGCCTGCCAAGACTTTGGACTAACAATCAGCCTGAAGAAAACACAAGTCATGGGCCAGGGCGTGGACTCGCCTCCCTCTATTACCATTTCCACACAAGAATTGGAGGTTGTTCATGACTTTGTGTACCTTGGCTCAACAATCTCTGACACTCTCTCTCTAGATGTCGAGCTGGATAAACGCATTGGCAAAGCAGCTACCATGTTCTCTAGACTCACAAAGAGAGTATGGCTCAATAAGAAGCTGACGACATATACCAAGATCCAGGTCTATAGAGCCTGTGTCCTGAGCACACTCCTGTACTGCAGTGAGTCCTGGACCCTTTGTGCACGGCAGGAGAGGAAGCTGAACACCTTCCATATGCGTTGCCTCCGACGCATTTTTGGTATCACCTGGCAGGACAAAGTTCCAAACAGAGTAGTCCTAGAACGAGCTGGAATTTTTAGCATGTATACATTACTGAAACAGCGACGTCTACGTTGGCTTGGGCATGTCGTGAGAATGGCTGATGGTCGGATTCCAAAAGATCTCCTGTATGGAGAATTAGTGGAGGGAAATCGCCCCAGAGGGAGACCACAGCTGCGATACAAGGACATCTGCAAGCGGGATCTGAAGGCCTTAGGAATGGACCTCAACAGATGGGAAACCCTGACATCGGAGCGTTCAGCCTGGAGGCAGGCGTTGCATCACGGCCTCTCCCAATTTGAAGAGACCCTTGTCCAGCAGACCGAGGCAAAGAGGCACTGATGGAAGCAGCAAAATCAGGGAGCTGGACAGGGGACAGATTGTATTTGTCTTCAGTGTGGAAGGGATTGTCACTCTCGAATTGGCGTTCTCAGCCACACTAGACGCTGTTCCAAGTCCTCCATACAGAGCACGTTACCATAGTCTTTCGAGACTGAAGGATGCCTAATACTATATCACCAACCAAGGTCTAGGTGGGTAAGTCATACCGGAGTCAACAAGAGGCTTCAAGGCACTGGGATGGGTTGGATCTGGTTTAGACCAAGTCAGAAGTAAACCAAGGTTTTTCCCCCATCTCATTTTGGAAAGGAAAACCAACTTGACTACAGCTGGGCACTGGTCCACCAATAGATAGCATATATAGTGTGCGTCGCTAGGACCTGTCATGGTTGAGATTATGTGGATTTAAAGCATGTATGAAGATGGGATATGTAGTTGTGAACAATGTAAAATGGAATCCATATTGGTTCTATGGAAGAATGATTTTGTATGATGGGAATGTTGTCCAGGAGGACTGTGAGAATGTTTTTCCTTTAGCCAGTTCTCCCAGGACCAGATAAGAAGACCAGACACTTGTTATGGCGGAGAAGAGAATAGACGAGGCAAACAACACCTGCTTTCTCATGAGAAGAAGAGGAGGAGAATACTTCTACCACCTTACACTGTGATTGGATGACAGCGTGGGAGATGAAGAAAGACAGGAGGAGCCAAAAAGAGAGAAAAAAGGAACTTTTGCCATGTGCAGTGTTCCATCTTGTTCCTATTTTCCTTTAGGACGGAACCATAGATTTTTCTAGGTCTTTTTGCCTGCTACCCCGTGCAGGGAAAGGACTGGGAAAGATGTAGGAAGAGAAGGAAAAGAAGAAGGGGGGCTATAAGCCTTTTGCCTATCCCAAGGAAGCTTTTAGAGATTTTTAGAGTTTTTGTAACTAAAAGAGAATTAGTTATCTTAATTGTATTTGTAACAAGCCTTGAAAACGTTATATTGCTATGCTTTTGCATCAAACTGACTTTATTCTGTAAATCTATATTTTTTCAATAAAAAGATTATAAAATAAATAAAAATTCTAAAATCTTTTGGTCTCTTGAACAGTGAAGCTGTCTTAGCTATACCCTGAGGGGGAAGCAAGGCCACATTACGCTACTGAGTCCTACCTTATTGAGCTTAGTAGATCTTAAGACTACAAAGCTCATGTGTAACTTCCTGCTGAGCTTTCTTAAGGGTCAGCAAGTATCTTTTTAGGGCAGACTTGTAAGAAGGAGTTTGTTGTACGCCCTGGCTGAGGTCACCAGGACTCAACCCAGCTGAGTAGGGGTACTCAGACTTCCAATTACTCTCTGTCCGACCGACCAAGTTCTCCCTCACAGGAAGCTGGTCGTGACAGGGCCATTCTCATATCTGCCTTCCAACAGAACTGAGGGTAATACATTAAATCAAAAGTGATACTTACTGGGTGATCAGGGGAATCCTTGGCATTTTCTGGGGCACAGGAAAGACCCCGTTCTCTCCCACGTTGCCAGTGAAATATATTCCGGCCACGCTGGTCACCAGGTTCCCGGGAAACTCATGCAGGACTTTCTCCTGGCCATGCATAGAAGACCAGTGCCAGGCCTGCCCTCCAATGAGCAGCCCACCACCTCTTTTTACAAACCGCACAAGGTCATCAGCCTGTGAATCATCGTAGGCATCGATGCAGTAGACCCCAAGGGAGTCCCCGAGCGCTGCCCCCGGATGGACTTTGACGCCATTGCCAAGGAGCATCTCTGAGAGGGCATCCATGCTTTGGCGGACCCCCACTTGGGCTCCTGGGGAGGGCCTGAGCCACTCCAGAGCATTTTTAATTAATGGCAAGAACTGGGGAAGTTGCAGGATGCTTTCATGAGCGGCAACCAGCATCCGACCTTTTCCGTACTGGGATGCGGCAATGAGTGTCTGTCTCATGGAACTTACAAGGACTGGGAAGGCTTGGTCTCCAGTGAGCAGAAGCTCACAAGGATTGAAATCACCAGTGACATCAAGAGACCGAATGTCTCTCACTAGAAAGGCATAGGAATTTGTGGGATCCATTGGAATAGCCGGACTAGAGGTGGGTCTGAAAGAGAGAGAAAAATAAATAAATCCCATCTTATAGTTGAAGAGACAGGATGGTGTAGCACAGTCTTAAGTGTGGTTGTTCAAAAGTGAATCTGACTGGGCAGGTAACCTGTTCTTAAAGGTGCCTTCCCTTTAGGGTTTAAGAGATATGACTGTGGCCCATCTGTTGTGTCTGAGAAATCAGACTTTCAAGAGGAAGGGCATGAAGGCACGAGAAATCTCAAAAGGGAGCAAGCAAATTTGCAAATTACGGAAGGTAACAAAAACATCTGCCCTGACCATCAGCATTTATTAAGAAATTCCCTGTCCTAGTCAGATTTAATAAGGCCACACTAGACAGCATCTAGTGTGGCCTTCTCAGCCACACTAGACGCTGTTCCAAGTCCTCCATACAGAGCACGTTACCATAGTCTCTTGAGACTGAAGGATGCCTAATCTAAAGTCAGATTTAACTTAGAGTTCAGTCCTTGGGATCCAGTACAGGTACATGTATTTAGGAGTGTAGGTTAGTGATGTTGGTTTAAAAATACATCAGTGTGACACTTGAAACTGTGGTTTGGAAAGCTAATTTCTTGTACTGGGAATTACCAAGGTCTGACTGTTGAATGTGGAACCTCCAGGCTTAGCCAGTAAAGTCAAGGAGCAACCTTGAGTCAGTTGTGTTTTCTTCATGCCTTGATCCATCTCACAGGATTCTTGTGAGGTTAAAGGCAGGAAGAAGATACCCATGGATGCTCCCTTCAAATCACTGTGGAAAAAGCAGGATAAAAATGCAACCAAGAAGATATCAAATAAAGCTCATTAGAACTAAAGCAAGAAGCAACAGAAACATGCTTTGCAGCAGAGCTGAACTGCAGTTGCATGTTCAAACTCCTGGATCTGCAGGCCTGGTTCTCTGTATTACTTCCTATCAAGTTGTTTCCAACTTATGATGGGTCTGATTGGGTTTTCAAGGCATATGAGATATTTGAAGACTGGTTTGCCATTGCCATGCCAGCTTAAGAATTTCTGTGACCAAGAGGGGATTCGAACCCAGATCTCCTGAGTCCTAGTCTGACACTCTATCCACTACACCACACTGACTCTGAAGGTCTCCATTGCCTGAAATTCTGGAGACTCTCTGACAATGAGTGAATAGTGAGCGAATGAATCAATGATAAGACACCTTCCTATTTAGTGAGAAACTGGGCTATAAGCAAAATTAATAATGTTTCATTGGAAAGAAAAGGAAGAAATGGCTCACCGTTTTCAGCAGGGCTTCTTTCAGCTTCCTCCAGTTATCTACTTCTAAGGGGATGCTAGGCAATAAGATATGAGCTCTTTATATTGGCTTAGTCTGAAAAGTGTTGCCCAATCACAAGGTATTTGCTTAAGAGGGTGATACAGTTCCACAGAAATGGTTTGAAAGTTCAATGGGATTTCTCAGAAAGCCAAAAACGAAAGTGTACAGCTGCAAGGAATGAACTCAAGGGCCCTTGTCTGTATGCACCTCCACACAACTGAAAAGCGGAAACTTTGGCCACAGTGCCATTGAATCAATTAGAACTTCATAAAGTGTTGCTTGCATAACCGTATTGTAAACCCTACAGAGAGTGCTTTAAGCTCTGTGGGGTGGCAAAAAGGTCAAAACAAACAGTAAACATAAAGGTGATGATGTGACAGGCAGGGGGAGGTTGCTGGTAATCAGAGTGCCTGCTCTGATGATAGGGCACCCACCTGACTTGCATTCAGCTTGCCTGCCATCCGTCTTATTGTGCGCAAGTTGGGTGAACTCTAGGCCTGAAGTGGGCACTCTTTAATTACCAGCAATTTGCTGCTTCTGTTAACATCATCTAGTAGGGGAAGGTTGCTGCTAATTGAAGAGTTTGCACTTTGATCCCAGGTTTCGCCCAACTTGCCCACAAATACAGCGAATGCAGGAAAGTTGAGTGATCCCCCAAACTCAAAGCAGGAACTCTTTAATTGCTGGTAATCCACCCCTGTGAGTGACATCATTACCCTTATGCAGGCAGAATTTCCACAGAAGAAGACTTGCTTTGTGCTTTGAATGTTTAGCATCACAGCCATGCAGCTGCTGCTCTCTCAGAAACGAAAAAGATGGGAGGGGGGATGATTTGAAGCAAATAATAGTTCTTTTTCTTTTTACTAAAAGTTGCCTTGTTCATGTTGTCTACACAGCGTTAGAAAAAGCTGCATTCCTGGGCCAAATGTGGCCGCCACAAAGCTGCCTTTCTGCTCCTTTGCTTCATCAGGATCCCCCCCCCAAAAAAACCCACAGGTTTTCCCACCACCCCGAAAGAAAATTCCACTCCAGGAAGTATGAATCACCTAATATGGCCAGGCCAAGCACTTGCTTTTCCTACAAGTTTTGGGAAGTCTGTGTGGCTCTCCGAGGTGGTCCTTGACCCATGGTGCTGAAATCTAGAGGGTGTAAATTTTTGCTTTAGGAAATGTGCCCATCTGGTTGTTGGGGTTTGCTGCCAGAAGGCCACAAATCTACCCACCCAAGGATACATATGACATCCACTGGCCCTGCCAAAGTTGACACATCTGATTTGTTCAAATATCCTCAAAATTCAGTAAACAAGCCCTGCTTATCTGCATGTCATAAGATCTAGCTTGTTCCTTCTGCCTGTCTCTTTATCAATCATTCCGGTCAATAAAGGGACAGAACTGTGCAGCCCAGTCTTAAGCATGTAACCCATCAAAAGTGAGACCCATGGTGTAAGGCCCAAACTGCACTTTTTAAGTAACCTGTTCTTAGACCTCCCTTCCTTGCAGTGTTGAAGAGACATGGCTGTGGCCATCTGTTGTGTCTCACAGATCAGACTTGCAAGAGGAAAGACGTGAAGGCATGACAAATCCCACACTGGTGCAAGCGAATTTGCAAATGATGGGAGGTCACAAAATCTCCTGCTCTGAGAATCTGTGCTTATAAACAATTCCCTCTTCTAGTCCAAACTTCCAGTTGGGTCTTTGGGATCAAGTGAATGTATGTAGGATTGCAAGGACTGGGGTCTTTGCTAAGGAAAAACAGGGAAGGCTCTTGACTCACCCTGTTGACTCATTTCTTAACACCAGAACTTTGTATTTGCTTGAAAACCATGGATGATATACTTGATATGACGCATTCAGTGGGTGTCCTTTTAATGCCCTTCCTGAAGTGTTATCTGAACGTTGTATCCTTCTTGCTTGCTCATTTTAAAAAATACATCTGTGTGACACATGTAAGTGCGGTTTGGAATGTTACCTTCTTGTAAGGGGGAACTGAAAAGTGATGTCCAGTCACAAGGAACTTCCTTAAGTGGGTGATACAATTCTACAGAAATGGTTTGAAAAGTTAATGGAGATTTCTCAGTATCTCGGAGCCAAAATACACAGTTCTAAGATAGACAGATAAACTTGATTACAGTTAATGGCCAATATCTGAAATAGAAACAAACCATAAATACATTAACCATGTGGTTCCAAGGACATGGATTACTATCACTCTAAAATAAGAAAAGTAAAATAATTCATACTCTCTTAGTGGCATAATTAGTACTGAATAGGTTACCCTCTTAGAAAGCTGCTGTCAACGAAAACTAAGTATAAATTCTGACTGCAGCCGTGAAAAATTACACTATATCAAATAGCACACTCGCTGTTTACTCTGCCCTGACAGCAATAAAAGGGTGTAATATGCCTCTGAACATTCAGGAAATAACAAAGTTCATTAACAGTTTTCTGAATATCAAGAATAAAGGTAAAGGTAAAGGTTTCCCTTGACATTTAGTCCAGTCATGTCCGACTCTAGGGCGTGGTGCTCATCCCCGTCTCCAAGCCGTAGAGCCAGCGTTTGTCCGTAGACAGTTTCCGTGGTCACGTGGACCTCCTCTCGGTCCCATTGCCAGTGCAAGGACAGCTGATGGGGACACGGGAGAGGGCCTTCTCAGTGGCAGCTCCCAGGCGATGGAACGCTCTCCCTCGGGAGATCAGGAGGGCCCCTTCCCTGTTATCCTTCCGAAAAAAGCTGAAGACCCATCTCTTCAGGCAGGCTTTTAACAATTAGGATTCAGTCCCTGAATGCCTAACGTTCACTCACTTTTAATTATTCAATTCTATTTTAATTAGCATACCGTTTAATTTTTTAAAGTACTTATTATGTTTTTAGTTCTGTTCTTTTAATATTGTGAGCTGCCTTGGCCACCTATAAGCTGCATTATTGGGAGAAAGCCGGCCCACAAATGAAACAAATAAAATAAAAAATGATCTTTGCCAAGTAAAAATTGGCAAGACTCTCTACTCTCCATTAGCTCTTTTCTCAAAACCAACATTTTTAAAAATATTTCCTTGAAAACAATGTATGATATACTTGATACAGGGCATGCAGGATGATGTCCTTTTATTGCCTTTTGGGAACTGGTCTGTGAGCACAACCCCCCACCCTAGCACGTTTTTAAAATTTATCTGTTTCAGGTCTCGCCCTATCAAACAGGCTTTGAGCCTGGGAAGTGACTGGTGAGGGCAGAGTGAATACGTCTCTTGCTGAGCTCCAAAGAGTATCTAATATTTCTGCTTTACTTATTCATGGTTTTGTCACAACACCCTTCTGTTGTACTCACAGTTAATTGCAGTCCTTTATTCTGAGAACCATTTCCATTCTGCTTCTCCAATACATATTGTTTTAAAATCTTTGACCCATTTTTGTCTAACATCGCACAAATGGTCCAGCTTGTTCAGCGTCAGGGCTCCTAACACAGCAGAACAGCTGTTGCACGCTGTGGAACGGGCTGGTCTCCCTCTACAAAGGAGCAAACCGCAGTCACCTTAGTTTTCTCCACCGTGACTCAAAACACGGCTGACACTGAGCAAGCTGAGAATGCCCGAACCACACACCCCAGGAAGCAAACTCAGGCAGTGCTTGTTTGACACTATGGTGTGATACCTTTTACACTTTGTTGTTTACACACAGTGAGTACACATAGTGAATGGTGCTGCAGGCATGTGCATGATCCACAACGTGGAAAAGTGATGTAACTCAGCACCTGACATTGCATGTGATCAGATGTATCTCTCTAAATTCAGACTGGATGTGGCTAGAGAATTCCACCGTCAGCAGCGTTTGTTGTATGTGCAACCTGCATAATTAAATTGTAAGCCTCCCAGAGAGTGCTTTAAGCATCACACTTTGCTTACTTTTACTTTGCTTTTACGAATGAGCATCTTCATGGGAACAGTAATCTTTGCAGATCAGCGAATGTCAGCATGGTTTCTCCCATGACCTTTCCTTACCTTTAATTCCTCTATTCCCCACTCCCAATTCCTTTAGGAGGCAAATGGGATGTGACACTCCCTTCCTGGCAATGAACAGATGTGTTTGTATAAAAGAAAAACATAATAATTCAAATTACGCAAGAGTTCATGGAGCACTTCACATTCTCCTTGTTGACTGATATGGTTTTTGGTGTTCCAGATCTATTTAGAAAGATTAAGAAAGGAGGCATTATAATCTGTTCACACACACACACACACACACACACACACACACACACACACACACACACACACACACACACACACACACACACACACACACACAGAGCTTCCTACATAGGGTGCCAAATAACACTCTTTCCACAGAGTGTTAATTTCTGTCAGGTAAGGCTGACATAATTCAAAGAAACCTCTTTGCAGGCTTCCTTTAATAAGTCAGTTCGACTCATGGCTGGTCTTTCTCATTTCCTGCTGCCTTCAACTTCTCCTAGCATCATTGTCTTGTCTTCTCAGGATGTTCATAAAATAAGGCAGCCTCAGTTTCATCATTTTTTGCTTTTAGAGAGCCTGATTTGATACAGGACCCGCTTGTTTGATTTTGGGTGGTCAGTGGTACCTGCAAAGCTCTCCTGCAGCACCATAAATGAATCGACCTTCGTGTCAGCTTTCTTCAGTGTCCAGCTTTCACATTGTATATAGAGATTGAGAATATAGTAATATGGATTATCTTGGCCTGCAATGGCTCTTGAAACTGACATATAGAAACCTGAGATGACACTGAGAGGCAACAGGGACATCTAAAAATAGCATCTTCAACGCAAATGAAACAGGTGGGTGGCTTCCACTTACCTCTTCCCGTCAAGCTGCTCTTAAATGGGCATTTTCTCAAAAGCTAGCAGGCTTCAAAACCCAAACTCCTCATAAAGCGTTTGAAACATTGCCTCCACAAAGTAAGCTGTTTAACTCCTTGGAAATGAGTATGAAGGGGACTCACATTCTTTATTTGGGCCTTGTCCAAGAATCAGCTGAGCCACAAGACTGGGAAAGTGACTTTTCTTTGATTACAATGTGTGTATTTCTATTGAAAGGTAGGTTCATTGTTTTAACTAGCTTTTTTTGTATTTATTGTGTGCGCGTGCTGTGCCAGCAAGTTGGAATCAACTTCTAGTGACCCTAATAGAGCTTTCAAGGTAACTGAGATATCTAAGGAATGGTTTTACCAGTTCGACTTCCCCAGTGAGTTTCCATGGCTGAGCGGAGGATTTGAACCCTGTTCTCCAGAGTCCTAATCTGTCAGTCTGTCCACTACATCACACTGGGAATTGTATTTATTACAAAGTGCTTTTTATTGTACAGTTTTATTGTATGTTGTGAACTGCCCAGAGAGTGATAACAGTAATGGGTTGGTATAGAAATTATTATTATTATTATTATTATTTGGTAAACCTTTATTGGCATAAAACAGTGTGAACAGGGAAATAAAGCACAAGGGGAAAAGATCGCAAGGCGAATAGATATACGTAGTAAACATTAAATGAGGGAATACAAAATGATGAAAAGTAATACATAATACCCGGGGAATGGGGTAAAGAAAAGTTCTACGTTATGAGGCAACAGTGAGTTTCATAATTACAGCTAGATAATTAGCCACCGCCTCGGTGAGGGGAGCGCAGCGGTCACTTAAAAAAATAGGGAGAAGGTCAGGGAAAAAGTCCGAGAAGGGAATCAACCAATGATCTAAAAAGAGTTTCCGAAGGGAGTAATGTGCTGGACATCTGAATAGAATATGATCTAATGTATCAGGCAGCAAGTGACAGAAAAGGCAGAGTCTTTTGCCTTTAGGGGTTTTGGAGAAACGGCCATAATGCATGGCCGACGGGAAGATGTTAAACCGGGCTAGCATGAAGGCCCTCTGCCGCGTAGGATTAATCAATAGGTTGAAATAATTTAAAGGGTATTCTAAAGAAGGATAAACCCAAAAATTTTGGAGAGCAAGAGGGATTAAGGAGATCTCTTAGATGTTCAAACTCCTATTGATATAGCTTGGCTTTAATATGAGAGTGGGCAACAGATGATTCCAAATCGAAGAGTGATTCTAATGGGATATCAATAGATAACAGTTTAGAATGGATAAGTTGTATCCATTTAGGGGAGTAGGGATCTTTTAACAGAGCATATAGTAACGAATCCGGGGATCTAGTTAAAAACAAGCGAAGCCAATATTTAAAAGTAAGAGTCCAAGCCAGAGTTGAGGGGAGATGAAATGACAGATAGATAGGAATGGAAATGATAGATAGATAGATCTCTCAGAATGCCCCAGTTGTCCAGAAAAATAACTTCCCTGTTTTCTGGGCTGAAAAATGTCACAACTTTCATTGCAGAAGTGCTTAAATATGATGCAATTACCTTTTTCAATAATCTGGGATTCCCTTTGGGGATTTAATGAAATATTAATGAATTAATGAAACATTCATGAAACTTAATGAAATAATGAAATATTCAATATCTCACTACATTCCCAGCAGCAGCAGCAACAAAAATCCACAATTGTGACGGAATATTTGAAATCATCAGTAAAGCTCATGAGATCTAAAGCAGAAAGATTGCAATTACTTGGTATGATTTTTGTAATGCCTGTTTCACCGGATCTGAACGACATGTTAATTGGTTCAGTTAATTGGATCTCTGGGTAGGGCTGGGGAAAACCCTGCCTGAAATGGCAGAAAGAGTTTGTCAGTCAAGTTAGGCTACACTGAGGCCGGTGTGCCAATGTTTTTCGTTGGTTTAAGTCGTTCTATATAGGTGTGAGGTCTGAGAGTTAAGAGCTGTTCAAATAGCTATCCATTTAAAAAATGAATGTATAAGTACCTTACCGCTTTCAAGATAGCTTCTTCCAAATTGATTATGGTTCCTCTCAGGAACAGCTTGTTAATGCCAGTAGTTGAACTCCTTAAGTGACACTTCAGTCAATATTGTTGACAGATCACCGAGTGGTTTAGTCACTTCCCCGGTTGTACGTTGGAATAAACCCAAGAGCGCAGAATTGCTGTTGTTGTTGTTACACCCATTAAAAGTGCTGAAAAGGGAAATCGGAAGGAAAGTGAAAGAATGAACTAGATAAGCTTTATTATTCATGCTTTATAACTTCAGCATGAATCACATGCAACCATTCCATGTTGAATCTCTGTGAAAGAAAAACGAAATACTGTCCTGATTTTTCCCCCTCTTGGAAAACGCGACCCGAATTTTGGTGTGGGAAAACTACAGATTTAAAAGCCATTGTGCCAGCGGTTTTTGTGCTTTGCCAGTTTTTGGTTTCATGATTGGTCACACAAACAATCCCACAACCAGCGGGGGTGGCCTGACCCTATGCCTCCCGCGGCTTGTGTGTTTGCCCTTATGCACCAGGATTCTCGTTTATATTTGAATTGCTTTGTCTTCGGTCAATTCAGCCACATTCGCACTGCAGCAAGCCAGCCCAACCTATGAGGATTTCCCCAAACTACTCTTTCAGTCTCTCCCAATACCTCAGAAACTCTATTAAGGTCACCGTTAAGTCAGAAGCAACTTGACAGTACATAACACACATCAATTTATTAATTGATTTTCTGCCCATCCACACTCTGGTAATAGTGAGAGTTTTTTCTCTCACTTGATTAAAAAAACCCACAAATCCCCCAAAAAGAAGAACGATTTTTAAAACCCGCTGAAAAAAAAGAGTTTTAGAAAGCAAAGGCCATTGAAATAACACAATTTCAGCTCAGCCTGACTGCTCTTAGAAAGGGAGCTCAACTACTGAGTTGCTGAGAATGAAAGGAAAAAAAGAACAGCGTTAAACAAATGCGTGCTTGGTGGAAGCGGATGACCATCCCAGAGAGAAGGATCATATTCAGCATTTTTCTACCTGTAATGAGCCCCCTTTTACTACTTTCTCATGTTCTGACATGTTGAGTTAGAACTGTGGGATTAAACATTGATGAGAAAATAATTAACATAGATCCTAAATACTTTTTTAAAAATCCCCTTATGAAGCAATTCTAGATACACCTACTTGAGAGTCGCTTTCATTGAATATAGCTGAAGTTGCTTCTGAGTTGACCTGTGTAAGATTCTGCTGCGCGGATGATATTTGTCATTTAACAGAGGAAACAATGGAGACCAAGATTAGAAGTTCAGTAAAGGAAAAATGCAACTGATACAATACCAACTTCTTTAATATTCCTGAAAAGAGGAGGAACGTCAGAACCACCTCAGTCTATGATGAGAAACAACAAGGTCTTGTTGATGCTGCTGGCACTTCCTCAGGTTTATAATGACATAGGTGTCCACTTACCTCATCAGATGGATAAGGTGTTGGTTGACAGATTTTTATGGGAGAGAGGATAATAAACAGCGCGGTTGGAGAGGGAAGTAAAATACAAAAGGTACAGAATTAACTTAAGGGTGTCTGTTAACAACACGGTACTTGAACAGTAATGCAGATACCATTGCACTGATAAATTCATTAAGAAAAGGTCTGCTCATAATACAGTCTGCTCATAATACAATGCCGTTTCAGAGGGAGAAACATGGTTGTCCCATTCAGCAGAGTGTGTTGGGGGGGGGGGGGGGAAGGAAATTGTGTGATTGTGTTAAGTACACAGCAGGGTTCCAAAACCTACCACTCTGACCCTGGACTTAGTATACAGTATGCCCTTAAGGACTAGTCACCACTGATAGCTTTATGGTCCACAAATGGCCTAATCTCCTTTCTAAGCAGTCCAGGAAAAAGGCTGATATGTTATCAGCTGGATCCTTGAGCTTAAAAAGGGGCCATGCACTCTGGCAGGAGGACCTAGCAAAGTAAAGGAACGGAGAAGGCTTAGGAAACAAAGGAGAGGAGAACTGGACTGCATGGGTTTCTCCAGCCGCCAAAGCACTCCACCGCTCTGCCAAGATGGCAGGTACAGTTTGGTAAACAGGGTCCTTTTCCTGCACAGAGTGTGTTGGGGAAGTTAATTCCTTCTTTTTGTGTGTTATCCTGGCAAGGAATTGCCCTTTTTCCTCCTTAACCCAGTGAGAGGGCAAGATATTTTCCCGTGCTATTGACTGAACAAGCTGGCTAGATAGCTCCGTGGTTTAGATATCTGGCTGTGGAGCCAGAAGTTGGGAGTTCGATTCCCCAGTGTGCCTCCTGGGAGGAGAGTCTTGGGCAACCTGCACAGCCCCAGGGTGCCCTCAGAGGAAGGGAATGGAAAACCACTTCTGAGTACTCTCTACCTGGAAAATCCTGAAAAAGGATCGGCATAAGTCAGAACGGACAGCCGGCCGTCACGGTGATTATTGACTCTGGTGGGTCAGATGAGTTGTTTGTCTCTTTTTGAACAATGAGATGGTGCTTGTGGAAAAATGCATTCCTTGTTGCATTTTCATACCGAAGGCGAATCTAGCGAGGCTTCATCCTTTCCCATCTAGGCGTCCGAGCACATAGAAGCAGCCTCCACTCACAATAACAGGGCATTTAGTGAGTAGGTTTCAGATCCTTTGCACGAGCTGTTCTAGGAACTGCAGTATAGAAGTTAAATAAATAAGTCTCTCTCTCTCTCTGTGTGTGTAAAATATGCAAAGGGGGGGGGAAAGAGGGGAGAAACAGACAACAATATTATTCTCCCCTCCTCCACCTGCAAATAATCTGTGTGCCCACATGTGAAGAAGAACATGTATGTCATGCAACCATCCTGTTCAGACCAGTGCTGCTGTGACTTAAATAAAGAGGGCGTATTCGTAGTAGGCTATTCAGTGTGGTGTAGTGGATAGAGTGACAGACTAGGACTCCAAAGAACAGGGTTCAATTCCCCACTTAGCCATGGAAACTCACTGGGGGAGTAGACCTGGCAAAGTTACTTCTGAAATATGTCACTTATCCTGAAAGCAGGTATGGTTGAAGGCTGATAGAAATGTTATCCTGCTTTTCCAAGTATTTTGCAAGGAAAGCATCAAATTTAGCAATGAATCCCAATCAGCCAAGGATGTTAGCTTTGTAAAATCACCTGAGGCTTCAGCATCCCCTGGTAACACGGATCCATAGCATATGGGAATGTTGATGTCTCTACAATTACTTGGGGGATTGGCATCAATGTTGTACCTGTTGTGGGTGAAACAAAGGTTCGCTTGGAGGTTTGTCCAAAAAAATCAATTTTACTAAATTCCTCACCATAAAGAATTCTCCATCAAAGAACCTGTAACTAAATTAATTTAGGGTGAATGTTATCCAAAGTTTGGGGATACACCTTCAGGAGTGCTCATGACTGCCACCTATGCATTGCTGGAGAAATCTCTACAGAGTCTTCACTTCCCAGTCCTGTTGCAAAGTGGAATCAGTTTGATGGCACAAGACGCCACCTTGTGACAGGAGAACCCACCACGGCAGGGAGGTTGTTAAATAAGCAACGTTGGAAAGCAGCCACACATTTAAGGAACGACTCATTTATTCAATGAAGATTGTGGAAAAGAGAGGTTGCTTACCTGTAACCATGGTTCTTCGAGTGGCCCTCTGTGAATCCACACAATTGGGTTATTTCCGCACCTGCGCAGGACCATTTGATGTGACTGACGGGTGGAGGATGTTCGAATTCAATGAGGTAACTGTAGCGAATGATTGAAAGCACCCAGTGGTCTTTTGTAATGCGAGTCCATGATCTGAGGAAAGGGTGGAGGCAGGTTTGAAATGAAGCGGAAGTATGGACCTTGGGCTGGAGGGAGTCAGGGGTATTGCTTTGACTTTTTCTGTGGGCGATGAAATGGTTGATGTCGCTGAGGTTGTGGTTGAGGCTGAGAAGGTGGAGGTCTTAGAGGTGGATGGGGCCCGAGAAGGGTCTATCTGACGTCTGGGTCCTGTACGGCTTGTATTGCTGCTGGAAAGGTTGGTGCACAAAAGATGGTCGACGCCATTGAGGACGCTGGTAATGGTATGTTGCTGTGTGGCGTATGATCTGGCCGTTTTTCGAATTTTATGGAGATTATCTAGAACTTCGTCAGTCTTTTCCTTGAATAAACCAATACCATCGAAAGGAAGGTCTTCGATGTGGGACTTCGTATCGTCAGAAATACCCGCTGATCGAAGCCAAGCATGGTGTCGAAGGGCAATTGAAGTGGCCATAGCCTTGGAGGCGGCATCGGCTGTATGTCTCGAGGCGATGCGCTGTTGCTTTGCTAATGTGGAAGCTTTGAGGTGGATATTCAGTGCTTCTGCTTTAGATTCCTCAGGGGCTGCTTGTAGGATTGGGAGAACTCTATTCCAAAGTTGTTGATGGTATGCTCCCATAGCAGCTTGATAATTGGCAACCCTCATTAGAAAAGATGTTAAAGAATACAGGCGTCTGCCTAGTATGTCTAATTTTCTGCCCTCTCTGTTCGTCGGGGCTACAGATGATTTGTTTCTGGTTCGGGACTGGTTCGACTCTACAATAATGGAGTTTGGAATCGGATGTTTTGTTAAGAAAGATGTATTTGAGCCATGCGTTTTATAGTGATTCTCAACTCGCCTCGAGATTTGGAGGGAGGATGGTGGTTTATCTCATGACTCTTTGACTAGGTCAAGCATAGCCGGTATGAACGCTAGGCTGAGTGGTGGTGTTTTGTCTTGATTGATATTGTCGAATACTAGGTCTTGTTTCGGAGGTGGGGGTTCCTCAACCTCAAGCTCTAGGGATTTAGCCATCCTGAGGACGAGTTGTGAATATGATGTAAAGCCCTCCGAAGGAGAAAGAGGGTGATGCTCTACTACATCTGAGCCCGTAGGAAGGTTAGAAGGGGACTCTTGTGACACCTCGGAAGATGGATTAGGATCGGAGACAGTCGAATCAGATGACGGTGATTGATGTTGTGGTTTTGATATCAGAGACTTTGTTGTAGAAGGGTGTAGAATTGTTGGGCCTTTGTCTTTCTCAGACGGGGGAGGAGGTGGGCCCTTGTAGGTGGTGGTAACTTGTAGTGATGGAGTGTGTTGTTGATGGTGTGATGGAGTGGCAACGGTTGAAGATTGTTGGGATCATTTAGGCGGAGGGTGGTCCGTTGCATGGTATGTACGTTTAAGAGCTGGTTTAGTGGTCGTGAGAGTTTGAGAGGAAGACACTGATTTTGATGTATGAATACGGTGTCGGTATCGAGGTGGAGAGGGTGATATGGAAGGAGAGCGCCTAGGTGGATAGGTAAGGGTGTATCGAACTCGTTTAGGTTCCTCATAATATCTGGTTCATCGAGATCATCCTGATGTATGGTATGGATCATACTGAGTGTAGTATGGATCTTGGTACTCGGCTCTCGGGTGATATCGAGAGGGTTCTTGGTAATAATAGAACTCTCTGTGCGGTGGGTCGTACTCCGGAGGAGAGAGATGTCGTGTCTTAGACTTATGCTTTCGAGGAGGAGATCTCTGTGGTGATTCAGATCCAGAGAGTTGTAATGGTACCGCCCGCCCTGATAATGCAGGGCTAGAATAGGCTGAGGCCAGGCTGGAGGGTACATAAGCCACTGAAAGGCCAATGCTAGGCGACAAACTCTTTGCCGAAGCAGGAGGTTGGCCTGGAGGCAATGCAGGTACATCATCCCTCTCGGAGAGAGACTCAGGAGCATCTCGAGAAGGCTCCTCTAAGATTGGCGAGGGAAGGAGTGCCTGAGGTAGATCTGCTGGGGTAGGCTGAGATGATTTTTTATCCTTTTTATCCTTGAGCTTATCTTTTTTCCTTTTTAGATGACTGATTCTCGGTACGAGTCGAAGAAGTCTTCAATGTCGATGTTGGTTTCGATTTCGCCACAGGCCTGGATTGTTCCCTCCGTTTTGGGGAAAGTGTCATCGGGCTCGATATTGAGCAAGGAGGGTCCGATCTAGGAACGGGGGGTGAAGCGGATTCCATAGGAGCAGTTGGTGGATGAAGGGACCTCTCCCAAAGATAAGATCTTAGGCGTTGCAAACGGAGTTTCAAGGCCGGTTTGGTGAGTTTTTTTACACTCTGGGCAGGATTGTGTCTGTTGTTGTTCACCCAGAGGCAAAATAGACAGCGATCGTGGCCATCAGAAAGTGGTATTTTGTTTGTGCAAAGCACACACCGCTTAAACGGCCCGGGGGGGCATAAAAGAAGCAGAAAAAGGGGGGGAAGGGGATGGGGCAAAGGGGGGAAAAATGAAAGTAACAGGGAGGTGAATAAGAGAATGCGGGGAGAAGTAAAATTAAAGAAAACTCACGGGGAAATGTCAACTGAACGAATAGTAGGCTGTGAAGGCACGAAAAAGGTAGAAGATTTTAATTGCGCAAAAAGTTGCTCTAGCTCGTAGAGATAGGTCTGACCTAGGCGGCGGCTAAAGGGAACTGAGGGGACTTCAGGCGGGCGGAGCATGCGCTCCATGGGGGAACGTCTCACTAATCACATGTCTTTAAGCTCTAGAAACTTCCGAGAGGTCCTGCGCTGGTGCAGAACAACCCAACTGTGTGCATTCACGGAGGCCACAAAGAAGGAACGGTTGGTTGGTCATGGCCTAGAGATAAAACAAAACAAAAGGAACTGGTACATCCGCGGAAGTCCAGATTATAAATGAGAGACGAAGTCTCAGGATGTAGAAAATAGAATCAAGTTCTTTATTCTGTATTCTTTAAATGGATAGTTAAAAAGCTCTGGCTCAACACGTTTCGGCGAAGCCTTCTTCAGGAGCTGAGCATAATACAAAACCACATGTTAGATATCGAATCATTCACATTTTCTTTTGAAAAAAATATATCTACAGCTTGGGACTCTCAGTTTTACATAAATACATACATTTACACTGAGCACATTAGGCATGATAAAATATATTGGACAGACTAGAAAACACATACCGAGCTTCTTTATACTCTGCAACTTTCTTTGGTCTGTACCAGCTCCAAGAACATTTGAAAGTGTCTCCAGTCACAGGACTCGTCTGATGCATGTGTGTGTTTGTGTGCAAGGGAGAAGAGAAGGAACAAGGGATTGGCAACCAACAGTGGAGATACCTTTGTAACATGGCCTCTGAAATCCCAGGCACCTTCTGCAGCCATCGGGGCTTGCTCGGAAGAACTGCTTCCAAATGCTGCCTTTCTCCAGCTGCCCAACACTTGTATCTTGTTTGGTGGAGAAAAGGTTGTGTTTCCTTGATTGACTTGTGGCAGCCCAGACTCAGCACTGGGGAAGGCAGGCACCTCTTGGCGGTGGAGGTGGAGGAAAGAGCAAGAAGAAGGGGGCCTTGGAGGCTGCAGGAAGAGGGATGGCCTATAGGCAACACGGGTGGGAACTCTTGGTAAAAATGTTCAATAATAACAATGGGGCTTCTTATTTAAACCTTAGCAAGGTCCAAGTGGAAGCAGAGGAAATGGACAACAAAACACCAGATCCTATGAGGGCCTCTCTGGAGAGGTGGCTGCGTCAGAACCAAGAACGGTGGCAGGGATGTGACGCATGGATGTTCCCAACAGCTATCAGCTTGAACGACCTTGTGACAAGGATCCTCAGGGTTACAGGCATTGCTCTGAGGGAATGTTCACTGTATTCTTCCATCTAGATTCTACCTGAGGTTATAGGTGCATCAGAGACAGGTTAAGCTGTGCCTATTGAGCTTGTGTTGCTGCTCGCACTGCCCTTCTGCATCCAGCAGACACCTTATAAGCCTACTCAACTTGCATACCTGTAGATGCCCCGTCCGTTGTGGAGCATTAAGCCGGATGGAAACACCCAGGAACAATGTCCGTGTCCCTAGCAAAGTGAGAAGGTGCAGGCCTGTGCTGTGATCCAGGGCATTGTTGTGGACTGCGGCAACTCACACTGGTCCCAACATGCCAACTGGACCAACAACTGCTTCACATTCTCTCTCTCCTGACTCCATGGCCATTTTCAGCCATGGTCTCCAAAGCTGAAGCCAACTCCCATCTCTATATCCCTAGAGCAAATGGTTGAAAATTAAACTTGGTAAACCTCCTTTTTTCAAATTAGCAGCACAATAGGAGCCATGTGTCATCAAGATGATTACAATTTATGGTGACCATCCCTAGGTTTTTCTAGGTATAAACTACTCAGGATTGGTTTCCTTCACCCTTCTTCTGTTGACACTCTGGAACCATTGTGCCTAAGGTCACACAAAGGACCTACACTTGCTGTGGATGATCCCAACTGGCCCCTCTTCTAGGAGGCACCGTGGGGATTTGAACTCCTTGTCCCTGGCTCCCCAAGCAGATGCTCCAATTCCAGGTGCTCGGTAGCAAACTAAATAATGGAGAATTGGACTTGGAACCCGCCCTGAGTAGACTTTGTCTAAAAGGGCGAGATAAAAATCGAATAAATAAATAAATAAATAAACTAATATAGTCAAGTAAACAGCTGGTTGTAAGATTACTGAATTTATTTATTGTGTTCCTATGCTTCCTTCTGCCAAAGTGAGATACAAAAGGCTCACAATAATATTTTAAAAACACAGAAGAGGAGAATACAATTAATTTGCGGGGTCGGATCAAGCATTAAAATAGAATTAAGGAAATGGGGAGAGGGAGTTGGAATCATGACAAAAGTAAAAAAGAAAGTATAAGATGGAGCAAAGCAGAACCATGAACAGATACTCTCAATCTTTAAAATACATGTTCTGTTGCAAAAGTGTGGCACAGTTACACCGATGGAAACTGGTTCCAAAAATGAATTGAATTTCATCAAGCCCGTGACCCTTGTCAAGTTGGAAGACAAGGAGCCAGTTGCAGTTTTTCCAAACAAATTAGCCAGATTGTGATACTACATAGTCTTGGTCATAAGAGGGAGTCTGTGGTGCAATGCAGTCCATCTTGAGGATTGTGAGACTCCTCTTGATCTCATCACGATCAGTTATTTGTGTTACGGATTGTAAATTTAGATCCTAAATTTAGGCTCCATCTTGACTGATACAGTGAACCCCAGACACCTCCATGTTTCGGCTTGGCAGAAGTGCTGGGTCCACAGCATGGGAAGTAGTTGTTCTCGTCCCATTGGCGTTGGTCAGGCCCAGTGAAGGGTGGTGACTCCGATGTCATGGGGGCAGTGAATTTGCTCGGGTTGTTATTCTGAACGTTACAGGTTTTAGCACCTTGGACAGTGCCTTTAAAAAAGGGTAGAAGAAATCCTGGACCAGATTCATGGCCCCTCCATGACGTTGGACTCACTACCTTGTACTAGCTTGGCCATGTGTGGACTACTACATGGAGTTCAGGTCGCCACAGGTGAAGAAAAACATTAGAAAACAAATGTATCCAGAGGAGAGAACGGAAACTTATGAAGAATGTTTTGAAGACATGGGTGAAAAGAAAGAAGAGAAAGCCAAGAAAAACCAGCATAGTGGTTTTTAAATGTTTCGATAGTTGTGGAAGCCATGGAGTTATTCTTTGGTGAATTCGATATGATTTTTCTTAGCGAAGGCGTTATCGGGCTCGGAGGAGCTTCTTGCTTAGGAACCGGAGGTGAGATGGGTTCCATAGAGGCAGATGGTGGATGAAGGGACTTCTCCCAAAGATATGAGCACAAGCGTTGAAGGCGAAGTTTTAAGGCAGGCTTGGTGAGCTTTTTGCACTCTGGGCAAGATTGTGTCTGGTGTTGCTCACCAAGGCAAAAAAGACAGCGGTCGTGGCCGTCTGACAATGGGATCTTGTTCGTGCACAGCACGCACCGTTTAAACGGCCTGGGGGGGCATAAAAGAGTGGGAAGAAGGGAGATTGGGGGGGGGGAAACGAAAGTATTAGAGAGAAGTAAAAATAGAATAACTCACAGGGAAACGTCAACTAAAAAGTATTGGGCCTAAAAGGCAGGAAGAAGAAAGTATAATATACCGATCGCGAGAAAAGTTGCTCTAGCTTGTCAAGATAGGTCTGACCTAGGTGGCGGCTAAAAGGAACTGAAGGGACTTAAGGCGGGTGGAGCATGCGCTCCACGGGGGAACGTCCCACTAATCACATGTCTTTAAGCTCTAGAAACTTCCGAGAGGTCCTGCCCATTTGTGTGCATTCACAGAGACCACGAAGAAGAACTGACTTATATATTTTTTCATGTGAGTTTTGTCGACATGTCCACTTCATCAGACATAAGAGAAGAAGATATTGAATGGTGGGGGTCAATAGCTCTCTAGCTGAGCTCCCTATGGTATCTGAGATTTCTCTTTTACTTATTCATGGTTTTCCCATTATACCCTTCTATTGGACTCGCCATTACTTGCAGCCATTTATTCTGAGAACTTCTCCCATTTTGCTACTCCAGTACATGTGTTAAAAACTGTTATCCACTTTTGTCTAACACTGCACAAATGGTCCGGCTGACATTCCATTTGCACCAAAGTTAACCTTTTGTGCTTAATCATCAAAGTCCAAAGTGGAAGCATTAAAGAGAAATGTAGACAACCACCTGGCAGATACCCTTTGATTTGTATTCCTGCCTTGAGCAGGGAGTTGGACACTCTGTTGACACTCTTGAACCATTGTGCTGTTTGTCCAAGGCCACACAGGTTGCAGGGCACAGAACTCCATTAAGGACAAACACAAGCTCTGGATGATCCCAGCTGGCCCCTCTTCTGGGAGGCACAGTGGGGATTTGAACTCCTGGTCCCTGGCTCCCCAAGCAGATGATCCAACCCACGGAGCGACAGTAATTCCAGGTAGTAGGTAGCAAACTGGACTTGGAACGAATCTAGTCATGTAAACAGCTAGTTGCAAGATTACTGAATTTATTGACTGCTTTCATAAAATCAGATCAACTATTAAAATAGAAGTAAGGGGATATATATAGCATTTTAAAAATACAGAAGAGTACAATCGACATGCAAAATCAGATCAACTATTAAAATAGAAGTAAGGGGATAAGGAGACAGCTGGAACCATGACAAAAGGAAAATCACTACAAAATGTAAGATGAGCAAAAGAAAACCATAAATGGATACTCTGAATCTTTGAAATATATGTCCTGTTGCAGAAGCATGGCACATTTTTTAACTGGTGGAAAATGCTTCCTAAAATTAATTGAATTCCATTAAGCCCATGACTCTTATCCCTGGAAAGCATATATGCGAATGGTCAGGCCCAGTGAAGGGTACTGACTTCAGTCTCATGGGGCCAGTGAATTTGCACTAGGTGTCATTCTGAACTTTATAGGTTTTAGCATGTTGGATAGCTCCTATAAAGGGCAGAAGAAAACCTGGACCAGATTCAGAGCCCCCATGATGTTGGACTCACCCCTTCCCCTTGGCCCCAGCCCTTGTGGGGAATACTACAGGCAGTTCGGGTCAACCCAGATTAAGAAGGACATTGAAAAACAAATTTATCCAGAGGAGGGAATCAGGTCCTCTGAAGAATGATTGGAAAATAGAGATATGTTAACTTCGGAGAAAGCGAAGAGGAGCCTTGATAGTGATCTTTAAATGCTTCAAAAGTTTTGTAGACAATGGAATTGTCCTCAGATGCTAAAGAACAATTCAGTGAATTGAACGTGACTTTTCTTCGCTTCATCTCCAGTTCTTCAGTACTTCTTCATGGGGTCTTCTTTCCATGGGGGGTAGGTTCTGGCCAGCTTCTGAGAAATGTTGTCCTCAATGGGCCACCCCCAGGCTTGAAAGAAAGGGGCTAGATTCTTGCTCACTGCCTGGGAAAACTTTTCTGCCCACAGATTCATCTTGGATTTGTTGTCAGTTGGAACGCTGGTCATTGTTTGGTACTCAGCGAAGAGACGCTTGTACGGTTCCCACCCAAATGCCTCCTGAAGCTGAAGAGAATAAAGATTACATTATTTTCCAAAGGACTGCAGAACAATTCATGTGTCTGAGGTGGAGCTAGTAAGGAAATAACTACTTAGGTTAAGTTGCTGGGTGCACCGTGCAGTGGATGGGGGTGCATGCCACCCAGCAAAGGGTTGATCCGTTTTGGTGAGTGTTACGGGAAATGATTGGGTATCCCCAAGGTTAGGGTCACCAAGGGCCATAGGCAACCGGTGAGCTCCCCATCTGTGTTCTAAACCAATATTAAATGTCTATAGGAGAGCTTTCCTCTTTTGCACCGTCCACAGTAGTGAAAAGTACCAGAGATAAACCTAAAGGTGCGAAAGGCAGTGCAGAAAATCTAAGTGTTGATTGTACTGAATGCTGGCTCTAAGCTGAAATCATAAGGCCCTTTACTGGAAGAGATATTAAAGATACACTGGTAAAGAATTCAGTGGGCAGAGGTTGCAGCATTAGCTCCAGCACTAACTGTAAAGTTGCAGGAGCAACATCACATTATAGATCTGACTGCAGTAGAGGAACAGAAAGCACAGGATGTCCTCCGTTGCTCACTTCGGTGCTAGTTTGGACCCTTGTTGAACAGGTCGTTATGAGAGCTGGTGTCTGGCTTGGCTTGCTCTCCTCTTCCTGTTCAGCACTTGATACATTTGGACTGCTTTGTTGAATGATAAACCATAGATTGCACTGTTTTGTTACAGAGAAAATGGGTTTCCTAAACCTACTTTCCAAAAGCATTCTGTTTAATGACCGGTGATGACTAGTGATTATAATAATCCTGTTCCGTCAAGTCTATTCAGACTTATGGCGACCCTTTCCAGGGTTTTCCAGGTAGAGCCTATTCAGAGGTGCATTGCCATTCCTTTCCTCTAGGGGTGCTCTGGGACTGTGCAGCTGGCCCAAGGCCACCCAGGCTGGCTCTTCTCGCTGGAGGCCCAGTGGGGGAATTGAACTCCCAACCTCTGGCTCCACAAAACCATCTGCTATATGTTTTAATTGTAACTGTTCTGCTTTTTGAGAATGTTGGACATGACTTCTTTTTCCAACTCGACCGTCCTTTCATTCTATATTGATGCTTCTGTTATTCTTTCAGTGATTTCTCAGTGAAATATAATGGGCTTAAAAGACCAAAGGGGTATATTTTGTGGATCAGGAGAAACATTTTAATGGTTTAACAGAAGAACCAGCCAGTAGCAAGATGTTCTCTGTTTTAGACAGTGAGTGGGGTGGGGACAGGCGTCAGTTTTAAGTAAATGTATCTGAAAATAAATCCAATTCAAATTGGAGAAAATAGGGGCAAAATTAAAATGTTGCACCCTAATCCTAGAAATATTTGTTCATGAGTAAGTTGCCTATTAAGTTCAATCGGACCTGCTTCCAATTAAGTACCTAAAGCCTTTGTGAATATGACACGCTCCTATTCTTACACTGTGTTCTTCTTAGCAACCATCTTCTTCATTATATCTCCCAATTACCGTATTTTTCCGTGTATAAAATGACACTTTTTTCTAAAATCATTAGAGGAAAAATTGAGGGTCGTCTTATACATGGAAGGAGGCGGAGGTGAAGGAGCAGCCGCGCTCGGCCGCCTCTCGCGGCTGCCCATTGACTGCTGCTGCCGCTGCCCGATCACTTCCTCCAGCACCACTCGCAGGGCTCACCTCCAGCTTACGCTACCACCTTGTCCCCTGCCCGAAGGGAGCCTGTGAGTGGCACTGGAGGAGGTGATTGTGCGGCAGCGGCATCAGCAGTGAATGGGCAGCTGCGATGGGCGGCCGAGCATGGCTGCGCCTCCGCCTCCGGCAAGGGTCAAAATTGGGGGTCATTTTATACAATGGGGGTCTTATACATGGAAAAATACGGTAAGTATGCAAAGGTACTGGAGGAGACTCTTGAGAGTCCCACGGACTGCAAGGAGAACAAACCTATCCATTCTGAAGGAAATCAACCCGGAGTGCTCACTGGAAGGACAGATCCTGAAGCTGAGGCTCCAATACTTTGGCCATCTCATGAGAAGAGAAGACTCCCTGGAAAAGACTCTGATGTTGGGAAAGAGTGAAGGCAAGAGGAGAAGGGAACGACAGAGGACGAGATGGTTGGACAGTGTCATTAAAGCTACCAACATGAATTTGACCCAACTCCGGGAGGCAGTGGAAGACAGGAGGGCCTGGCGTGCTCTGGTCCATGGGGTCACGAAGAGTCGGACACGACTTAACGACTAAACAACAACAACAACAATGCAAAAGAAGGTGATAATAATTCAAATGACACACAGCCTGCCACTTTTTATGTTTTTTCAGAGATATGCCTTTTTGGCCACTTGGAGGAGCACTCCTTCTAGATACAGGATCAAACATCTTGTCTAGTGAGGCTCTTAAGATTCTGCATTAATACGTTCTTGCTGTCTGTTACCTGTAAGTAGGGTTCCAGTGCAGTGAAACTTTCAAAGTTCTCCAGCTGAGCTCCTTCTTGTATATATTTCTCAATCCTTTTCTTTCTTACATCTGGCTGAAGGTCTGAATGGGCTTTCCCTCTGGGGATGTTGAGCACAGTCTCATTGACATAAACAGACCAAAGATTGCAGGTGGCTTCAGTGGTATGGGGCGGAAAATTCCATTCCCTTTTCTGCTGATTGTGACCCAGCTCATGGATAGGGCCCCAGGTCCCCTTTGCACGGAAGGCCTGGACGTCCACAATCTCTTGTATTGCCCCCACATTTGCCATGACAGGGTAGCCAGAGTGCATCCAACCTGTGGAAGGAATATTCAGTCAAAGGACTCAAAGTAGGAAGTGCAATCGTACCTCTTTGTTTCTTTAAACGAAAGTATAAGGCAGTCTTCAACCCTAGGAATCCATGAACCTAAAACCCATATACCAAGACCAAACATTACAGATGATTGTTGTGATGGAAGCAGTAACACTCTAAAAGAAATCAACACAGGCCAGGCTGTAGTAGATTACAGAGCTCTCTGGACAGGGAGCTTTTAAAAACCACTATGGAAGATCATGAAGAAGGAAGTGAAGTGGAGTTTCCTGGGGAAGGCATTATTCCTCCAGCAAGAGGAAAAGGTGGCTTCTTCTGTGTATTGGATAATTTTAGTTATTCCCTTTAAGTGAGCAGAGTATGATGCAACAACACAGAAACATGGAGAGCTCAGCTCAGTCTCATCAACTCCCACCCTTGTCCTTGGCTTCTCTAGAAACAGAGTAGTGCTTTGCATGATTGATTGATTCCTTTATTACGATTAACTGATCAGATAGCTTTGTATGATAAAGTCACACTGGCAGCATTCAAAGTACGAAAAAGGTATCTTTACTTACAGTTACCATGTGTAGATACAATCAGAAGGGGAAAAAAAGAAAAAGGGAAATGGAGTGTTCAGCACATGGGAGAGATCCTGCATGCATGTTGCTTAGTTGGAAGTCAGAGGAAGAAAGTAGCTATGGATAACAAAGACAATGGAAGTAATCTAGGAAGAGAAAGTGAGGACTTGCCAAAAAAGGCCAGAGGTGGGGAAAGAACTTCAGCAATCAAATTAGTGGAAAAAGACAAACACACTAGGCTGAAAGTCCCTTCCCACTGATACCCAGTGTTAGTGCATGCAAGATTGCTATTACTCCAGCACCGTTAATGGTAACCCCTATGAAATGCTGGTTCAGCCCAGTGGAGTGGGACTAAAGAAGAGAGGGGCTGTGAGTAGAGATTTGAATCAGAAGAAGCAGGACAGCTGAAAAGGCCAAAGCTGTTGTTGCCAATTAAACTGTTATCCTTACCAGCTTGGGCTAGGTGTAATTCTTCTATGTTTGTGTTGGAGGGGTGAATCCACATAGTGAATTCATGTATTTGCAATTGAATTGATATTTTATTTTAGGGTTTTGAAGACTCTGCATGTGGAACTGATTCTTCTGTGTTATGGATTCCTCACCCAGTTGAGGAAGAAGACTTCTTGGATTTTTGTCTGAATTTGAATTCAAAAGAATACTTGAGCTTTGTCAATTCTACAAGCAACTTGTGTGTTGGTGCTGTGGCCGAGGATGTGGGTGCACAAATTGTAGCATTTTGTGGTTATAATTGCTCATGATGTCTGTGAATAAGAAGAGACTCATTTTGTGAAACTGCGTTTGCAAAGTTCATGAAGAGATCTCTAAATAGGCAAATAGCCCCACGGAACTTAAACGCGTTACATTAACATCAAATATGAGATGTGAGAAGTGAGAAATTCAAATTCCTAAATTTTTTTGGGAAGTGAGAAATTCAAATTCCTAAATTATCTCGACATACAGACAAGACAACCCGAATGACAGGGCCTTTTCTAGTTCACTCATTCATAGGATCGCCATAAGTTGAAAGCGACAGGACGGCACATAACAGAAATGGCAGCAGATGTTGGCAGCTGGTGCCGATTGTGGTTGGTGGGGCAGCCAAGGGTGAGCAGAGTGCAGGGTGGCAGGCAGAATATCTAATCTAAGAGATATTCTACAGTATTCACACACACAGTTCCCCAGAAATGACTCTCCTACATCCAGGACTCAGAATTAACTATTATCATAGACTCCAGAATTAACTATTCTCACTGGAAGGACAGATCCTGAAGCTGAGGCTCCAATACTTTGGCCATCTCATGAGAAGAGAAGACTCCCTGGAAAAGACCCTGATGTTGGGAAAGAGTGAAGGCAAGAGGAGAAGGGGACGACAGAGGATGAGATGGTTGGACAGTGTCATCGAAGCTACCAAAATGAATTTGACCCACTCCGGAAGGCAGTGGAAGACAGGAGGGCCTGGCGTGCTCTGGTCCACGGGGTCACGAAGAGTCGGACACGACTTAATGACTAAACAACACAGACTCCAGACAACAGTCTCTCAACAGACTCCTCTCCTGGCTGCCCCAAGACATACTTCTGAGCGACAGACACTCTGCTTTGCTTACACACCAGCCAATCAGCATTGAGACCTGTACCCAAAATTCCAGCACCCGTTTGTCAATCATTCTACCACCCAGCTTATGCATGCATACCAGCTATACAACATGCAAACCTGTTTTCCTTATTTACAGACACAGACAGACCTATCTGGGCAGACTGGGTGGAAACACCAACGAAATATCAAGGGGGATTTGGAATACGGAGTTTGCAACCTGCAACAAAATGCTGCAGTATGGATTTTTCCCCGTTCATGATTCCAGCGAGTTAGCCTTGCTCTTTTTCAGCATATTCCACTCCAAGGCCATGATGATCCTTTCGTACTTTGATTATTACATTAAAAAAAAAAATCTAATCCCTCATCCTGCTAGAATCTGTGAGAATGCTGAATCTTCACGAGTGCTCAAGATTTGGAGGTTGCTTTTTTGCTTCTATGTTTTTGTATACATTTAACTTTTTATTTCTTCTAACCAAAGCACATCAATACCTCGCTCTTGTTTCTTGCTAACTCCAGTTAGGTAGCTTGGTATTGTTTTGTTTTGTTTTTTAAAGGAAGTAGACACAAAACCTGGTAGGGATGGAACCTAGTAGGTTTGTACAAAATGGAAAAACTTATCGCACGTGTTCTACCATTTCCACTACATGAATTAGTTTCTGGTTTGTACTTGCCAACTAATATCTGAACATCCGTCACGATTCTCTCAGGTCTGGGGAAGACCGGAGGGATGGAGGCCAATTCGGCCACTGCTTTCATCATCTGGGCCCAGGTGGAGAGCAGGGTCTCTGGATCATCCATTTTGCGTGCCTCGTCGGAGGGCACCGTGAAGATGATATTCGCGGTTTCTAGCTCAGCCCAGGGCGCTGGGTAATGACGTATGGTGTTCTGCCAGTCGCTTACCCTAGTTTCACCTGATCAAGTATTCAAAAAGAAAACAGCCATTAACCATATATCTGAGAGTTGAACTATTAAGGGATAGGGAAGTGGGACAATCTCACCTGATGGGATCAGGGCTGATTAAAATGACACTCCCACTGCATAATGGCAGGAATCCTGTTGCGCAACTGGACACCATGCAAGGCTGATGACATCATCAGCCTTGCCTGCTTTTCACAAACTAAAAGCTTCCGATTTCCCGATTCTGGAGGTTCCAATGGCTTCCTTGGGATTCTTTTTGTCCTAGGAACCCTTTAGGTGGCTTTCAAGGTTGGTAAGTGTCAGATGTAACTGCTTCCCTGGCTATATATCAGTAGAAACGTAAGACGTATTTTATACTCAACCAATTCTATTTGATTGGAAATGCAAGCAGTTGGACTTTATTATAATTCATTATAAATTAGTATGTTGTAAAGAGAAGAGAAATATGGTGTATTTTCATGTGATCGATCTGCTTCATTTATAAAATATTTTTAATTATTTACTTTTAAACCCTGAAAAAGAATACAGGGCAGAAGTATGTTGGCTTTACCCAAATAAGAGAATAAAACCATCTACAAGACAATTACTGGCATTCTGAAGATTTTTCTCCTTGGTTTAGACACTTCTAGTGAATGCCTGCTGGTTTAAACATTTGATCATTCTACCCGACAGACCAGAGCTATACATGTTGCTAATGCTTTATCTAGAAAACTGTTCCCTCGAGTTCCAGAACACATAACAATAAAAGCACATTAGGATGCGATCAGATGGGCATTTGTCCTTCAGTTTGGTCTGGGTTGGGGACAGGTTGGTTTGCTCAGTCTCTTGGCAACCACATTGATGTTGTGGTCATTGCAAACCAGCTCACCCTGATTGATGCCTAACTCCACCTTTTGGGGTCCCTGTTTAGGGCTACTGTTCTTTTGGAGTCGGAAGGATTGCTCTGTTTTGTTTCAGTTCCAGATTGCTGGGATCAAACCAAAGCGGCTAGCTGGTTGTCATTTTGCCGAAGCCATTTAACGATCATGAGAAATGGGAAGCTTCCTTTGCACACCCCTGTGGAGGGGAAGTTTTGCATTTCTTTTTAACTGTTGCTAATGCATCAGCGGTGCTTTGAAGGGACTTTTTAAAAAAGCCCTTTCAAAACATTGCCGATACACTGCGTCAGTTATCCGCAATTAAAACGAAAGAGAAAACTTCCCTCCCTTCTCTTCGGCAGGCGAGTGGCAAGGATGTTTCCCGTTTCTCAAGATCTTTAAGTGGCTTAGGCAAAGCACAGAAGAGGAGGTAGAAGAGGGATTTTCTTTTCTTTCCCTTTAAAAGAAAAGAAGATTGGTCTAGATCAGGCTGGATCAATCTGGCATGGTCTAGACCAATCAAAGCCTGGATAATTGGCCTGTGTAGTTACATTCTTAATTCTTCCACCTTTATATTCTGCATTTGCCCAGCTTTGCTTCAGCCATAAGAGTCTACAATCTCTCCATAAAAGTATGTTATGCAGAGAATGTTGGAAAGATAAAGCCAGAAACAGGCAAGCTGTGTATGGCTTCTAGCCGTAGGTTGGACATTGAGATAAAGTTGCCATTTTGCCGCCAACAATCCACCTGAATTCAGACAGAGTTTTCAATTCACAAATTATCAGTTCTTCACATATTTTTGTATAGGAGAAGTTCTCTTACCGTGTTTGAAATAAGGAGCCATTGCCGCGCCTTCTATGGTGACAGAGATGGCGCCCACAGAAGACTTCTTTGGCACAATGATGTACAAGAGGCCACCCCACAAGCTGGACACCTCCATCCTCTGACTCGTAACTGGGAATTGTCTTACCACCACTGGAGGACGTTTCAGCTCCTTGGCATCGCTCAAGTTATCAGAATGGCAGCCAATCTGTACCTGGAAAAAGGGATGCTCGGTTTGTCAGACTGCTGCTACAAATTATTGTCTATAAAAAAATATCTGAACTATTAAAGACATTGTCCATAGTCCTGCTGTATAACAGTGCCTACAGAAAGTTGATGTGATAACCCACAGGAAGCAATTTTTGGAAATTAAAAACTTCCTACTTCTCTCCCAGGGCTTTTTCAATTCTGATATATTTCATTGAGTAGAAGCTGTGGGAGCTGCATTCCGGAAGGAAGAAGTCTTTAAAATCTCTCCTGGCCAGTAATGTTGTCCAGCAACTACAGATTTTTTTGGGTGACTAAAGACTTCCTCCTTCTGTCCCACAATTTATGTGGCCCGCTTGCTTGTCACCCTTCTGCAGGCACATTACACCAGTAGTATTCCAGCCATTAGGCAGAACAGGATTTTCTTGAAAGTAGAATCATTACACTGGTGTCTCTGTAGGGTTGCTCTCCCTTCTGGTTTGTGTTGAGTGTTTGGCTGCACTGCCAGGCAGGGCAAGATTTTGATACATCCCTGAAGTGGAAAAAATAAAAGACGAAATGTGATCTGTTTAAAGAGGAAGAGAATATACTCTCCTGCTGTTTTATTTTAAATTGTTAAAGTTGTGAAATTCTGCACACGTCCTGTGCTATTTCTGCAAGTTACTTTAAACTATTCACTCTGCACTCTGCAACTTTCCATATACGGTACTGGGTTCCTGCATCTTAACACAACACAGGTAAAATGAAGGCTGCAACTCTAAAAGAAATCTCATTTTTCTTCATGACATCTTGAAGAGGAAGTCCAGCTCCTAAAACCTCAGGCTGAGAGGGCAAATGGTTCTCTCATGATCTCATGAACTTCATGGGAAAGCAGAAATCTGAACCTGTAATGTCTCTAATCAATATCCTTCTGTTGAACAATATGTTCTTCACGACCATCCACGCTCTTCCATTCTGCATTATATTCCTTCAGGGAGTGCATTAAAATCTCCATGTTAATTTAGACTTTAAAGCCAGCCATTCATATTTTGACTACTTAAACTTCTTCCATCATTACCTAACTAAAATTCTTAATAACACTACCTGAAATTCAGCACCAGTGGCCTCTGATGGGAAGAGCAAGGTCACGGTTTTTGCTGGAGGAACATACATCCCGGTGCTTCTCCAGGCTTCTTCTCCTGCAAGGTGAACCCAAAGACGTTAGTTAAAATCAGTGAGTTGCAGAATCTATGACTGATATTAAATAGAAAATTTTATCATTATTTAGCCTCTTGTTGACTGAAACATTTTCAAACTTCCTAGAAAAGGGCAGAACAGCCCTGCTATGTAAAGATAGCTTAACTGGTCCGCACAGGATCATTCATTAAATAGAGAGGCGCTCTACATGGTTATATTAGCATTCAACCTACCAATCCATGTTTATTTGCCTAAAATGAAAGGTCATCTCAAAGCAGAATGAAAGCCAACCCCTGTGAGGTCAATATCACTCCTAAATCTTTTCATTTGTTTGTTTGTGGTTTTATGTAAACCACCCAGAATAATGCTGTGCAATAATGGGGCAGTATATAAGTACCAAAATGAATGAATGAATGAGATATAATTCCATCTAGAAGCTGCTGCAGAACTTGGAAATGGATACTTTATTGGCCAGAATCTCACTTCTGATTTACAGTTGTGTAAGCAAAATCATACACATTTTTGTGGCAAATTGCTGCTCATTATCAAGGTGCTGGTTGCATAACTGGGCAGATGTTCAGTCATGTGATCAGGTAAATGCCCAGAAAAAAGATGTTAACAGGACAGGGTATAAATCTAATAAAATAAATAAATAATAAATAAATAAGGACCTTGTCAGCTCACAAACCATGCAGAATACCAAAGAAATTAACAGAAATATAACATTATAATGGACTAGATTAAAACCTTTTTAAAGGATCTGTCTTACCATCATTTGCGCCATTGATCCTGATGGTTTGAGGTGTAGCTATAGGATAAGGTTCTGTGAAATATGGATTCAGGTTGGGGACTAGGTTTTGGAACTCAGGTATGGCCTTGTAGAGTCCCCAAGCGAAGTGGAGTAAAACGGCTTCATCCGAGGAGGAGCTGATTGAGTTGCTCACACTGACATCAGGAATCCCACGGAGTTGGACGATCTCCACCATGTCCTCGTGAACAGAAGAGAAAGGACAGGAGTTGGCAGCTGGAATTTCTAAGAATGTGGAGGCATCTGGCGCTAGCGTCTTGAGCCACGTGGAGTAGGGTGGCTGTAGAGCTTTCTTGTTCAGAATGTGTTCCCTGAACTTGGAGAGTGCTTTCCGAAAGTGATAGCTTGATGCAACATCTCTGCCCTGGCCTGCTGGATAGCTTTCACTTGATATATTTTCCCCAGTGATTCCGATTCCAAACTTGTTAAGTATTTTGTTCCCTGGATATTCAGCCATGGCCTGGGAGCTAGGATTTTGGCTAGTCCAGTACCAAGCCTGCCCTCCAATCAGGAGACCACCGCCTTCAGAAACAAATTCATGGATTTTTTCCCTTTCTTCGTCACTGTAGGCTGTGCAGCAGTATACACTCAAGCCCTCTTTAAGATTGGTGAACTCACATGGGATCCTGGCCCGATTTAAGATGGAATAAAGTGTCTGGAAGTCACCTCCGATGCCAACTTTCCCTCCTTTCCTAGCAGTAAGCCAGCGGATGGCATTGAGTAGAAACTTTTCGGTTGATAGCGTGTCAAGCAAACATTCTTGTCCAGTGACCACAACACGTCCCCTTCCATAATATGCAGCTCCAAGGAACGTTTCATAGGAATTGGTCATGCTGATTGGAAATGCCAAAACCCCATGGATGAGCAGGCGAGAAGGGATGCTGTCTTGGAATTGGAACTCGGGGACGCCGTTCAGAAGAGTGTTTAAATCATTTTGAAGGTCCAGTCCATGCCTAATGACAAGGAAACGAAAATGAAGAATCCTCAGAGTTAGCCTCTTGTTTCCTTTGGGTGGGCCTAAAACACTGGTCTTCATAGGGTTTACAAACCCACCGCTATATCCATTTTTGACTGGGGATAGGTCTTAGATATGGTGGTATCTCAATGAGAATAGACCTTGGCAACATTAAAGGGTGATCTGAAGGAGGGAAGCCCACTATATGTAGTTGCAGAAGCCAGTACACATCCGTAGTTAGGTGAGGATGGTATACCAAAGGCTATTTACTCCGTGTTTAGAAATAAGTTACTGAACAGTGTTTAAGGTGGAAAAGGAGCAATGAAAGATTACTGCATTTCCTATATTTGAGATTCCCCATGGCTATGAATCAATTTTTTAAAATTATTATTATTTGTTAACTTCTATACCGCCTGATTAGTGCACAACACTACTTTGGACAGGTAACAATGCAAATAATACATACGACAATAACAATAGAATTATGATAAAGTACATTAAATCAATAAATGACACAAAACAAGTGAATCAGCATCACAAACAGTAGATGGTTGGGCAAACACAATTTGGCAGCCTTCAGCAGAGGATGCCCTGATAAGCTTCAGTAAAAAACCATAGTCTTCAGCAATCTCTTGAATCTTGAGAGGGAGAGGGCCAGGCCCATCTCAACCAGAAACCCATTCTAGAGAGATGGCGCCAGAACCAAGAAGGCCCAATTTCTGGTGGAGGTCTTTCTGGCCTCCCTCCATAGACTGGAGGTGGAAATGCTTGTTCGAAACGAATATTAACGGCAGAGATCATTCTTGGACTACTCTTTTTAGAGCACCTCCCACTTACGAATGTGTGACACCCAGGGGTCTTATGCCTCTGCTTCTCCCAAATCCCTTTTCCAGCCAATGAAATCAATTTTATCACTGACCCTAATGACTCTCCTAAGGGGATAGTGTGATGCTGTGCTGAATACTAGGTAACAAATAGCTTATGAGAAATGCACTTTTCCCCAGGGTGCTACCACCAAACAAGGTTTATGTGGGTAACCGCAGCCAGGGAGAGGCTTCAAGACACTGGGATAGGTTGCATCTCATTTAGATTAAGTCAGAAGTAAAGCCATGGCCTTTTTCAATTTCCTTCGGAAAGGAAAACGACAGGTTACCCAACTGTAATAGTAGTTCTTCGAGTGGACCTCTGCGATTCACACCCTGGGTGATCCACGCCTGCAAGGGTGTGATTCACAGAGGCCACGAAGAAGAACCAACCAGACCAGATCTGGGAGGAACCATAATCCCTAGAATTTCTTGATTGTGGTTTCTTTTGTCATGCTAAAAGGTGTTTTTATAGGTCAGGTGAATAAAATTACATAAAGAGTGATACTTACTGGGTGATCAGAGGAATCCTTGGCATTTTCTGGGGCACAGGAAAGACCCCGTTCTCTCCCACGTTGCCAGTGAAATATATTCCGGCCACGCTGGTCACCAGGTTCCCGGGAAACTCATGCAGGACTTTCTCCTGGCCATGCATAGAAGACCAGTGCCAGGCCTGCCCTCCAATGAGCAGCCCACCACCTCTTTTTACAAACCGCACAAGGTCATCAGCCTGTGACTCATCGTAGGCATCGATGCAATAGACCCCAAGGGAGTCCCCGAGCGCTGCCCCCGGATGGACTTTGACGCCATTGCTGAGGAGCATCTCTGAGAGGGCATCCATGCTTTGGTGGACCCCCACCTGGGCTCCTGGGGAGGGCCTGAGCCACTCCAGAGCATTTTTAATCAATGGCAAGAACAGGGGAAGTTGCAGGATTTTTTCATGAGCGGCAACCACCATCCGCCCTTTTCCATACTGGGATGCGGCAATGAGTACCTGCTTGTCTGAACTCACAAGGATGGGAAGGGTTTGGTCTCCGGTGAGGAGAAGCTCACAAGGTTTGAAATCTCCAGTGACCGCAAGAGAATGAATACCTCTCACAAGAAAGGCATAAGAATTTGCAGGATCCATTGGAACAGCTGGGCTAGCGGTGGGTCTGGAAAGAGAGACAAAAATCCCATCTTACTGTATAGTTGAAGAGGCAGAACATGTGCAGTGTAGTCTTAAGCCTGGTTGTTCAAAAGCGAGTCCGACTGGGCAGGTAACCTGTTCTTAGAGCTGCCTTCCCTTGGGTGTTCAAGAGACATGACTGTGGCCGTCTGTTGTGACTGAGAAATCAGACTTGCAAGGGTCAAGGCAGAACGGCATGACAAAATCCCAAAATGGAGCAATTCGCAAATTATGGGAGGTCATAAAATCTCTGGCTCTGATAATCAGCATTCCCTGTCCTAGTCAAATCTAACATTGAGTTAGGGGCCTTGGGATCTAGTAAACATATTTAGGACTGCAGGAGATTGATGATGGATTAAAAAAAAATCTGTGTGACCCTTGTAACTTTTGTTTGGAAAGTTACCTTCTTGTCCTGGGAATTCTGGGAGGTCTGACCTATTTTATTCCTGAGGCAGACTGAGCTATTTTAAAACCTATCAAAAGTTCATTTGGGCGTTATTTTAGTGAAATCAATCATGACACAAACTACTATGTCATGTTTTGTTGCATTTACCTAATTTTCTGACCTGCTAAGGACCAGAAGACTTTGATTATGTCGTGATACATAAGACCATATAATTCAAAGAAGGTGTACTTTCTTTTTCACATGACTGTAAAGTGCAACCAAGAAGATATCAAATAAAGCTCATGAGAACTAAAGCAAGAAGCAACAGAAACATGCTTTGCAGCAGAGCTGAACTGCAGTTGCATGTTCAAACTCCTGGATCTGCAGGCCTGGTTCTCTGTGTTACTTCCTATCAAGTTGCTTCCAACTTATGATGGGTCGGATTGGGTTTTCAAGGTATATGAGATATTTGAAGACTGGTTTGCCATTGCCATGCCCTCTTAAGAATTTCGGTGACCCAGAGGGAATTCGAACCCAGATCTTCTAAGTCCCAGTCTGACACTATCCACTACACCAGTGGTCCCCAACCTTTTCCCAACTGGTTGGGGGGGGGATGGCACGCTCGCGCGGGGAGCGTGGCACGCTTGTGGGGGGGTGGCGTGCCCGCAGGGGGGTGGAGCGTGCTGGCGTGCATGCACGTGGCAGTGCTTGCGGGGGGCTGCTCGCACGCACGCACACTTGCAGGGGGCGGAGCACGCTTGCACTCATGCAGGGAGTGCACGGCGGTGCTCGCTCACGCATGCGCGCAGCAAGCTCGTAGGGGCGGAGCGCGCTCGCACACATAGGCGCTCGCTGGAAGGCAGGAGATCTGTGTCCGTGGCCCAGTCGTGCCTAGGCCACGGACCAGGGGTTGGGGACCCCTGCACTACACCACACTGACTCTGATGTCTTCAGGTAGGATTAGGAAAACCCATTGTGTGAAATTCTGGAGATCTGTTAACAGTGAGCTAACGGTGAGGTAGATGAATCAATGATAACACACCCTCCTTTTTAGTGAGCAACTGGGCTATAAGCAAAATTAATAATGTTTCATTGGAAAGTAAAGGAAGAAATGGCTCACCGTTTTCAGCAGGGCTTCTTTCAGCTTCCTTAAGTTACCTAGGTGTAAGGCGATGCAAGGCAGTAACACCAGAGCTCTTTATACCACCCTAGACTGAAAGGTGTTGCCCAGTCACGAGGGGCTTCCTTAACTGGGTGATACCATTCCACAGAAATTTTTTCAAAGATTAATGGGATTTCTCAGCCTGTCAATGCAAATGAGAACTGGAAAACCTGGCCAAAATTCTGTTGAATAAATGACACTTCCATAAAGTGTTGTTTGCATAAGTTTGTTGTAACACACCCACACACACCCTGAGAATGTGCTAAGCACTATGGAGTGATAAAAAGGTCAAAACAACAAGGAAACATAAAGGTGATGATGTGACAGGCAGGTGGAGATTGCTGGTAATCAGAGTCCCTGCTCTGATGAAGGGGCACCTGACTTGCATTCAGCTTGCCTGCCATCAGTCTTATTGTGCGCAAGTTGGGTGAACCCTGGGATTGAAGAGGGAACTCTTTAATTACCAGCAGTTTGCTGCTTCTGGTAAGTCATATGATAGGGGAAGGTTGCTGCTAATGAAGAATTCCCACTTGCACATAATTAGAGTGATTGCTTGAGTACTCTAGAACTGCTGGCAATAACTCCTGCCAATGACATCATCAGTCAGAACCTTGCCTTTTACATAGGTTTTTGCCTGTCCATGTGGCTCTCAGAGACGGTGCTGTGACGGTGGCGGAGTAACAGGGACTTTGACCAAGGACAGTGGAATTTTAGAGAGTGCTACATTTTGCTTCAGAAAATATGCAAATCTGCTGGTTGGGGTTTTTGTGAGAAGGCTGCAAACCTTCCCACTCGAGTATGTATACGACCTCCAGCGAATTCCCTTACATGGTGTGTTGAGACCTCCTCAAAATGCAGTAAACAAGCCCAAGCTATCTGCCCACCCTAAGTTCCTGCTTGTTCCATCTGTGACTGTCTTTACCGGTCGTTTACTTAGAGCAGAAGGGAGGAGAACAGGACAGCCCTGTCTTAAGCAGGGTTACTCAAAAGGGAGTCCGGCTGTGTAAAGCAGGCTGCTTAGCGAATAAGGGGCCAACCTTCACACTTTTCTCTAAGGCACTACCATCAGCCAAGGTTGAGATGGGTCAGCATTACCAGAGCTAAGGAAAGGCTCCAAAGCACTAGGTGGTTTAAACCTGATTTAGATCAGGTCAGAAGTAAACCAATGCCCTATTCCCGTCTCCTTTGGAAAGGAAAACCGACCTGACCAGAGTTGGGGGAAACCTGATAGAGAAAGAAGCCCCACAATTTCATGTTTCTGGTTGCTTTAGTCATGCTAAAAATATTTTTTTTATAGGTGAGATGAATAAAAGCCTATCAAGAGTGATACTTACTCGGTGACCAGGGGACTCCCTGGCATGTTCTGGGGCACCGGAAAGATCTCTTTCTCGGCCATGTTGGCATGAAGTATATTCCGGCCACACCAGTCACCTGTTCCCAGGAAACTCGTACAGAGCTTGCTTCTGGCCATGTTCATAAGAACATCTCTTTTGCTCTTTTTCAATCTCCTTTGAAAAGGAAAATCAACCTGACCAGATCTGGGGGAAACCTGACTGAGACTTAATCCCTAAGATTTCCTGCTTCTGGTTTCTTTCACCATACTAAAAGGTGTGTGTGTTTTTAAAAAAAAAAAAAACACCATAAGTCACAGATGAATAAAATTAGATCAAGAGCAATACTTACTCGGTGACCAGGGGACTGCCTGGCATGTTCTGGGGCACAGACAAGATCTCTTTCTCTGCCATGTTGGCAGAAAAGTGCATTCTGGACGCACAGGTCACTTGGTTCCCGGGAAACTCACGCAGGACTTTCTCTTTGCCATGTCCGTAAGACCAATTCCAGGCCTGTCCTGCAATGAGCAGCCCGCCTCCTCCGTTTACAAACTGCAAACTTGTGAATCATCATAGGCATCGATGCAGAAGACGCTGAGGGAGTTCCCGAGTATTGCCCCCGGATGAACTTTGATGCCATTGCCAAGGAGCACCTTGAGACGGGATCCATTCTTTTTTAGATCCCTGCTTGGACTCCTGGGGAAGGCTTGAGCCACTACAGAGCATTTTTAATCAACGGCAGGAACTGGGGAAGTAGCAGGATTCTTTCATGGCTGACTACCACCATCCGCCCTTTTCTGTACTGAGATGTGGCAAAGAGTGCTCGCTGGTCTAAATTCAGAAGGACAGAGAAGTTTTGGTCTCTGTTGAGCAGAAGCTTAGAAGGATTGAAGTCTCCAGTGACATCAAGAGACCGAATACCTCTCACGAGAAAGGCATAGGAATTTGCGGGATCCATTGGAATAGCTGGGCTAGAGGCGGGTCTGGAAAGAGAGACAAAAATCCCATCTTATAGTTGAAGAGGCAGAACATGTGCAGCAGAATCGTGCCACACTAATCTTCTCTCTCTCTCTCTCTCTCTTTTGATCAAGTAGATATTGGGAATGTTGTAGTCATAATATGTCTTGACTTTTGACAAAGCTTTTGACAAAGTGCTCTGTGATATTCTGATTAGCAAGCCAGGTAGATGCGGGATGAACAGGATAACTGTCAGGTAGATACAGGTAGTTACAGAATTGTACTCAGAGAGTACTTATCTTGTTGCCTCCTTCACAAGCTGGAAGGAGGCAGGCAACAAGAGGCTCATCACAAGGCTGAGTCTTTGCCCAGTTCTCTTTAATGTTTTTATTAACGACTTGAATTAGGAAGAGCAGGGAATGCTTATCAAATTTACAGATGACACAGAATTGGGTGGAATAGCTAACAGTCTGGAAGATAGAATCAACATTTTAAAAAGTCTTGTTGGCACAATCAAGCACTGGGCTGAAAACAACAGAATTTAACAGGGATAAGTGCAAAGTTCTACACCTGGGAGGAAAAAAAACAAATACACAATTACAAGAGGAGGGATACTTAGCTCGGTAATATTATGAGCGAGAAGGTTCTTGGAACAAGTTCAGGCAGCCAGGATGACCAGGGGACTAGAAACCAACCCCTTTGATGCAAGATTGAAAGAACTGGGCATGTTTAGCCTTGAGAAAAGCAGACTGGGTGGAGATCGGATAGCACTTTTCAAATACTTGAAAGATACAGGGGACAGGCAGGATCTGTTCTCATTCATCCCAGAATGCAGGACACTTAATAATCAGCTGAAGCTGCAGAAAGCCAGATTTCATCTGAATATCAGGAAAAACATCCTACCTGTTAGAGCAGTATGATAATGGAACCCATGACCTCGGGAGGCAGTGACCACCCCAATGCTGGAGGCATTCAGGAGGAAGTTAGACAGCTGTCTGAAAGAGATGTAGTCCGGGACTTAACTCACTCTCTCTTTAAGTGAACTTGGAGTGCTTTATAGTGTCTCTCCTATGTCCCCCCTGCATCATCATGAGGTTGCCCATGAAGGCTTTGAATATAAGAAATTCTTGCTCTTTTATCAGCAGTAGACAATCAAGTGTGATCATGAAACTCTTCAAAGCCCACAACAACCTCAAGTTCTGCATTTACATAGCGTAATATAGAACACTCAGCTAATCACAGTGTGACATGTCACAAGAAGAGTGAATAAATGTGATATGGAACAACTGATGGATATGGAAAAACTGATTGGTTCAAAATTGGGAAAGGAGTACGACAAGGCTGTATATTGTCTCCCTGCTTATTTAACTTATATGCAGAATACATCATGCGAAAGACTGGACTGGAGGAATCCCAAGGCAGAATTAAGATTGCCGGAAGAAATATCAACAAGCTCAGATATGCAGATGATACCACTTTGATGGCAGAAAGTGAGGAGGAATTAAAGAACCTCTTAATGAGGGTGAAAGAGGAGAGCGCCAAAAATGGTCTGAAGCTCAACATCAAAAAAACAAAGATCATGGCCACTGTTCCCATCACCTCCTGGCAAATAGAAGGGGAAGATATGGAGGCAGTGGCAGATTTTACTTTCTTGGGCTCCATGATCACTGCAGATGGTGACAGCAACCACAAAATTAAAAGACGCCTGCTTCTTGGGAGGAAAGCAATGACAAACCTAGACAGCATCTTAAAAAGCAGAGACATCACCTTGCCGACAAAGGTCCGCATAGTCAAAGCTATGGTTTTTCCAGTAGCGATGTATGGAAGTGAGAGCTGGACCATAAAGAAGGCTGACCGCCGAAGAATTGACGCTTTTGAATTGTGGTGCTGGAGGAGATTCTTGAGAGTCCCCTGGACTGCAAAGAGAACAAACCTATCTGTTCTGAAGGAAATCAACCCTGACTGCTCACTGGAAGGACAGATCCTGAAGCTGAGGCTCCAATACTTTGGCCATCTCATGAGATGAGAAGACTCCCTGGAAAAGACCCTGATGTTGGGAAAGTGTGAAGGCAAGAGGAGAAGGGGACGCCAGAGGACGAGATGGCTGGACAGTGTCATCGAAGCGACCAACATGAATTTGACCCAACTCCGGGAGGCAGTGGAAGACAGGAGGGCCTGGCGTGCTCTGGTCCATGGGGTCACGAAGAGTCGGACACGACTTAACGACTAAACAGCAAAACAACAACAACCTTCTGGAACAGTGGGTTTATTATTTAGAATCACATCTGTACTGTCGTTTTCACATCAAAATTCCACAAGGAATTTAGGAAGATTAAGGATATCCTTTTTGGAATAGTTTTTCAAGTGATCAAGCTGTTCCTGTTCCTCTTCCATTGGAAGCCTGCCAGCCCTGATGCCCTCAGAAAAGCCTGCAAATTTCTTCCCGCTCTATCATGAAAAATAAGAAGATTATTGGCAAAGTTGATGATGGAATAAGAAACAAAATTTAAAGATGCACAACCCCAAACATGTAGTGCCCTTTTCTATGTAATTCACAGGCACAAATCCTCTCTGATATAGTTATGAAGGCTGAATGGGGAACACCACTCTCTACAAAAACAACCCCCTTTGTCCCATAGACTTCCCATCACCCTTCCCTGTCTCCCTCTAGTGGACATCCTTAGGTAAGCCTTAAAAATGGTCTGCTATTGGCTGTATCCAGAAAACCCAACAAAAGCAGGCAAATCAAGGGGATCCAATCTTTGGGTCCACACCAAGAACAGACATGATACTGCCCAGACTATGGACGGTATGCATCTCCCTAAAGCTATCAGAGCTTTGAAGAATGTGACTCTGAAGAAGCAATGTCTTTCCTTCTGTCGTTACAATGGTGGAGTTGGCTGGTGTGCCCAGGCCAAGCAGTGGGACTGAATGCAGGGGCGCCGGCCCCCAAAGGGTGGCAGGACCCGAACAGGACCTCGATGGGCATTCCTTGGTCATTGGACATATTCAGCTGAACAAAGCCTCCCAAGGGTGCAGGCAAACCATACAGCGCTCATGGCCACATCAACCCCTGCAGTTCTCCTTGCCATATTGAGATGATTCTTACAGAGAAGGAACGAATGGTTCTCAAGCCAGAAAGTTGTGTGGCACTGGAATCCACAACATTACAGTGGTGCCTCGCAAGACGAAAGTAATTCGTTCCGCGAGTAGCGCCGTCTTGCGAAATTTTCGTCTTGCGAAAAGCATTCCTTTGCAATGCATTCCTATGGGAAACCTCGCAAGACGAACGAATTATTTTCGTCTTGCGAGGCATCGGTCTTGCGAGAAAAAAATCGTCTTGCGAAGCACGGCCATAGAAGAAGCCGTCTTGCGAGTCACCAACACGATCGCAAAACGCTTTCGTCTTGCGAGTTTTTCGTCCGGCGAGGCGTTCGTCTTGCGAGGCACCACTGTACTGTGTCTTAACACTCTCTGATATGGATTCCCTGGATTGCAGTGCTCTGTAGTGGCAATGAGTGTCTCACAGTTTAAATTTGTTCCCCATCATCTTGAAGAAACAGATGAATCCTTATTCACTTACCACTGAGCTTGTCTGATATGTTCACTCAGTAGCTCTCTCTCTCTCTCTCTCTTTCCTCCCCACTCACCTAATTCCTGTTTTTCTAATTCATTTGGGGGGGGGGGGATATTTTTTTGTACTCATATTCCCACAGTTGCCCAGCAATGTCCTGCACAGCCCTGTTGTGTGTTAACAAAAGTTGGTTCCGATGAGCATCACCAGTCTGTAACTCCAGTCTCAGACTACCGTTGATTGCTTTACTCCAAACAAATGGCACACCATAAATTCTCTCAGATTGAGTTCAAGTTTGGCATTGTGCTAACAAGAATTAAAATAATAAAATAATCATGTGCCGTTGAGTCAATTCCGACTTAGACTCATAGAAAAGTAAAGTTGAAAGAGGCCTACAAGGCTATCAAGTCCAACCCCCTAATGCAGGAATACAATCAAAGCATATCTGCCAGGTGATTATCTAAGTTTTTCTTGAATGCCTCCAGTGTTGGAGCACTCACCAACTCCCAAGGTAACTGGTTCCACTGTCGTACTGCTCTAACAGTTAGGAAGTTTTTCCTGATATTCATCTAAAATCTGGCTTCCTTAACTTGAGCCCATGGTTGCGTGTCCTGCACTCTGGGATGATTGAGAGCAGATCTTTCCCCTCCTCTGTATGACAGCCTTTCAAATATTTGAAAAGTGCTTTCATACCTCTCCTCAGTCTTCTTTTCTCAAGGCTAAACATGTCCAGTTCTTTCAGCCTTTCCTCATAGGGCTTGGTTTCCAGCCCCCTGATCATCCTTGTCATCGTCCTCTGAACCTGTTCCAGTTTGTTAGCATCCTTCGTGAAGTGTGGTGTCCAGAACTGGACACAATACTCAAGGTGAGGCCTGACCAGTGCTGAATAGAGGGGGACTAGCACCTCGTGGGATTTGGAAACTATACTTCCATTAATGCAGCCTAAAATAGCATTGGCCTTTTTGGTAGCCACATCTCACACTGTTGGCTCCTATTTAGCTTGTGATCTACCACAATTCCAAGATCCTTCTCGCTCGTAGTTTTGCTGAGCCAGGTATTCCCCCATCTTGTAACTGTGCAATTGGTTTCTTTTTCCGAGGTGCAGGACTTTGCACTTATCCATGTTGAATTTCATTCTGTTGCTTTCGGCCCAGTGCTCCATCCTATCAAGGTCATTTTGAATTTTGTTTCTATCTTCTAGGATATTAGCTATTCTGCCCAATTTGATATTGTCTGCAAATTTGACAAGCATTCCCTGCACTCCCTCATCCAAGTCATTAATAAAAATATTGAAGAGCACCGGGCCCAGGACTGAGCCTTGGGGTGCCCCACTAGTGACCTCCTCCCAGATAGAGAAGGACCCATTAATCATCACCCTCTGAGTACGATTCTGTAGCCCATTGTGTATCCACCTGACACTTGAGCTATCCAGCCCACACCTAGTTAGCTTGCTAATCAGGAGATCACGGGGCACTTTGTCAAAAGCTTTGCTGAAGTCAAGATATACTACCTCGACAGCATTCCCTCTGTCTATCTGGAGGTGACCTGATCAAAAAACGAGATCAAATTAGTTGGGCAGGATTTGTTCTTGACAAATCCGTGTTGGCTTCTAGAAGCCGTGTTGGCTTCTTTTCAGGGTTTTCCAAGTAGAAGGTACTTAGAAGTGGTTTGCCACTCCCTTCTTTTGGGGGAGCCCTGGGACGGTGCAGCTTGCCCAAGGCCACACAGGCTGGCTCTTCGGAGATGCACAGTGGGGAATTGAACTCCTGACCTCTGGCTCTGCAGCCAGAGACCCAACATTTGTAGATGAATAATATAAAAATGTGCCGCCACAAACATTCTGATTTATGTCCCCCCCCCTTTTTGGGGTTTTCCAGGTAGAGAATATTCAAAAGTGGTTTACCATTCCCTTCTTCTGGGGGTTGCTCTTGGACTGTGCAGCTTGCCCAAGGCCACACAGGCTGCCTCTTCTCCCAGGAGGCACTGTGGGGAATTGAACTGCCAACCTCTGGTTTCACAGCCAGGGACCTAAATCTCCGAGTAATCCAGCCAGAACTAACAAGAATGTCTGTGTGTGATTTTGTACTGATTCCTAACATTCTTAATAAAAAAATGAATTCGAAATTTGACTTGGTTAAACAGAAATAAAAATGAGAAGTTTTTAATTTTATAGGGTCTTAGTAGTTGTCAAATATTTTAGTTTTGATAGTAATCTAAAAGGAAAGCCTTGTTTATGTTCTAGGTTTCTTACCTAGCTCTGAAGAAGATATTCAATTTGACAGACTGAGACAAAATCCAGTAGCATTTGTAAACTTCTTACAACATTGCTTCATTATTAAGAATTAGCTACTCCTTCATGAATTTGATCTCACTCTTAATTTCCAGAAGAATGCCACCGAAATTAAAATACATAGAAAAGATGATGAAATATTTCAGTCCAGAGAAGATTAAGTCTAAATTATACCATTGAGAAAACCATTCTGAAGTATATTAACTTTTCCCCAGATCTAAATATTCAGCTTGTCTGCATTGTATATGCTACACAGTAGGACTCCCGGTATCCAGAGGGGATCAGTTCCAAACTCTCTGTCGATACTGAAAAACATGGATTATAACAAACTATTTTAATAGTGAACTCTATACATAGCATGGTCTCTGCCTCCCTCTAGTGGCCAGTTCTGGTAACTTCATCTTTAGAAAGATATATTTCTAGGATTTTTCTTTTAATATTTTTAGTATTTTCAGACCGTGGATAAGTGAATCAGTGGATACCGATGCCACGGATAAGGGGATCCTACTGTACAATCGGAATGGCTATTGTCCATTGTCATTTTCAGTTATTCTTTTGTGCAACCCTGTCCCTATTTACAAGCGTTATTGAAAAGATCCACTTTTTCCATTCCATAAAGTTCAGTGAGGTCTTTCTTCAGTTTCTCCAGGCTCTCTTCTTTCACGTGGTTCTCGTCGTTCTTTGCGATGGCAGCCCACGAAGTTCGGCGACCCTTCTCATGCACGCAGCAGGCTGCGGACCAGATATGGCTGGGCTTATTCACCCTGCCATCCGAGATGTACTCATCCCCAGGCACCACTCCAGTAATGACATACAGGTCCTTGCAAACATGTGCTTCTTTCTTGATCCGGTTCTCGTAGTTGGCCCATGCTTCTTGATTCAGCTTGCTAAACTGCGGCACAACGTTGGTCAAGGTGAAAGTCGCAGCTCTGCTGTCTTCATCAGGTTGATGGCAGACTGGATTCAGGTGTCCCTTTCCAATGTTCAGTGCATGCCTGTAATCTCCTAACACGGCCTGGTTCTTTTCTATCTCAGCAGCAACCATGTTGGTGTCCCACTCATCCGCCATGCTCTTTCCTAAATTGGGGTCTACAAGCTGATAAGCAGAAAAGGAAACGTGGTCATGAGCCAACCCTTTGAAACCACCAGAAAAGGCTTGGAAGCTGTGAAGTTGTCTTTCCTTTTCCTGTTGGCCTTCAGTGCTGTCAGAGCTATGTCTAGTCTTTTATGGATGGAAAGCTTATTATGCAGATAAATTGTACAGCAGGACCGCTGTATCCACGGGGGATCGGTTCCAAGTCCCTCCCCAAGGATTCTAAAAACACGGATTATAGCGAACACTAGACATGTCATGGTCTCTGGCTCCCTCTAGTGGCCGGTTCTGAGAACTTCATCTTTAGTATTTATTCCTAGAATTTTTCTTTTAATATTTTAATGTTTTCAGACCATGGATAAAGGAATGAGCAGATATGATCCCTTGAATATGGGAGTCCTGCTCTATTACAGTTTACCATGTTCAAATGTCTGTGCATATGTGTCTGCGTGCCCTTTGCAGCTTGTATTTTTAAATTTATTTTAAAAATAATTTTCATAAATATTTATATCCCTTATGGCAGCACTGAATGTTACAGTAGGTCAGTTTAATACCAGATGACTTACAGCTGGGCCTTACTAGAGAGGAACTAATCCACACAGCAAGAGGTAGTTAGAGATTTGCCATAAAAGTAAGCTGAGTTCAGCAATGGAGATGACACCCTGAGAGAACGCCATTTGTTTGAGATTTATCTCCCTGTCGGGAGACTCAGGAAAGCATAATTTTTCTCAGATCACAGCTGGTGTGCCTACTGTGTCCCATCTATTCTAGGATGACCACGTTTGCAGCCTCCCAGTCGCTGAGATGGCACAGCTGAAATCTGAGATAAGGGGGTGGGATCTTGTGATGTCATAGAGGCATGGCAGGCAAGAGTTTTTTTACAGGCTTCATGCTACTTGTGCCCAGAACTTGTACAATAAGAAGGCTCGCAACAGCACTGGTGTACCACTCCTTGTCTTATTCCCAGTGGCACACTGGAGGGAATGGGGAAATGAGCCAGTGGTGCATGCTTTTGGGCCTGTCTGCCATTTGGAACAATACACACATACACACTTCATGCCAAGACAGAAGGCCCTGATGCCAGCTGACATGGCTTGAGATGAGTGCCCATGCTTTAAAGCCAGCTCTCTCTCTCACACACACACACACACAATCCAAGCCTGTTCCTCCTCCATTATCTCTCATGCTGAGATTTGTTTCCCTGTCTGGAGAACTGGAGAAGTACACCCCTGAGAGTCCAGCTATGAGGCCCGGCAACCCTCATCTGAGTGGTGCGACAATGGAACCAGTTACCTCAGGAGACGGTGAGTGCTACAACACTGGGGGTATTCAAGAGAAAATCAGACAAGCATACATTGATTTGGATTCCAGCATTGAGCATGGGGGTGGACTCGGTGGCCTTATAAAATCCATGGTTCTATGATTTCCAGGTAGACATATTCTGGTTATTCTACAATTGTATGAAAGCTTGCCAGCAGGCCTCTAAATTTGATTTTCATGTGCAGAGAGCTTTATATAAGTGTAGGAAGTGAGAGCTGGACCATAAAGAAGGCTGACCGCCGAAGAATTGATGCTTTTGAATTGTGGTTCTCCTTGAGAGTCCCCTGGACTGCAAGGAGAACAAACCTATCCATTCTGAAGGAAATCAACCCTGAGTGCTCACTGGAAGGACAGATCCTGAAGCTGAGGCTCTAATCCTTTGGCCATCTCATGAGAAGACAAATCTCCCTGGAAAAGACCCTAATGTTGGGAAAGAGTGAAGGCAAGAGGAGAAGGGGATGACAGAGGACGAGATGGTTGGACAGTGTCATCGAAGCGACCAACATGAATTTAACCAAACTCCGGGAGGCAGTGGAAGACAGGAGGGCCTGGCATGCTCTGGTCCATGGGGTCACAAAGAGTAGGACACGACTTAACGACTAAACAACAACAAGGAAGTGAAGAGCAACTATGAAGGAACTGGGAAAGAGCAAGAAGAGGTCACTGGAGGCCAAGTCTAAGGTCATCCATACTGTGTTGCTATGCACAGATGTGAAAGCTGGGGAATGGGAAAAAAAAGCTGACAAGAGAAGATGAAGGTGGTGCTGGAGGAGACCTATACAGAGATCATGAACTGTGAGAAAGGCAGGTGAGTGGGTTCTGAACGAAACCAAGCCTGAACTCTCTCTACAAGCAAAACAAACATTCAGTTGATGCCATTGTGCTGTGGCAAAACTCACTGAAAAAAAAAAAAGAAACCCACGAGGGATTAGAAAAGTTAAAGGCAGAAGTGGAAAACTGAACATGAGATGGATCGACACCAGGAAGGAGGACACAGCTTTTCATTGGCAAGACCTGAGCCAGGCTATCAATGACAAGACCTTTTTAAGATCACTCACCGACAGGCAGAAGTGACTTGGTGGCATGGGACAACACCACGGCGGATAACAAATCACTGTAGATTTATTTATTCAGTCACAAGTTAACATCTCAACTTTCTGTGGCTTATGCATTGCCTTGGGTGGCTCAGGCTGTGGCTATGAGGGCCCTTTACATTGGCTCATCCAGGATAACAGGCATCATTGGAAATAGAAAAGGCAACTCCTAGCAGGTGTTGAGGGGATCACAACATGAACCACAGGAGGCATGAAAGAGGGTTGTAAACGAAGGTTCCAGTCCTATACCAGGATGCTGGCGAAAGTCTCCGTTTTTGAGACAGCGGAGTGCTTCGGGTTAAAATCTTCCACCAGCATCAGCAGGAGATTTTGAACCAGTGGGGCTTACCTATGGCAGGGCATTCTCTCCCATACCTGGATAGAAGAGTGGTAGGGACAGCAGGAGACACGAAGGTGGGGGGGATGGTCGCATCTCACCTTCTTGTCAATTGCCTGAGGGGCCAATGCCCCCCCTCCCTGAGTAGCCCTACGCCCCTCCTCTTGCTCTACAGTTCCAAAATTTGCTCCCTGCAGAGGCCTGACCAGGCGACCCTTTGGGAATTTGTAGGAAAACAGCGGGGGATGCTTTACTCTGGATCTTTATTTGTTAACTAGCTTAATGGCAAACATACTGTTAGATGGGGTTGGAAAAGAAAGGTAGTGGACGACACGTATTAATGCACAAAATCAGTTTTCTTAAAACAGAGCAGCAGGTCTGGGTTGATTTTAAGAAGGTAGGCAGAAACTGAACTTGTGCGTCACCTTACAGAAAATCTTGCCAGGCTTGGACTAGACAACCCTTTCAGTTCCCTTCCAAGTCTACAATTCTGTGGCCAGAATCCTGTTGGCTCATTACACGGGAGTAAGTGCAATGGCATAAATGGCAGTAGTGAATTGCCATTAAAATAGGAACCCCTTTTTCTGTGGGGGATCAGTGGATAAGGGAATCAGCGGATACTGATTATGTGGATAAGAAGGTCCTATACTTAAATTGCCTTTTATATCCCTCATGGCATGCCAGTTATTTGAGTTGGTACTCACCAAGGAATGCCAGGGGGAACCCATTAACTAATAGCAGTTTGCTCCTGCAGTTCAGGCCACGGCATTTATTCCAGCATAACAAAATAACAGGATTCTGACATCTCCACTTTAAAAAATTGGTCTAAAAGGCCAGGCACAGAATGGGAAGACCCAGTGCAAGGCAGACAGACCGTCCACATGCTTTTGGAGCGGACAGGTGAGATGTCCTCTTACCTGGGGTTCTATCATCCAGCCTTTATTGAGTTTTATATACACAACGGAATTTGTTTTGTTGTTTATGTTGTTTGAGATACAGATATCTCTAAAACTGAGAGCTAATAATAACACTCAGGACACACAGTTCCCTTAACCGAGTGTATTATACAAAAATATATATACATACATACAGAGTAGCACTGCAGAAATCTGGCAGTATCCATGAGTCTCACCGACAAAATAACACGCTGGTCTCCTCCATCAACCCTAGTCACTGGTTTACTAAAACATCTCTAATTTATACAGTAATTTGATGCAACAGTGACATTGCAGATTGATGTTTGCACATGTGCGAAAAGTCACATGTCTCACTCTTGGCTTCCTGCCAACCTGAGTGACTCAGCTTTCCTTGCCTTCCCACAAATCACTAAGGCAATTCCATTTTACAACTTAACACAAACCTTAACATCCCTCCTAATTGCCTTACTTTGTGGTTTCATTTATATTTTTACATTTACATATTCATACACATTTCAATCCATAATTTGACACACGTTTTCTAGCAATTACATCTCTTTCATACCAATCCTCTTTAACATCTGGTAATGTTTTATTACCCCTAGAGGTTTTGTTAGTATGTCTGCTGTCATTTCATCAGTTGGACAATACTTTAGTTCAATTAATTTTCTTTGAACTGCTTCCTTTACATTTCCATATCTAATGCCCACATGCTTTGTTCTGGCCTTGTGAACTTCTGATTCTGCCATGCAAATGCAAGTTTGATTATTTTCAAAGATTGTTACTGGCTTATTAATATTTATATTTAAATCTTGTAGTAACTGTGACATAATTTCAATAGTTATACATATTTGTGAAAGTGCTGCATACTCAGCTTCTGCAGTAGACAAAGCCACGTAACTTTGTTTTGACACCTTCCAGTCAATGAGCGTTCCTGCTAATTTTAAGATGTTCCCTGAGGTAGATTTTCTAGCTGTAGGATCATCTGCCCAACTTGCATCTGAGAATGCTTCTAATATTGGTTGACCTTGTGGATCTATTACTAGACAATAATTCACGGTTGTTTTTAAATATCTGAGTATTCTTTTTGCTGCTTTCCAATGCATAATTTTTGGACAACTCAAGTGTCTACTCAATATATTAACTGGGTTTGCTATGTCTGGTCTGGACCATGTACTAATGTATTGTAAACTGCCAATTAGAGATTCATATAATGCTACATCACATTGAGGACTATCCTCATGGTTTATATTTTGAAAATTAACTTCCATTGGCGTTTTTGCACTTTTACAATCTTTCATGTTGAATTTTTCTATTAATTCTAATATTTTCTCTTTTTGGTGCCAGACAGTTTCTCCATTTGGTCCTTCCTCTATACATACTCCTAAATATTTATGTATAGGACCAAGATCTTTGAGTTCAAATTTTTTGTTTAATTTGTCTAGGATACTTAATATTGTACTTTCATTTTGCCCACAAATTAACATATCATCCACAAAAATAGCTATATACATATTGCAAAATCCATTTTCCAGATTGGTGAATACACATGGGTCTGCTTTACTTTGTATTAACCCTAAATCCTGTAAAGCTGTGGTTAGACAAGTATTCCATTGTCTCGCACTTTGTTTCAGCCCGTATAGCGCCCTTTTAAGTAACCATACATTGCCCTTTGTGTCTATTCCTTCTGGTGTTTCCATATATATCTGCTCATTCAATGGAGCATTGAGATATGCTGTTTTTATATCTACTTGCCTGGTGTGCCAACCCTGTAATTTTGCAAGTGTTAACAGCATTCTTATGGACTTGCTTGCAACAGTGGGTGAAAATATCTGATCATAATCAGAATACCTTTCCTGTGAGAATCCCTTTGCTACAAGTCTTGCTTTGTATATACTCTCATTACCCCCACTTTTAATTTTATATACCCATCTGCAACCAATAGCTTTCTTGTTTGTGGGTAGCTGTGTTTCAACAAACACTTCTTTGCTATTTAGAGCTTGTAGCTCTGTTCTCATAGCATTTTTCCATTTTTCTTGTTCTTCTTTGGGCAATTTCTGTATGTCCCTATAATTCTGAGGAGTTTCTACTGCACATAATGTTGCATATCCATATCTCTTAGGTGGAATGCCCTTCGTACTTCTCTGAGACCTTCTTGGCTCTGTCTGTCTCAAATTTTCTGAATTACTTTGCTCCTCACTATCTGAGCTTTGCTTTATTTCTCTCTGCTCAGTATCTGCCTGTTTACTTTCACTAATCTCCTGTTGTGTGCTTGTGCTTGGCACCTGCTTAATTCCTGAAGGAAAAAACACTTCTGAACTCAGTTCCACATTCCTCCAATCTTGCTCATTAAAATCTACTGAGCGGGATAGTACTAGCCTTTTATCTGGAGTGTACAATCGGTAACTTTTTTGCCCTGGCTCATATCCTAGCATGATTGCTTTCTGAGCACGTGGCTGTCCTTTTCGTCTGAGTTTCCTTGGTATATTTGCCCAACACTTTGCTCCGAATATTCTCAAATGAGATAAATTTGGCTTTCTTCCATATAACTTCTGATATGGGGTTGTGTTAATTATCTCTCTATACGATCTGTTAATTATATAATTTGAAAATTTAATTGATTCTCCCCAAAAGGAATAAGGAAGTCCTGCATCTCTTAATAGAGCCTCCATGACTTGTTTCAATCTACCATTTTGTCTCTCTATTAAGCCATTTTCAGCAGGTGTAGCAATGTTGGTGAACCTCTGTCTAATCCCTTTTGCTCTTAGCCAATTGCATAAATTGTTGTTTGTAAATTCTGTTCCCTTATCTGATTGTATCTCTGTTATTTGATAAGGTTTGTATTTCCTTTCAATAAATTTCACCCAGTCTTTCAGGGTTTTTATTGTTTCATCTTTTGATTTTAATGGATAGGTGAATGAATATCTTGAGTAATGGTCTATAATATTCAACGCATATCTTGATCCACCTATTGACTTTGGCAGTGGTCCAATTAAATCTACTGCCACTATTTCAAAAGGATGCTTCGTTACTCTTTCACTTCGTTTTGCCACTGGTGCAGCCTTACTCTTTGTTTGTTTGCACACATCACAGTTCAAATACTTTTTACAATCTTTTACATTCAAGCCCTCTGAGTGTTCAATTGTTTTTCTTAATAATTTGTACCCCATGTGTCCTAATTTTCTGTGCAACACATGTATACATTTATCATGTTCTGGTACATTCAGGGTTAACATGGCTTGTCCCTCATCAGTGTGTATTAATTTATACAAGCCATTATTTTCTTTAGCTTGCCCACACACTTCACCATTTCTTTTAATTACACACCCTGTTTCTTTAAATGTTATTTCAAAACCTTCTTCTGTCAATTTTATTACACTCAGTAAATTGTGTTTTAATTGTGGAACCAATAATACTTCTTTTAGCTTACCTAAGTTTTGTGTGTAAACATCTCCTTGTGATACAACTGGTGAACACAAACCGTTTGCCAAATTCACACATTGCAGTTCACATTTCTGCTTAGAAATTAATAACTCAGGGTCCTTTGTAATATGATAGCTGGCTCCACTGTCAAGAATCCATTCCTGTCCTTGAAAACGCTCAGCTCTGGAAACGACCGATGCTTCTGGGATCCGGCGACTCCCCCATTGCTGTTTCTTCTGTCGCTGCTTATCTTTCCCTCCTGTAGCTCTGCTGGGCGAAAAACTCTCCTTTCGCTCCGGACAATGCTTTATTAGATGAGAGGTACTCCCACAGCGAAAACATTTTCTTGCCATCAAGACGCCGGGAACTTTGTGCTGATTTGATACAGCTGCCTTCACGTCTCCGGTTTGCTGGCTCCTTGCCACCTGGTTCTCTGCTCTCTTTGACTCCTCCTCTTTGAGTCTTGCAGAAATATATGGCACAGTTAACTGTTCTTTTGGAATTCCCTCCAACGTAACAGTTAACACATCGTAGGACTCGTCAAGGCTCGATAAAATTATATAAGCCTTATGCAGTTCTGTAAACTCCAATCCCATCTCATTGAGTTGGATGAACATGCCGGTCAACCGCTCCAGATGTTTGGATATACTCCCTCCTGGCTCCAGCCTTAAACGATACAGCTGCCTTGTGAGGGTTATCTGCGAAGAAACTGAGTCCTGTACATGTGCCCTCCTGAGTGCTTGCCAACACTCGCTTGCCTTATCAATTCCTCTAACAAGAGATAATTGACTGTCCTCAAGGCACAAAATAATTGTAGATAGGGCACACTGGTTCTGTTGGACATTCTCATCCTCCTCTTCTTCTGTAAGAGGTGGTGGGTTGGTAATAATATTCCACAGTCCTTCCTTGAGCAGGAACATACGCATTTTCATTTCCCATGCCAAATAGTTCCTCTCATTTAATTTTGGAAGCTGGAAATTTGGAGCAGTAGTTGCCATTCTGCTTATCAGTGCTCTCTCTCACGCTTTCACATAAACAACAAAATTACGCTGGGCCCATAACCTATTGAGTTTTATATACACAACGGAATTTGTTTTGTTGTTTATGTTGTTTGAGATACAGATATCTCTAAAACTGAGAGCTAATAATAACACTCAGGACACACAGTTCCCTTAACCGAGTGTATTATACAAAAATATATATACATACATACAGAGTAGCACTGCAGAAATCTGGCAGTATCCATGAGTCTCACCGACAAAATAACACGCTGGTCTCCTCCATCAACCCTAGTCACTGGTTTACTAAAACATCTCTAATTTATACAGTAATTTGATGCAACAGTGACATTGCAGATTGATGTTTGCACATGTGCGAAAAGTCACATGTCTCACTCTTGGCTTCCTGCCAACCTGAGTGACTCAGCTTTCCTTGCCTTCCCACAAATCACTAAGGCAATTCCATTTTACAACTTAACACAAACCTTAACAGCCTTCATACCTCTGACCCTTTCCCTGTTTGCACTTATAAGCAGAATAGATCGGGATGCGCTTCTCTCTGTCGTACAAGGTGGCAAAACGATAGGCGTTCTTGTAAAACTGGCAGATCCTAGCCGCGTTGGGCGGCGCGAGAGACGCCTCCGGGGGCATCTTGTCCAAGAAAAACTCAAGGCAATTTGTAAAATCGGGCACCACCTCGCCCTTTGCAGGCACGAGACAACAGGCAGCCGCACAGAGTAGAAAGAGCAATAACATCGTCCAGCTGCTCACCAAGGTGGAGTGATAAATCTGAAAGACAGATGAATTGTACAGTTAATCCTGACATGTGGTAAGCAAAGTCTGTGAGGACGCTATCTAACATGTAGGGAAAGGGAAACTCCCAAGCAAATACCTACTTTGCTTTAGCAAACAGAAGAAGTAAGATGTAAAACCTGGAAAGAAACGGGATGCATGACGTACCATCTTCATGGCCTTCTTTTGCAGCTGGGCTATTTCAGTCGTTCCGTGGCAGTGTGACACAATTTAAAAGCCGTTTTCATGTTGGATGAAAGAACTGTCACCCGGGATGGCAAAGTTCTCCGTTCCTATGCCATTTCCCCCCAGATGACACAAGAGACTGAATTTAGATTTAGAAGTGAGGAAGCTGTTTGTGGGATGCAGCCACAATGGCAGCCACAGAATCGTAGAATCGTCGTAGGGTTGGAAGGGACCTGGGAGGTCTTCTAGTCCAACCCCCTGCCCAAGGCAGGAGACCTCAGACCATCTTGGACCTCATACCATCCCGGACAGATGACTGTCCAATCTTTTCCTGAAAACCTCCAGCAAGGGGGCACCCACCACATCGGGAAGCAAGCTGTTCCACTGCTTAATGGTTCTCACCTTCAGGGAATTCCTCCTTATTTCCAGGTAGGATCTCCCTCTGACGAGTTCCCACCCATGGGTTCTTGTCCTACCCTCAGGCACAATGGAGAATAAATCGATGCCCTCTTCCCTGTGGCAACCCTTCAGATCTTGGAAGACTGCTCTCATGTCTCCCCTCAGTCTTCTCTTTGTTAAGCTAAACATACCTAGTTCTTTTAGTCGTTCTTCATAGGATTTAGCCTCCAGTCCCCTTATCATCTTCGTTGCTCTTCTCTGCACCCCTTCCAGGGCCAGAAGGACAATGTTTTAAAATAATATTTTTCAGTGCAGGACTCACCTTCAGTTCTAGAATCTTCAGAGGAAAGACCTGCAAGACTCTGGAAATGACAAAGCAAATGTTAGCCTCCAATCTCGTTTCGCACTGGTGTGCATCTACATGAATTGTGCTGTGATTGGGACCTTATAAAGTATTGGTCAGCAGGAAATTCATTGCCTGGAGCTGAAGGTTTCAGATAGCGCAGAGAAACTCGGATAGGGCGGGTGTTGGAATTACAGAAAAAGAAGATGTAGTCATCAGCCTTTGTCAAATGCAGAAGTTAAAAAAAAATACCTAGCTTGCCCCAGATTTGTAAGTCTAGCTGGAGGAACTTGAGAACAGAAATAATTGTTAGAATTTGTGCTTAAGAAGTATTAGTGAGGGAGAGGGAAACAAGAGGGAATGGCTGGGTTGATTGTAAACTGGTTTGCTTCTGCTCTGCTGAATATTAGTATCAATGCAGGAGACACTGATTATGGTCCTTTACCTCCCTGCCTGTAGAAACTGCAATCTCCCAAGGATATTTTGTGAAACCCAGTGTGGTGTAGTGGGTAGAGTGATAGACGAGGACTCTGGAGACCAGGGTTCAAATCCCCACTCGGCCATGGAAACTCGCTGGTGGAGTGGAACTAGGACAAAACACTCCTTAGACATCTCACTTGTCTGGAAAGCTGTATCAGGTTTGCTGTAAGTTGCTTCCGTCTTGATAGCATGCCACACACACACACACACACAAGGATATTATGCTTTGATCCCTGCCATATAATGATTAAACAATTCAGTACAGGAGTTAAAGGATACCCAGTGTCAACATAAAAGGGAAACTCTTTGAAGAATTACGAGCAGGAAGGAAGCTGGTGAACTTATGCAAGATGTGTAGGAAATCAGAGATAAGAGATCAGCACATATGAATGGGAAAACCATCTCTGCTTCTCAACACACAGGTGGGAAATTAGAACATTCCTTAAACAGGAGTGATCATCCACTGCTGAAGCTGGCTTCAACTTCTAATCTTAGCATGAAAGCTTGAAACAGAACACAAATACTGAGTGTTTTCCTGTTCCCAGGACTGACATGACTACGTAGGCCTCCACTTGTGTATCCTGCTTTTCTGGGAATTATATGGGGTGGTGCAGTCTTCCTCAGAGTTTTGCATGAGAGCTCCTGTGATCAGCTCACTTGAAGGGTGGTTGGGTTGTGTCGTTCCGGAGTTGGAGCTCAACGGACCATTGACAGGGGCATTCATGTCCTCTTCACAATCACATATAATTCAAAGCCACTGCATTTACGGTTGCTCACCTGATGTGTGTGTTCATTCGCAGTGACCAAAAACTTATTGTGAGATTCATCCCTGTAGTTTTGTATTATTGTTTGGGGAGTCTCTTCCACATGGATTGCAGAAAAATGATGTTTTTGATGGAAAAGAATTATCTACCTTGAAGGGGAGGTCCTGACTGTATATGGAAAAACGATATTTTTGATTGTCTATATATGGAAAAGGGCAACCTGCCACATAGGCTTCAGGGCCATATTAGGAACATGCAGTCCTTACTTGGTTTATGGATGGAGCTTTGATTGGAACTTTTGCACAAATAGGGCACTGGCGAGTTTAGAATGTTTGAGGCAACAGGCAGAATGCTCTGACTGAAAAGAGGTCAATCAAGAGACAGGTACATATCCATGATAATGATAATTATGGAAAAGAAGAAGCCACCAAAGATAAAGGAAGACAATCTTGCCAAATAGCATAGATAAGAGTTTTCGGTGGTCATAGAACTTTGTGATTCGGTAATTTTACATAGTTTTGATCTTCTCTTTAAACACTTGTCAGCTATTTATCTGTGAAGATTCTCAGTCATCCAGGTGAGGTTATCTGGAAGTTGAGTCATCATAGCAACTGGGCTTCTTTCTTATCCGGTTGAAAGGTTTCACTCCTCCCCCAAGTAGCTTCTTCAGTCTGAGGAGAGCTGGTAGGAGATCCCTGATAGATCCTCCACGTTGGTTTCACTTGCTCCTGGTCTGAATAGGCTCATTGTCAGCCATTGTATTATTGAGTCCCAGCAAAGTGAGATTTTAGTGCTTATCTGAGATACCAACTAAGGCTTATATTCTAGCTATATTTTGGTTCATGGGTCATTTCAAAGACACGGAAGAGGGACAGGAATGCCCTTGGGGGAAGGTACATCCTTTTAGAATGCCCCCATGGCGTAAGGGATGATCAAACTCAGGGTGGGAGATCTTCCTTTGAAAAAAATGTGGCCCACTGGGGATGACAGTACTCTAGACCTGTGGATCTACTGGGATAGAAAACAGCTCATTGCTTTTCTGTGCAGGCATGCATTTTATACTATTGAATTAAGCACTGGGTGGGGTTTGCTGCCGTGTGTGTATGTTATTGTTTTTAGAGGAATGTTAGCCCTTTAATAATTTTCTCAGGTCATGATGGAGAATCTTAAGATTTTATTCTTTAAACATTGAGGGTTGGGGGAGGGACTCGTTAAGAGAAGAAGGATTTTAGATAAGATAAAGCAAGGTAGTCTAAATTGAGGTCAGTATTGCATTTTATACGATGCAGGCTGTAACACTCCACTGCTTTGAGTAGTCTCCAGGTTGATATTATGTAAACCAGAAATGAATGAAGCCTTTTACTTGCCTAACGTCGGGGATGAGGTTCATGGAAAGTCTGACTGTTCATAGGACGGATAGAGCGGATCCTGGCCTCAATCTTGTTGCAGAAGAAACATAATAATAATAAAAAAATTAGACTGGAAAAGCTGTTAAGACATTCCTTGTTTGGAGAGCAGAATATACGGTAGCAAGACTGTAACCAGCGAAGACAGGAAGGATGCTAAGGATGTTTTGAAAGATATTTTGCAGGATCAAGAAGGAAGGCTGGATTTAATTAAAGGCGACCAAGGAAAGCACATAATCATCATTATGATCAAACCCCCTGTTTGGAGAGATTACTGACAGATTCTGAAAACTCCCAGAATCTCTCAGCCAGTGTTCTTACTCGCCGTGCAAGACAGGTGATTCTGGGAGACGTGTGCAAACTCTTATTTTCCAAACTCTGCCCTGAATTGACTGTCCTGCCCCAGTTTTCGAGTTCTGTCAGCATAATTCCTACCCCACTGCTCTTCTGGCCACGGTATTAGGTGCTGTTTAAGTCTCTGTGGCATACTGTGCTCCCCAGGGACGAGTCTTTATCTTCCCAATAAACGAGACTATTTTGGAATTGTTAGCATGTATAAATTACTGAAACAGTGATGTCTACGTTGGCTCGGGCATGTCGTGAGAATGGCTGACGGTCGGATTCCAAAAGATCTCCTGTATGGAGAATGAGTGCAGGGAAAGCGCCCCAGAGGGAGACCACAGCTGCGATACGAGGATATCGGCAAGCGGGATCTGAAGGCCTTAGGAATGGACCTCAACAGGTGGGAAACCTTGACATCTGAGCGCTCAGCCTGGAGGCAGGTGGTGCATCACGGCCTCTCCCAATTTGAAGAGACCCTTGTCCAGCAGGCCAAGGCAAAGAGGCAGTCACGAAACCAGCCAAATCAGGGAGCTGGACAGGGGACAGATTGTATTTGTCTTCCGTGTGGAAGGGATGGTCACTCTCGAATCGGCCTTCTCAGCCACACTAGACGTTGTTCCAAGTCCTAGAGCACGTTACCATAGTCTCTCGAGACTGAAGGATGCCTACTACTTTGGAACTCTCTCAGAACCATACAGGAATTTTTATCCATACATCTTCACCACATTCTGAGCCAGAAATGGGAAATACTGCTTACTTGGACCACAACTCTCAGAATACTTTAGGAGCTGTAATTCAGAAAAAGTGAAATTTCCCATCTTGAATTTTTTTTAATGTGATAAAATCAATAAGAATAATATAGCATTGTAATTTACTGGCTTTTAAAAAATATATCAATTTTAAATTTGTATTGTAAACTGTCTAGGGTTCTGCGGGGTAGGAAGTCAGAACAGGAATCAAAAGAAAGGAAACAAAAGGGTCTTGATTGCTTGAGGTAATGCAAGCATGAGGGAAATGTGGCATTTCTGGGGCAATTATATTGGTTTACCTCCATGCACCAGGATAGGGTACTTCAGTATCCCAGAGTAGCATATTGTTGACCTAAGATGTTTGCAAATCTGATCTTAAAAGTTGTGAACAATGGCTGGTATTCTATAGACTAAACATGGAACCAAAGGGAAACTGTACGAATCTCTTCCTCATCCCCCACTTCTGGCCAACTCCTCAGCGCATGCCCCTTCTTGCACTCACTGGTTATGAGATTGGTCACATCTTAAGGAGCCTCCTGGAGCATGGGAATAGGTGTGGGGGTGGGTGGGACACACATGTATGCAATTTCCCTTCCGCTCCACTTTCGGACAAGAGAATGTTGGCCGATGGTCTTGAGTTTCACCCCCTTGCCATGTATTGTTTGGTTTTGTTCTTACAAACATTAAGCAGGCCAAAAAAAAAAAAAAAAAAAAAAAAAGAGGCTCCAGGAAATCTCCACTTCTGTCCCATGCAAGTAAATGTGTTTGATTGGGTGGGGGGAGAACCTAAAAAACCAAAATACTCAACGTGGTTTTTGGTTTGTTTGAGAAATCACCATGTTAAGAAGTAAAACTTGGGCGCTCTGATTTTCAGAAGGTGTCAAGAAATACAAGAGATTTGTTTGTTTGTTTCTTCCTTCCTTCCGTTTATATCCAGCTCTCATTAGTGCAAAGGCACTACTCTGCACGGTTACGATAAATATAATACAAAACAAAAAAATAAGACAAAAGCATTAAAAACAACTAATTAACCCTTAAAAACAGATGGCACAGCTCAAGATCATCAAGTCCAACCCCTCCCAAAACCAGAAAGCAGGAGACAGAAAGATTTTTATTTCCCGGTCGGCATTAGGCAGCTTCCAGATGACTTTGGGAGGTGACAGACTGTCTTCTGAGTTTGCATGTGGAGTGAGCTCTGCAGCTTAGCGGGGCTCCGCCTGAAGTTCATGCTGCAAAAAGTATTTTTAATAAATCTATCTTTATTTCTGAAGAGTTCTGCTGCCCTCTTGCGTCCAAAAGCGGCAGCTACCCAAAACAACACTGCAACGGACCAGAAATGGAAAAACCCACCGGATCTTTGAATACATTCCAAAAGAAAATGTGGGTAACGCAGGTAAGCTGAGTCTCACCAGAACCTTGACTCAGGCGGCGCATTATAGAGCTTGAATATTCTGTTCCTCGTCCCCAATCCCTCAAGCTGCTGCTGCTGGACTTGAAAGCTCACCTGTGTTTATCATTACAATTTATGTGTTTGCTGGATCAAAAAATGTTGCTATTTTCAGTTCAGTACATACTGTTATTCACTCTGCGTCTAGTACGGAGTATTCCGGCTCTCGCTTGCCCGGTTTTAATGGATTTGTTCCAATCCGTGGAACCTGAAGATGCAGCCAGGATCCCTGGAGAGGTGAGAGTCACCAGGTGTATCCTGGATCTTTGCCCTTCACGGATTATAAAAGCAGCTAGAGGTGGGTGAGCTGGCTGATTCATTTCGGTAGCTCAAAATGGCCTCTTTTGATAGATTTTGGGGAACCAAGAGGCAACGGAGAGGCGGGGACTCATTGCTTTAAATTAAGTTTCAGATATTTATGTATTACAGTTTTAAATCTCTTCCTCTGTGGCACTTCAAAGCATTAGTGGTACTGTAGTTTCCCAAGAGGCACCTTGTATGGAGCATAATGAGCAAGGAGACTACAATACCCCTAATGTTTTGCAGTGCCACAGAGCTTAGCCCCAGCCAGGCAGCTCCTTTGACTTGGAACTCAGAAATGCAAGGATTTTGCTCATTTGTACACCAGCTGCAAGTTATATCAAACACTCAAAAAGGTTTTTCTTTGGGCTAAATCCTGCAGCATTCTAGCTGGGGCAATTCCAGCAAACCTCTGGGTTTAATAGTTCAAACATGCCTAATAAAGACTTCTCCACAACCCAAGTGTAGGATGGAGAATGGAGGGAGATTGGCTTTCACTGGTAAGCCTGTTCTGTCTTTTGGCATGCTAGTGACTTTGGTATTTGATATTTGTGAGTCTGCGTTGTAACTCATAGCACTAGAGGATGCTCTTTTCATCATTTAGCTTCAATCTCTGGGTCCATATGGACACAACCTTCCATGGAATAATGCTGGTCATCATCCATGATCCTGTCTAATTTTATTTCTAAGCTCAAAGGCCATGCAAATCTCTCTGTGCTTTGCCTTACACAGAGGAAGAGAATAGGCTGTGGTTCAGACACATCCAAGATCTTCCTCAGACATGCAAACTCTTTTTTTTCTTGAGGTCAACACTGCCTGGCTTTTATCCCAGACACAAATTTCGTGTCAATTTCCTTTTATGCTTTACTCAAGAGCTTTTTTTGGTGTGGGGGTGGGTCTCATTCAATAAAGCTGCACCCCGTGAAGCTGCAGTTACCTCTCCGTATATTTTTGACATTCTCCTCCAAGAACCCCTGAGAGTTGATCCTTCTGGCTGGGATGATGGCGAGTTCAAGTTCAAAATATCTGAAGGGCTAGAAGTGGAGAACTAGGGAGGTGCTTCAGATTCAGAATTTATTCAGAAAAACAAAACAAAGGGCGGGAAGGATTTTGTCTTTCTGAACCGATCCAAATTAAAGCAAGAAACCCCAAAGCGGTATTCAAATCAGATCAGGAGCTTCCCAAACTGTCAGGTGTTGCTTTGGTGCTTCAGCGTTTAAAAATCTAGAACAGCAGCTTTCGTTGCAGAGGACCTTGGTGTGACTGGCAGCTGGGACAACACCAAGCAGGTAATGCAGGAAGGGCAGGAGCTTGGCAAAGAGTAAGCTGTACATTGGTGGGAATTTTGCTTGCACCCTGGAGGTTAAGCAGTAGTTGATGGCACTGACTTTCACTCTGCTCCCCTGCTATTCCAGGTCAGAGCTATTAACTTAGTTGGCCACATGCAAATAAATATAAATTGTTTAAAATATTTGGGTACCAGTTGAATTGGATGGGCTACAGATCACCTCAAGGTGAATCGGTTGTGATCTGTAGGACAAATACCGTGTTTCCCCAAAAATAAGACAGGGTCTTATATTAATTTTTGCTCCAAAAAACGCATTAGGGCTTATTTTCAGGGGATGTTTTATTTTACAGTCATGTTATCTTCTGGATGCTGCACAATGGTGGAGAGTGGGGTTTAACTTAACTGGGGCTTATTTTGGGGGTAGGGCTTATATTACCAGCATCCTGAAAAATCATAGTAGGGCTTATTTTCGGGGAAACAGGGTAGATCCAAATGAATCAAAGTGGATGGTGTTCTGTGCATTCCCATTGGGAACCACTGCTCCAAAGAAAGAAGCTGTGATTGTCAAATGAAGTGTGAAACACTAGAGGGCAGCACACTCTCAAAGGATTTTGGCTTTGGGGGAAAACCAGTGTAGAATATATTCTTTGTATGCAAGGCTGTGTTTATAATCCCTGGTATTCCAATTAAAAAGATGGGGTAGCAAGAGATGGGAAAGACCCAAGGAAACCACTGTGAGTCAGAGTTGATAATAACAAGCCTGATCAACCAGGCTGGTGCTCTCCAGGTTTTTTGGACTACAAATGCCATCGTAGGATGTTGCCTAGGGAATTGTGAGGATTGTAGTCGAACATATTTTGAAGGTGACAAATTGGAAAAGATGAGAGTTCAATGGACAAATAGCTTGCCCCTGATACTAAGAACTTGCTAGATTTCCTAAACTTACCTTTTAATCTGTGCTTTTTGTTGTTTAGTCAGTAAGTCGTGTCCGACTCTTCGTGACCCCATGGACCAGAGCCCTCCTGTCTTCCACTGCCTCCCGGAGTTGGGTCAAATTCATGTTGGTCGCTTCGATGACACTGTCCATCCATCTCGTCCTCTGTCGTCCCCTTCTCCTCTTGCCTTCACACTTTCCCAACATCAGGGTCTTTTCCAGACAGCCACTCAAGGAGAACCTGGGCACCACGTGGTGGATTGTGAGTGGGCCAGCCAGGTGGGGGAAGGGAACGTGCAGCGCTTGTGGTGCCGCACAAAGTTCAAAGTATTGGGCCAAATCAATTCATGCCCATCTCTAATTATGGGACTAATAATCTCTCTGCCCATTAGGTTCTATAAGGGATGCCTCTAAAAAAACCTACAAGTCTCAAAATCCCTTGTCGCTCCCAGGTGTTTTGGCTGAAGCGCCTGGAATCCTGGCTGGGGAAATTCCTGGTGAATTCTAGGGGTTGCAGTGCAAGAAATTCAAAAGTCTCGTGTTAACCTTACATTCTTCCTCTATCTCCTATACATCAATCTGATTCGTTCTTCATGAACCAAGCCTGGGAGGGGCACATTTTGGAGACAACTCTCAGCCAGCATAATTTTCAGAGCTGTTACCACAAAATGGAAATTTTCCTAGTGGCAGTCCCTCTTTCTACACATGCACGTAGGTGCCTATATACACACATAACGCTATGCAAGAAAAGAAATGCAGTTACAAATGTTGGCTTTCAAAGTGCATCATAACTTTTATTACATTTGCCCCTCACAACAGCCCTGTGAGGTAGGCTGATATTATTTGTACTTCAGAGGTAACAGATGGTGCCGTCCTGTTCCAGCCTCTCTGTCTTCGTACAGATAGAATGGCAGAGGTAGCATCTCAACCCAGGGCCACAGTTCTCCTTCTAACTGCTGAAATTGCAGAGTTTCGGGGCAAGATGATATTCCCCGATCACTATAACCGATTTCAAATGGTGCTAGAAAGAGGAACAGACTCTGAACACCAGAAGAAATCAGTCATCCTCCAAAGGGGATACGGTGAGCTGTGGGGCAAAAGCTGACGGCAATGAGGGAATAAGTGTTGACAATCTCAAAAACCTCTTTAAAGACAAAAATCATATCTATGCTTCTCAGCATGGTTAAGTTTAATGAGACTCAATATAATGAAATGTGTAATCATTTGGCATCTGAAATAGAAAATGGGCCCAATGGGCGGAACTAAACCCTTGCACATCTCAAGAGGCAAATACCTGCAAGTGACAAATCTGAGGTTTGAGTTCTTTACATTTCTCAATTTAATTTCCTTTGAACCGTTGCACTGTGCTCTTATTTTATCTGAGGAAGAAGTCAGTCTGAAAAGCATGTTTCATTGGCTCGTTGAGTCTGCTTGGTGAATATCTTTTGTTCCAACCAGCTTCTGGCTACTGCCAGTATCATTTCATGCCAGCAACACGGAAGGCACTCTGCAATTGCTCACGTATCCCTGGTATGGCTTAAAACACCCAGCAAAGCCTTTCCACCAGCCCCACATCTACAGAGATTCTTGGTAAGGTAAGGTAAAGGTAAAGGTTCCCCTTGACATTTAGTCCAGTCGTGTCTGACTCTAGGGGGCGGTGCTCATCCCCGTTTCCAAGCCGTAGAGCCAGCGTTTGTCCGTAGACAGTTTCCGTGGTCACGTGGCCAGCGCGACTAGACACGGAACGCCGTTACCTTCCCGCCGTGGTGGTACCTATTTATCAACTTGCTTTTTTTTTTTACATGCTTTCGAACGGCTAGGTTGGCAGGAGCTGGGACAAGCGACGGGAGCCCACTCCATCGCGTGGATTTGATCTTACGACGGCTGGTCTTCCGACCTTGCAGCCCAGAGGCTTCTGCGGTTTACCCCCCGGAGCGCCACCACGTCCCTTCTTGGTAAGACCTGTCCTCAAACCATCCAGGCAACCAGGCTGCTATCTGCAATATGTAGGCAAAACAGCAACCAGCCTCTATGCAAGATTCAGAAACTAATCTGCCATCCTGATTAAGAAATTGGAACAACTAGTGTCTCTAGACCAGCAGTTCCCAAACTTGGGTCCCCGGGTGTTCTTGGACTACAACTTCCAGAAATCCTGACCACCACAGCTGGTGGTGAAGGCTTCTGGGAATTTTAGCCCAAGAACATCTGGGGACTCAAGGTTGAGAACCACTGCTCTAGACACTTTGGCTTTGAACAGCACAGCCTACCGGATTTGTCTTTGGTTGGAACAGAGACAACACCAAATTCCAAGCACACAAGAAAGGAAGGAAGACTTGCGGATTTACAAACTGGCTACTTTTAACACCTCATGGCCTGAACCTGGAAGTCACCACCTAACAGCATTCATCTGCTTTGGAATATATCTCTAGGTTCTGTAACTGCCATCTGGGAAGCAGGACACGTCTGGAAGAAACCGAAACGATCGAAATTCTCGGCCCTGGTCAGAAGGAGAAATGTTCTGAGTGGTTAGGCTGAGAAAATCGTGTCTTGGTCTTCTTTCAACTTTGCTACTGAGGCTATATTGTGAAATATGTGCCATAAATCCTCCTTCTCCCCCCCCCCCCAACGCGGTTGTTGCAAAAGCATTTACCAGAAGCCTTTAATCTCTCTCACTTCAAAAAACCGAAGTTGTTTCCTGCTCCGATGAGAGGGCAGCCATTCTTCCCCCAAGAACACTGATTTCAAATGGTGCTAGACACTGTGTATTTAAATCTAAACCACCATATGAAACCAGCTCCCTGGAGGAGTTCCAGACAGACTTCCTTCTGCTGGGGAAAGAGCACCCCACTTTGACCTAGAAAAAGAGATGTTAACAACACATATTGGTATTCGGTTTCTTAAGAAGTTTTCTTTCACATTAGTGGACTGGCGAGGAAGAACGGGGAGGCAAAACTTTCCAGAGAAGGCCTCTCCCTTTTCCTTCTGCGGCATAAACAACAAAGGGATGATGATGGTTGAGCAGGCAAGGTGAAGCAGCGCAAGGTGAAGGAGGAAGCTGAGCTGAGACTAGAAATTCCATCTTGGACCAGAAACAAGAGTTCATATATACACTATCAGCTCTGGCTGGTCGGATGCCTCAAGGAAGGAGAGTTTAGGATTACAGTCATATCAGGTCTTTTTTGTTAGGGGTCCTCAATTCTAGCAGAATCGCAGAGTTGGAAGGAACTCCAAAGGTCATCTAGCCAAATCCCAAGCAAGCTAGTACTTAGATATGCCGTTTTTGTGGCCTTTATGTTTGTTTTTGCACCCATTTGTCAGCACGATGGCAGGAGCCTACCAGAAATGGGTAAGGGGCAGAGCAGGGAAGTCAAGAGTCTCAAAGGTGAGGATGTTACTGTTGATCAGTAACTACCGATAGGGATTACTCCAATTTGTACATTTTATCGCCAGCAGACCTGGAGAGGGCACCGGCTTAACCAAGGTCAAACTGACTTAAATATGACGTAATCCAGTTTTGACATTGATGGAATATCTGTGCGTTTCCAAGTGCTGGTTCCCGAGTGTCTCCAGGCTTTGCCTTGTTTTGTTTCTGAAAAGCTCCACTCCTTTATTCATGTCTTATCTCACAACCTGCAAAGAGAACGGATTCAAGGTCTCCGCGGCACAAGCCGGCATTTCTTTTCCCTTCCCGATGAGAAAGGGGGGGGGGGGGGAGGAAATCCTGTGGTTGAAAGTTCTGAACCAGAAATAATCCATCATTTCACTCTGGCTACTTCGAGGGACAACAGTGTGCATTCTGAAAGCGTGACTCCACGATTAATCAAGAGGACTTGAACTGACAGCCTCCCGGTGAAGGTTCCTTGAAGGGGCAGCGTTTCCGCTTGGAACATTCCAAGAACATGAGCAGAGTTCAATTCCAGCTCTTGCCTTCCCCACCCCCACTGATGTCCCTCCAAGTGTGGTTAGCAAATTATAGGGTGATTTATTCATAATTTCACTTGTGGGTCACGATGTACGGCAGAACCATAAGAGCAGAAATTATTCTGTTGTACGTAAGACAAATGACTTTATTTAGTCTTCTGAGAAACATGCACAGCCTAATTTTGCTCCACTTTTCAGCCTTCTGTACCACTCCTGACCAGCCACTTCTTACTCCCTTATGTGGCTCCAACTGTTCTTTGCTGGTCTCCATGTCTTTAATTCCAATCAAGGACTCTGCCTCACAGCCAGAAGGACCCTCCTGTCCATCATCCTGCTTGATGCAGGAAATTCAGAGGTGGGATATCCTCAACAGATGCCTTTTCATCTTCTGCTTCCAGTGGTAACAAGTTGAACTGTCAACACGCTCTCACCATCAGGAGGTTTCTCCTAATATTCAGCCGAACTCTACTGTCCTGCAACTTAAGCCCACTAAATCTAGTCCAGCTCTCCGGGGAAGACGAAAAACAAGCAAGTAAACAAAATATTCCCACCCAGAACCCATACAAAACTTCTCTTTCCCTTCTAATCTCTTCTTAAAACCTACTATTTCTGTCAGACCTTTGGCTTAACTCCTTCCACACATAGCTGCAGTGACTCACATTCATCTTTTACTAGTGTGTTTCTCTCTGCCCTGAATTCTTATAGTACTCATTCTGTTATCTTCCTATTTTCAATTGTAAACTCCCTGGGAGTTACAAAGAATCAAGTACGTACATACCAATACTTTATTTCCATTATTCCCAAAACATCTTATTTCATCGACTCTTGTGAGATGCCTTTAAGGTAGATTTCCATTTTTATTCTCATTTCACAGATTTTAGCAAGAAAGCTGAGGTCCCATAGTTAAGACCAATTTCACAGAACTTCCTGCTTGAGCCATCTGATTTGCAAACAACGGCCAAGTTTACTTCCTGAGGATCAATCACCAAAACGAGTTTATTAATGAGATGGGAGGTGAGACAGCTTGTGCTATGACAGACAGGTACCTTCCAAGCTGAAGGTATGCCTGCTTCTAACCATATGCTATAGGTATACCCAAGTTTAGGCTGGCTGGATAGCTCAGTGGTCTAGGTATCCAGCTGTGGAGCCAGAGGTTGGGAGTTCAATTCCCCAGTGTGCCTCCTGTGAGTAGAGCCAGCCTGTGTGACCTTGGGCAAGCTGCACAGTCCCAGGGCAACCCCAGAAGAAGAGAATGGTCAACCACTTCTGAGTCTTCTCTACCTGGAAAACTCTAAAAAGGGGTCACCATGAGTCAGAATTGACTTGAGCCAAGGGAGTTCTAACCTTGGTGATTCCTTGCTACCTACTACATGCTTTTCTTAGAGCTCCCGTCAATGATTTCTCTCTTCCCCATTTTCTCTTTAATTTCAAACCTGTCCAACAATTCAAGGCGTTCGTTGAAGGCCTGTTCCAACCCTCTTCGTTCTTGGGCTATTTATTTTACTGCTTCTGAAAGGGAAAAGCCCATGTTGAAGACACACACACACACACACACACGTACCTTTCAATGGCTCCTTTTTAACATGCCTTTTCGGCACCGACGTATCCACATGAAATAAACGTCTGCACCTGAAATTAAAAGAAAAAGGAGGGGAGGGTATTAATGCTATTACTCAAATGATGCCAGGAACATTCCAGAACTCTGCATTCTTTGCTTCTCCAGCTTCATCTTTTAATTCAGTGGTGCTGAAGGAAAAGAGAGGGAGAAAAAAAAGACCAAGACAGGTAAGGTATCAGGCGCTATCTTGCCTTTTTGTTATTAAAAATATTGGCAAGTAAGCCACCCTGACAGCCTTCTCAGCTATACAGAAGAGTATATGCGCTACGAGTTAAAAAAGAGGGACAAATAAAAACGACCAAATCCAACCCCATGCAATGTCCCCAATACTTAGCTGTGCTTTTCGACTAATTCGTAGAGAGTTGTTGGTTGATTAATCATCTGCCTTTTAGCGGAGCACATGCAAATGAAACTACTGTACTTATTGTGAAAATCTCAGTACAAACATCTCCCCAAGGTATTGCAGGACTGATCAGATCACCAACAGTCTAGCTACTGCACGTCGTTCCTTTGGGGCTGGGATGCAGTTTTACTCTGGGCTCTTCCAGATGGCCAACAGCGCCACAAAATGCCCCTGATTGGTCCCCAACGTTCCACACCCTTCCTCCCGCAACCACCACCACCACCATCCAGACGACGTGAGGTTTGGCGTGGTACAACAAGTGCTACGCCGGGGCAGAAACTGTGGCAACGGGTCTCTCCTGCAAGGCAAATTAATTCATTTCCCCCGATCACCCAGGAGTGAAGTGTATCATGATGGCGCTTTCCCACTCACTTCTGAGGTCAGAGCCCTGCTTGGAAGCTTTCAAAAATGTTGTCTATTTCTTTGGGGGCCGGGGAGAGAGATTGTAGTTTGCTTTTGCCTGCTCAGTGGCAGAGCTTGAGATTGGCAAAGTGAAAAGGGACATGCAAGTGGCATTAGGGTTCAGGGATACGTGTGTGTGTGTGTGTGTGTGTGTGTGTGTGTGTGTGTGTGTGAGAGAGAGAGAGAGAGAGAGAGAGAGAGAGATCCTTTTACAGACACTAATAAAGGCAAATTGTGCATTTGGGAGTAAATGGAATGGGGGGGGGAATATTTTTTTAAAAGCTCCGATTTGTTCTGTTTTTAGAGTTCTTCATCATTTGTTCAACCACCCATCCATAAATAAATTTAAAAATGCATGAATAAGAAAGCTGAATCTACTTTATGGAGGTTCCCTTAACCCTTCCAATACCTGTCTTTCGTGCCGTTCTGGCTCTGTCAGGATCAGCATTTAGAGAACGAGTTAGCTCACAGCGTATCAACAGCACATCAATATAATTTCCAAGAAACAAGCCTGTGTGCTGTTAGCAGCAAGCAGAAAGTTAAGCTACTAGCCAAACCAACAAATACTCGTGACCTACAGTCAATGTTCTGTAAACAAACATGACCCAAGAACCAAAATAGCTGGTTTGCTCTCAATCTGGTGTCTGGATTTCTGCAGCATCCTCACGTCCACCCAGATAGAAAATCTATCCTCTTCTTGTGAAACTCTACTGGATCTATATTAGTTGCCTTGGGAGACTGAAAGATCTCTCCCCCCCCATTTTCTCCAAGTCGGTACCCTCCATACTTTCAGTCTACAGCTTCTGTGTCATTCCCAGCCAGCACAGCATGATGTGACTTGTTGTCCAGACACAGGGGGCGAGAAACGGTGGCTGCAGTCAGGCTGGCGATCGGAATCAATTTCTGTTCAGACTTTTAAAAAATCAGGTTCACGTCCTGTGATATTTAAACCGATGGCTGCGTTCTAATGCACTGAATGGAAATGGATGCATTTCTGAAGATTTAAACCAGTTTTGCCGTCTACACTGCTGAAATCGACACATTTCCACAAAACCGCATTGAACTGATTTGATTTTTAAAGTATTTTAAAAAGCCCCTGCTGGCCAGTTGAAAAAGATTAACTTTGCAGCCCCTATAAATCGATTTCACCCTTGCATTGTGTGAACGATGCAATCTAAATTGATTTAAATGACGCTTACATGTGGTTCTTAATGCCAGTGTGACCGCAGCCTGTGTTAGGGAAAACTGCTGTGAAGTATGCATCTGACATCTTGTGAAGTTTTCCTTGTATTGTGCACAGCTATTAACTTCTTTTGGAATTTTGTTGATTTTTTTGTCTTTTGATTCAATTGAGCCATATTCTTTCACTCCTGCCCTTTTGAGAAACCTCCTTGGTAAATTACTCTGAGCAGGAAAGCCCTGGAAAGAAATCCCATGGAAGATTTATCTGCCCCAAACCACAGACACTTGCATTTTCCGCTCACTGAAATCTCTCTGTTGTGGTGGTTCTCTTTGTTTTCCACTTGCTCTCTTTGAGTGGCATTCAGTTCTCAAGCATCCAAAGACAATATTGGATATATACTGTACAAATGGAAGGCAGAGCTTTTATGCACATTTGGTGGAACGGCAAAGAAAGAGAAAAACCCTGCCAGGAATTGCTGTTAATGAGCGCCAGAGAATCAGTGACAGAATTCCACTTACTCTGTTTGTAATTCTATTAAGCTGTCAAAAATCTAGAGTTATGAGAGTAAACAAAAGAGCAACTTGTTGGGAAATTTAGTAATTGAATATAGATGATAGGTAGGAGGGAATAAAGTCAAAATAGAGAACCAAATTAATAGTAGGAGTAAAAAGGAAAACAAGAGGGGAACATAGCTCAGTGACACAGCAAGCACATGTTTTTCTTGAAAGACGTCTGAGGTTCAAACTCAGCATCTAAAGACCAGGCAGCAAGAGATAAGAAAAATCCTTCTCTATCTGAGGCATACTGACAAACATTGGAACTGTACAAGACCTTACTTTTTTTTTGGACTACAAATCCCAGGGCCACTCACAGCCAGCATGGTCTTTGGGTGGGCTGCTAGGGATTGCTGGGGGTCATCATCCAAAAAAGTAACTTCTTATGGTCAGGGTAGATTTCACTTAAAGCAAATTGATTGAAATCATGGTTTAAATTTTAAAAATCAGTTTATTTTATTTAAGTAATGATTTAAACCAACCTGATTTAAAAAAAAAAACATTAACCACTCTGCCTACAGCTTTGCAACATTTAGCCTGGATGGATGAATGGATCTGAAATGTGGCAGATAGCAGTCATGAATAAATTTATGTACAACACAGATGGAAAAATAAAAGACATTCTCATACAGGTCTAGAACGGTAGACTAAAAAATAATAATAGTGTGGAATAGAGTGAGTCGCCCCCCCTCCCCCCAAAAAAGGTATAACAAGCATGTACAAAAATTAAAAAATACAGAAAAGGGCTGATTTCAGTGCCGTCTAAGGACAGAGATAATGGCCAAAATCCTACCGGGATTTCATGCCGACACAATGTGAATTGTGTTGATTTTTCGGGGTGATGTGCCTTAAGCTAAGAAATCACAGACATTATCGCTTGCGTACTCAGTTGCACAACTCACCACAAAACAGACAAGGTCTACAGTGATTTCTTAATTTAAGGTAATCTGCCTCCAAAGGTTATACCGTTTGTGTTACACCTGTGGACATAACAAACAGGATTTGGGCTATTTTTGAAACAGCAAAATCCCATGGTTTATATATTGTGCACTGCAATCTCATATATGTCAACTTGACTGTAATGTCTGTCAAATTTGATGGGACTTCTTCCACAGCACAGGCTGAAAGCACTGAGTCACAATTTATAGTATTCCCCATAGTGTCTTCCTTTGGGGGAGTAACAAGAGCCTCACAATGTAAATTAGAAAAACAAAAAAACAAAACGAGTCATCACACTGTTGTTTTGGGAGCTGTGTCACAAGCACAAGTATCTACTCTGACAATACTGTCTTCAGAAGTCATGTGGGGACAAATTTGCCTTTTTTAAAAAAAAAATATTCCAGTGTATTTTGTAAAACAGCAGATTAGTTTTGCCGTTAAAATCATGAAGTGCTGTTTTGACAAAACGAAATTTAAGAGCAGGGCACAAATTAATTCTTTAAAATTATGTGCTGCTCCCTAGCATGGATTTGGTAAATCTACAATTAAGAACTTGGAATGAAGCCACCGCCATCTTTTCAAAGTCTGTGTGTTTTCTAAATGGGTTCCTTGTGTGACATTAGGAACTACTGTTTGAAAAAATGTAAGCTCCAAGCCTTGTAAGACCATCTGCACCCCTTATTTGTGCACATTTGTATGCTAGTCATGGCAAAGTTTTGTACAGTGCTGTATTTTTTTTTAACAATTATAGCTGCAGGTCTGAATTGAAGGCTGTCAGTGTGCTTTAGTGCGCAAGGGTCTCTCCCCTTATCTGGACTTCTGACCACACAAGGACTGTAAGCATACCGAGTCGAACACGCTTCTGGTCTACACTTTAGACCTTCATGTTCGTCCCGTGAAAGTCTCGGTGACTTCTGGGTGGGATTTTGGGGTGGAGCTAACACAACATCCTCACAGCAACCTACATGTCTCAAAAAGGGCTATGTGTGAAAAGGAACGATATATAATATATGGGATAACTGTGTAAAATTTTTGTTTCAGACCTTTACATTAGACCCACAGAGGCCAGAAAGATTGCCCAGTGGTGCAAGATGTGGAAGGTAAATCTCATGTTTTTCCCCACATCCCCATCATCTATTTATCCCTAAATGAATTCCAACATCCTTCTTGAAGGTGGGCTTCTATCGTCGTCTCTATGGAAAACAGGGCAAGTCCTTCCAAGCATTCCATCCAGCAAGAGAAGCCATGCAGGACTATGCACAGCAGCTCCTTTAGTGACATAGATCTTTGATTCTCAAGCCCGATCTGTCCAGATATTTGAGATTTCAAACCCTGGCCAGCAAAGGCAAAGGTCTGGTATGCTGGGAGATGAAGTCCAAAAATCTGGGGGACTAAAGACGGAGAGCCACTATCATAGATCAGGAATAAGCAGATGGTAGCACGGAGATGGGATCACGAAGAGTCGGACACGACTTAACGACTAAACAACAACAAAGCACAGAGATGTGTCTATGGTTAGATCTCTGAACGACTAACAGTAAAACTGGCTCAAGTCTGTGGATTCTAAACAGTTCAACAGAGGTAGGAAAACAGAGACTTTTTTCATCTCCTGTCAAACAGGATCAGGTTGGGTGGGTATGAATGGGAGAATCAGGGATGGATGATCGTGTGAAAGGACTACAACCTCAATTCCTGTACCCCAACTGAACCATGTGCTCAAAGGCACTTTAATTCTGCTGGGAGCTGTGATTCTACTATGAGCTACTATTTTCCACCCTCTGCCAGCTGGTGAATCTTGAGGTTCACTGAACAGAAACAAACAAAACAAAAAGCAGATGCTGGAAATCTGAGGTCTGCCCACTGACCTGCTGTACATCCAGTAGGGAACACGTTTGGTCTGACTGATGCACCAGATGCTCTTGAGCACAGAGCAGGTTTATAAGGAAGAAAACAGCACCGGAGGCAAAACGTACAATCAAACTTTGGAAAACTCAGTTTTTTTGGGCTACACCGTCTAGGAATGCCCCAATGTCCATCAAGGGACTTGGCATTGTGGGAGTTGCTGAGCTCAGACTGGAATGAACTTAGGACCACCTGGCTGCAACTGGACAGCCTTTATAACTGGATGCCCTGAGAAAAGGGCCAGCATGCCCAAGCACCCCCTTCTTGCAAAACCAAGGAGAAAAGATCGAGAACACGATCCCTCAGTTGTCGCTTTTCTCCCCCAAACGGCATAAAGGTCTTTGATATGTGTGAGTGTTGCAATACAGTCAGAAAGGCTTTAGATCGCCCTCTGGCCTTTCGCGTTTGGTCTATTTAAATTTTCACAGAAAGCTTCCTCTTTTCTCTGCCACTCCTGAAGTCTGGCAGAGTTCTTTCGATGCAGCACGAGAGAGGCAAGAATAATCGGAAGTTTTTCAAAAAATTACTGCAAAATTATGGAACACGAACTGTCTACAAACAAAATCGTCAGTGTGCCTTTCTCCCCAGACGGCTCCCTTTCTTGAGTCTTTGTTTTTCTGTTTTTAGTTCGCATTTCTAACCTTCCAGCCTGAGAAAAATCCAAGTGATCCGCATGATGTAACTGCAGTCCGTCAAAAACAAGGACAACATGTTCTCAGCTTAGAATGCTGGTCAATTCTTGGGGAATTTATTCTGCAATTGTTGGCTGCAGTTCCACGGCACTTTCTCTCTCGCTTTCTCCTCCCCCCCGCCCCCGCCTTGTTCAGATGTTCCAAATCCAAAACGCAAGAGAGCTTGAAGGAAAACATTTGGGCTTCGGAGTTGGAAATTGCTTGAAACTTGCCTGCCACTGGATTGTCTAACCAGGGGCTTCTAGTAGTTGCCTTTCAAGGGGCTAACATTTCCATGCTCTGGCTTTATGGTGCTTTAATGGTTATGCTTCCTTCTTTCTACCGCCACGAAATAACTGGGAACTGAACTCTGGTGAATTACTGCGAACTTTCTACTAATAGATGAAGGTGCTCACCTTCTCGTCCAGAAGTGGAATTCAGTGTCACGTGAAATTTGTTTTATTTTATTTCTTAACTTGTTTTCCTGCCCAGGAGGCCTGTGAAACTTTTCCTGACCAAGCCAATATAGTAGATAAAGAGAAGTAACTACTAAGAAGGAACATGTCACCAACATGCTAAGAGAAACGCCTTCCAATTGATATGAAGTGTGACATGAAAGTACAAGAGAGTAACAACAACTGAAATGTCCACTCTGGAGATTTTGTGGATAGAATGGGATCCATCCAGTGGAGGAACCCAAGTCCTTCCCTGAATGTTGGATTTTGTTCTGAGCTGTGGAACAGCCATGCTAACTAATGCTCACTCAACCTGTATAATTGCTGGAAATCATTCTGCAATTATTCTATAGATTCTCAGCCAGCTTTCTTCAAAACGTCAGTCCAGCCCTCTGGTCTGCTGGAAGCCAGAGCCTGGGGTTTGGGGAGCCAGGCTGGAGTAACTTGAGACGGGCCATCCTTCTTTTCCTGACACACCTGTCGTCTGAACAAAACCGGTGTTCTCTGCTAGGGATGAGGGTATGAAAGGTAAAGGGGAACCTCTCTGGCAGAGGTTGCTCCTCAGTGCTGTCATTGTGTGCCACCATTTCAGAAGGAGATGGTGCCCGAGGCATACGCTCCTCTGCCCACACATTTCTCAGGTGTTAGGGTGCAGTATTGCACAGGGTGAATAACATTCCAGATAGCTGAGTGCCAAATGATCAACCTGAGCCCTGCTGGCGGTGGGTAAGGTAAAGGTAAAGGTTCCCCTTGACAAATTGTCCAGTCGTGTCCGACTCTAGGGGGCGGTGCTCATCCCCGTTTCCAGGCCGTAGAGCCAGCGTTTGTCCGAAGACAGTTTCCGTGGTCACGTGGCCAGCGCGACTAGACACGGAACGCCGTTACCTTCCCACCACAGTGGTACCTATTTATCTACTTGCATTTGCATGCTTTCAAACTGCTAGGTTGGCAGGAGCTGGGACAAGCGACGGGAGCTCACTCCGTCGCGTGGATTCGATCTTACGACGGCTAGTCTTCCAACCTTGCAGCACAGAGGCTTCTGCGGTTTAACCCACAGCGCCACCACGTCCCTTTGATGGGTGGTGGTGGAGGGAGGATATTGCAGCTTGCCATTAGAAAAGTGAAGGTAAGTGGGAAAAGACTCAGTCCTTTGTGCAGCGTGCCAGATGGTGTGGAACTGCACCGCTCAGCATTCCTCACAAAGGGCTGTGCTAGCACAGGATGATGGGCATTGTTGTCCAGCAACGTTTGGAGGGCCAGACTTTGCTCCCCCTCCAGGGTATATGTGAAGGGGACACACAAGGGGCCTGACAATGGATCTCACGCAGGGTGTTCAGATCAGCAGGAGCTTCCTCCTCCCCCCCCTTGGATTTTTGGGCTGAAGACTGGTTTGCAAAATTAGACTCCTGGGATATGAGGTGAAGCCTTGGGCAACTATTACAGAGTGCTGCATATGTATAGTAAATGCGACCTTTATTATTTACAGTTCAAAGAGAGAAAAGCAAATAAAAATCCAGAACTGGATGTCCGCCAAGGAGACAGGTATTAGCCTTGCATCTACATGTTATCCGATGAGGATGCCAGACAGACCCTTCCGGAGAAGGCATTCGTCAACCGGCGGGGGCAACGGCTGCGAATGTTGTTTCACTGGGAGCCACGCGTTCTGTCCCGTGGCACCTTGTGAGCCCTGAGAAAGGCTTCATTCTCATCACGAGGATCCCTTCTCTTTTACAGGACCCACAAATGTACGAGAAGAACCCTCCCAATGAGAATGAAGCCTGCTCAGGGCTCACAAGGAGCCACAGAGCAGAAAGCAGAAACGTCAGCTGGAAAAAGGAAAACAAGTGGGGAAAAAGCAAACTGGCCAGCAAGGATCTCTATCAGATTAAGAGTGTCCAGGAGGAAACCATGGCCGGCTGGAACTCCGAACAGGCACACTCCTGTTGAGATAGGAAGATATTCAAGCCAACATCTTGTGCGCTCATATTTGCAAATACACTGATTTTGTATATGCTGGAAAATAAATAGGGTGGTTTTTTTTTCCAACGGGGTTGAAGGGGGCTGACCAACAACATACTACCTTTTTTAAATGTTGTTTTTATATCAAGGAACTATGAAATACTTAGCTGAATTCTATAAGCAAGGGGGATGCCAATGATACACATATACAAATTTTACAGCCAATGTAAAAATACTTTTATGCACCAGTATAAACAGATGACAGAAGCATCAAAGCGAGGCAGGTACAGAAATGCAGATTTCTGTTACAAAGTGCATCCTTGCTCTCAGACGGTGGATAGCTACCTGCCTTACCCTCATAGACTCCAGATGGGTTTCACTACAACTTCCATTATTCCTGGAATGCACCCTGAGAAGCTCAACAAAGCTTTCCCCTTGGCATACGACAGATACAATTTTTCTTGCCCTTGACAAAAAAAAAAAGTGTGTCTCAACACATCAAGATGCCCCATCAACCATTACTTCTCAGACGACAACTCCCATGCAATTCTGCTTCCAGTTGTTGTCCTTAAAATAACAACCTCAACTCTTTCCAGCTCTGAGCTCCTAAGATAGTTCGTTTTTAACCTAGACTCTACGGAAGGCGGATGTTTTATTTTGCCAACGGGCAGATGAGGGGAGCTTATAGGCAATAATAATAATAATAATAATAATAATAATAATAATAATAATAATAATAATAATAATAATAATAATAATAATAATAATAATAATAATAATAATTTTTTAAATGAACCACTCCAAGCTCTCAGCAATTTCTACTGAACATCCCCTGCCCTCAAATGACCTAACATTAATTTCTCATGTTGCTAAGAATCTGAACCACAATTCTGTAAGCAACTTCTCTGTAGGTCTCTCACATTACATTTGCCCAACTGGACGCAACTGATATCCACCATGCAGTCCACACCACCAGAGATCTTGATTCTTTCTTGCAGAGTAGAACAGAAAACAGAGAAACCAGCTTCAGCTCTGACCTGTAGTACGGTTTGGCAATGAATGCTGAGGAGGCCCATTAAAAACCCTCTGAGTTCACTGAACCACACAGAGCTCTTTTTCCCTCCCGGATGATGCAAGTCCAAAAAGGCGCTCGGTTCTCCACCTCCCACCTTCTCCCTGGTCAAAGCACTTGCTGGCGCACTGGTTCAATTTCTGTCCAAGCTCTGCTCTTGCAGGGAAGGGGCTTTGATGCTGAATTAAGCCTGCAAGCCTTTATAGATGTACAAAATCAAGGGAAACGCTTCTGATCAATGGCAATGAAGGCTTGACAGCAGAGGCTTTGGGACCCGTCATTATTTCTAAGCGGCGCACAATTAGCATCAACCTCTTTGAAAAGCTCGGGAATCATGCGCTGTGCTGTTCGAAAGAGAACGAGAGAGAGAGAACATGGATAAGCTTTTGCTAATTGGGCTGATTGTGTAACTGGTGCCAGCTGCATTCAGCAATGGCAGGGCACAGTGGGTAGACATGCTACACCTTTTGTACAGAGTCAGGTCTCCTCAAGGGACAACTGTGTGGTGTAATGGTTAGAGAATGAGAGTCAGATCCAGGCTTAAAGCACTATTCAGAATTGAAATTTGCTGGTGACCGTGGGCCAGCTAGTCTTCTCCCAACCAAATCTACCAAGGCTTTTTGGAGGAAAGCTGAGATATCAACAGGTAAGAATTATGGCTGGTAGTGAAGAATATTAGTTACTGTTTATTGGCACCTTTTTAAAAAAAAGAATGAGTTTCTAGTCCACAAGCTTTGAAGTGTGAGAACAATACTTTGAAATCTAAGAAGCTGGCCGAATGGATGAAAAGGTTCTCCAATAGCTTCAGTGCCTTGGTACAGATCTTTGTTCCTCATTATTATGGCTTAATGCCGTAACAATAAAGTATGTATGTATGTTCCTCATTACAATAGAACAATTTCAGTTATTCAGAATACTTAAAAAGGCAGAACTCTACAGCTGAAAGAAAAAGGAAGTAGTTCATAAACATTGTTTTAGTAATCCTAGTTATAAATAGTGACTCATACATATAGTTTATTGCATGACTTAAACATTTATTCCTGGAAGCTTCTCTTTTAATCTCCTGGCCTCTACTTCCTTTTTTTGTGTATGCTCATCTTTTCCTACGGAAATATTTTCCACAAGTCATGCTCATCTTGAGCAAACCGTATGCCTTTTGATGGAATTGGGCCCGAGGTGAAAGGGATCACAACCCATCTGGCACCCCGATAGCTCGGTCACATTTATGCAACTTCTCTTTTGCTGGAGGTTCTCTAGAGTCCCAGCTTGAGCATATTTTAGATGTAGGAATACTACCTGGAACCTATTGGCTGGGGACTAAATATGCCGAGTTTAAAGGGAAAGCATTCACTCGCAATCACGAAACAAATATATAAAATTGTTTCGATGGCACAAACAAGCAGACAAACCAAGATGGTAACGGACAATGTATGGAATCCCATTCAAGAATTTCCGGTTGTATTATTCAAGCGTTATTCCTTCTTTCAAAATTATATGGATATTTACGCAATTTATAAACATTTTCCTCAGTAATCTTAGTGATACACTCATAAAATAGTCCAGGATTATTATCCCATTCTGCAGAGATGGGGTAGAGAGAAAGTAGCAATGTGTTTTGCTCAAGATCACCCACTCTTCCCCTTAGCCTTCATACCAGCTGTGCTTTTAGCTCCTGTTCGAGTTTGTCTTCCTGCTTTAGAAGCTCCTCCAGCAACCCCACCCTCAAATAGTAGCTATGTATTGAGAATGTGGCGTCCCTGATACCAGCAATCTCAAACTTCATCTTACAATTATGCTGAGTCGATGTAGCGATGCTGCAAGGAATCTGGAGAAATCAACCAATCAATTCAACTACTGTAGAATTATACAGTTTCTCAACTTGCCTTTCTTGATCTATTAAGATACAAGTAACTAGGCGAAATCCAACAGTTAGGCCCAACTGTATAATCAGACCTATAGAATCTGTCTGTTCTAGTAGGAACTAACAGTTAGATTCAGAGCACTAAACAGTAGTCAACTAGTGAAGCTACAGAAATGATAACTGTGCTGTGCCCACTCATTACCAAACAGGCTTTTCTCCTGGGTAGGTCTAGAAGCTTTTACGCTGGGCCCTGATCTTCTAGTTTTAAGCAGCAAAACTGAAGATTTGACTTTTTCTGGTATGTAGATAAGAATGATGGAATGACTTCTACATCTCAAGCTTGATTAGTGAAGCAGGAGATAATTTTTTTAAGGGCAACCATTTTAGATGTACAGTTGGCACATCTGAAAATAGTGAGAATAAGAACAGGCAGTGAGATTAACACACACACACAAACACACACACAGAGAAGGATGAGTACGTTTGGAAGCTGACCCATGGAATTTCAACAGAAGGACAGTAAAAAGCATACCTATTTATGCGTTTGTCCAAAGATCCCTCTAAGCCAGTGGTTTCCAACCTTGGGTCCCCAGATGTTATTGGATTAAAACATCCAGAAGCCTTCACCGCTAGCTATTCTGGCCAGGATTTCTAGTTTTCGTCCAAGAACATCTGGGGACCCTACGTTGAGACCCACTGCCCTAAGCAGTCATCAAGTGTTGTGCATATTAAGGCAAATGTTGTGAATGTCAGAATGTTCTAAATATCCAATGAATTCTGAAAAAAGGAACACCATTTGGATTATAACACCAGATGTTCTCAAGTGGTGTTCCACACATTGGTGGTAAACATCTTTGTTTGAAATACAGTTATATTTCTTCCTGCAAAAAATACGTTTTGTTTGAAGTAACCAGGACGTTTCAGTCTTCAATCAACATGTTCCGGGAGGGATTCCTGCATCTGAAATATGCTCAAACGGGGACTCTGAAGAATCTCCAGCAGAAAGAAGTTACAGGAATGTGACAAAGCTGTTGAGTTATTCTCTACAAAGCTGTTGGTAGACTGGCCATAACCCCTTTCATTTCTGCTCCAATTCCATCAAAAGATGGCACAAGATTCACTCAAGATGAGCATGCCACGTGGAAATGGTTCTGTAGGAAGATACTGTATGAGTATGTGCTAGGAGAAAGTAGACAGCAAGAGATGAAGGTAGACATTTCCAGGAATGAATGCTCAAGTTATGAGATCAGCAAAATGACTGCACAGGAAGGCTGACTACCCACAGATGAGATGTCAAAAATGGGTAAGAGTCAGGAAGGCAGACCAGTCATTCTAGAAGAATGAAGGGCGACCGTCATTCGCACTCAAGAGACAAGGAAGAAGAAATTAAATTGGAGGGTGGGCAGGAAACAGAGAGAAAGAAAAAAATATTTTTAAAATAGTATAAACTGGATGCAAGGAGTAAAATCAACCAGAATCCACATTACAGCACCCCAGGTCAAATCCTGAGCATGAAACGACTCCTTTTTTTTTTTAGGGCTACGACTCCCAGAATTCCCCATGTTGTCATGATTGATCAGGAACATGTCCTGGAACACCAATGCGCAACCAGGTCACAAAGAGTGCGGCGAGGAAAGGACCTTCTATAATGTGGTCCAGTCCTTCCCCCCACCCCCACCGAAGTGGATGAGATGGAGCGTGTGTCTTAAACCCGATGTCCGTCTTTTTTTCAGACCAGTTTGTTGGGAAGCACTGGCGCTCAGAGGAGGAAGCAACTGACTGGCGTAACTTCCCCGCCATTCCCAGTGGGCTACCTATGCACCAAGGGAAAGAAAACACAGGAAAACTTTGCATTTCTTCTTTCTCTCTGGAGGAGGAGACGAAAACGTTTCTTAGAGGTGTGCCGATTTGTGTTTCTGAACTCTAGCTCTGAGAAGTCTTCAGTGCTGCCTGGGGGAATTCTGGGAGTTGTAGTCCAAAACACAACTCTGCACATCTCTGAGGTTAATAACTTTCAGCAGGCTTATAGCAGCCAGATTTTTCTGGGACCATCTTACTCCAGAGCTGTGCAACCAACGGATGGGGGGAGTACCGTGTGCATGTTTACCATCCCCATCCCCAAATTTTTCAGCACACAGAAAAACATCAGTTCAGGGAACAGGTTGGAACTTCTACTTCCTTCTTTTAAAAAAAGAGACTTTTCCAAGCTCTGCTCACTGAGAAAATTAGGCTAGAATTCTTCTCCCCAACATCCTTGTTTTGGCACACTTGCTGATTTATTTTTATTTTTCACAAGGAGGAACGTTCAAATAGGTAACTTAGTCTGAGAGGAAAGTATAGGAAGGGCTAAACACCCACAGGAGGTAGTGAGACTTACTTCTGAGTAAGCTGTGCATCGGCTTGTGCTGTTGCTCTATAAGTCAATCAACTGAAGCTTTTCCCCACCAGGAACAACTCTAAAAATATCCCCCACTCCAAATTCCACAGAGGTCACCGTGACTTCTCTCCAGGTGGCAACCAGGTCAGCAACAACGGCTCTTGCCTCGTCATCATCCTATTCCTGAACACGAGGCTTTTGCGCCACTCATTTCCCCACAACATTTGCACATGCAAATTGCCAACCACGTGCTGATGGCGTGAAAAGGGAGCGCTTTATCTTTTGGAACCGGTCCTAATTTTAGGTACCTCCAACTCCCGGGCGGGAGCCATGTGCCCTGCCTTGTTCTTTGTAAAAGCAATTATCCAGGCAGATTTTACAAGACAAGCAAGGAGGAGGTGGATTTTCAGGGCACCTACTGCTCTCTCTCTCTCACACACACATACACACACTTGCACAATGTTTCCCCTGCTTCCTGACACCCCAAGATATGAAACAGATCTCGGAAAACATGCATAGCCTGCTTCCTAATGAAAGCAACAGGGACGTGAGCTTCTCTGTTGGCTGTGTGAATTGTGCCACATGAATTGTAAGAAGGCACCATACTTTGTGGAGACCTGTCATGTACCTGGTTCCACACATCATGCCAGGGCAGATGTTTCTTCTCTCCCATCATACTCCACGGAGATGGCAGGAGGGCCTTTAGCCATATCTGCTCCAGACAAGACCTCTCCATAGAAGACAACACTTATCTGCAGTCGATATCTGAAAGGACTACAGAAACAGAGGGGTGCAGATAAATAGAAAGCGGCTTTCTACTTGGCTGGCAGAGGTTCTCCAAGCAGGATTCTATCCATGCCATACCTCAAGATGCCAGGGGAAAAAGCCTGAACCTTCTCTTCTGCATGCCTGTTGTGCCACCAAATCGTAGGTCTCAGAAAAGGGGTGGGTTGCCAAGAAGCCCTAGGCAATAGGGCTTCTTGGCCAAGGGTGGCTTGTGATGATGGGGTGGAGGCGTGGCTCCCCTGAAATTCTGCCGTAAGGCCTCCTGTCCCAGTCTATGAGCTGCCCTGGAGTTGGGACTCAGGTTGCAAACTGGGCAGTGCCACAGGCAGGCTGCAAAGAGGAATCCAAAGTGAGTCAGGAGCTGGAGGACAAGCTGATGGTCAGAGCTAAAGAGCAAGTAGAGACCAGAAGATGAGAGATAACCAAAATATATACAAACACATAAGCAGTGGATCAGACCGAAGGCCCATCTAGTTCAACATTCTGTTCATACAGTGGCGAAACAGATGCCAACGGGAAAGCCCACCAGCAAGACATTAGTGGAACACAGGATCAAGAAGATCCTATTAGTCCACAAAGCTTTAAACGGAAGAGGTAGTCCTTTTCCTTCCTGTCCGGAAAGGCCCAGTAGCCAGCTTGTGACTGTGGGATTGAGGCTAGCAAACTGTTAATGAACAGGCCTCACTGTTCCTTCCTGTTGATATTTCAAAAGAAGCAAGTTGCCGTAATACTTCCTGGGAGTCACAGTTTTTTTGGAAGACGGCCCCTATAGAACCTAGTGGGCAGTGAGACTACAACTCCCAGGAAGAACTGCAGCACTTCCTTTAAAAAAAAAAAAAAGTCAACAAAAGGAAGCAAAATCCAGAGAAGCCAATGATGCAGATAAATAACTCAAGAGTCCTTCCTGGAGAATTCTGGGAACTGCAGTACAAAAAAAGGAATTTTTCCAGGCATAGAATGTCCACGTCACTGTCAGCTCCCAAAAGCTGAAAGTTGAGGGTGCAAATTTCACTGCTTCCCTCTCTAATCTGCTAGCACATACAGTATTCACTTGATGCTTTTGTTGAGTGAGACCTCTTAACATGACTGAGCAGACAAATGGATGAGGAGAAGATTCCCTAAACACAGATGGTTTGAAACACCACCATTCTAACAAGCCTCAAGAGGTAAACTATAAACGACGTTTCAAGCAAACGTACTGTCAAATAAGAGTACAGATCCCAGACAGCTACAGGGCAGACCCTTAAGATGCGTGTCTGATTCCACTGGCAGGTGGAAAAAGAGGAGCAGGAAAAGAAAAAGAAACGCAATGCAGGGCAATACAGACAAAACCACAAACCCTCACAAGGGAAGGATGCGGCGTTTCCTCTCTTCTTTCCAACATTTTAAAGAGCAATCTGTAATCTGCTAAATATATTTCTATTTCCCTGAGCTGTCTGGTTATTTTCCCTGCAGACATTATCTCAGCATTACATGGCCCATCTAATGTGACCCTCCTTTAACTGCTCTCCAGACGTATCAAGTCTACCCCATTGGGTTCTCTCTACCATGCATGTTACAGGCTGGAAGAAAGAAGCAGGAAGGAACAGAAGACATTTACATAATCTGACTCCAAATGGTAATTCTTATGCTTAGAAACCATGATCCTCCACAAAAGAGCAAACCAATTCAGAAGTGCCAATTAAGTGAATTTGTGCAAATGTCTTTATAACAAGTGCATGCTGTCAAGTCAATTCTGACTAAAGGCGATCCCTTTGCAGCTTCTTCTGTCCACTCTGCATCATTTATAACTTAATACTTTTAAACTCTGGCCTTTGTAATCAAGAATCTTGCGCCTCAGTTTGCTTTCTTCCTCCTCCCTCCTCATTCCTCGTCCTTTTGTGTTGTGGCTCTTAAGCTGTAAGTCTGCAGAGCGTTTCTGATCTGTGCAAGTCTGCCTAGAAGCCTCCTAGGGGTATATATAATGGGGACTCCATCGTTAAAAGGACAAAGTGCGGTGACGGTGGATGGGAGAAATTCGAAGAGTGCTTATAACTCTGACCTTTAGTCAAAAAGAGGCAGATGATGACACCATCGTTGTACTTATCGTGCTTCTTCCAAATCCTGATCTCTATGCACATACTAAATAGATAGGGCCCCCTTCTCAATGTCCTAACCCACAACCATTTTCTGTAGTCCACAGAAACTGACCACATGGACTCCATTTCAGATGACTCAGACAAAGAAGCCAAGCCGCAGACTGTGGCGGATACGTGATGGGCATGGATGCAGCAAAAATACAACTGAGCTCACAGATCATACCAGTTTTTTTTTTAGCCTATTCTGTCATGTTTTGATACTGCTGTGGAAATAGCAGGTGCTAACAATTTGTCTCTTTTTTATTTCGGTGGAACATGCTTTACTCTCCCAACAATAATCAGAGTTAACATGGTGGGTCAGGTGATGTCCCTTTAGGAAAAATAATCATTTTATTGACAATATTCCTTAGCAATCTTCAGTGCTTTTGCATCTTGCTCTTGAGCCACTCGGCAGGGGGAACAACTCACTTTTATAAATGGTAATGTAGGGTGTGGTCCCACTAGCTATTTGAATCAATTCCTATTCCAACTTTTCAAATATCAGGTTCAAGTCATATGGTATATAAATCGGTACCTGTGTTCACTTTGACTGAAATTAAATTGACTTATTTCTGCTAATTAAAACCAGTTTTGGCAGCTACGCTGTTAAATCGACTCATTTCATTTCTGTTTTAGGAGCGTGCTTTTCATAAACCATTTGACTTTTCATAAAAATAAGTGATACAGCGATAAACCAATAGCTGTATTCATCTGACAAAAAATACGTTCATGGGGACGGTGCACTAAGTGATCCAGCGCTAAACATTTCTATAAGAAATTTTTTAAAATAGAAGGAAAAACCACGATGTCAACGCTGAGGACATTCAACAGGGGCACAAAGTAAACCGACAGCACCATCCACAGCCACCAAACCAAAATGAATTAAATTGATTAAGAAGTGAGTTATTTTAAAAAGCCCCTGCCAGCCAGTTGAAAAAATAACTTGCTCTGCAGCCCAAATAAATCGGTTTCACCCATGCATCATGCAAACGAGATTTCATAAATCAATGTAAATAACCCTCCAGTTGATTTAACTGCAGTTCTTATTGCCAGTGGAACGGCACCCACAGTAAGCTACTTTGCACTGGGTCAGAGTACAGTGGTGCCTCGCAAGACGAAGGTAATTCGTTCCGCGAGTAGCGCCGTCTTGCGAAATTTTCGTCTTGCGAAAAGTGGTTTCCCATAGGAATGCATTGCAATGCATTCCTATGGGAAACCTCGCAAGACGAACGAATTATATTCGTCTTGCGAGGCATCGGTCGCGAAAAAAAAAAAAACGTCTTGTGAAGCACGGCCATAGAAGAAGCCGTCTTGCGAGTCAGCAACACGATCGCAAACGCTTTCGTTTTGCGAGTTTTTCGTGGTGCGAGGCGTTCGTCTTGCGAGGCACCACTGTATTTGCGTGCAGAGTCTAGCATTGTGACTCTGACAACGGGCAACACTCAAAGGATTCTGGACAGGAGCTTTTCACACACCATGTCCAGGGATAATGGGAACTGAACACTTCCCATTATCCCTGGATAAAGTGCAGCACTTTGACCCTGCACTTTGCTGCTGCCGTGTGGTCAAGCATCTTGTCTGGGATGGGTAATCTTGGGAGATCCAAGTCTCCAGCCGCTTCTGCGACCCTTGTTTCTTAGTTACTTCTTCTAAACTGAGAAAGTCCCCTTCTGTCTGCTAGTCTCCCTCCCTCCACCCCCCCTCTCTCTCTCTCACACACACACACACATATATACAGGCAAATGTGCAGAAGAGCCTGAAGGCTAATTAGACGCCTGCCTCTTTAACGGCTGGAAGGTGCTTGATTGAACTCTTCTACGGTATTTTATTTCTGTTCCGTTGCGTAACCTGCCGCTTGCTTTCCCATTCTTCTCCTTCAAAACACCTGCCTCTACAGGTTGCATAAAGATTAGGAGGAACACAATGTTCGTGAAACATTTCCTTCCGCAGCAACCCTTTGCATATTTGGAATGAAGGGAGTGGCTGCATTTTTCTTCTCCACCACCTTAAACAATGCCTCTTAGGAACCCAAAACATTGGGTTCAAATTCATTTATGGAATCCCTTGCTACAAGATGCAGTGACAGCCGTTCTGTTTTGTGGCTTTAAAAGGCGGATTAGACAAATCCACTGTGTTGAGTTCTCTCCACAGTTACCAATTATACCTAAATAACAGAGCTTGGAACAGTTACTGGTGGTGGTGGTGGTGGGGGCTATAACTTCCAGAATTCTCCCATCAATCCAGCCAGTGGCGAGTCTAGTTGGGGGATGCTGGGAGTAGTAATCCCAAACAACTACCGTGTTTTCACGAAAATAAGACAGGGTCTTATATTAATTTTTGCTCGAAAAAACACATTAGGGCTTATTTTTAGGGGATGTTTTATTTTATAGTTATGTCATCTGGTTGCTGCACAATGGTGGGGGGGGGTTCACTTAACTAGGGCTTATTTTTGGGGTAGGGCTTATATGACAAGCATCCTGAAAAATCATACTAGGGCTTATTTTCAGGTTAGGTCATATTTTCGGGGAAACAGGGTACTTTTACAAATTCTGCTAAATAGAATCTACATGTCCTGGGGAAGTAATATTTCTGAAGTAAGGTCATTGTTGTAAAGTCCTTCTTACCTGGGCGCTTCCGGAAGTATATGTCCAGCCACTGTTAGAAACAGGTAACTGGATAAGATAGACCTTAAATTGATCCAGCCAGTCCAATTTTATGTTCCTATGTAACTCAAAGAAGACTGACCGCTGAAGAATTGATGCTTTTGAATTGTGGTGCTGGAGGAGACTCTTGAGAGTCCCCTGGACTGCAAGGAGAACAAACCTATCCGTTCTGAAGGAAATCAACCCTGAGTGCTCACTGGAAGGACAGATCCTGAAGCTGAGGCTCCAATACTTTGGCCATCTGATGAGAAGAGAAGACTCCCTGGAAAAGACCCTGATGTTGGGAAAGTGTGAAGGCAAGAGGAGAAGGGGACGACAGAGGACGAGATGGCTGGACAGGGTCACCGAAGCGACCAACATGAATTTGACCCAACTCCGGGAGGCAGTGGAAGACAGGAGGGCCTGGCGTGCTCTGGTCCATGGGGTCACGAAGAGTTGGACACGACTTAACGACTAAACAACAACAACAACATGTAACTCAATTAATATTTTAATATAGAATTTCCTTCCTTCCTTCCTTCCTCATTGTCGGCATCACCTTCACCACCACATTTTTATTCTGCTCCTCCCCAAAGGAGCTCAAGACTCCATGCATAGGTGTGGCTCAGGTACCTATCTGGCTGTGGAGCCAGAGGTTGGGAGTTCAATTCCCCCCACTGTGCATCCCAGGAAAAGAGCCAGCCTGTATAACCTTGGGCAAGTTGCACGGTCCCAAGATACCCCCAAGAAGAAAGGAACAGTCAACCACTTCTGAGTCTTCTTTACCTAGAAAACTCTGGAAAGGGTCACCCTAAGTCAGAATTGACTGGACGGCACATGATTATGAACAACCCTCGGAGGTAAAAGTTAGGTTGATAGAGACAAATTGGCCCAAGGTCTCATAGTGCAATTCGAGACAAAATGGGGATTTCAAACTGGCTCTCCAGAATCTAAATCCAGCTCTTTAATCACTAAGTCACAGTGTTTCTTTAAAGGTGTGGTTCAGTTGGTTGGACTTTAATAAACGCCTCCACAAAATCTTTTACCTCCACAAACGTCCCACAAAGTATTGTACCTGCTGCTCAACCGTCCAAAAGGTCTGTTTTATCACCGGGGCAGGGGAAGGAGGTGGGGAGAGAGCCGGAAAGGAAAATGTACTGGGAATAACTTAATAATACAACCAAACAGGATGCTGTAGCAGTAAGTCTAAAACAATAGGTCATTTGTAGAGCGCCTAGGGAAGGTCACTGTGGCAGGAGCCATAATCTTGACATCACGAGTTAAAACAGCAAATAACAACTTTGAGTTATTCACGTCCAGTGTCAGAGGATCAGCAAACTTTTGAAGGAGAGCTCTACCTCATTAAACAAGTGCTCAAATTCAGCTTTCCAGCACACTTCAAAGCAGGAATGGGAGGCAGGAGACTGGAAACTGACCTGCGTGCAGGAAATCTCGTAGCTGTTAAGTGACGCTCCTACGCTTAGGGAAATCATGCAGAACTAGGGAGACAGAAAAGACCTTGACCATGGAGGCCTGGAAGAACAGTCCGGCGTATGACTATTTAGCCAGCCTTGTAGGCATTAGTCAGTCTCGAGAGACTATAGTGACGTGCTCTGAACAGAGGTCTTGGAACAGCGTCTAGTGTGGCTGAGAAGGCCAATTCGAGAGGGACCATCCATTCCACACTGAAGACAAATACAATCTGTCCCCTGTCCAGCTCCCTGATTTGGCTGGTTTCGTGACTGCCTCTTTGCCTTGGCCTGCTGGACAAGGGTCTCTTCAAATTGGGAGAGGCCGTGATGCACCGCCTGCCTCCAGGCTGAGCGCTCAGATGTCAAGGTTTCCCACCTGTTGAGGTCCATTCCTAAGGCCTTCAGATCCCGCTTGCCGATATCCTCGTATCGCAGCTGTGGTCTCCCTCTGGGGCGCTTTCCCTGCACTCATTCTCCATACAGGAGATCTTTTGGAATCCGACCGTCAGCCATTCTCACGACATGCCCAAGCCAACGTAGACGTCACTGTTTCAGTAATGTATACATGCTAACAATTCCAGCTCGTTCCAGGACTACTCTATTTGAAACTTTGTCCTGCCAGGTGATGCCAAAAATGCATCAGAGATGCAAGTATGCCTTCAAATTCAGTGGGACACGTCCCCCTGTAAGCTGATCTGTAGCTGAAGCTTTTGGCACTGTAGCTTTAAAATTTAGCGTTGAGGCCTCGGGTCTCATCCTCTTACCGTGCAGGTTCAAGGCTGGCAACTGGCAGGTCTTGTGCCAAACACAGCCACTTGTCTCCCCAGCTTTCACACCACTTCGCAGAGGAGAAAGGTGGCCAGGAAGGTCACACCCAGGGAAAGTGAAGTCCCATAACTTTGCCCCCCCCGCCAAAAAAAAGTCTGTCCCACTATATCTCCACTTTTCTTTTCCTTCCAGTCTTCTAAGCCATTTCAAAAAGCATGGAGAGGAGGAAAGCCAAGCTACAGGTTAAAGACAAGCAGTCACTGAACTAAAGTCATGTTACCACTCTGGAGATGTGATTTAGGCAGATTTCAGAGTCGGAGGAATCAAATTTATGAACAAAACCTTTGTTCAGCTTCAGAAAACTGGTCGCAAAATAAAGGCAGCTAATGGACAAACTAGGTGAGTTAGGAAAAGCTCTTCCTGTGATAATTGCACACTTTTACTAATTAAGGAGTTTCCTCGTGTAATAACGGGTTACCTGTAACACACAGTTCAGCCGAGAGTGGAAATGGTACCCAATCCCATCTTTCCAAGGAGGAGAAAATGATGGATCACTATATTCAGGATGTCCACCAACAATATTTGTTAGTTCCCAATTATGGGGGAAAAACTGGACGAGACTTGTGTCCATGGATAATTTTTTTGGTGCTGATATAGAAGTGCAGATACTTGCCGTCATGATGCAAACTGTACGATTGTGAACACGGATGGTTTAAAATCTTTCAAACGTCAAAAGGCTTTTACCACTTCACTGCCGCAGAAAAAATATTTCTCTTGCTCTGTTTTGCAGTCTTGGGCTTGAACAAACGGACACATCTCCCACAGGTATGAATATCAGTGACCCGTTCCCTTAAGAAGATGCCAGTAATTATGGAAGAAGCAAAAAATTCCTCCCGTGGGAATGGTCAGCTGGAGGCCCAAGTCCAAAACGTGGAACAGCAGTTGTGGCCTCGCAGCCAGATGAGCAGTATAAAAGTTGAATAAATAAATAAAAGAATGAAGGACGCAGAAGGAGGGGGCAGCAGACTGAAGCATGACAGATCCTGTATTGAATTTGTGAGCAGAGTGTGCCATGATTTCTTACTTAAAGGGGACTTCAGGGAAGCTCAGAAATGGTAGGTTGACCTTAAGGAAAATAAGTTTTTCTACAGTTCCAGGTTTCAGACATGAGCAGTGTGGACTGAGACAAAAGTTCCCTGCCGGAGAGAACACTTTCTCCCTGGGCACACCAGTTGGTGGGCAAAACAGCCATCCCACGGCCACACGGACCAGGCCTCCCCAAACAGAGTCTGTTTCAGCCCAGTAAGAGAAAGCATCACTCTTTTTTTGGCTTGCAGGGCTCCTGCGTGTACGTCTCTACCATGTCTTTCCTCTGGGGTGGTGTCTCTGGAGGACAAGCCTCTGCCATGCTTGTCAAGACAGTGTCCCAGAAAGCTTGCCCTGTTCTTGCAGGGGTGAGGGACTCTAGAACACAACGACTGGTACTGCTGGTTTGGGGTGCAATGAACATGGCTAGTTTCTACCTCCTCTGTGTGATGACCTCAGTGCTAGACAGACCTTCTTCAGCAAGCTACTGCTGCATGTGATCGAAAGTTGACTGGAATTGCCCTCCCCCTTCCGCTGCTGCCTAATATCCATTGCCTGCTGTTTAATTTGGGAATCCAAAAAGGTAGCCCTCCTTCTTCTACAAGGAGGCAAACCTGGAATGGAATGGGTCCTTCAGTTTGCTGGCCAGGGCTACCACTTTAGGCCAGAAAGATGATCTTCTCCCTCTATAGAACCCACCTAAGCTGTCCCCTCGTTTTGCCCTCCATCATGCCAACCAAGACCTGGAACACTGGGATCGGCTGGCTGAGCATGGCCGTCTCTCCGCTAAGGAGCGGTGTTGTACTCTCAAAGCTTTGTCGGACGCAGACCACTTGACCCATAATGGTCCCCTCTTCTCTGCCCAGAGGAGCAGCCACACCAATGGAAGCTTCCCTTGTGTGTTGCCCTATGCCTGATGCCTCCGCCTCCCACCAGGGTCCTGTCGGGTATGCGTTGCAGATAGGTATGTGTTGCACCCTGACCCTTCTAAAAGGTATACCTGCTGCTGCACCAATTGCCTGGCTCCCCAATATAAATCTGGCACCACCCTGCAGCTAAGGGTCATTGGGGATGGCACTTGGTAACAGGCTGCCAGTTCTGCTACAATCTTATAGAAACCAGTGTTCTCCACTAGAGAGAATGGCTGATCTTCCAGGGCTATCTTCTCCTCTCGGTGATGAGTAAACGTGGCACTTTTACAATTGCAGAAGGCCTTTTCATGCATCATCACACACACACCCCGCCTCTTCCAGGGTAGTCTGGGACTTATTCTTGAGCGGTGGGTCTGGCATTGGCTGCCTCCCACCCCTTGCTCTTTGCCCACCTACCTCTCTGCTTCCCAAGGCTGGTGGCTCAACCTCTGCCCGCTGATAACTCTGACCCTTCACAACAAGGAAGCCACTTGTCTCCACAGGTATCTGTGTCTATTTCTAGATAATACTGCAGAAGATAGACATCATTTAAAGGTTTGGCTCTCACTCTAGCACCCCTCCCCTTGGCAACCCCAATCAGGAAACAACAAGTTCTCTGCCCCCCTTACTCCTGGTGCCAGAATGTCTGTACATTTCATTTCTCAATAAATCACTACAGGATGTCTGAGAGATAAGTTTCAGTTTCACTTCTTTAGCAAGAAGAAACTTACACTTTTGCTTTCTAATCTATAAGAGTCAAAGGAACTCCAAGTATTATTATAGATATTTGTAACCATCAAATTCGGATTCGGATATATTCGGAATTATCTGAAAATGGCATTATTTAGTGAATTCTGAATATATCTGAATGCACATCCCTAGAATCAATACATTAAACAGAGAAGGTCCAAAGTTTAATATTTCACATCTCTACTTAAAAGGGGATCTCACGAGCAAACCAGACAATACCGTTAATGCATAGCTGAGCTACCATACCTGGGGATGTGAGTTATTTTTGTTTTGAGGTGAAGTGAAACTAGCATGCAGTGCACAAGAAGCAGAAATTTAATTCCTCCCTCTCCCGTCAGCAATCTTGTCAAACATTACCTGCTAGCATGGCAAGTAAATTTAGGAAAAACATATAAATATATCCCTCCAGATTTCACCCAAACTCCCTGGCTCTTCAGCAAGCAGGCTTCCCCCTTCCTTCCCGGTGTTTACCAAGTTTCTTGTATTGTTACATGGCCACACCACCATGGTTGCTAATGAAGTTGGCCCAACTCTGAATTCATGTTCAACCAACTGTTCATCTCAGTGTCCGCTTCTCTTGCACTTGCCAACCTAATTAACCGCCCACTCACATAATCACTTACTCACGCACCCGAGTCGCACATTCTTTCCGTCTGCTCTCCTATTCAGTTTTGTGTACAATGCAAATCTCCAACATTTCCAGTTCAGTTCCTGCTCTTAGAACCAGCTGCTGTTAAAAAGAGGTCACCAGTTCCCACTGTTCCACCCTAACGGCTTTCGAAGGCCTTGGCCTGCATCTTAAGCAACCTTCGTACAGGTTCAATAGATACTTCTGTGCACTGTGTGATCTCTCCAGTGTCAAACAATTATTTGCACATGTGGACATGACCACCACAAATTTAAATAACATTGTGTTTCACCTCACTCAACACAATGCTTTTTGGTTTCTGTTCATCCATCTCGCAGCACATTTCGACCTTGGGAAAAGTACTTTTTGGACTAATTTCTATACTTTCTTATCCAGCACAGTGGTGGCTTTTTTAAGCTCTAGAAGTTACTAGCTGTGGCATCTTCCTCCTGACATAGGGAAAAACATCCAGAACAGGTTCTGGGGCATTTTTTTCTGACCCCTGACATCTATGGGACAGACTGCGAAAGATGCCACAAACATAAAGCAAAGAAAAAGAAACCAGAAGTTGTCAGAAGTCTCCTTTTGAAAACTCTAGTGTTTGTATTTTATTTTTCGAGTAAAAACTTTGCAACGGGTGACAGCAATGTATTCAAAGGATGCACTGCTACTTCTGGAAGCATCCAGAAGCTGCAGCTTAACAGTTTGTTGCTTGGGAAAATCCCTTTTTTAAGTGGAGAGACGGGAGAATCTGATGATTCTGGGGAGATGTAAAAATATGCCTCCATCGGAGAGCGTACTTTGGCCCTGGAGCTCAAATCTGTCCATCGTGCTCTTAACAACCGGGCTAGAAGGGATGGTGTGTCTCTGGGGAAACAGTTTACCAAGGCCTTTATGAACCAAAACCAAAACAAGAGCTTCTTCTTTCTGGCAATTTGGTAGATGATCCCATGCAAAAGGAATGTTCCGCACAAAAACAGCAGAAATGGAAAGCAAGGGTGTGTTAGGGAACACCTTGTCCTCCCCTTAAGCTCTTTCATGCCAACAATGTTTTCATGACAAGATTCAGTGCAGTCCTACTCGCTTGTGTTGTCCAGAAAATTTCCATTCTCTATGTCGTCCTTATCCCCAATTAAGTCTTGCCTTTGCACCACGTGATCTCTCTCCTGATTTCTCTCTTCCTACCTATTTACACTTCCTTAACATCTTGAAAACAGCAAACACACACATTGGCCAGAGAGCTGTAAAGCCGTTGCCTCGCATTTAGGGGGTGATCCAATTAGGCAACTTCAGAATGAAGAGTTGAGCAACAGACCAAGGAGTATAAGAAACCATACAGAGAGGAGGTGTCAAAAACATTTCTTAATTATATCGTGTTTATGTATGTGTGTGTTAATACTGCAGATAACAGGCCTGAATTGTGTTTCACAGTGTTAACTAAGTGAAAAGGCAGGGAAAAGGAAGCAAAAGGGAATAGCATCTTACAGTCTAATGGAGCGTTGTGAGCCGTTGAGGGTCCATGTCGAGCAAAATCCAAAGAAACAAAACAAGACAAGACAAAAACATGGGGCACCTTAAGAAATAATGGCTATATTTTAATGTGAGCTTTGTGGACAAGGCCATTTCATCAGACATATGGAAGGAAAATGAAATACTTGATGAAACGTTCATATTTCTTTAACTAAAATAGCATCATCAGTGCACAAAGGGGGAAACTCTGAGCGACTTGTCTTCAGGTTCTGTACAAGAACCTCCCCCCTACTCTTTTGTTTTTGTTTGGACTATGGAAGATATCCTGATCAGGACAGTCATCTTCTACAGTACAACCATTTAACATCACCCAAGCAGGACTGCGAACTAAGGGTCATCTTCCTCTAGCCACTATGTAATACTTTTAATCTGGCTGCAATTGGCTTACTAATGTGTAGACTAAATTTTGTCCCAACTTCTCCGATATAAGGTTTGCCAAATTTTTGTGTACTTCTACTCCCATCCAAAATTGGGAAAGGAGTATGACAAGGCTGTATATTGTCTCCCTGCTTATTTAACTTATATGCAGAATACATCATGCAAAAGGCAGGACTGGATGGATCCCAAACCGGAATTAAGATTGCCGGAAGAAATATCAACAACCTTAGATATGCAGACGATACCACTTTGATGGCAGAAAGTGAGGAGGAATTAAAGAACCTTGTAATGAGGGTGAAAGAGGAGAGCGCAAGAAATGGTCTGAAGCTCAACATTAAAAAAACTAAGATCATGGCCACTGGTCATGAAGATATGGAGGCAGTGACAGATTTTACTTTCTTGGGCTCCATGATCACTGCAGTTGGTGACAGCAGCCACGAAATTAAAAGACGCCTGCTTCTTGGGAGGAAAGCGATGACAAACCTAGACAGCATCTTAAAAAGCAAGAGACATCCACCTTGCCGACAAAGGTCCGCATAGTCAAAGCTACGGTTTTTTCAGTAGCAATGTATGGAAGTGAGAGCTGGACCATAAAGAAGGCTGACCGCCGAAGAATTGATGCTTTTGAACTGTGGTGCTGGAGGAGACTCTTGAGAGTCCCCTGGACTGCAAGGAGATCAAACCTATGTGTTCTGAAGGAAATCAACCCCGAGTGCTCACTGGAGGGACAGATCCTGAAGCTGAGGCTCCAATACTTTGGCCATCTCATGAGAAGAGAAGACTCCCTGGAAAAGACCCTGATGTTGGGAAAGTGTGAAGGCAAGAGGAGAAGGGGACGACAGAGGACGAGATGGTTGGACAGTGTCATCGAAGCTACCAAAATGAATCTGACCCAACTCCGGGAGGCAGTGGAAGACAGGAGGGCCTGGCGTGCTCTGGTCCATGGGGTCACGAAGAGTCGGACACGACTTAACGACTAAACAACAACAAAATTCCCATCCAAATGGGAACCATGCATTGACGATATAGGACCGTGTGTTGGGGATGGGGGATGAGGGATACTGAGCAACTGGAAATTCTTTCTCCAAGAAGACTGGGAGTGACATTCTAATACACCCCACCAGCAATGGAATTGAAAGCTACCATCTCTGAGCTGTTTCTGTAGCACCCATTTTGGAACTTGGTTTGAATAAAGAAACGTGGCCATGCACTGTGGAACGTTTACGTTTCTTCTGCATCACCTCCAAGCTTTGGGAGGCCGAGCTTGATGAAGAGTTGCACAGAGTAGAAAGCTAGCTTATTTTTGTGATTTTCCAGTGGTCTGATGGTAGGCTATCTTTGAGTACTTTATACCTAGAAAATCTTAAGAAGGGTTGCAAGAAGTCAGAATTGACTTGATGGCATGCAATTATTGTTATATTAATAAAGGTACAGTATAACTCTTCCTTTTCTTCAGATTCTGTGGAAGGACCACACAGCTTTTCTCGTTTTTTTTAAATGGAACCATAAGCTTTGCAGAAAGAAAATAATAATAATAAATATACTTTGGGGGGAAGAACCTTAAGGAGCCATCACTACTCTGGCTGAAGTGAAGACAACCTACTCAATATCCATCAAAGGCTGAATTAACTGAAACTACTATCTATGATTAAGGGACGTGGTGGCGCTACGGTTAAACCGCAGAAGCCTCTGTGCTGCAAGGTCAGAAGACCAGCCACCGTAAGATCGAATCCACGCGACGGAGTGAGGTCCCGTCGCTTGTCCCAGCTCCTGCCAACCTAGCCATTCGAAAGCATGTAAAAATGCGAGTCGATAAATAGGTACCACCTCGGTGGGAAGGTTACAGCGTTCCGTGTCTAGTCGCGCTGGCCACGTGACCACGGAAACTGTCTTCGGACAAACGCTGGCTCTACGGCTTGGAGACGGGGATGAGCACCGCGCCCTAGAGTCGGACATGACTGGACTAAACGTCAAGGGGAACCCTTTACTATCTATGATTACAGTAACCAGATTATTAAAACCGACACTGAAGTGAGTGGGAGAACGGGGTGAAGTGACTTGCAAAAGAAGAATGCAGAATGATCTCTATGAATAAAAAGAGTAGAGGCAAACAACTCATTGTCCACGTAAGACCACTTGCAGGTTTCACATTTCTAAATGTTCCCAGAAACTGAAATGGTATTTGCTCAGAGGAATCCACAGAGAAAGCAAGATTTTAATGTTGCTGGGATTCAACATCAGTGGCTTCAATCCTTCAAACAGAATACAACAAACAACCAGAAAATCCAAAAGTTAGCAGTAAGGGAAATAGTTCCTGCTCCTTCTGATTCAATTATGATTCAGTATGGACTACAGTATTTTAAAAAAGTTCCCTATGTTCTATTGAACAGGGCAGCTTTCTTACGGAAATGACCACGGAAGGAGCTTAAAGTGATATTGTGTGATATTGTTCTGCCTACTAAAGGTATTTCATTCATCTTACCTCTCTTAAAAATCCTCATGTGTTTAACCCAAGGTGTGTATGTGGTGGGGCACAGGTGGAGGGGCAGTTTCATTTCTGTTTCTAATTGTTCGGTCACTACCCACAACAATAACCTCAGAAAACAATTTTTAAATCAAAGTCGGAGATACAGAAATATTCATACATCATCAGACCAAATCAGTTACATTTGCCTTGATCACTTCTACCTTTACCAAGACAGACAAGAAACCACTGTTTCTCATTATTTCTGCTCCCCATCAGACAGGGAGTCTGTGTAACAACAACTTTTGAACTGCAGAGCTGGAAGGATCATCGAGTTCAGCCCTTCTCAAGGGGGCATAATGGGGAACTGAATTCCCAACCTCTGGTTCTATAGCCAGAGATCTAAACCACAGATTTCACTTAAAGCTAGAAGAGCACCACATAACTATTCGATTTTAATTTTTTTTAATGGAGACTCAACCATTGTGTGTTTCTGCACCCCAGCTATCTTAAGTACAACCTGAAACTTGCATACCACCTGAGCCAAATCCAATTAACAGCATACTCCTGTATATGTCTCTTAAAAAGCAAGTCCCACTGAGCTCAACAGATCGAGTTCTTTTTAAGAAGAAAGGTGGGATTGATTGATTGATTGATTGATTGATTAAATGAATAAATAAAAACAATCAATCAATCAAATAAATAAATAAATATTCTTAGGTTACTAAGTACAGATCTGAAACTCAGGTCTGCTGTTGCCTGCTGCACAGCCATCTTTAGGCGCAAACAGAATGAAGACACACTTTTATTTTCCTCTCCCACCCTCTTTTTTTATACTTTTGCTTATGATCCTGCCTAATGAAGAGTTCTGGAGAATCTGAAGTCTTGCTCATTATTTTACCCCATGTTGACCCTTTCTTACAAAGATATTGCCCAATTATGGATTTTCCTTATCATGGATAATTCTTATGGACCACCCATACAGCTTCCTCTCCCCCCCCCCCCCCCATCGCAAACAAGTAAGGTCACAAAAGCCCATTATCTCATGGAGGATGAAACCTCTAACAACTTTTCACTACACTGTTCTGCTTCTTTTACACCATATGTCGGTGGGCAATCAAATAATGAACGGGAAACTTAGTCCCCCCCTTAAAAAGTTGAACAGTTAATTAACTGTTTGTTAGTGAGTTCTCGCAAGACAGATGGTGAGCTTGCTAACAATTAATTAAATCCTCTTTTTTTTTACTAATTTGCCCAGTCTTTCGCATTACGGAGTGTCCATTGACTGAGCCGATAATGGAATCTTCAGTTATCTTCTAAAACTACATAGGGCAGTGATGGCGAACCTATGGCACGTGTGCCCCAGGTGGCACGCGAAGCCCTTTCTTATGGCACGCGAGGTATTGGCCCACGCACCCTCCCTTGTGGAGGCAAACCTTATGAGCCGGCTGCAGCCGGGATTCCCCCTTCCGCTGCCACTTCCTGGTCCTCTGGGTTCGTTGCTATGATTCCCCCTTAAACTTCCTGTTCCTGGTCCTCTGGGTCCGTCCCTATGATTCCCCCTGAAACCGCCACTTCCGGTTCCGGACTTCCGGGCGGCACGACAGCCACTGGTTTCTCCCCCCCCCCCCTCATTTTGGGCACGCGAGCCCAAAAAGGTTTGCCTCCACTGACATAGGGAATCGATGGAAAGACTTGACACCAGGGGACAACCACGATTCATGTCAACCTTCGCTTTAGGCGAAATCATGGGAACAGCTCGAGATCTACCAAATGGTAAAGAGAGCCCCAAAGACACAACTAAGTAAGGATGGAAAACTATGTCCAAACCTGTCGAGGGTTTGGCCATACTCAACCTGTGTTGCAACAGGGTAGGAAGCAAGAATTCTCTGCTTGAGAACGAAAAGACAGACTGCAAGACCCTGGTGGCATCTTGTACGAAGGCACGAGCTGACAGGGTCATAACCTCCTTCCTTTGCCAGACTGAAAAGAAGCTCTCACTAGCAAGAATGCGGTTCCGAACAGGTGAGAACAAGAGTCACTTGCCTGGACTGGAATATGGCCCTCCCACGCAACTACTTTTGTTTTGTTTTGGTGAATCCACATAAACCAAACATACTTTCCAAAGCATATGACACATACTTGCCTAGCGCACTGTTTTGGCAACAAGACGGATCATGTGTTCCGATTCGACGCTTGTGGTAGCAAGTCTGCAGAGAGAACTTTGGTAGCTGTTAGGGTTACGAATCCATCGAGCAGCCATTTCCCAGCAAAGCTTAGAGAAACTGGACCACAGCTCTCGACATTTCCCAGTTATAAGGACCCCCCATGCTCAAGCCGATGAGAATTCTGGAACTTGTTAAGTTCAATAGACTAACTTTTCTGAACTCTGGTTCTGAGACTAATCGGTGCTTTTCTCATTTAATATTGGCAGCAAGTCTCTGGCACGTACGTATGGTTGAGATCTTCTCTAGCTATGGGAGAGATGCTGAGGTTGACAGTCTTGGGTTTTCTGCATGGAAAGCAAAGGTTGTCCATAGAGCTATAGCTGTTCCCAAAGACCAAAGGATTAATGTACAACCATAACGATTGAACACATTGCTTCTGTTGTTGCTACACAGTACAGTAATGTTAAAAAAGGTGTAGAAGGTGAAATTGCCATTTTTCTTCCCCCCTGGTAAACTCAAGTACTGGACAAAAGATGGGGAGAAACTCAAGTTTGACTCCCATAAAAATAAATCTTGCTTTATTTTGATCCAGTGCACCATGCTGTGGGGTTAAAAAAGAAAGTGCCTGGGATGATAAGAAACACATAAATTGATGACACAGTTTGGCCCAACCTTAGAGTGAACCACTGGGTGTTGAGACCCCTCTGTTGGCGCTATGCCAGACCAGGTTTCAAAGAGACCACAATTCCGACATTATTCTACTCAAACGGCTTACAGAGCCTGGAAAAGCTACTTCTTGGACTAGAGCTCTCAGAATCCCCAAGCTAGCATGACCTCCAACTGTTCTCAGTGAGTTACTCTTTTTTTTTTAATCACTTGTTGTCCTGGATGAGTTACTTTTCGGACAACTCCCAAAGTCTTCTGCCACTGTGGCCACTTCTCATGCTAGCTCAGTCTCATCTCCGCTTTCCTGGAATTTAAGAAATGAGGAGCAACCCAGAGGGCCCTGCAAGTACCTAAGCATGTGAACGCAACAGAAAAGTCATGTTCAGCAGTGGCACCAAAGCTCTGGAACACACTCCCTGTGGAGATGGGCCCAGCACCTTCCTTATCTTCTGGAGAAACTGGAAATGTTTATATATCGACACACTTCGAAGGTTAGGTTCTGCTGTTGTGTTCAATGCTTCCATGACTCCTGCCTCTTCTACCAGCTTGGGGTTTATGTGCTGTATTTGTGTTTCTTTTGTTAACTGCTCTGAGTAGGTACTAGAACAGAAGACCATGGAACCGAACAGTGGGAACAGAAGCATTAAATGAAAGCTAGCAAGACCCTCAGTAAAATGTTGCCGCTCAATGTGGTAAGGGGTTCAGGTTATCCCATTTCACTCCTCCTTCCCTTACAGTTTGTTTGTTTGTCTATTACTTTACTTTATTTTACTTTACATCCTGACCCATGAGTGCCAAGGCAATGTTCTGGGCAGTTTAAAAACATTTAGGGGTTTAGGCTGGCCTGTAATTTCTAATTATCTCCACGGAACAACACACACACATTCCTGATGCCCTTTACTGCAAAAAAATATCAGAGTGGCAGTCTTCTTTTTCTTTTAAAAAAAGTTATTTATTTCCACTGTTCAGGGATCCCTGATGGGAGGATAGAGGCCTCCTCTCACTGAACACGGCTTCGGAAATGGAGGAATCACTCTACACATTGTTATAAGCCTGATCTTCCTATTGTGTTGGGATATGTTTTTTTCAGAGGGCACAAACCTACCATGGGCAGAAGGAGACTGCGATCGGTTTTTAAGAAGGGATCTGTGATCCATCTCCCTTATCCAGAGTTCACTCGGCATTCCTTTTAGGGACCTAATGAGTACTTGGAAAGTTTTCGTGTTCTGTGCCATTTTCCATGTTTAGCTATGGTGATACTCCCGGCCAGGACATCCTCCCGCAATATCAATTACCTGGCTTCTCGCAACAAAAGAAGGCATTGATTTCATCCTCTCCACTGATTTTTCAACTACTGGCATGCCATAGAGGGGGAAAAAAGAACAACAAAGCATCCAGGACGTCCTGTGGAATACTTCACAAGCTTTTCACTTCCTTGGAGGAAAAAAGTCCTGTACAGGGAAATTTTGCTGGAAAAGGAGTGTTTTTTCCCCCCTTGTTGTTGTTTAGTCGTTTAGTCGTGTCCGACTCTTCGTGACCCCATGGACCAGAGCACGCCAGGCCCTCCTGTCTTCCACTGCCTCCCAGAGTTGGGTCAAATTCATGTGGGTCACTTCGATGACACTGTCCAACCAATCTCGTCCTCTGTCGTCCCCTTCTCCTCTTGCCTTCACACTTTCCCAACATCATGGTCTTTTCCAGGGAGTCTTCTCTTCTCATGAGATGGCCAAAGTATTGGAGCCTCAGCTTCAGGATCTGTCCTTCCAGTGAGCACTCGGGGTTGATTTCCTTTTTTTCCCCTACCTAGATTTTTTTCTCAAGACCAAGTGGCTCCACCAAACATCCTCAATTCACACCGGGCTATTTCGGACCCTCCCTGTTTTAGTGAATTTGTTCTTTGAGGGAGAGGCCGCTTCTTCAAACCTTCGAGTCTTCCTTAGCCTTCCAATACCAAAGGTTGCCATAGGCCAGTTCTCCGTGTCTGGCTAGCACACTTTGTATATTACCCAGATTAAATGTCCTTATGCAAATTTCTATATTATGCTAATTCGGCACATTAACTGCAGTATTGTTTTTCCACTGGTATTAGGCTCGGAAGCATTTATACAGCAATCACTGGTTGGCAAGCGTCGGCATAGTAGGTTAAGAGGGCTGGAAAAAGGAGGCCCAGGTTCAAATCCTGCTTAGTCACAATGCTTACTGGATGTCCTTCAGCTGTACCTCTCAGTCTAACTTACCTTACAGGCCTGTTCTGGGGATAAATTGTGTGTTTGGGGAGAAGACCATGGAAACAAGCTATGAAGATTGTTAGTATGTATTCATATATAATGACGTTTTCTCACAAATTGGGCTTCTGATGGTATTCCTATCAGGCGGCTGTCTTTTTTTCACCACCAACTTTCACTAGGGCAGCCATATTACGATCCCCTATTTTGCTTTTGTTTCTCAATTTAAAAAAGTCCTTATAAACTTCCATTCTTACTAGCTGCTGCTTTATTGAACTCCTACGGACTACACTATAGTTACAGATAAGATTCATAGTAGAGCTTGGAAAAGTTAATATTTGCATGATAGCACCTGGAATCCTTCAACCACAAGGGGCACTGTCCATCAATCACCGATAAATATACATACAGTGGTGCCTCGCTAGACGATTGCCTCGCAGGACGAGGAAATCGCTAGACGATGCCTTTTTGCGAGCGCTACTGCGCTTCGCAAAACGATGTTTCCCTATGGCGATTTTCGCTAGACGATGAGGTTTCCCCATAGGAGTGCGCCGACTAGTGGTGAAAAGCTGTCAGTGCAGCTGTCAGTGCATTCCTATGGGGACCCTCACTCGCTAGACGAGGTTTCCCTATGGGAAATTTTCGCTAGACGACTGCATTTTCCCTTGGAACGCATTGAAGCGATTTCAATGCATTCCAATGGGAAAACGTGCTTCGCTAGACGATGTTTTCGCTAGACAGCGATCCTCGTGGAACGGATTAACATAGCGAGGCACCACTGTACTGTACATTAATTCTCTCTGGACATTTATAGAACCCTAAAACGGATTTAATCTAGTAGTACATGTATCCGAATAAGTAGTTCAAAGGGCCATACTGAACTCCTAACACACATGTCTGTAAAATTGATTCTTGCAAAAGGGGCACCATAATTTCCCTAACATTGTCTGAACCCTCCAGAAATCTAAGAATCATAGCAACTGCACAAAATACAGACAGACAGATATTAACAATAAGCAGAAGCTTCTAATTTATCATTGTTGTTACTGCCATTACTATTCTATCTTTTTACTTTTTCCAAAATCTTCCTTAGCATCTAAGATCCCAAATACCAATGTAAAATACAATAGGACTTGATACTAGTAAGAGGCATAATATCAGAGCTCAGAAAAAGTTCATTTGTTGAATACAGCTCCCAGAATCCCTTAACCAGCATCGGAATCTACATAATACTGCTGCGTCAGCTTTGCTGCAGGGAAGATAAGGGAGTCCTTGACATTTTAAATACTATTTTAAGGTACCAGAAGCTTTGCAAGGGTTCCTGGTTTTGTTGCCTTCTTCCCTTCCACGACAACGTCTTATAGCTTTACTGCTTTCGAAGTGTTATCCGCAGTCAGCACTGCAAAACAGAGCTTTTGTTGTTTAGTCGTTAAGTCGTGACCGACTCTTCGTGACCCCATGGACCAGAGCACGCCAGGCCCTCCTGTCTTCCACTGCCTCCCGGAGTTGGGTCAAATTCATGTTGGTAGCTTCGATGACTGTCCAACCATCCCGTCCTCTGTCGTCCCCTTCTCCTCTTGCCTTCACACTTTCCCAACATCAGGGTCTTTTCCAGGGAGTCTTCTCTTCTCATGAGATGGCCAAAGTATTGGAGCCTCAGCTTCAGGATCTGTTCTTCCAGTGAGCAAACAGAGCTTAGCTGTGTGCCATTCAGCTACAGACTTTCCCAAAGCTGCAACTTTTATGACTGAATTAGGAGAGGACGAATCTTCGCCTCTAAGGTCCGGTTAAATTATTAATGCCTTTAGCCACTGGCTAAACCACACTGATTTCTCACAAAAAATATTGGCCATACTGGTCAATCCATGTTTTGCCTTCTACTGCACTTTCTATAAAGGCTGAAGAGAGGCTAAGTGAGTGAGTACCGTTGGTCAGCCAGCCAAGTGAGTTAGTCAGTTGCCCTGTTTCTCATGCAAACTTGGAATCCAAGACAGCTCACAATCTTAAAGGGCACCGAGTGGCATGACAACAATCCAGATAAATATTACTGATACCTCTGCCCAACTGATACTTCTGCTGTGCGGTGCAGATAGCAGTGGTTCAGCCACGTAGGCAATGGGCACTCAGTCCAGATTGCTGAGAACAGAACAGGAGTGAGCAAATGTGTCCTTCTAGGGTTTTTTTTCTTCCCCTCCCCTAGACAGTGGTTCCCAACCTTGGGTAGCCCACGTGTTCTCAGACTGCAACTCCCAGAAACCCCAGCCAGCACAGCTAGTCCTGGAGGCTTCTGAGAGTTGCAATCCAAGAATACCTGGGTTACCCAAGGTTGGGAACCACTGCCCTAGAGCAGCATCTGTCATAGCCAAGGGCAAGGGCATTGCTAGAAAACATCCAGATGTTACAGCCATCCACTTCTGAAATAAGCCGGTATTAACAAACAGTGGTTAAAAAAAAAATTAACTAAAGATCATCCAAGACCTAGCCCTGGATGACAGAAAAAACCTCCCAAAGCTGTTCAAACACTGGTATAATCTAACTGCTCATATTCAAGAGGATTGTGGGGGTGTATTCCAGGGGCTGATGACACAGCTGCACTGCTGGGGCTGGCACAGGCCCTTGCAAGGATTTGCACCACCTTCTGAAGCTCTTTGGAGCTTTCCTACAGAGTTCTTTCTGACCTATAACTGAGGTCCAGGCTCTGGGTGTGGAAGAGAAAAACCTAGCGTTACCCTAGTGTTAAGGCAGAGTCTTAACTTAGCTGTCTCAGGCAGCAGGTTTGGGGTGTCATGAAATGACAGCCCAGTCTAGCAGTTATATTCTATTCACAGGAACAGCGGAACAGGGGGCAATAGGTGTTGGTTTGGGTGATCTTCTTAAGTACCAAAATAATGCACCTGGGGCAATAATTATCTGACTAGTTTTGGGTACTGTGCATCTTGACCAAGGTGTGTGAGTGTGTGTGAGATGTACTGCTCTACCTCAGGCAGCAAAATGTCTTCGGTCGTCCTTGAGAGAAACAGTTTAGATCTTTGTTAAATTTCCTCAGTTAGGATTCCCCTTTCCTTCTGGAGCCACACATTTTGATTGCAAAACTAACACTCCTAAAAATGCAATACTCTCTTTCTCAGTGTGTGTCATTTCCTTGAAGAGTGTAAAGAGAAAGTGTGCGTACACTCTTGGGTATTCCCCCGTAAAACACAATGACAGAAAGAAGTTTTCATTCAGGTCCATCGTCTTGGCACGAACATCTTGATGCCTCAGAGTGAAAATAACCCCACCACTTTTGTGTGCAAGAATCAGTAAACACAGGATGCTCGCAAACAGCAGGAATCCATTTGCCCAGGATAAGTGATACCACTCCAAACTGCTCCACGCTATCTCTACCCGCACCACGCAGGTGTGTCAGCAACAATTAACCGACAATAGAGATGTTTCGTTTCTTTCATGTGGTTGGCTTCAGCCTTCTTAGCAATTAACGTTCGGGCTGGCACCAGACTGGAGAAATCTGACCTGCAACTCCACTTTATGCCTGACAGTTACAAATCACAAAAGCCATAAATACGCAGCGCTTCCTCCCTTAGATAAGAAGCCCTGTTTATGCAGGAGCAGCCTCGCCAGACTTGCTGTTAAACCCAAGCTTTTTCAGCAACCCCAGCGGTTACTCTGTAAGGATTTATGGCCCCAAACACAAACAAAAAACCTTTTTTTTAAAAAATCAACAAAACGAAAAGAAGTCTGATCCTGTGCCTAATCACATTCCTTCATTTGACGAATTCAAGCAACATATTTTCCTCCACCCTTCCTTTTACTTGGGCTTTGTTCACCCACACAGAAACCACCAAAAATGACTTTCTCTGTGACCTTGACACCCACTTCTTTTGGTGCATCTGCTTACGTAGAAAGCTGCTCACTGCTTTAGGTTTTCGTCCTAGACAAGGGGAGTGAGGAGATTTCATGGAAACATAATGGAGTTTCTTCCAACATGATCTTACAACAGCTTCTCATTCTGTCTGGTCCATGATCACGATTACTGTCATAGAAGCATAAGACTCAAGAAAGCCATCAGTCCAACTCACCGTCTGAAGCAGGAAACCCAGACCTAGATGACGCCCTGCAGACCACTGTGCAAATTCTACTTGGAAAACTTTCAGTGAAACAAAAATCAACCCTCTACAACCAACCCTCTAATTCAATAGCAGTGCACCTGGCTGCAGAAGGTCCTAGGTTCAATGCTTGGCATCATCAGGTAGGGCTGAGAAGGGATTCTACAAACTGCTGACCTGTGGTACAAACACACTTCTCCTTCCCACACATGCACACACCTTGTGGTCACCTCAAAACCCACAACAGACCCCAGGCACAAGCACAGGCTGATGCTTGAACTACATAGTACTCCTTCTTTACCATTTAGTGAGGCCATATCTCTGTAATTATATAAGTATCTGCAAGTTACAGTTCCCACCACAAAAGAAGCTAAACGGAGTTGCTAAAAAGGCTGTCTAGTGTACACATCTTTCACTACATTTCTGCCACTCTTTGTCCATTAGCACCGGCTTCTTGTAATAGTTGCTTTATACAAAGACAGAACAATAGAAGTATTTCTTAGAGCCATTTCTAATGGCTCCTTTCTCCCCTCTCAACAGCTGCTCAGAATGACCCAAAGCTTTCAACTTCTTACACATCAACAGGATCGGAACGATGCTAATACTTCTACAAAAGAGGAGTTACTACAGATTGTACGTAAGAGCTGTAGCAAGCAGTCTCAACTGCTCATGCCTACTAGCACATTTCTACATTAGTTCTAGGAGACATGACACGGGCCAGAATCCTAGTAAGTATTCCCTACTAGATTCATTTAATCAATTAATTAATGATACGTCAATACATACGCAAATTCCATTTATTCAATGCTTCTACTTTAGCTGGGATTACCAATAGGATTTTGGCCTCTAACTGTGAACTACCTGAAGATAGCATCTCAAACGTAATAATCACAGCTGAAAAAACCCTTTCTGGAATCAGGTCACTTAATCGCCAAAGATGGGGGTGCAAACTGATGATGGTGATGTCAATATATGGGCAGATCAATTAAAGATTAATTGGTGCACAAAGAGCAGATGTCCCACTAAAAGGCATCTTCAGAGCAAAAAACTCAAGATCATACATTAACCATGGCTCAGTATGGAAATACAGTATATTCCAGAGCTCAGTCATAAAACGAGTCTGGCAAGTAATAAAGGGAAGAACATAAGAACATACAAAATGCTGTGATGGATTAGGCCTAATTGTGATGTTTGTGATCTTAGTATCCATGAAAAAAAGGAAAGCATGAGTAGGAGATGGGCGGAAGTAGAGAGTCAAAGAATCACAGAATCATGGAATTGGAAGGGACCTACAACATCGAGTCCAACCTCTAGCTCAATGCAGGAATCCAAATCAAAGCAGATCTGATAGATCGTTGTCTAATTTTCTCTTGAATGCTTCCAGTGCTCACTACCTCTCAAGCTAATAGGTTCCATGGCTGTATTACTCTAATAGTTAGGAGGTTTCTCCTGATGTTCAACCAAAATCTGGCTTCCTGTAACTTGGGAGCAGATTCTTCCCCTCCTCTGTATGACAATCTTTCAAGTATTTGAGAAGTGTTATCACATCGTCTTTCACTCTTCTTTTTCGAAGGCTAAACAGGCCCAGTTCTTTCAGTCTTTCCTCGTAGAGCTCGGTTTCCAGTCCCGATCATGCTTCTTGCCCCCCTCTGAACTTGTTCCAGTTTGTCAGTATCCTTTTTAAAGTGTGGTGTCCAGAACTGGACACAGGACTCAGCAGCTTCACTGGCTGCCGGTTTGTTCCAGGCCCAATTCAAAGTGCTGGTCACTACCCAGAACGTTCTATATGGCTTGGGGCCAGACTATTTGAAGGATCACATCACCCATATGAACCTTCCCAGCTTTTCAGATCTTCTGTGGAGGCCCTTCTCTTGGTTCCACCAATTTCCCAAGCTCACTTTGTGAGGACCTGAGAGAGGGCCTTCTCAGTGGTGGCTCCCAGCCTTTGGAATGCACTGCCCCAAGAAGCCAGGTTGCCCCCCTCCCTCTTGCTCTTCCGTCGTCAGGCAAAGACCTTCCTCTTCATGCAAGCAATAAGTTATCTCAGCAATGCTGGCTCTTAACTTGCAAGTTTTAAATGTTTTTCAATTGATTTTATATTTGACTCTTTTGACTTTAATGTGTGTGTGTGTGTGTGTGTGTGTGTGTGTGTATAAAATATATATATTTTAAAGGAAGCTTAATTGGTGCCACATAGAGGGGAACTAGTACTTCATAGGACTTGGAGAGTATACTTCTGTTAATGTAGCCTAAAACACATTTGCCTTTTTGGCAGCAACATCACACTGTTGGCTCATCTTTAACTTGTGATGGACAATTCCATCCATCTCATTCATTCATAGTACTACTGAGCCAAGTATCCCCCATATTGTAACTGTGTGTGTGGTTTTTTTCTCCCTAGGTGTAGTAGAACTTTGCACTTATCCCTGTTAAATTTCATTCTGCTGTTTTCAGCCCAGTGCTCAAGCCTATTCAAGATCATTTTGAATTTTGTTTCTGTCTTCCGGGCACTAGCTATTCCACCCAATCTTGTGTCGTCTGCAAATCTGATAATCCAATTTATAAATAAAAATGTTGAAGAGCACCAGGTTCACAACTGAACCTTGTGGTAGCCCACTTGTTACCTCTTCCCAGTTTGAGAAGGAGCCATTGATAAGCACTCTGAATACCATTATGCAACCAACTGTATATCTACCTGACACCTGTTCTATCTAGGCCACACCTGGTTAGCTTGCTAATCAGAATATCATGGGGCAATTTGTCAAAGGCTTTGCTGATGTCAAGATGTATTATGTCTACAGCATTCCCTCTGTCTATCAAGGAGGTCAAAAAATGAGATTGGATTAGTCTGGCAGGATTTGTTCTTGACAAATCCGTGTTGGCTTCTAGTTATTACTGCATTGTTTTTTGGATGCTAGCAGAGTGACTGCTTTATAATTTGCTCCAGAATTTTCCATGAGATAGATGTCTGACTGACTGTAGTACCCTGGTTTTTCCTTTTTGCCATTTTTGAAGATAGGGACAACACTAGCTCTCCTTCAGTCATTTGGTACTTCATCCATCTTCCATGATTTTAAGAAAATAATAAACAGAAGTTCTGCAAGCTCTCCAGCCAGTTCCTTCAATATCCTTGGATTCAGTACATCTGGCCCTGGGGATCTGAACTCTTATAAACTAGTAAGGTACTCTCTGACTATATGTTTATTAATCTCAAGCTGCAATCCAATCTCCTGCTTTTGTTCTTTGCATTTGCCTGGGGGAGCATAGACTGTCTTCTGGGCGAAGACCAAACTGAAACAGGAATTGAGCACTTTTATTTATTTATTTTATTTGTATCCCGCCCATCTAGACCGAAGTCTACTCTGGGTGGCTAACAACAATATTAAAATAAAATAAAACAACAATATTAATACACTAGAAGATGGCGAAAAAAATTAGGTATTGACAGGAGGGAAGGCCTGCCTAAAGAGCCAGGTCTTAAGTTGGCTCTTTTGCCTTTTCTTTGTCATCTGTTATCATTTTTCCATCCCCACTGAGTAGCTGAGCCACTGTTTCTCTATCTTTTACTACACACATACCTGAAGAATGCTCTTTTTTGTTGCTTTCAACATCTTTTGCTAACCTCAGCTCATTCTCAGCTTTTGCCTTCCTGATGCCATCCCTGCAATGCTTTGTTACTTATCTGTACTCTTCCTTTCTCCTATATTCTGTATTCCTGCAGTGTTTTTCAGAGGATTCATCCACATCTTCTCCTTGATTGGACGATAGGTACCCTGTTTCCCCGAAAATAAGACCTAACCTGAAAATAAGCCCTAGTATGATTTTTCAGGATGCTCGTAATATAAGCCCTACCCCAAAAGTAAGCCCTAGTTAAGTGAAACCCCGCCCTCCACCCTTGTGCAGCAACCAGAAGAAGATGACATGACTGTATTTGAATAAACGTAAATTGTTGTACATGAAAAACATAAAACATCTCCTGAAAATAAGCCCTAATGCATTTTTGGAGCAAAAATTAATATAAGACCCTGTCTTATTTTCGGGGAAACAGGGTAGTAGACTTCAACTATCACGTTCCTTTTGGTTTTTGCCCCAATTATATTAAACCAGATGCTTTTGTTCAGACAACCAAGCTCATCCTCCTGTATTCCTGTACAGAAATATGTATTTTTGACATATACTATGACTGTACATCCTTTCCTATCCTGTCTGGGTTTTTGTTAACAATTTATATTCTTCAATTGCTGTATTCCAGTAATGGGAGTTAGCCCACCAAGTTTCAGTTATCTTTATCAAGTCATATCTACCCTTCTGAACTAAGATGCCCAGTTCTTCTTGTGTGTTTCTCATATTCCTGGCATTACTATATAGACACCAGAGATAGTGCGATTTCTGGCCTCCCTTCCTACATACTTCTATGAAGATTATTACTGGGCCCCATTAGAGATGCTCAGTCTGTCCTTCTTATTGGACATAAACTTTCATCTATCTTTACCTCTACGCTTGTGTCTCCCTTCCCCTTTCAATTCAGTTTAAAGTCCTCCTGATGAGGTTCTTCATGCTACAGCCAAACACATTCTTCCCGGTCCTTATAAAGTGCAAACCATCACTTGCCAGCAGTCCATCTTCCAGGAAAAGTAGCGTGCTTTGCTTTGCAGTCAAGCTACAGGGTTGCCAAGGAGATGGGAAGCTTTCACATTGTGAGGAATGTAGGAAGTGGCTTCGTATCATTTCTCTATGTAGCCTAGCCTTGTCTACTTTAATTGGAAACAGCTCATTGGAACCACCTCCTGGACATCAGGATCAAACACTGCCCCTGACTCTGGAGGTTTTCAACAGGCAGTGCATCAAATTCTCACATTCATCTTCAATACATGGTAGGTACAGCATTGTGCATTTTCAAAAGTGAACACCAAGGTTCTATAGGCCCAATTTACTGTGCAGATGATACCAAACTTTTACCTGCATACTGACATTGTGAAAATGTGAAACACACAAAAACCTGGGTATCAAAAAGTGAATTCTTAAGTATTTTAACTCAAAAGTAAAACCTACTATGTCCAGTTAGACTGTAATCCTATGCTTATTTACCTGGTAGTCAATCTATATGCAGAACATATGATATAGAAAGCCAGACTAGATTCAGATAGAGGAGGAGTGAAAATGGTGGAAGAAATATCAATAATTTAAAATAAGCAGATGACACCATCTTATTAGGAGAAAGCTACAATGACCTGAAATGACTTTTAGAAAAAGAGAAAGAAGAAATTGTCAAATCAGGACTGTAGTTGAATATTAAGAAGACAAAAAAATCATGGCTACAGAAGAACTGCACAACTTGAATGTCAACAATGAAGAAATTGAAAGAGTTTGAGATGTATACATGGGTTCAATCCTCAATCCAAATGGAGACTGCAGCTAAGAAATCAGAAGACTTGGAAGAACAGTAATGAAGGGATTAGAAAAGATCATTAAGTGTAAGGATGTGTCACTGGAGAACAAAGTGAAGATCATCCACATTCTTGTATTTCCGATTACCCCGTAGAGCTGTGAAAGCTTGACAGTAAAGAAAGCTGACAGGGGGAAAAAACTTGATTCATTTGAAATATGGTGCTGGAGGAGAGTTTTGAGGACACCGCAGAGACAAACAAGTGGGTCTTAGATCAAATCAAGCCTGAACTATCTCTGGAGGGAAAAAAATGTTGAAACTGAGACTGTCCTACTTGGGGCACATCATTTTCCAGGATTCTCTGGAAAAGTGAAATCATGTTGGGAAAAATGGGAGACAGCAGGAAAAGAGGGAGACCAAATATGAGATGGATTCACTCTCTAAAGGAAGACACAGGCATGAGTCTAGAAGAGCTGAGCAGGGCAGCTGAGGACAGGACCTTTTGGAGATCACTCATTCGTAGAGTTGCCATAAGTGGGAGGAAACGTGACGATACCTGACAAAAACAGCAAACCTCAATGAACTTAGTGCAACTACTCGAAGTACGTACACACAGAACTGCATTGTAAGGGTGCATTCCTCTTCATTCTTACTTGGGAAAATGGGTAAGTTAATTCTGATTAAGCTCTACTGATTAAGCTGTCCTCACACTACGACTGCAACATTTTCTAGCAGCTCAGCGAAAAAACCCATACAAGTGGCAATGGGCATTTTGTGGGATGAGGTGTTGAGGCTAGTGCTGTGTGTTTAGTATTGCCAACAGATGGAAAAACAGAACTAGAAAAGCTGAGGTAATGCTGGAGGGAGGGGAGGCAAATAATGTTTACTTGGTTTTCAACAATATATTCTCAATACAGTCAACCCTCAACTTACAAACTTAATCCGTTCCGGAAGGAAGTTTGTAAGTCGAAAAGTTCGTAAGTCGAATCAGCATTTCCCATAGGAATGCATTGAAAACCAATTAATCCGTTCCGGCTGTTTTTGGTTCTTAGGTCGAGGGGCGGTTTGTAACTCGAATCATTAGTTCCCATAGGAACTAATGCAAAGCCGGTTAATCCGTTCCTACCACTAGGGGCAGAATTTTTTGTCTTTTTTTTCCTTTTAACCTAAGATGACTTAGGTTAAAAAAAAAAGTTTTTTTGGGTTCGTAACTCGAATCTAAGTTCGCAAGTCGAGTCAATATTTTTCTATCAGAGCGGTTCGTAAGTCGAAATGTTCGTAACTAGGGCCGTTCGTAAGTCGAGGGTTGACTGTATAGAGCTTTAAGCTGAGCCCTACTGAAACAGCCCTGAAATTAGTATTTTCACATGTTTTTAAAGGTCTGCTAACACTCTTTCTTCATCAAATCCAAACTTCTGATTCACAATTTAAATCTGACATTGCATCTCCACATTTGGTTGCTTGAGACCTGACAGATGTTTGGGTAAGCACAGATACTGTGACATTAAGATGAGAAGGTGCAACAGCTATTTGCCATAATAACTATCAACATATCTACCAATCATTTTAGAAAAAAAAGATGCCAAAAATGCCTTAATAATAGTCATTAATTTTGAAAAAAAAAACATGAAATGGAGGCCTTCTTCAGATATTAGAACTAACCATGGTTTCCGGGTATGTGAATAAACCAGGGTACACCTCAGCCCTGCATCTAACAGAAGAAAATTGGAAGGGGAGGCTCTACTTCTAATTTCAACAAATCACAGTTTGTTATTGTAGCAAAATGTGTCATGCTGTGGCTTATGCAAACCATGGTTAGCTTCCATACCAACACTGGAAACTATGGCTTGATCCTTATGCAAACCACCACATTTTGCATTCAGATACAGTTTAAACCGGCTGCAAACTTAAGAAGAAAGGTCTTTTTTCCCTTCCCTTGAGTATTTGTGTGTTGGGGGGGGGGGGAGGTAGAAGATAAGGAAGGAATACTTATGTCCAAAGCTCATAATGATTTACCCGGATTACTTGGGAGTACGGAGACTGTCGCAACAGCAGCCGAGGACAGCTGATCAGCAGAGGCAGGAAACCGGTTGTGGCACCAGGGTTGGAGGGGCTCACAGGAGCCTAGCAGCAGCTACGGCTGTGGGCTCTGCTGCCACCGCCACCACTATTAAGTTGATCTCTGGAGCTGCAGTGGCAGAGGCAATGCCAGCCTTCAGGGTGCTGCACAGTCTCGGTCTCCTGGGCTGTTCTTCCCCGCCTGCTTGCTGAGCCTGCAGGGCTCCAAGTCTAAATAAGAACGTGCGCCCTAGGCAAGGGTCAGAAACGTACAGGACAACTCTTGAGAGGGAAGGATGGATCGTTCTCAGTGCAACACAAGCAGGCTGCCCCTTTTTTTTCTGTGCTAAACAGTGCCATCAGGGTTCCATATACCATAACTATATGCCAGTGTGGACGGGCTCCGTGCTTGAGACCAAAAAAGCACAGCTCACAATGGCCAGCAATTAAGAGAACATCCACGGAAATATAAATAACTCCTAGAGGACAGGAGGGGCCCAAGTCATAACCCACAGAGCAAAAGCATGGCCACAGGGTTATACGGCGATAGGGTGAGGAGCATGAATGTGTTTCCTAAGCAACACCTCTCCATGAACAAATGAAGATACTGAGCGAGATTCAGAGCCGCATGAATGAGGGATAGATAAATCACTGGACTGTTACCATCCAGGAAGCCCCAATCAAGCGGTCGGTAGATTCTGCATGTGGCACCCCCCCAAAAATATAACTTTTCCAAACTGTGGTCCATCTAGGCCTGTACTAACCTCTCAGCAGTACGCCAGGGTTTCTGGGCAGAGATATTTCGCATCATATCTGCTTCCTGATCCTTTTAAATTGGAAATCTGAGGGACCTGATCTGGGAAATTACTGCGTTGAAAGCAAATGCTCCACTCTATGTGAGCAACACCTGCCATGAGTTAAAGAAAGAAGTCCACCGCCACCTGTGTGTTATGACTTGGCTCCAAATATTACCACTGCCAAGAGATATTGTCACCAGACAGTCTTCGCTCAGCCATCATTTCCTGCTGTCCTTTAGCAATAGGGGGGCGATGAAACAGAGAGGTTTGTGATACGGGTCATTTTAATCAGGCCCAAAGCCTGCATGGGGGCTCCCTTCCCTCCGTCTGTAGAACTCCTCATCTATCCTCTCCCTATTGTTAAGTTGGCTATAGCAGGCAAGAAGCAAGAGGTCGCTTTTAAGGTAAAAAAAATCCCTTTGCTTGGGGAATTAACTGTATTCCACCAGAAATGAGTGCCTAATTTTAAACTTTGCCTTGTCTGATTTGAACTGTTAATCAGGTCCTGTTCTAAGGAGGAAAGGGTGCAGGAGGAAAAAGTCCAATGGAGACATCAACTGTAGGGGACTGAACAAATATACAGTGTATGTAATTGACTACAGACGTACGGCTGCACTGGGGTGGCCTGCCTATAGAGTGCCATGGTGAAAATCGTTGAATATGTTTCGTAAGCCCTCCAAATGGACCGTCTCCTGTTAGAAAACAGGGCAGGAGATTTCTCTCAGCCTAGCCTTCTACATGACGGACGGAGCGAAAAGCCCTATTTTTTACAATAGCCTTACAAGGAAATTGGGGTGGCGGTTTCCGCCATTGTAGCCATGTTGGCTGTGCGGTACAAGCAACGGAATTAGGGTGTGTCCCTGGGTAGATTTGGAGAGGCAAGCACAGCCCCGGCTCTCCCCACCACTTAAATGATAGGTGCAAAAGGACTGGAACATACAGCCCTCGCCTCAAGGACCCCCCAAGCATGAACACTAAGACTGGTCAGAAACACATTAGAGGAGGACTTATTTCCCATTTGAGACGAGACCACAACAGCGAGAGTCATTCTATGCCACAAATGCATGAGAAGATATCACAACACAGAGGAGGGAACTCTGCACGGCAACCCCTCTATCTGTGCCAGTGTCTGACACTCGAAAAACACTTCACCCGACACATGTTTTTCATCCATGCGCCTCATGTCCAACATCAAGCTACATCCGCCCTTCAGGATGGGGAGCGGAGACCTGCTTTCTGGGGCAAAGCCCTATTCGGCCTCAGTTTTTCACCTCTATCACCTTCCACACAAGGGTTTAAAAGCACGCAATGAGGGCAACACAGATATGATCAGTCCTGATTTAAGAAGGCAGCTGCAAACGCCCTAAAGTCACACGAAATTAAACGGCATTAAACTTACCGTGCCGACAGAGCGACTGGAATCCCGCCTCATATTCTGGAGGCTAAGAATTAATTTAATTTCAGGAATTAAATCCATCTGCTGTCTGGTGTGCATGCAGCCTCTTCGCAGCTGGCGATGCTCATGGCTGGTCCTGAAGAAAGACAGAAAGAACACCTGCCAGTGAGTTCTCTGTTCCCAGTTCCATCTTCCTAGCGAGTCAGTAGGTCAACAACTTAGGCACAGCAATTCTCTGAAAATGTTGTTCTTTCTTTCTTTTTTTCTTTTTCTCCTCTTTTCTTTCCCGTTCAATGGAACAGCATCATTCTCCCTACTGACAGCAGTCCGGCAGCTGCTGTCAAGAAGGATCAATGTGCCTCCACGATTCGGCAAGGGCTGTTGATCCGTGATAATGCCAGCCTAAGACCTAAGCCAAAAGGTGCAAGAGCGAATCATTCACATTTTTTTAAAAAAAATCAAAACAAAACACCTTCAGCCAGGCACTCCACTTTGCATCAGGCACGCGACGCTCCAGTTTCCTGATCCCACATTCTCCCATTTCGTCACACGAGCCAAGCGTGGAAGAGAATACTATTTTTAAGAAAAGAAAGAAAGCCACTGCGAAGGATTCGTATTCCACAAATTACAGAGTGCAGCGCACGTTGCCCAAGCTGCATGCACAATGAGCCTGTCCTGGCATCCTTGGTCCTCCTCTCTCTCTCTCCATAACTCAAGAAGCTGCCTTGTAGATCGTTTCATAGCAGCCTCTCAACTAACCATCTATTCACAGATCTCAAAATGGGATTGTGCTGAAAGCTCGCAGGAAATTGCCGTCTTTTGCCAGTGAATCTGTGTTTCCAAGAACCAAGCCATCTTCCAGTGCTTAAAAATTAAGTCACGCTAGCCTCCTCCAGTCCAGAACATGTACATACACAGACATACATCCCTTTAGAAAATATAATAGAATGATTGACAGATCAATGTGTGGTGGGTAGGCTTATCCATAGTTACCCAAAACCGGACATCTGGCTAAATGATGATTCCAATGAACAGAAGCCACACCAAACAAATAAAAAACAGTTATCAGATGATAGAATCCTAGAACTGAAGACTTGAAAGGAACCTAGAGGGTGTCTGGATCAAACTCCTGCCCATGTGGAAAATCCACAGCTAAAACATCCCTGACGGAATAAACAGCTCTTCCCATTTACTGGATGAAAGGAAATCACCGGTACGTCCTTACTTCCTCAATCAACCATCTTTTGCTGTGTTCCCCCCCCCCCCCACAACAGTCTGACAAGGTGGGCCATTCCAAGTTCCATTTCACAGATGGGAAATTACTTGCCGCACCACGGATCAAAAGCAGAGTCTGAGCTGGGATTCAGATCTCTCAGAGCCAACCTCCTACCTTCTAAAGCATGCTGGGTTTCAAAGAAAGTGAGGCGTCAACAGTGGGATACATCATGGAGACCAGGGAGATGTTCACGCCCAGTGTCATGTGCGCGCGTGCATGTGTGTGTCAGTAAATATATACATCTCTCTCTCTCCATCCATCCATCCATCCATCCATCCATCCATCCAATTGATAAAATAATCAAAAAATTAGCAAGCTGCCTTAAACCATCTAGTCTGATATGCACTAATGGAGCAAATGCAACCTCTGTCCCTTTTATCTGCCCCTCTAGCCTCGTACTGTCTACTCACCATGGCATTTGGCAGGAGCTCTCCACAGACCCAGACATAAGAATCTTTCCTGTCATGCACTACTTGAATTCAACCCTTCTAGTTGGACATGAGAGGAACTGAACCCTGATATATTCTGCATGCAAGCCACTATCCCCCAAGCTAGCAATCCAACAGCAAACACAAAGGAAAGAAATAATAACCATAGACGAAGAGGAAACTACCCACAACCAGAGCTTGGAAAGGTACTTAAAAAAAAACAAAAAACAAATCTGTAAAGACATCCCCACCACCAGTCAACATGATTCCAAACTTAGTTAAAAACACACTTGCAAAAAGGCACAGCTCCCCTCTACTGCTGCATCTTGACTTTCCCTTAGTACTCCATCGGTTAATTCAGTCAGCCAATCTGGGCATACCGTGGGAGAAGACTGATGCTTCGGTATTCTTCTTACACAGCAAAGATGAGTGTTTAGATTATCGGCCACCTTTTGATTTCAAGGCCCCCAGAAAATCCATCCACCATTCCTAAGATCTGGTGCTGGTGGTAACTCCAGAGCAGATGCTTTTGATAAAGTCAGAGAAAGAGAAATTGAAGAAAGAGAGAGGGAGAGGGAGAGAGAGAGACTGACATCAGGTCATTTACTGGTAGGTAACTTTCAGTATCCTTTTGAAAGTTGTGTTCTGATTGGAAGAAAAAAGAGCTGCATCTAGAAAACCTGCCTGCTTGCAAACCAATGGGCTCTCAAACACTTGTTCCTTGAAGGCAATAATCCCAGCTCTTTGAATCTTGAAATCATTCACTGGCCAAGATGAGAAGGATGAAAGGCACATCCCTCTGAGGAGGAAAACTGGGGCTCTGAGTAGCATACAAAAGACACTGGAGCAAGCCATGTGCCTCTCTGACCACCAACAGCACATGCCCTGAATCATCCACATCACAGGATGACTGGCCGAGAATTATTTCCTCTCTTTTCCAACCCCTGCTGCATGTGGTGCATCGCTGGGGGATCCTGAAACCTTCACTTGGCTTTGATGCAAATTCCAGTCAAGTCCACTCGGACATTGTAAAGCCATCTGCCAATTTTTGCATTGAGTCAGACCTCAGATCTACACAGAAGGAAATTAGTCAGGGCGCCGGGCAGCACATGTTTCGTAGTGAGTAGCTGCTCAGGCGCTCATGCAATGCTGCTTCTGAGAAAATGCATGCTCCCAGCAACGCCCAAAGCACAGCAAAATTCCACAGTCCAGAAAAGAATGAAAGAAAATAAAAGAAGAAGAAGGGGTGTATGGGGGAAGCAAAGCAAAGTGGGTGTTCTGTAAAAGTAGTGTGTCCTTTTATTAAAGTCAATTTGGTTGCAGAGGCTGTGCAATGGAGAGTAGTGGATGAATGGAAAGAGGAGAAATTTTACACATGCACACAAGTCCCTTTGCTGTGCGTGATGAGAAACACAATTAAAAGAACGGAGAGAATTTAATCAGCGGCTCAAGGAATGGTGGTAGAATTAACTCTTTGCTGGGATGGAATTCCCCAAAAAGAAAGGCCAACGTTCTGTTGAAATGTCTTCAACCCTCGGGGACTGTTAAGAGCCTCTCTCAGGTGAGCTGCAGAAAACAAGGGTGTGAGCAGGCAGCAACTGGATGTGGGATGGAGAGACAGGCACTACCAGAGGGCGTCGGTGTTATTATTTGACTGGAGGGGGGGAGGCATGTGAAGTCAGACCCTTGAAACTGCCTGCAGGAAAGCTGGTAATGCAATGGTCATTAGCTGTTTTCAACAAGTCACAGAGCGAAGATGGAAAAACCCCACTCCCAAAAAGAGGAATACTCCACTCCCTCTGCTAGTTAGACCGTAAGCTTGAAGACACACGGTGATGAGAGACGGTGATGCTACTGCTGCTTGGAAGCCGTCCAAGTGCGTTTTCAACTAAAGGGTGGAATTATAAACACTATAAACAAAACAAAAATTATCCAGTTTGATAAATTATATAGGAGAAATGATGTGCCATCACGTCCATTCTGACTTCCAGGGTTATCTGTGTATAAAGGACTTGAATGTGGTCTTCCAGCCCCTCCCTTCTGGCTGCGTGGTCTATCCAAGGCCACACCACAGGTGGCAGGACCTCCAGGTGATCTCAGCCTGGCCCTTCTCCCTGGGAGGCACAGCGGGGATTTGAGCTCTCAGCAACCCGGCTGCTCTAACCCAGCCAGCTATACCAACTCAGTAAAGCGAAGACAATAGGTAAAGGTAAAGGTTCCCCTTGACATTTAGTCCAGTCCGTGTCCGACTCCAGGGCGCGGTGCTCATCCCCGTTTCCAAGCCATAGAGCCAGCGTTTGTCCAAAGACCGTTTCCGTGGTCACGTGGCCAGCGCAACTAGACACAGAACGCCGTGACCTTCCCACCGAGGTGGTACCTATTTATCTACTCGCATTTTACATGCTTTCAAACGGCTAGGTTGGCAGGAGCTGGGACAAGCGACGGGAGCTCACTCCGTCGCGTGTATTCGATCTTTCGACGGCTGGTCTTCTGACCTTGCAGCACAGAGGCTTCTGCGGTTTAAACCCGCAGCGCCACCACGTCCCTAAAGCAAAGACAATAACCCCCCCCCCCAGAAAAACCCCACAACACAAAACAAAACTCAGACACAAATGGGCTGATGAGTTGTAGTATGTACACTGGAGAAACACCACTACCTACGTAGGAACTGCTGCTTGTCTGAAAGGTGGGCTACCACCATGCCACAGAACAAACCTCTTCTCCTTCATGAGCATGACATCCATCCTCATTCACATACCCAGAAAGTTAAGAGCGTAAGAATAAATATATACATCTCTGGAAAGACAAAATGTGGAAGATGAAAACATAAAATACGAAAAGAAGGGTGTTGTTGTTTTTTTCCCTGGGGTGGTTGGGTTTGGAACTACCTGGAATTTAGCAAAGCCTGCTAAGGTCCGAAACAGATGACAACTTGCTAAGAAAAGTGGTTATGGTAGATTTGCCGTTGTCTCGCAGCGGCAGCCTCCCTGATCAATGAGTTTTGTTAAGTTCTTGAAGCAGTACAAACCCCTCTGAACACAGAGGACAATAGGAGGTTCCCTTCATGGGGAACCACTGTTTAGCACAGCTTTTCTTATTTCCTTAATAGTTCCGAGGCACTACTGATGACTCGGTGGGGTGGAGATACACACAGACACACGAATAACTGTCTCCCCCACCCACAACCCATACAGTTGGAACGTTGACGGTGGGGCAAATCAACATTCAGATCTTTATTACTCAGATCAAATTCCTGCCAGCCCCCATTGACTCAGAGAGTGACTAGTCCCCTAAGTTGCCTGTTTCTCGAGACACCTGTTGCAAAGATAAATCCTTATTTGGTCCAGTCACTGATATGGGGCGAACGGAAAAGGATGTTGGTTTTATAGATGAGAAACAGCAAGACCCGCCACAGTGTTCTTTCACCGTTAGCCAGCTTTTCTGTATTACTTCAACTTATTTGTTTTCCATGAGAAAAGACTCTCCACCCCTCCAGGGCACAATTTTAGCAGAGTTCCCTCCCCTCCTCTCTCTGCTTTTCATGCAGAAATTAGTTATTTTGGGATGCAAACAAAATGTTCTCCTTTTTTTCTTTTTGCATCCTGGCCCGAATGTGCTATAAGTATTTTGCATCTTTCTCTTTCAAGGATGGGTGCTTCCTGAGGTGCAGAAGACCCCGAGCTTGGAAAAGTTACTTTTTTGGACTACCTCTCCTCACATATTCCAGCCAACATGTACCCGTATTTGCTGGAGGATTCTGGAATTTGGAGTACAAAAAGAAACATTTCCAAGCCCGGCAGAGACTGCCATGGTCTTCCCTGCTAGTTTGAGGTTCACGGCAGAATCATGACGGCGACATGTGTTCCAGGGAATGACAGACCACCACTTAATGACAAAGCATGTGTTCTGTATGTAGCAGCCCCCCCCCCCCCGCCACCGGTTCAATTCCCAACAATGTCAACGTTAAAAGGAAAACGTCACAGACAGTGAGAATGACACAACTCTGGGTGAACCTAGGCAACAATGACCAGGTTTCCACAACTTGTTGCCATTCTGATGTGGTGGACTACATCCCCCCCTCCGTCATCTCCAACCAGGATGGTCAGAGTTGGCTTTGGATGGTGGGAATTGTATTGCAACACATCTGGAAGGTTTGTATAGGCAATGTCGACCTGATACAAGGAGGTAGCAGCTTCCCTATGTTTCATTGTCATACTTCTAATCCAGCCCCTGCTCTCACAAAAAGACCATCTAAGAAAGTAGAGGAACAAATGGAAGAGCCTGGAACTTCCTTAAGTTGGTCCTTGTGGGGGATATAGTTTACAGTCCCTTAACCCTGTTTCTCTCCTCTTTGTTCTAATGGCATAAACATTCTCTACTGTGTTATAGACAGGCATAGATTAATGAGAGGCTAAGTACAGCATTCTGCCTAACCTACTGCCCTCAATAAGCCTCAATGAAGCTGGTGATTAGTTTTTTATCTACTGCACTTAAGAAAACCATGCTAACTAGAACCAAACTAGAGGCACTCCCTCTTAGGAGAAAGTCACGGGGCTTCCCTTTTACATATCTTTAGATACTGAGTAAGGATTTTTGTACTGTACATTATTATACTTTTGGTACATTCTATTTTGTCTTGTCATATTTTCCATTACTTTAGCCGTTGCCATTTTTATACTACACAGTGGGATTATTGTCTTTACCATAGGGAAACACCTGAGATAAAATTTATATGCATGATGTACACCCATATAAATGGATTGAATATAAGCCTAGGATTCTTGAGTCATTACCAAACATAATACTTCTGCTGTTATCTGCTACCTCTGTTATTTTCTTCATAACTACTGAAGGAAGGTTTACAACAGTACCCTAAAACAACATGGGCCATAAATTACAGCATGTAGGTGTACCATACACTCAAGAGCCAATAAATATTTAGAATTTTCTACTTGTGGAACTGATATTTCATTCAACATTTCATTCTGTTTCCATATGTCGGACGAAGTGGACACGTCCATGACAGCTTCCATTAAAATATAATAGTCTTTAAGGTACCACCTGTTTTTGTATTTTTGTTTTGTTTCTTTGGATTACTCCTGCTTCTCTGCTCTGATGGCCTCAACAGGAAAGTGGCATACAAGTAAGAAACAAAACACAACTAAATCAACTCCACCGGTCCCTATTTTTCAGGCGCCTTCTCTGTTCCTGAGACATTATTATCTCTGCTTTTGGCAATGTCTTTGAAACTTTCCCTTCTTTTAGAAAAAGCTAGGTATCCTTCCTAGGGACATGGTGGCGCTGCGGGTTAAACCACAGAAGCCTCTGGGCTGCAAGGGCGAAAGATCAGCCGTTTGAATCCACGCGGCGGAGTGAGCTCCCGTCGCTTGTCCCAGCTCCTGCCAACCTAGCAGTTCGAAAGCATGTAAAAATGCGAGTCGATAAATAGGTACCACCTCGGTGGGAAGGTCACGGCGTTCCGTGTCTAGTCGCGCTGGCCACGTGACCACGGAAACTGTCTACGGACAAACGCTGGCTCTACGGCTTGGAGACGGGGATGACCACTGCACCCTAGAGTCGGACACGACTGGACAATTTTTCAAGGGGAACCCTTTACCTTTACCTAGGTTTCCTTCCACTGAAATGTATTAACAAACTGATTACAATGTGGAGATTTTAATGGCCTGTTTAACCACGGCATCCTGCCACAGAAGCCAGTGCAGGACAGGCAGAGTAAATAAGTACTCATGTATAGGGTTGCCACGTTTTCAAGTAGCCCCTTGTTGTAGCTGAACCTTTAACAGCAGTGTGATCTGCACTCAGATGACTGCATCTGCATGGCAGAAACAAGGCATGCCAACCATGACTGGTCCAATCTGGTAAACTGGTATAGCAGGCAGAGGAGCGTTAGCTATTGGCAGTAGCCAAGAAGGGAGAAGAAAGCGAATCCTGGGAGGGATGAACAAAGGTGTTCGAAGTATGCAATATGATCTCTGCTGTCGTCTGTGAAATGCTGGATTTTTATCTCCTCCGGTCAAAGATCTGACTTGCAACAACCATATTTTCAAGAATTAAACAAGCCAGACTTTTTTTTTTCCACCCCTCATGGGATTTTTCTCAAACATACAAGCTTGTTTATGTCCGAGAGGTAAACATTTTCCAAGGTGCCTTCAATCCCACCTGTTACCCATTTATTGAACAACATGGGCTCTGTTCACTGGGGCCGCCCCTGCTCGGGCCTGTAGGCCGACTCACTGCTTGGAGGAGGGGGCTGTAGCTAGAGGTGTGCAGATTTGGACTACAACTCCCAAAATTCCCGAGGCAGCAAATCCGCACATCTCTAGTCATAGTTCCATCATAAATTACCTGCCTGACTGCAAGCGAAACCATTTCACGATCTACGCCATATCCCTGGTATCTCTCAGAAAAGGCTGGAGGTAGGTTACCTTTGAGGACTACAGCTCCCCCAGTTCTCATCCAGAATGGCTAGACGTGCTAGGAGTTGTAGTCAAAAACCAGACCCCTCCACACACACTATGGTGCAGGTGATACTGAACCAAATAGACCTAACAGCGCTCTCTCCCTCTGTGTGTGTGTGTGAGAGAGAGAAAGACAGACCTGGGAGATCCAGATCTAATTCTCCTCTAAGCCAAGCAATTCATTGGGCCAATCATCTTTTCTTACCCTGACCTACCTCACAGGGTTGATGTGCAAAGCAGGAGAGCAATGTGCACTGCTTTCAATTCCCGGGAACCAACGCAGGATAGGACCATCGCCAAGAAATTAATACAGCAAGCATATCCCCAGCCGACCCTCCCCTAGGAGGACCCTTGGAGTTGATGCAAACATTATATTCACCCCTACTGTTTTGCCCGCCAAAGGTCTGCCCCTCTCCCATGTTTGCTGAAGGTCTGTCGCAGGCAGGCACAGCACTGGAAAAAGTAGTAGTGCTTGGCGCTAAAAGAGTTGATTCAAAAGGTGCCCTTCTTTGATCTCTAACTCCTAGAATTTCCCAGCCAGCAGGATCACTCACTTCCTAGCAACTGTAGCATGAAAAAGTCCTTTTTTGCAAGGTCTGGCTTCTGTCTAGCCATTGGTACTGCTTGATACATTGCCACTTCCTCCAGCTAAGGCGACACTTCTGCCTTGAATTGCACAGGTCTGAACAGCACGGTTTTGGTTATACACAGGTTTTTTTTTTTCAGTCAGTCAATCAATCAATCAATCTTCCAATCCATCCATCCATCCCACCCTCCCACATGGGGAACAGAAGGGTGGCTTTCTAGTTCTTATAGGATGCAAATGTATTGTGGTGGCTGTTGAGGTTCTCAAAATTATCTGTTTAGGTCTTCCCAAGAAACAGACAACTTCAGCAAGGATCTTGAAATCACCGAAGTGATTTTTCATCTCTTGCTCCCTGCAAGATTCACTGCATGACACAGAGCACACTTTGTCTCAGAACTCTGCACATCTGTGAGGGCTTGTGGTATGTTTTCAGGCACTGCACACACCCATTTTAAAAACATGAATAGCTACTCATGTGCACAGTTGGCAGGTGCAACTCCAACACCCTTTAGTCAAGGCAGGAAGAGTGGGCAGAAATGTATACATGAGGAAAAGGGGGTTAAAATAACGTATATTCCAGGAAATGTGTATTGGAAGTCTCTGAGAGAGAGAGAAAATGTCAAATCTTGCAACATGATGACAAATCTTGCAAACGATGGGATAAGAATACAGATGGGACTTGGAGGAACACAACAAAATCAAAACTGAGTTTTTCACATCCTAACCTGTCTCTCCCACTTGAAAAACACTCTTCATAGGAACTCAGGAAGACGCTCTATGCTGAGTCAGACTCTTGGTCCATCTACTCCAGTCTTATCAACTCTTGACTGGCAGTAATGGCTTTCTGGGTCCTCAGACAGAATTTTCCCCCAGCCGTACCTGGAGATCCCAGGCGGTCTCCTATCTACGTCCAGGCCATGTCCGACCCTGCTTAACTTCTGAAACTGGTCTATATCAGTGGATTCAAGTGAACTAGATTACTCCATGTCTTTTCCAATACTCAAATGAATTTATTATGGAAACTCCAGGCTCCAGATAATTCAGTGGCTTAGGTCTCTGGCTGCAAAGCCAGAGGTTGGGAGTTCGATTCCCCCATTGTGGCTCCTTGACAGGAGTTGGACTCTGGGGATCCATAGAGTCCCTTCCAGCTCTGCCGTTCTCAGATTATCTAAGATTATCTAAGCAGCAATACAAATGCCAGTTTCTGGGAAAGACTTGTTTGTGAGCTTCCTAGAGGCTTCTCCTGAAAAAAACTCATGATCACAAATTCCTCCCACCCAAGTGGCCAAAGGGCACACTCAAAGAATGCCGAAGAACAAGTAATATTTAACAAACCTTTGTTAGGCTGCCACCAAGATAACGGCTGGGCACAAATACAATAAGCAGGAGGTAAAATGGCTAGGAGGATGTTCAAACAATAGCTACACCGCTCATTCATTGTTTGGCAGCTCATAGCAACAAATGCTGCATAAACACAGCCCCGGGTCCCTGTTTCTCCTTGAGATGCCAGGAGAGATGAATGCAAATCTGAACTGCACAGAGCTGAGCAACTACAGAGCTGACCTACAAAGAGAAAGCTCATTTAACCCAGACAACTAATTTACAGCATTTGCTGGATTAGGGGGGCTAGGGGCAACAGCGAGTACATGGATACACTTCATCAGCATTTGAATTCCCGAAAATAGTTATTTCCACTCAGGCTTTTTGTTGTTTAGTCGTTAAGTCGTGTCCGACTCTTCGTGACCCCATGGACCAGAGAATGCCAGGCCCTCCTGTCTTCCACTGCCTCCCGGAGTTGGGTCAAATTCAGGTTGGTCGCTTCGATGACCCTGTCCAGCCATCTCGTCCTCTGCCGTCCCCTTCTCCTCTTGCCTTCACACTTTCCCAACATCAGGGTCTTTTCCAGGGAGTCTTCTCTTCTCATGAGATGGCCAAAGTATTGGAGCCTCAGCTTCAGGATCTGTCCTTCCAGTGAGCACTCGGGGTTGATTTCCTTCAGAATGGATAGGTTTGTTCTCCTTGCAGTCCAGGGGACTCTCAAGAGTCTCCTCCAGCACCACAATTCAAAAGCATCAATTCTTCGGCGGTCAGCCTTCTTCATGGTCCAGCTCTCACTTCCATACATCGCTACTGGAAAAAACCATAGCTTGGACTATGCGGACCTTTGTCGGCAAGGTGATGTCTCTGCTTTTTAAGATGCTGTCTAGGTTTGTCATTGCTTTCCTCCCAAGAAGCAGGCGTCTTTTAATATCGTGGCTGCTGTCACCATCTGCAGTGATCATGGAGCCCAAGAAGGTAAAATCTGTCACTGCCTCCATATCTTCCCCTTCTATTTGCCAGGAGGTGATGGGACCAGTGGCCATGATCTTAGTTTTTTTGATGTTGAGCTTCAGGCCATTTTTTGCGCTCTCCTCTTTCACCCTCATTAAGAGGACCTTTAATTCCTCCTCACTTTCTGCCATCAGAGTGGTATCATCTGCATATCTGAGGTTGTTGATATTTCTTCCGGCAGTCTTAAGTCCGGCTTGGGATTCATCCAGTCCAGCCTTTTGCATGATGTATTCTGCATATAAGTTAAATAAGCAGGGAGACAATATACACTCAGGCTAGAGAGGAGCAAAATGTAATGTTGTGTATTTATTTAGTTCTTAAACCCCACTGGTTTTCTTTTAAGTACTGCTTTTTCCTAGGACTTTGTTGTGGTTTTCCGAGCCATCTAGTCACTTCCAATTTCTGACAACCCTGTGAATGAGTGACTTCCAAAAGGTCCTCTCATTCACAGCCCAGTGAACGCAAGGCCATGGCTTCCTTTATGGAGTCAGCCCATCTCTTCTTTTGTCTTCCTCTTTTCCTGCCACTTCCAACCTTTCCTAACATTGTCTCTTCCAGAGAGTTTTATCTTGTCACGGTATGTCCAAATACAATAGCCTCAGATTCGTCCTTCATGCTTCCAGGGATAGTTGAGGCTTGATTTGATCTAGAACCTATTCATGTCTCTTTTTGGATGGGCTGTGGTATCTGTACAGGCCTCTCATGCTGAAGATCTGAGCAGGGCTGTTAATATCTTCTGTGTCATTCTAAGACTTTGGCAGACCACTTAACAGCTGCACAAGAAGGTATTTTTGATTGGTGGTACTAATCGTGCGACGACACCACATTCCCCTTCCCATCTGCTACTCTTTTTCCTTGCTTTCATGGAACACGTGCAGGAATTACTTCATCTCTAGTCACATACGTTTTAAACTATTGGCATGATAAACTAATCCACTTTCAGACCCGTCAATTAAGCAATTAACAGCACTAAGCTCTTGCTTTACGACAAGAGAACCTTTCCACATGATCTGAAGCTTACTGTGTTTGACAGGATTCAGGACTAGAACCCAATCCCCCACATTAAAACCATGGTGCTTCGCTTTCGCATGTCCCCCTGGGCCGGAACATCATGCCCCAACTGTCTACATCGCCAAAACACTACCTACACACACACACACCCTCTTAACAAGAACATATCACAATTAACCACTCAGGGAAAATCTCATTTTGGCTTGAAAGGGTAGAAGCCTGCCAGCAGCAAAGGAAAAAAAAGCCACTTTGGGATAGAAAAGAGCTGGGGCCAATTCAAATCAGCCTTTGCGTCATGTGGTCAGTAAAAAATATTTTGAATTCACCCATTTTATAAGCAGAGCAAATCCAACAGCTGACTTTTTTTCAAAGCAGCCTCAAAAAGAATATCAATTTAAGCAATAGTTTTCAAGCTACCTATATTCAAAGGACACTGAGTACATCCATCATCATCATCATCTTAAAACTCCAGCCCTTATCAAGAAGGCACAGTGGGAGAGTTGAACCCCAGATGCCTAAACCACTGAGCTATCCAGCAGTTCTATCCAGACATCTTGTTTTTAATTGGGCAAACATACTGCCTCATGCATGGGATTTTTGAGGAGGTTCAGAAGCCTCAAAGACAGCTATATAACCCTAGAAAGTGGTTTTCACTGCTGCCACTTTTCTCTTACCAGTGAAAATGAACTAAGAAGGAAAAGATGGAACAGGTACACTATGCCTTTTGATCAGTAACACCAGGAACTGCCTTTGGGAAACACTCCTGTATTTTATGGAATTATCGTAGGCATCCTTCCGTCTCGAGAGACTAGGGTAACGTGCTCTGAATAGGGGTCTTCGAATAGCGTCTAGTGTGGCTGAGAAGGCCAATTCGAGAGTGACCATCCCTTCCACACTGAAGACAAATACAATCTGTCCCCTGTCCAGCTCCCTGGTTTTGCTGGTTTCGGGACTGCTTCTTTGCCTCGGCCTGCTGGACAAGGGTCTCTTCAAATTGGGAGAGGCCGTGATGCACCGCCTGCCTCCAGGCTGAACGCTCAGAGGTCAAGGTTTCCCATCTGTTGAGGTCCATTCCTAAGGCCTTCAGATCCCGCTTGCAGATATACTTGTAGCGCAGCTGTGGTCTCCCTCTGGGGCGATTTCCCTGCACTCATTCTCCATACAGGAGATCTTTTGGAATCCGACCGTCAGCCATTCTCACGAAATGCCCGAGCCAACGTAGACGTCACTGTTTCAGTAATGTATACATGCTAAAAATTCCAGCTCGTTCTAGGACTATTCTCTTTGGAACTTTGTCCTGCCAGGTGATCCCAAAAATGCGTCGGAGACAACGCATATGGGACGTGTTCAGCTTCCTCTCCTGCCGTGTACAAAGGGTCCAGGACTCACTGCAGTACAGGAGTGTACTCAGGACACAGGCTCTATAGACCTGGATCTTGGTATATGTTTATGGAATCACAGCACATGATAAAAAGCATTCTGCAGCATCTTCTACTATACAAGCTGAAGGCTCCACATGGCTGGGGAAGATCTGCAGTACTATGGGAGGTATCTTTTAGAATATGACTTTCTGTCTTGCAGGGAGCCTGTGGGCAGACACAACCCCAAGCCTTACCTCTTTGCATCCTGAGCTCAGAAAATGATACACAACTAGTTCTGATGGCCACCTCTTTGCCATAGTTGTTGAGTTATCATGCCAAGAACATGGCTTCCCTGCAGTGTTTGGAAAAAACTAGTTTTGGTTGGCAATTCTCTAAATCCCCAGCTAGGTGAGGTCATGATGGCTAGGAGATTCTTGGGGGGGGGGGGGGCCTGTAGTCTGAAAATGTAATTTTTCCAAGCTCTGCTTCCCATACGTTTTTGGTTCACCCCAAATTCCAAGTGGTTTGGCAATCTCAGCATGTGCCAACCTTCACACATCTGGCTAGCTGGCTAAAGGCAGAAGGCAACTCACAGCTGTGGCAAAGGCCCGAATCGCACACTTCAAGGCAAAGATGGGGTTTAAATCCCTATGCCTACTTTATAACTCTACTATACAGGGGCAATTTAGGAGGCGAGGGGGTGCCCACCTGTTCATTCTCTTTGCAGCCACCCTACATGATGACCCTCTACAGCTCCATCTCTCAAGCCTAGAAATAAGATGCTGGTGTTTTGTCAGGAGAGGGGAGAAGCAAGCTGCTGATTCTCCTCTGCCATTACGATCCAACATTACCAGAAATCAGGAGAGGCATTTCTGCTCATGTGGGCAATGTGAATTGAACGCTCCTTCCTTCACCCTTCAAAGGCATAAAGAATTGATAGAAATGCCATGAGGTTATTCACTACACACACGGCAAGCCTTCTGCAAGGTGGCTGTCGTGGAAACAGGGAGTGGGGACCACCCTTTCCCGGCTTCCTTTCGTACAAAAAGGCGCAGACGATGAAGCTACCTGCACCGTTGGCAGGACTGGCTTGAGCAGATCACCTTTCGACTTTCTTCTCCTCCACTTCCTCCTCCTCTTGTTCCTGCTCACAGAGATGCCTGTCTGCTTCTCCCCGGCTGCAATTAATGTGCCTCGGAGTACATTTTGTGTCCTTGGACAAAAGCCCTGAAGATGTGGGCTGGAGATGGAGACACACCAGGAAGGCGCCTCTGCCACGCAGCTCTGCCCATGCCCTCTAGCCAGCCTCTCCCTTGCTGGGCCAATCCTGCAACTCCCACGAAGCAGTTGTAACTGCCAATTGTGGCAAAGTTGCTGAGCGCTGGCTGATGTGATCAATTATCTACCAAGGATTAGGGTGGGACAAACCACTTCAGCGCTGCAGTCTCCAGCAATGCCAACGTTTGCCAAGGCAGACGCCTGGCAGCATCTGCTGTGGAAATTCACTGGGAAAGAAAGGCCACAGCCACCCATTTTGCAGGTACTAAACCAGAAGATTAAATCCTGCGTTGAGAAGCAATTCCCGGGGCCATGTCGCTTCCGTGCTTCAGAGGACTTCTCCTGATGGTTTGACCTTCAGCCCCCCAGAAGGCCCTGCCGGCAGGGCCAATGGTCACAGATGCTGGAGCTGTGATCCAAAAGGCCAGGAGAGGTAGATCTTGAGAACAACAGCTTTACCTCAGGGTCTGTCACTCCTTTGGGACGGAGGCTGAAGAAGTTCAGGAATGGTAAACACTACTCTGTTGGCTAACCAAGGCAGAAATCCCACTTCATCACATTAGATCAAGCCTAAGCAAGAGGATTCAGCTGAGTTTAGAAACCAGGTCCAGTCCTTACCCAGCATGACACAGTACAGTGTAGTGTAGTGGTTAGAATGTTTGCGCCTGGGACACAGGGCCATCTAGATGCCAACTGTCATTGAACCTTGGAACATTTTGGGTGATCTAGAACCAGTCATCACTCCCCTCTCAGCCTATCCGACCTACCGATCGTTGTGGGAAGGAAGGGACCTATTTATGCCACCTTGAGGTTGCTTTAAAAAAACCCAATTAAAAATGTACCTAATACAATGGTGCCTCGACTTACGACCATAATCCGTTCCAGAAGATGGACATGGAACGAAATGGTCGTAAGTCGAAGGCACCATTTCCCATAGGAATGCATTGAAATGCAATTAATCCGTTCCGGCCGAAGAAAAAAAAATCACACACAAAAAAATCACTGCAAGGCTCATTGGGAACGCGATTAATCCCTTCCGGCCGAAGGGGGGGGGAAGCAATTAAGCGTGCAAGACCCATTGGAAATGCACAGAAAACAAACGGAGCAGATCGGAAATGCACAGAGAACAAAGGGGGCAGGTTGGAAATGCAAAGAAAACAAAGGAAAAAGCAAGGGAAGCATGCTGGACCCATCGGAAATGGGGGGAAAAAAACCCAAAAAGCAACCAAACCCCCCAAGACCCATTGGAAATGGGGGGAAAAACACCAAAAAACAAACAAACCCCCCAAGACCCATCGGAAATGGGGGGGAAAAACACCAAAAAAACAAACAAACCCCCCAAGACCCATCGGAAATGGGGGGAAAAAACACCAAAAAAACAAACAAACCCCCCAAGACCCATCACAGCACAGAAACATAACCCCCCCCCCCAGCTCAAAAACCACGCTGCAAAAACACCCAGAACAGTTTTTAAAAAGCAGAAAACAGCACCTTACCTTACCAGGCAGCCCAAAGCCCCCTGCAAACACACACACACACACTCACTCAGAAGCAGAAGGAGGCAGTCCCAAGCCTCCAACGAGGACACACTCTCTCTAACCGCTGGGGCGAAAGAGCTACAAAGAAGCAGCCTCGTCGCCACCAACAGTTAGCAATTTGAATTTCCCGCCTTTTTTCTGTTCGTAAGTGGAAGCTCCGGTCACAAGTGGAACCAAAATTTTTGCGGCCGGAGCTGGTCGTAACTCGAAATGGTCGTAAGTAGGGGCGTTCATTAGTCGAGGGACCACTGTAAATATATACATAACACACATCTCCAGTTCAAGGTGCAGAAATCAAGATCGCAGGAGGAGGAGGAAGATGCTTCTTCCCTGTTGAACCCATTTTGTCTTCTCCCAGATATATCTCACATTTGGCCTGTCCCACAGAAATCAATAGAATCCAAATGAACTTGCCATTCGCCTTTATCTACATAGCTGTGCCACTGCCATATACTTAACCCTCTTCTGCCCCGTGAACTCTAAATGTCCCTACCCCTCTTTTTATTATGTATTTACTGCTGATTCTTGGGTGTATGAACTTCAAGAACTATTTCTTTCTTTCTCCTAGCTATTTTCTCCTGCCGTGAATCTTGAAGGAGGGACTTCCCATTCAAGCAGCTACCCATGCTGTTGTTAACTTCCTTGCAAGTTGAAACTCTTCTGGAAGAGTGGAAAATCCCCTTGCCAAATCAAATAAGCAGCACCGTATCAATGGATGCATACATGCAGGTCAAAGTACGGCACTTGAACCAAAGTTAGCAAGCATTAAAAAGAAATATTATAAAATCAAAGAACAAGGTGCTAAATAAATACACTATTATCAGAAATGGCTCAGTCTGTGCCATGGCCCTAACTCTGGCATGTTGTGATCAGAAACTCCGGAAAACAAAGAACTGAAATGACCGTTAAGTGGGCGGAATGACAAAGAATAGCTGCTAAAACGCCCTTTTCCACATGTAACCCTTAGGAGATTTAGCTCTCAGGAGTTAAATTTTCCAAGCTCTGCTCATTCTGGACAGACCTAGCTCTTGTCCCACCCTAAAATTTCAAGAAATTGTCATCTTGGTTATAAGATTTTTATTTCAAATTAAACTGAAATAATATCTAACTCAACACTGATGGGTTGCAGCTATCTGCATCTGCTCGGAATTCCTTTGTTAGACAGAAACACAGATGTTACACATACAAAGATGTTACACATCTGCCAACCTTTCTTCTTCTCTCCCTTCTCTTAGCTACTTTATCTGCCTGTATTATAGCTGGCATTGTTCTGTCGTACCTATGAATGTCACACAGTCCTATACAAACTGACATGTTAAATAATGATCACCTAGTCATGTCTACAGAGCTTTGACGTAACTAGTTAGTAGTAACAAGGACGTAAGTAATTGGCTCATAAGCTGATTCAGGATACCGGAAATGAATGTTGGCAGGAGCTGCAAAGTTCTAGTTAGGTCCCTTCCCAGCAACCACACTTGCTAGGAACAGACTAAACTAGAGACCTCCAACTCATATTAAAATAGTAAAAACCCCTGAAAGGGGATCAAAAAAAGGTGCTGGTTGGTCGGCTTCAGCAATGTCCACATATGGATGCCAGTAAAAAGAGTGGAAGGAAATCAACCCTGAGTGCTCACTGGAAGGACAGATCCTGAAGCTGAGGCTCCAATACTTTGGCCATCTCATGAGAAGAGAAGACTCCCTGGAAAAGACCCTGATGTTGGGAAAGTGTGAAGGCAAGAGGAGAAGGGGACGACAGAGGACGGGATGGTTGGACAGGGTCATCGAAGCGACCAACATGAATTTGACCCAACTCCGGGAGGCAGTGGAAGACAGGAGGGCCTGGCATGCTCTGGTCCACGGGGTCACGAAGAGTCGGACATGACTTAACAGCTAAACAACAACAACAAATGTAGACAAAGTTATTATGGCCACGAAATACTTGTACTTGTGCTAGTACCATTCCTGTTAGTATGGTAATATGTTATATATCTGGGGTATAACTTTGTTGTATATTATGCTACTATACTGGCACTTGTATATTGATGCTTTTGAATTGTGGTGCTGGAGGAGACTCTTGAGAGTCCCCTGGACTGCAAGGAGATCAAACCTATCCATTCTGAAGGAAATCAACCCTGAGTGCTCACTGGAAGGACAGATCCTGAAGCTGAGCCTCCAATACTTTGGCCATCTCATGAGAAGAGAAGACTCCCTGGAAAAGATCCTGATGTTGGGAAAGTGTGAAGGCAAGAGGAGAAGGGGATGACAGAGGACAACATGGTTGGACAGGGTCATCGAAGCAACCAACATGAATTTGACCCAACTCCAGGAAGCAGTGGAAGACAGGAGGGCCTGGCGTGCTCTGGTCCATGGGGTCACGAAGAGTCGGACACGACTTAACGACTAAACAACAACAAAAAAGAGTGGACCAACCCAACCCATCCGTGCACTAAATAGCAGGACAAATGCCCACGTGGACAGCCTTACTTCTGAGCCTCTCTCCCAAATCTTTCCTTCAGCAATGCCTCCAAAAACATTCTTGTTGGGGGCATGGGGAAAGGCAGCTCAGCCATGTTAGTCTGCTTCAGCAAAAAACATAGAAATCACGGTGGCATCTTAATGGCTATACAGTTTGATTATTTCATTTCCCTACAGCCCGCTGTGCAGGTGGCATGTTCTCAACACCTGTCCACCCAACAGAAACACATTTTTTTCCAGTGCCATGGTAGGCAAACAGACACGGCACGAGCAGTGCAGAAAATGTACTGCAACTTGGTCAGCAACATCGATACCGCAGCGAACAGATTATACAACCAAAACAAGTGTGTGTACATGGTCCCCCACTGGGGCAGCAGTTACTAAGGCATATGCTCTGACAACGCCAAGGGCTGGCTGGAGATGTAGGTAAAGGGAAACAGCTGCCTCTGGTAGCTATCTGGATGTCATGAAAGGGCACCACAGTGTCCGTTCCTTGATTTGTTCCCGACATATTTTGCCCGTTGGGGAACGGGGAATGCTGTTTGCGGTATTATCTGCTTCATGTGCCAAAGTAACTTGGCTCACCTTAGGTACTAAACTCCTTGATTTGGGTGGCCTAAGCTTGGAAAGGTTACTTTTTGGACTACAACAGCTAGAATCTTCCAGTCAGACATGGGTGGGTGACTGATGTGTTAAAAAGAACGGCAGCCCTCGAAGGCAACTTTTTTTCAAGCTTTGCCTCCCAGGTAAAAGTTTGCTGGGATACAGCCTGAAAGTGTTATGCCTAAAATAAAATAAAAGCAGGGAGCTTCCTCATTCGAAACCAGGATGTTTGTTTACGAGTCTAGTATTGTTTCTTCAGACTGTGTCGGCTGTCTCGGCAAAAGTCAATCTCGGGGGTTCCTACCAAGCAGCCTTTAAAGTGAAGGTGCAACCTAGCTGCTCAAACTGCTAAAACCTTCTTCCTACCCACCCACCTCGAAGGCAGCCCCCTTGAATTCAGTGGGACTTACTCTGGACTAGATATACATAGGCTTGCACTGTTAACACATTTTTTCATTTCCTTGTTTGAATTGTTTCTGTCCTTCTTTGAACCTTCTCTTCTCAGCTATGAAGCTTGACAACTCATTTTCCGGAAAAATTGGGAGGGGGAGTTCCCCTCCCCCCAAAGCTGTTTTTTTGTTTTTTTCCTGGAAAAACTGGGGGGAAAAAACAGAGTGTGGAATATGTTCTTTTACAATGACAAATGAAATGTATATGACGTGTGATTCAATCTATATAATATGAAGACCTTAATGAAAGGCCTCTGAGACTCTATGTATTTAAGTTCCCCATGAACACGGGAGACTAGTCACACAAATTCTTACAGACTTGCCTCCCGAAATGCAACAATTAAAGTCCAGGTAGAATCACAACAGACTTAGTTTACTTTTGTGTCAAGGAAATTCAAGGGCAAGCCACATTCTCTGGACTCTGTCCCTTACATTGCCTCCCCCTGGCTTAAGTAAAAACTGGCTCCCATTTTAAAAAGTATACTAGTTACCTCCTGCTGTTTCTCATAAGAAAAGCGCAATAAGCTTAAACGAGTGTCAAGTTTAGAAAAGACAAACAAATGGATTTGAACCGCCTTCTCAACGAATTTCTGAGAAACCTGCACAGGCAGAACTGGACTCATTCTGACATTGCCTTTTTCAGCCGCCTGGCCAAACAGAAGAGAGGTGAAAAGACCGCACCCAGGCAAGGTTTGAAGGAAGAAAATCCTAGCTCCTGGCCATTTATTCAACACTGGAAAGCCAAAGAGATGCAAAATTGTAATCAAACCAGTGGGCGGTTATACTAAGGTAAAGGTTCCCCTTGACATTTTAGTCCAGTCGTGTCCGACTCTAGGGGGGCGGTACTCATCCCCGTTTCCAAGCCGTAGAGCCAGCGTTTGTCCGAAGACCATTTCCGTGGTCACGTGGCCAGCGCGACTAGACACGGAACGCCGTGACCTTCCCACCGTGGTGGTACCTATTTATCGACTCGGATTTTTACATGCTTTCGAACTGCTAGGTTGGCAGGAGCTGGGACAAGCGACGGGAGCTCACTCCGTCGTGGGGATTCGATCTTACGGCAGATGGTCTTCCGACCCTGCAGCCCAGAGGCTTCTGCTGTTTAACCCGCAGCGCCACCACGTCCCTATAGTAGGTTATAGTAGAAAACTATAATGTTTAGAATATAGTTTCCCGGCTTATGTAGACTCTACAAAATACAGGGTGATGGCTAATGCTGATCTGCCTCTTTCTTCTACTCCTTTTTACTACAACTGCCATTTATTTATTTATATATTTATTTAATTCAATTTTTACCCCGCCCATCTAGTGGCCAGGCCATGACTCTGGGTTCATTCAATTCAGTGGTTAGTTGAGTCCTCGGACAAAATGGTGATCCAGTATAAGGGTACCTCTCCTGAAATGATTTGGCCAACAAACTGTTTTTCAAAGCTTAACTACTTTAGAGAAGCCATCAGACATCACAGGAAACCATAGTTCATTGTGATGAGAAGAAGCATGAGCCCCACCATCTGGCTCATGTACTCTCTCTCCATGTTATTTTTCTCTGACGTGGTTGTAAAGAGACCAGAAGTTTCAGCTTGTAGGTTAACTGTAGTTTAGTATGTCATCTGAACCCTAAACTGTGGTTAACTGTAAGTATAGTTTGTTGCAACAAGCCATCTTGGCAACCTACAATTTGATGTTAGTTTGTTTCAAGTAAACCATAGTGTGGAACCCAATTAACCTCTCCTGACAACGGAACAGCTACTGTCAGTAGAACAAGAAGGGATAATATTCTCCCACCACCTTCAAGCCTCTCATGGACTCTCAAAATCTGCTTTGGAAAGCTAGAGGATCCTTGGAGCAGGTAAAGGAAGGTAGCAGGAGGACACTGAAGGGGAGAGGATGGGAGGTAAAGCTGAGCAGAAGTGAATAATGACCCTGAATTTCGCCCACAATTAATATTAACTGCAATTTGTCAGGTTTGTGTAATGCAATTCAGACAACCAAAAAATGTTCTGGAATTAAGGCCCAAAATCAAAAGGCTTCAGCCTCTTCTCTGTACCCACAGTGGAAGAAAAAGACACTACCATACACAAGTCCACAGAGGGTCAGGCATGTTCCCATCATGATAAAATGCCACTTTTTGTGACTTCTAAATACTGCCACTGTGAGTTTGCTATGGGAAAAATGACAAGTCTCATATCACATGGAAAGCGCTGTGACAAACCACAGTCCAAGACTCACCACTATTTATATCTTAACACTTTATACGCATGGAAGGCGGCATTCAGGAGAGGCATTATCTCATGGTTCTCATAAACTTTTAACACACTGCCTGTAGAGGATGTACATGCACACATACATGAATGCACACACACACATTATAACAATTTTTTTCTCTCTAAACAATTGCTGCTCCTAATATGGAAAAACTACACAATTTTTTTTTCAATTAAAGGCATACAAAAGCATGCAGACTCTACCAATTCATCAATCCAGCCTTTTAAAATCAGGTCAAATGACAGTTCCGTTTTGGGCAGACGGTCCTTATTATATCAGCAAGCTCTTTACAAGCACCTTATATAAAGTTCACAGCCCCTCATTAAACTTAAGTGCACATTCTGGAGAAAATAACTAATTTCCAAAACAGCTCTCTCTTACTGTTCCTGAGATATTCGGATGGTTTTCCCACCACAACGCTGCTGGGATATCCAGAATAACAAGGGACACTGGAGGGAGGGCAGTCAATTTTCCTTGGATAAGACTTCTCCAGACTTCTGAGACACACGTGACTATTCCCTTCCTTAAACCTGGGAGCTCACTTCAGCCTTCCACCCCAGAAGGTTTACTGGAGATACAAAAGACTAAAAATGATCCACCTCTAGAGAAAGAATACACTTTCTGTATTTCATGATGAGTCATAGATCTCTGAGGTATGAATTTCACTGTAAGTGAAAATATATGTTCATGTGATCTCAAAAATTGCCAAAGAGCCTCTCCAGCTGGCATCAGATGTTTTAGAGAAGTATTCTGATGAGAGACGGGTTGTTTCTTCCACCTAAACAGGTTGAACTCAGCCTAGGGGTTATAAAGATGATTTACATCTCTGGGGGGGCTCTCTTACAACATGTAAATCTTATGCCAGATAAGAAGCACTCGTTTAACTGTTTCTACCACAGAGCTTAGCCTGTCTCAATTAGATGGATCCAGTATTTTCAAGAACAATTACATGAAGCCAGCAATCATCTTCTTCCATGTCTCCCCTTCCTACTTATTCCCATTCTAGCATGCCTTAACTTAGGCTGGAAAACATTTTGGATAGAGGCTAAGAATTTATTAAGTTAAACAGGGCTAATGGGGAGGGGCTCAACTGCACAAATTATGAGAGGATGAGACATACTGGAAAAGTAAAAGTTGAAGACAGTGGTAAAAGAGGAAGACCCAAAGCAGAATAGATTGACTCAATGAAGGAAGCCATGGCCTTCAGTTTGCAAGAATCTACAATCCTGGTCCAATACTTTCCAGTAGTGATGTATGGAAGCGAGAGCTGGACCATAAAGAAATCTGACCGCCGAAGAATTGATGCTTTTGAATTGTGGTGCTGGAGGAGGCGCTTGAGAGTCCCCTGGACTGCAAAGAGAACAAACCTATCCATTCTAAAGGAAATCAACCCTGAGTGCTCACTGGAAGGACAGATCCTGTAGCTGAGACTCCAATACTTTGGCCATCTCATGAGAAGAGAAGACTCCCTGGAAAAGACCCTGATGTTGGGAAAGTGTGAAGGCAAGAGGAGAAGGGGACGACAGAGGACGAGATGGTTGGACAGTGTCATCGAAGCAACCAACATGAATTTGACCCAACTCTGGGAGTCAGTGGAAGACAGGAGGGCCTGGCGTGCTCTGGTCCATGGGGTCACGAAGAGTCGGACACGACTAAACGACTAAACAACAAAAAACAATCCTGGTCAGGGGTGGGGGGCTTTAAACTCAATCGTGCCAAGGAGACAGATGCTAGGCACAAATACTAGGCACAAGAGTGTCCATGAAGCACCAGACACTGGGATAATGGACCAGGAACCCACCAATGGGTGGGAAAATAAGGAAGCAGCTGGAAGGAGGGATCCATAGTTTCAGATGTGTCTATACTAATGTACAGGACATGGGAAACAAACAAGATGAACTGCAGATAACACCAAACTGGAAGCGATAGGTAATACTTCAGAAGACAGAATCAGGATTCAAAATTACCTAAATAGATTGGAGAACGTAAAGTCTTGCAAGCTGGGCCAAAACGAGCAAAATGAGTTTCAACGGGGGGGGGGGGGGGGGAGAAACTGATCTTCTGCATTTAGGGATGAAAAAACAGATGCACAGATATAACATGGGTGACAGCTGGCTTGGCAGGAGTACATGTGGAAAGTATCTAGGGCCCTTAGCAGATCAGAAACTAAACACATGTCAACAGGCAAGCTTTCCTTCAATGACTGGCTACCTGAGCGTGATATTTTTAGATGGATTGTTATGGATTGTTAGTACTGCTTCTGTTCCCCATTTCTAAGAGGGGTATTTTGTTTGTTCCCTTTTAATATTTATATACATAGTGTTTTTTAGCTTTAAATATTGCCTTTTAATGATGTACACCACTTTTGGATACTCATTGTTTTGTTCTTATAGATTGTCTTTAAACACTGTAAGCCGCCTTGGGTCCTTTTTTAAGAAGAAAGGAGGGGTAAAAATATTTTAAATAAATAGTGTGTTGCAGCAGTTGTTGTTGTTGTTTTAATGCAATACTAGATTGCATCAACAGAAATGCAGTGTCCAGATCAAGAGAAGTAACAATACCACCCCATTTTGCTTTGGTTAGTTAAACATCATCTGCACTACTGTGTCCAATTCTGGGAACCACGGTTTAAGATTATTATTGGCAAGTTGGAGCCTGTCCAAAGGAGGGAAACTTTGACTCAATATTAGGAAGAACTTCCTGACTTGTTTAACAGTAGAATGGATTACCTCGGAAGATTCTCCTTCACTTGAGTTTTTTCAACAGAAGTGAGATGGCCACAAACCAGGAATGCATGAGATGTAGATTTCTTGTTTTCCAAGCGGTTGGACTTGATGCTGCAGGATTGTATCCAGTTTTTTAATTCTATGATTCTTTGACCTGAACTGAGCAATTAATGACATCACCTTTTGGAAGTCATTTATTCACAAATTTGCTGTAAGATGGAAAGTAATTTGATAGCATATGACAAAAGCAACACCAACGGGATAGCAATGCATTAAGCAGCCACCCATATGAAGTCGTCTTCCAGCTAGTTTTATCATTGCTTCTCCTAGCCAAATTCTGTGTATTTTTCAGTCGCCAGGGGCTTTCATATCCTCCAACAGCTGTCCTTCTTAGTGCTGGTTAAGATCCCTTTTTAAAAGTTTTAAACTGGAAGTGCCAGAGGCTTGTAAAGTCAGTTGGGAAGTTATGCTCTGATAAGTCAAACCATTCACCTATTTAGCTCAGTATTGCTGCTTACACATGAAAGAGGTGACCTGCTGGAAGCCTTCAGGTCTTTCAGACTACAACATCTATCAGGCCCAGCCTGCATGGCCAAGGATCCTGGGTTATGGGAACGGTCATTCAAAACCTCTGGAGGTTCCCCGGTTTGTCTTGTTTGCTGTTCTAGTGCTCAGTTTCTAGACTTTTGGACTACATTCCTACCTCTAAGTCACTTGGAAGGATAGTGAGTTGCCTATGGAACCTAAATGGCTTGGATCCAGAGCAGGGATGGTAAACACTTTGGTTGGGTTGGGTTTTCAGGGTGGTGGTGGTCAAGGACTACAACTGCTAGCATACACCAGCTAACACCTACTTGGATAATGCTGGAATTGTAGGCCTAAGAATTCACTTTGACATCTTTAATCCAGTCATAGAATCATCCTTGAATTTTGCCTAGTCTAAATCTACCTCACTTTTCTTTTTGACCTCAAATTTATATAGCAAGTTCCATTTTTAATACAAGACTATGAGCTTGCTCTTGTACTGGTATCCCAGCTTTCTTCCCCATGGTCCTTGCCCTTCAGAAGACTAATACTTTAAGATTCCCCTATGAAAGAGTGCATGCCATGGGTCCTTTAGATTGAACATCTGACCAGGAGTCACCAGAAATGGGGTCTATTCCTGACTCTCCAGCTGACTTTAGGGAAATTACTTTCTTTCCTTCCTGTTTTCTTCACACTGTTTTTCCGTCTTGGCTGGTTATGGTCAGGTTTGCTTCTCCATCTTCACCACCACAGTCCCTTGGTCTTAAGCAAATGTTTCTGCTATTTCATAATCCATACGCCTTCTAGGAATGACAAGCTTCCTAGTTTTTGAGCTTTCCGATCTTCTCTTTTCTTCTTTTGAGGGGTGGGGCACTTGTAGCCCATAGGGAAGTTGATGGGCCACAGTTCTACTTAGCCCCCGTCAGCATGGCAATGGATGGGGAAGCTGGAAGGTGTAACCCAGCAATATGGGAGGGTCTCTCATTTCCTACTGTGGTGCTACTACACCATCCTTTACCCGTATGATCAACATACTTTGTATTTTTAAAAAATCAAGATGTCAAAATTGTGCCAGAGAGATGGAACTTTTATTTAAATTATACTTAAGCCTCTATTTGTCCTTATTTGTGTATAATCATCTATGCTTTGGGTAATAATGTGGAAAGACAAACACTAGGCATTTTACCAAAGTTCTTTCCCCTCACAAGAAATCCCATTCAACCACACTCTTTTGACTTCTAATGGGTCATCATACATACATACATGTATTTATTAAAAACCCTATCTCACACTCTAGATTCCAGAAGGTACAGTTCAATAAACAAAACAAAAAAGCAGCACAGCTAAAAACGAATCACATCAAATAAACCAGCAACTGTCTTTATGTACACAACAGTCAAAATCTGTGCAACACTTAAGGAAATGTAAGTTTTAAATTGTAATAATCTCAATGTGTGCTGGTCCAGAAACCTATTAGCTTCATCTCTGACTGTCAGCTGAAAACAGTGACTACATACCATTAGCAGGTATCCTTTACAACTGGCATGTGAAATACTGGGTCTAAGTTCACGAAGATAAATGTGTATGTGTGTGCATCATGTGCTGTCAAAGTTGCTTCTGATCTATGGTGACCCAATTAGGGTTTTAGAGATATGAATTATATCATTCTAGACAGCATCTTAAAAAGCAGAGGCATCACCTTGCCAACAAAGGTCCGCATAGTCAAAGCTATGTTTTTTCCAGTAGCGATGTATGGAAGTGAGAGCTGGACCATAAAGAAGGCTGACCGCCGAAGAATTGATGCTTTTGAATTGTGGTGCTGGAGGAGACTCTTGAGAGTCCCCTGGACTGCAAGGAGAACAAACCTATCCATTCTGAAGGAAATCAACCCTGAGTGCTCACTGGAAGGACAGATCCTGAAGCTGAGGCTCCAATACTTTGGCCATCTCATGAGAAGAGAAGACTCCCTGGAAAAGACCCTGATTTTGGGAAAGTGTGAAGGCAAGAGGAGAAGGGGACGACAGAAGACGAGATGGCTGGACAGGGTCATCGAAGCGACCAACATGAATTTGACCCAACTCCGGGAGGCAGTGGAAGACAGGAGGGCCTGGCGTGCTCTGGTCCATGGGGTCACGAAGAGTTGGACACGACTAAACGACTAAACAACAACAATGATATCATTGCCAGCCCCACACTGAAGTGGGTTTGCACCAGGTCTCCTGAGTACCAGTCCAACAGACTACACCACAACAACTTGTGTGTGTCTGTGTGTGCGTGCACACATGCATCTGTTTCTCTTATAGCATTTTGTTTATTCATTTGTTGTTTTTGCGTGCAATCAAGAGGATTCAGATTTATGGTAACCCGTCTCAGGATTTTTTTTTAGGTACAGCATGTTCCGAAGTGATTTACAATCCCCTCCCTGGGATTCTGCAGCCTTCCCAAAATGCAACAAACCGGGTCTTTCTCCAAGAAGATCCAACAGGGATTCAAATTCCTCACCCCTATATGTATACATTTAATCTCTTAACGAGATTACAATAACCCTTAAAATAACTGAAAACATAAATAAGAAACATTAAATATAGGGGGCAAGTAATAAATAATATGCAAGTAATACTAAATCCCACCCCCATGGAAAAGTCGTATTTTAATAATCATGCCATCTATGCTCAGTGGGGAAAAAAAAAGGAAAGAACAGAAAAAAGGAGAAAAAAAGATATCGAGAAAAAGAACCTTGAGAAGAGGTGAATAAATTCTACCGCTAAGGTAAAACAGAACATTAGGAGAGAGCAACGAGAAGTTCCATGTCAAGAAAAAGGAGAGAAAAAAATAACCACTCAAACGGTGGACAATGAGTTTCTCTGAAACCTCCTCCAGGTTGTTCCAAGCTGACAGGTTGCTTAGATAAACAAACGCAGGAGAGGTTGGTTGAGTTTATGACTGACCTCATTGAATATCTGTGCAGCACCTGAATTTGCTACAGATCAATGTGACCTCCTTTATTTCACATAATGGTTTGCTGTTACAATATGTACCAGCACACCAACTCGTTTCCTTGAAAATACACTCATCAGTACATTGTTTCATTCCATGAACGCTCCAACCAGTTAAAGGAAATGCACAGGAAGAAAATCACATTGAAATCCAAACACTTTCAGACTTTCTGGTGTACAGATGGGCTTATGTGGGAAGCAACCTCTTAAAAGTAACATCATTAACAATTACTTTTTCAACTGACAACACTAACAATGTCACTTCCAACTGTTTTGTCACTGACGATGTTTAAATCTGCAGGGAATGTAAGAAACAAGAGGTATTGGTTCATTATTGCAAAAATGTCGCTCCCGGGCAAGTCATTTTGGGCAGAATTGTTCTTTAAGTGATTGTCTCTCTCTAAAATAATAATAAGTTAATACATCAGTTACAAGTCTGCTTCCAAACTGATCAGCACCCCATTACTTTCCTCTGACCTGCATCAGGCATGAGAAATACAAATGTACAAACTGCAGGGAAAATCCCGGGACAACAGAATAAAGAGCATCACTACCTGATGGGTCACAAACTAAAACACACACACCTGTTACCTTGCAACCTTCTGTGCCTGATACCTAATATCTCCAAAACACTGCAAAACAACTGATGCTCCTTTCTAACTATGGTACTTCCCCAGTTCTTGATGGCATGGAAAATTACAGCCTCCAATCCAATTTTGCTGATATTACTGTAAGTTGTACATGGTTTGAATGGGGAAATGCCCAGCCTTATGCCCACTTCTGCAGGGACAGGGTGTGTCATCCAACACAAGAGATTGCCCCAATAATGTAATGCAACATTTCCACAGAAGGAAACTCCTTTCCATAATGAACAATTGCAATAATTTAAGTCATGTGACCAGATACCCATCATTACATCTTGGCTGCAGTAAGACCCCTAGGTAACCTACTAATTTTCACACCACTGAGATGATGGATAGCTGGGCTCCCTATAATTTGTCAGGTTGAAAGACAGTAATGTTTCAGATGTACCTGAATACAATTCCACCATGATGTCTTTCCGGTACCAGCTAAAGAACTTTTCATTTACTTAAGCTTTTATCTATCTATCTATCTATCTATCTATCTATCTATCTATCTATCTATCTATCTATCTATCTAATCCATGTTCTTATCTATCTATCTATCTATCTATCTATCTATCTATCTATCTATCTATCTATCTATCTATCTATCTATCTATCTATCTATCTATCTATCTATCTAATCCATGTTCTTATCTATCTATCTATCTATCTATCTATCTATCTATCTATCTATCTATCTATCTATCTATCTATCTATCTATCTATCTATCTATCTATCTATCTATCTATCTATCTATCTATCTATCTAATCCATGTTCTTATCTGTTATATACCGCCCCATCTCTCAGCTTATGTTTGTAGTTAATTTTGTTCTAGTTTAAAACAAATAAAAAAATAATATAATCATGTTAAATTCAATTCTCTAAAATTACTTCTGAATTATTATACATTTTTAAACAGTTTTACATAAAACAATACTTCTCAGCAAGCCATTCTGTTAACTTAATTGGTGCAGAGACCTTTGGAAAAATAAAAATGAACGAGAACAGGTTAAATTTCTTGAGCCCTCACCCAGGTTGTACTCTGTCCAACTCTTTTTTTGTTGTTGTTTTTAAAGTGAGAACTTCCTAATCAGTTTATTGCTCATTAAAACTCCCTGAAGTAAGCAGGTACAAGATGACCCTGTTTTCTTGTCCAGCATTAAGTCATAGTTTGGAGGCACTTCACCTTCCTGCGTGCACAGTAAAATATGAATTCTCCTCCCTTTTACCATTTCTGCCATAAGACACTAAAGCCGGGCTTTGGGGATGACCCCCCTACTCAAAATACACAATAGCTGAAATACAGTATTCACAACTGGAGTAGACCCATGAATCAATGAAACTTACACAGGAGGTGACTCACCAAACCCCTACTTATTTATGGGCCAACTATACTTACAACTTAACTGATTTCAGCTAATAAAGTACAACCTCCGTGAATAATCCATCTCACCTCCTATAAATTATTACAGAATAAAGCAGCATTTGGAAACTTTTTTTTTTACTACATCTCCCAGAATCAGTTAGAAGATTCTGGAACTTGTAGTTCAAACAAAGTGATTTTAAGAAGCTTTATAAAAAGAGCATAGGGCAGATATTCACAGGCCAGGTTCATATCCTTGAATTTTTAGCCAACAACAACAATTATGTGTGTTCAAGTTGATTCCGACTTATGAGAATCCTTCCCTGAGTTTTTCTGTTGTTGTTCTGTGTCATCAACTATCCTCTGACTTATGGCAGCCCTATGAATGAGAGCTCTCCAATATGTCCTATCTTCAACAGCCCTGCTCAGCTCTTCTGTACTCAAGTCTGTGGCTTCCTTTAGGGAGTCAGTCCATCTCACATGTGGCCTTCCTCATTTCCTGATGCTTTCAACTTTTGCCAGCATGATTGTCTTTTCCAAAGAATCCTGTCTTCTCATGATGTGCCCAAAGTAGGCCAGCTTCAATTTCAGCTCTGTCCTTCTAGGTACAGGGTATTCACAAGACATTTACCATCCTTTCTTCTTGGGGTGCCCTAGGATACCGTAATTTGCCCAAGACTGAATCGGGCAGTTCTCGTCGTGGGAAGTACAGCTTCTAGTTTAGCTCCTGGTTTAGCAGGCCATCACTGAAAAGACTTAACAGTGCCCCAGAGATCAGGGCTAATGTCTAGATTAGCTGTGAGTCCAGCTGGGATGCTGGGAGTTGCCAACAGATGCCATGGGGTGATGCTGGCTCAGGTTGGTGGCCACTAACAGAGAGCATGCTCGCCAAACTACACCCCACTCGGGACAGCCACGACAAACTGGCGGCATGTAGAAAAGCTGGTCTCAGAATCAGCAAGGCAAGGAAGTCTACAGAAGCTGCAGTTAAAAAACCCAACAAGGCTGATCCGTGCACTCATACAAACGTGTTTCTCAGCATTTTTCTTCACTACCAGTGGCAAGCAACCTGTCACAATTGTTCGCTTCACGAGCATATCTTCAGAACTAAGCTCCCAGCTTTCCCTCAGAACTCAGCTCCTAGCCGCCTTTCTTTGCAAAACAACAACTTCTGTGGTCAAACCTCACGGGGGAGATAAAGGCAAAGAGGCTCTCTGGACTGCTTCTTCTCCTCCGCCACTCTCAAAACAAGCGCCAATGCTGGCTAGCCACTTCTGCCTCCAACTTGGTTGTGTAAGCAGCAAGGATAAGATGCAAAGGCACTCAAATGCTGGTGTCAGCCCTCATCTCTGTTACCGCTGGAGTCTAGGCAGATGTGTTTTATGGGTAAGGACAAGCTTCGGCTTCCCCCTGAACTCCTCAGATGTTTTTCCTGAGCAGAAATGGCCAGGCTTGGTTTTGAAATTTCATTTTCACTAATCCCAGGTCTTCAGAATTCCCAAGGACTGTTCTCTCCCTTTGGAAAAACTTTCCAAATTCAACTGGGATTTTACTTTAGGCAAAACATAGCGGCATCTCCAGCGTAAAATGTGGACGTGTGCAGAGCAGCACATATATTAATTTACAAAAAAATACACATTAGACTGTGAGAAGATAGTAGTCAATTAACTTTCCAGACATAAAAGACTTCTTTTCAAGCAGCTGTCAACATGACACTCCTGTGATAATTATAAAGCACATATTTATTATGCTTTAAGCACTTCACATACATTATCTTACAAACCTTTGTGATCTTCCTTAGCCAACCATCCTGATTAGTGTGTCAGAGCTATTATGTCCACTGGCTTTGTCAGCAGTAATGCTTTTAGTTACAATTTTTCCTGGATCTTAATAATTATACTTTATTTTTAAATTACCAATTCTTACGGTTTATTGTTTGCGTTTGGATGCTTTGTGTTATTGATTTTTAGGATGATTATTGCAAGATGCCTTGAGAGAGATTTTAGTAGGTGTCCTTCAGTCTTGAGAGACTAGGGTAACATGCTCTGAATAGAGGTCTTGGAACAGCGTCTCGTGTGGCTGAGAAGTCCAATTCGAGAGTGACCATCCCTTCCACACTGAAGACAAATACAATCTGTCCCCTGCCCAGCTCCCTGATTTGGCTGGTTTCGGGACTGCCTCTTTGCCTTGGCCTGCTGGACAAGAGTCTCTTCAAATTGGGAGAGGCCACGCTGCACCGCCTGCCTCCAGGCTGAGCGCTCAGAGGTCAAGGTTTCCCATCAATTGAGGTCCATTCCTGAGGCCTTCAGATCCCGCTTGCAGGTATCCTTGTATCGCAGCTGTGGTCTCCCTCTGGGGCGATTTCCCTACACTCATTCTCCATACAGGAGATCTTTTGGAATCTGACCGTCAGCCATTCTCATAACATGCCCAAGCCAACGTCACTGTTTCAGTAATGTATACATGCTAAAAATTCCAGCTCGTTCTAGGACTACTCTATTTGGAACTTTGTCCTGTCAGGTGATACCAAAAATGCGTCGGAGACAATGCATATCATTTTTCCTTAAATAAATCAAATACATTAAAAAAGAAAAAAGTGTCATCAAGTTTCCTAGGTAGTGGTGGGGTGGCAAAGGTTGAAAACAGAGGTCTACTCCGTTCTGCAGTTCTATTCTGTTCTTTACATCTGTCCACCTAGCATTATTTATCCCACTTGATCGACTTTACCATTCTCTTCCATCAGCCTACCCCAAACTGGCCCGCTCCAGATTTTTTGACTAAAACTCCTTTCACACTGGACAGCCGGTAGCCAAACTGGTTGGCGATAGTAGGGGCTATACTCCCACAGATCTGGAGCTTACCACTTCAGAGACGCTGTCCCAAAGCTGGAATGAGGGGTATCCTTCAGTACTGGAGGGCGGAGGCAACGACTCACAAACGCTAAACTTGCTTTCTTTCTCTGGTGACGCTCAAACCTGAAACATGTTTTGCCTCCTTTTAGCCATATCTCACACGTATCCTGTTCATATTTTGTCCTCGTGAATTCAAAGGGGATCGTCAAGAAGAACCAAGCTTGCCACCATCTCTCTGCACTGCAAACACCCACCCATTTGCATAGCCCGACAAGATTTCTTGGTCGAATTCTATTAAGAAGGGATGCTCAGAAGTGGTTGAGCGATTTTAATTTCACAGATGTGGTGACGGCTGAAGCTGGAAGAATAGTAGTTGATGGCAATGCCATAACTTTGTTGCCAACATGAGATGTGAAGAACTGAGTTTACACTTTACATTTGTCCACGTAGCGCTATTTATCCCCAACCGCTGGACTTTACTGTTTTCTTGCAGCAGTCTAACCCATGCATCACACTCCAAAAGTTCTAAAGACACCCCCAAAGCTTTGTGGAATGGCAGAGAAAGTACCAAACTCAGCCCTCTGCACATCTACGGAGGGCTGAGCTACGGCCATGTCAACAATACTGAGCTAGTTGGATGAAAAGTCTCACTCACTACAAAGACAGTTTTCTAAGGCTCTTTCAAGGCCTTGCAAACCAATCAACTGTTTTGTGTATGTGCATCTAAGCTCAAGACCCCAACATTCATTTTTTTCTATCAGCAAAACGTGGCATCGTTCTGTCACAGACACAATTTCTCCGACCAGCAAAACTGAGCATCTTGCAAAGAATATACAGTAATACTGGTACAGCACAAATCTTTTCAAAAAAAAATTATTTTGGTGCTTTCATGTTTTTCTATGAAGGGAATTTACTTTCATGCGCTCAAACTGCATGAGATCAACAAAACAGAATATGGATACAGAAACAAGACCAGCCCTCTGTCAGAGGAACTGATCCCAACTTTTATCAGTTGATTTTCTTACATAGTGAAAGACGCACACAAAAAAAACCAAACCCAACCCCAAAATGGCACGACAGGCGTCTCTGACATGATTCACAATATGGTCTGTGAAGAAAAAAAATAAATGAAATCCATGGATCTGGCCCAGAAGCGGAAATAACAGGACCAAATGGCAGGAGAATGTGGCTTTTGACTCCATCAAAAGCAAAGGGTGGGGAAGTGTGAAGAGCAGAAACCACAGCAGAAAAGAAACGTGGCAACTCCCCAATGAGCCCTGCAGGTTTTATTTTTACAATTGAAGTAAAAAAAAAAAAAATCAAAGAATTCACAGCAGCATCACACAAGCCAGAACTGTAATGATTACAGGGCCGGTGGGTTGGAGATTACAGCTCCCAGAAGTCTCCAGTCAGCAGAACAGCCACAACCGTGTTGGGCAGCTAGTCCGACAGAGAAGGCACCCAAGAAAAACCAATCCCCTTGGTTTCTGAAGACACAACGCGTGCAATCTGTGACATACATTGAGTGGTGATGGTGATTAATTTCGGACTCTGGACCCAAGAACCGTACACCTTGCCCTACCTCCTCCCACACTCCTAAGATGGCAATATGCACCTTTTCACTTACTTCAATGTATAGGAAGTTAATTCCTGGACGACTGCCCCCAAAGTCCAGCGCTGATGGCACCCTCGGACCGGCTTGCTGAAGGAAGCCATTCAAGAAGCAAAGTCCAAACAGGTAATCCAAATGACAGAACGGAGTCTCAGGCTTCAGCCACGCCACACCCAGAGTTCATTTGCATGTTTGCTTCATAATGATAGCAAAGTTCAGGTCATAATCAGGCGAGGCGGAGCCTTTAAAACAGAAGAGAGAAACAGGTCTCTAAAAAGGAACAACAAAGATACAGGAATTTACCCACTGACAAATCTTTGAAGTATTATTCATGCATGCTTGATACAATCTGAATAGCAAGGAGCAGGAAGTTCGGGGCCGCCAATGTCTTCCTTAGAAGCCGGGCAGGTTCACACCAAAACCAGCCCCCCCCATTGCCTTGGCTGGATAGATGCCCGAGAAAAGCTGGGCCAGAACACGAACCCTCCCTCTAAAAACAGCCAAGACAAGGAACTAAAAACAAGAAGTTGTCTGGCATTTGCTTGTTTTTAAAGGAGCCGTGTCAACCACAGAGGCGTTTACAGTAACGCTTTCAAACTAGAGCAAAATTGGAGTCGGGGGAAAAAAAAAAAGATACACAGAGGAGATGTTTGTGCTTGCCGTTGGTATGTGCAGCTTACATCACTCTTTCCAAGCCCTTCGTAATCCTGCTTTGCAATGTTACTTCCACTTGGAAGGATACGAACCTCTATCCCCCCCCCCCCCCCACTGCACTGTGGTTGCAGAACAGAAATCATGCTTCATGTGCATGGCAATTGGGTGCAAATATATACAGACACACAAGAACTAGAAATACAGTCACGGGCACAAAAATCAGCTTCATCAGAATCAGCCTTCTGTTTTAAAAGGGCAGGTTTCCAGACCGAATGACTGCAAATATAAACACCCTATCAGAGACTGCAAAAATATATACCCTATCAGACAGATGCCCTTTATAAATGGCGTCTTCTCCTGCAATACCTCCACAACACCCTCCTTCAAATCCCTCCCTAGAATACACTTTTTCTGTGGAGGTATTCCTTTTCCAGCTCCGATGCTCTAATTATGTTACAGCACAGTTAATTGCAGTGACTGTATATTCTGCTCCTTTATCTTTACCTCCACTTCCTTCCCCTTCCTCTGTTATTTTGATTTTAACTATTTCTAGATTATAGAACCCTTTGGAACAGGGATTCGTCCTCTCCATCTTTCTAGAGCACCATGTGCTGATTCCATGAATGGTAGGATAACAACAACAGTTCTTAGATGGTATAAGGGTAGTAAAGCTTCAGATTATACACCCCGTTTCCCCGAAAATAAGACCTAACCTGAAAATAAGCCCTAGTAGGATTTTTCAGGATGCTCGTCATACAAGCCCTACCCCCCCAAAATAAGCCCCAGTAAAGTGAAACCCCGCCCTCCACCCTTGTGCAGCAACCAGAAGAAGACATGACTGTATTTGCATAAATGCAGATGGTTGTACATGAAAAAAATAAAACATCCCCTGAAAAATAAGCCCTAATGCGTTTTTTTGGAGCAAAAAATAATATAGGACCCTGTCTTATTTTCAGGGAAACATGGTAGATGGAAGTGTCAGTAAATGGTCCCTCATTATATAAAAGATACACAGGAAACAAAACCCACAGTTACCTATATCCAGCAACTGGTACTCAGTGGTTAGCACTCTCTGGGCAGTTTACAATTTTTAGTTATGCAAGGTACACATTCTCGCCTAGCGCTGTTTACTCAGTGTTACTTGAGCCTCTTGGAACTGACCTCACATCATGAGCAGAGTCTTGACTGCAGTTCAACCACTGCACCGTGAGGCATAATTGTATACCCAAGAACCAGTGCAATATAGTGGAGAGAGACTAGGACTCAAGGGACGTGGGTTCACATCTATTCTCACACATGGAAACTCTTGGGGTTGAGGGTGGCAATGGTTAATCACTCCTGTAAGAGTCACAATAAATCACAAGTTACTTGATCGCAGCTAAAATAACAATTTTTATCCCATCTTTTCTCTAAGTAACTAAAGGCAGCATATCCATTTTCTCCTATTCTATCATAAGAACAACTTTGTGATGGTCGCTGGCCCAACGAATTTCATGGTTCAGTGGAGAGTCAAAGCCAGACCTCTCAAGTTCTGCTCCAATACAATTAACTGCTGTGCCAAAGAGCTGCCTTGGGAATTATGAAAACGTACTTCAGAAATACAAATCTGCTTTTCTCTCGTTTGAACCACTGCTCTGAGCCACGCTGACGCCTTTCCTTAATCTTGATATTGACAAGACGGAAAAGGTGAACCACTGTCTTCTTCAACGACTTAGGAAAATCGGAAGGGAAAACATGCTTCCTACCAACTGGCCCACATGCTACAAAGGAAGTATGGGAAGAACCAACGTTCCCTCTAATTTTCTGACCCACTGGGCGGGCTCTCCCCCACACATACACGTGGGGTTCCATCACGACCGGAACCAAAGGGGCTGGAAACGATGGCTGTGGGTCTGCGGAGGAGAAGGGAGGATGTGTGGAGGGCTCCCCCCCGAGTCACGTGCGGTCACCCAACTGCGAACCTTAGAGAGAACCTTGACTGGAACAATAAAAGAAACAAGCCATCCAGGGCTAGTTGATAAGAACTGCCATGGCTCGCATGCTTCACGCAGCCCTGAAATAGCAGGTTGACTTTCTCTGTTTTTGTTTGACAGGTAAGACATAATCACAAGACCTCCGACCATCTCACAGCTCCTCTGGGATGCTCAAGACTCCAGGCAATCTAGAAGCCAGCCAGTTCCACTATTTAATTATGTCACATAAGAAACCCACTTACTCTTTGTTTCAAATGAATGGCCTCTGTTACAAAGAGCAACTGCTTTCTTCACGCATTAGCAAGAAAGGAAATTAGCTGTGTCTAACTGGGCTGACTACGCAAAAGCCTTTGACTGTGTGGACCACAGCAAACTATGGCAAGTCCTTAAAGAAATGGGAGTGCCTGACCACCTTATCCATCTCCTGAGAAATCTATATGTGGGACAGGAAGCAACAGTTAGAACTGGATATGGAACAACTGATTGGTTCAAAATTGGGAAAGGAGTACGACAAGGCTGTATATTGTCTCCCTGCTTATTTAACTTATATGCAGAATACATCATGCAAAAGGCTGGACTGGAGGAATCCCAAGCCGGAATTAAGATTGCCGGAAGAAATATCAATAACCTCAGATATGCAGACGATACCACTCTGATGGCAGAAAGTGAGGAGGAATTAAAGAACCTCGTAATGAGGGTGAAAGAGGAGAGCGCCAAAAATGGTCTGAAGCTCAACGTCAAAAAAACTAAGATCATGGCCACTGGCCCCATCACCTCCTGGCAAATAGAAGGGGAAGATATGGAGGCAGTGACAGATTTTACCTTCTTGGGCTCCATGATCACTGCAGATGGTGACAACAGCTACGAAATTAAAAGACGCCTGCTTCTTGGGAGGAAAGCGATGACAAACCTAGACAACATCTTAAAAAGCAGAGACATCACCTTGCCGACAAAGGTCCACATAGTCAAAGCTATGGTTTTTCCAGTAGCGATGTATGGATGTGAGAGCTGGACCATAAAGAAGGCTGACCGCCGAAGAATTGATGCTTTTGAATTGTGGTGCTGGAGGAGACTCTTGAGAGTCCCCTGGACTGCAAGGAGATCAAACCTATCCGTTCTGAAGGAAATCAACCCTGAGTGCTCACTGGAAGGACAGATCCTGAAGCTGAGGCTCCAATCCTTTGGCCATTTCATGAGAAGAGAAGACTCCCTGGAAAAGACCCTGATGTTGGGAAAGAGTGAAGGCAAGAGGAGAAGGGGACGACAGAGGACGAGATGGTTGGACAGTGTCATCGAAGCGACCAACATGAATTTGACCAAACTCTGGGAGGCAGTGGAAGACAGGAGGGCCTGGCGTGCTCTGGTCCATGGGGTCACAAAGAGTCGGACACGACTTAACGACTAAACAACAACAACAACTGGGCTGATGGTAAACTTTGAATTATTATATACACTCCTGACATCGCCCTAGTTATATGTTCTCTACAGACAAGCTGGCCCTTATGTATTCTGTCTCATTACACAAATGCTCCTAGCTCTTTGGGGAGAAAAGAATAATATACTTCCTTTCCAAACAAACAACTTTCAACAGAAGTTTCAAAACAGTCTTGAAAGCCTCTCATAGGCAGCAACTACTTGAAGGTAGCAAGTAATTCTACCACTAACTGTACCTGCATTCAGTCATCCAACCACTGCCACTCTCAGATTAATTAATTATCAGGAGGTTTTATTTATTTATCTAAAATGTTTTTTACCCCACCTTTCTCCTTAAAGGTGGCTTTCTCCCAAGGTGGCTTACATCATTAAAAGGCAATATTTAAAAGCTAAACACAGTAAGTATACAAGTATTTGAAAAGGTTCAAACGAATACACTACACTAAAAAAATGGCAAACAAAATCAACACCAAAACACATTCATAGAATCATAGAAAAGTGAAGTTGGAAGGGGCCTGCAAGGCCATCAAGTCCAACCCCCTGCTTGATGCAGGAATACCATCAAAGCAGATCTGACAGGTGATTATCTAAGGTTTTCTTGAATGCCTCCAGTGTTGGAGCACTCACCAACTCCCAAGGTAACTGGTTCCACTGTCGTACTGCTCTAGCAACTATGCACAACCATCCATTTAAAAACCCCACTCAGGCAGAGCAGTAATTAAGGAAAAGCTTGCCTGAAGAGAAAGGTCTTCGTCTGCTTGTGGAAGGACAGCCAAGATGGGTCCAGCCTGGTCTCCAGTGGGAGGGAGTTCCAAAGTCTGGGAGCAGCTACAGAGAAGGCCCTCTGACGTGTCCCCAACCAAGCCAATTTATGAAGGTCTTTGTCATGGTTCAGCACTTGAAATGAGCAGAAATTATGAAAATTCAAAACGGAATGTTCCCTGAAACTGACGTCCATGTTCATTTTAGTGGGTTTGCTTTCAATGGGATGGTATAATTAAGGGGCCTTGCTCCCCACTGTATCACAAAACAACCTTCCCCCGTGGCTTCCAAAAACAAGATGATGCCCTGTCCCTATTTTTGCTGATTTCTTTCACAGGAAGGAGCCAGGGAAGCCATAAACTAACTAACTAACTTTGGGACACTCAGCCGCTCTTTCCACCTATAACTGACGTGTAGCTACAGAAAATTGTTAGAATATTCCACTACTGAGATCAGACAATTGATGTGCCGATCACCCAGCTGTGTGGTAAAACATGTCAGTGATGAGCTCCCCGTCTTATTGGTCTCACAAAGCTTTTTGCTACGAAAGAAAGTTCATGGCTGTAACACAGGTAGCCAGTTTTTCTCTGGCAGGAAACTGTCCTGACTTTAGGGTATAGAAATAAAGCACATTTCTCTCATGGAAAACTGTTCAACTTTGAAATACACCTATGAGGATCCCTCTGAATGAAGACAGTATAACAATACTTAAAGAAAGATCACACACACACACACCCCAGCAAACAGGAGCAGTTACGCTTAATCTGCAAAACATAATTTAGGTTACAAAATTCTTCTCTCTTGAACCAAACTTTGGCAGAGTGTGTTAACTTTGGGAGGAAGGATGGGGAACACAGAATGCACACAGTCCTCCTGATCAAGAGAAACTGAGTGCATAAACATAAATGTTTTGGTAATATGGTACTTTAGCCTTTTCAGCTGAACAGACGAAGCCTTTAATAGCCCGTGTATGATTAACTGCATATGCAAACCATAGAAGCTGGCTGCAAAAGCAAATTCATATTAGGTGTTAAGTCTCGACAGTTTGAAAAGTTGATTGTTCCCCGTAGACCCATCCCAAATTCTTTAGCTGCAATTTGAGGATTATAAGGATGAAACGTTAAGACGTGGTTTCAAGGCACTGCTGTGCAGCCAGATTCTTGGCTCTTCCCCACCGGGGGCCCCGTTTTGCATTTCAAACCCAATTACTGCTCACAGTGCAGCAATTTTGGTTGGGTCCATTTACACGCATCTCCGCCCCGTTACTCGAACAGTTCTGGCACTGGGCAAAGTTTTCCATAAAAACTGCCTGCAAAATGAAGACCACCAGCAAAGGGCGTCTTGGAGGATTCAAACGAAGAAACATAAACAAAACAAAACAAAAAAATGCAGAAAAAAGACAAAACTGGCAACAGCTCTGAAGCAACCTTGAAGGACGCTTTCCTGTGATAGATAGGTAAAGGTAAAGGTTCCCCTTGGCATTTAGTCCAGTCATGTCCGACTCTAGGGCGCGGTGCTCATCCCCGTTTCCAAGCCATAGAGCCAGCGTTTGTCCAAAGACAGTTTCCGTGGTCACGTGGCCAGCGCGACTAGACAAGGAACGCCGTGACCTTCCCACCGTGGTGGTACCTATTTATCGACTTGCATTTTTACATGCTTTCGAACTGCTAGGTTGGCAGGAGCTGGGACAAGCGACGGGAGCTCACTCCGTCGCGTGGATTCGCTCTTATGACGGCTGGTCTTCCGACCTTGCAACACAGAGGCTTCTGCGGTTTAACCCGCAGCGCCACCACGTCCCTCCTCCTGTGATAGATACATAAATGCCAAAGAGTGGAAGAGGCTTGGCTGGTGGCAGAGGAAGGCAGAGAAAGAAGCCATCCTGCCAGTCAAGGATACTGTGGTATATTTCTTGGGATAGCAAGTTCCAGATTGAGGGAGCCACCACCAAAAAAGCTCTGCTCTGACAGACAACTCTTTATGCTGCAAAAAGTGAGTGCCAGCCAAAGCCCCAATGCTTACAAAGATACCATCACCTCAATCTAAAGAAGTCAGTCTTCCTGCTCATTTCAAGTGCTGAACCATGCAGGCTGTGTATGTTATATGGCTTCAAGTCGGATCTCACCTTCAATGACTGTAATAGGGCTTTCAAGGTGAGTGAGATATTTTTAAAATGGCTTTACCAGTGTCACCACCTACAGTGGGTTTCCATGACTGAGTAGGAACTCAAAACGAGGTCTCTTGAATCCTAGTCCATCACTCTGTCCACTACACCACACTGGATTATTTACCTGAAAGGAAATCACCTGTAACAAAGTCATTTACAAGGGTGATTTACCTGTAAGTAAGTAGACAGACAGATAGCTAAAGTCGAATCCCATCATATTTGAATGTGTACACACCAAAGAGCTCTTGAACAAGTGCGCATACTCAAGTTTTCTTAAATGTCCAGTCACGAATCTAGCCACATAAGGAGAGCTCCGTTGAATCAGACTAAACATCCATGTCAACCAGAATCCTGTTTTTCTGGACCGGTCAACAAGATGCCTCTGGGGAGCAATGACACTCTCTCAGAACAGGCACAACATCTGGGATAAATGACTCTAGATGCACAGCTGCTGCTTGAGCATCCAAGTGGTGCCTTGATGAGGAGTGGAAATCCCATGGTTGGGATTCCTCACCTGTTGCGCGCACTCCCCCAGGCTGGTTTGTGGCTTACACAGCCTCCATGAACCCAAGTGGGAGAACAGAACTTCCACAAGCCTCCAGGGAACACAATTCTCCTTCACAACAAAAAGTACCTTTCCTGCACCTCGCTTTATCGGAGTAAAGACAGAGAGAGAAAAACCAATCACTGCTGGTTTTACTAGAAGGGCTGTTTTTATGCGCAAGTTTTGGAACAGTGAGAAACAGCTGGTGGAGGACTGAGGTTGCTCACAACTGGGGTTGATGGGACAGTTAAAGAAGCCACTTTAGTCTAACCTATATTCCTCTGCTCTCTTCTGTTCAGGGCAGGGGGGCGGCAATAGCTGGAAACTGCTCGTAGCCTGCTGATGATTTGCCATACATTGACAAGAGAATTCGACTGCTAATTATTTAATAGCAATATCTAAAAAGACTTCTCTCCCCACCTCATTAACTAGGCTGTAAGTTTATCTGATCTGTATCAACAATCCAATTACAGATTTATGCGTTTATTTTCTGTATACACAGGTTACCTAGATAACTGGCTTATAGGATCCAGAACGCAGTTGGCTCCGACCACTGAGCCATCGTATTCTTTCTGGCACCGACTGCTGCTCGCCAGACACCAGACTGCAACCGGCTCCAGCCGACAGAACCTTGGGGGGGTTCTAACTTTAAAAACAAAATTGAATCCCACAAACCTGAAGGCTGTCTCTGAAAATATAATCTGTCTGCAGAAGCAGGTTTCTGCATGTGAATCGGGAAACCATGGAAGCCCAGAAATCCTTAGATAACTATTGAACAGAGATGTGGTAAGGCGCTGCGTATAGAAGCTAGGTACTCCATGCCTCCACAGAAGTAGAGCTGTGTGAATGCATAGTTCTGAATCATTCACAGGATTCTCTGAGATGTACCCAACAATTTTGCCCCAATATACCTAGCATAAGAGGAATGCACACCCATGCATAACTTTATGTACGCCTTGAGTCTGTGGCAAGGAAGGAGAGAAAAAGGAGAACAGGTGTCATTAGGTGCAGAATTCACTTGAGAATCTCTGTTTCCTTTTTCTTTTCCTAATACACTCCTATTCCTCAACTGGGTGCAACCACATACTTAAAAGTGTGCATGAAAAATTACTACCACAATCTCCAATCTCAGAAAAGAGCCTGAATACACACACGTGTGTATGCACGAGTTTCAGCAGCCTGCAGTCCTTTCCCATGACTTGTTTTTATGAGCAGTTAAGTTGCCCCCAACTTGTGGCAACCCTACGAATGAGTGATCCCCAACATTCCTCTCCTCAACAGCCCTGCTCGGCTCTTGCAAACTAAAGCCTGTGGCTTCCTTTACGGAGTCAGTCCATCTCATATTTGGTCTTCCTCTTTTCCTGCCACCTTCAACCTTTCCCAGCATTATTGTCTTTTCCAGAGAATCCCGACTTCTTGCAATGTGCCTCAGTTTCATCATCTCTGCTTCCAGAGACGGTTCAGGTGTCATTTCGTCTAGGACCCACCTGTTCATCTTACTGCTTCTCCAGGATGGCCCTGCAAAGGCCGTCCTCCAGCACCATATTTAAAAAGAAGCTTTTTTAAAAAAAAAATATTCAGCCTTCTTCACTGTCCAGCTTTCAAAACCATATATAGTGATTGAGAATATAATAATGTAGATTATCTTGGTTTTGGTCTTCAGTGACACATCCTTACACTTGATGGGTCTTTTCTAATTTCTTCGTTGCTAACTTTCCAAATCTCAGCCGTCCTCTGATTTCTTGGCTGAGGTTTCAATTTGGATTAAGGATTCAACCAAGGTATACAAAAATCTATAAATATTTCATTGTCTTCATTAGAATTGTGTAGTTCATTCCTACATCGGAATCTAGTCCAGCTTTCTGTATGATGTTCTGCATATATACTGAACAGATTGGGAGATAAAATGCACGTTTGTTTGACTCCTCTGCCCATAGGAAACCATTCTTTCTCTCCATATTCTGTTATAACAGTAGTTTCCTGTCCAGAATAAAAGTTATGCATCAGGACAATCAAGTCCTGAAGCACAACAATTTCTTTCAGAACAATCCACAGCTTCTCATGATCCACATACTCACACTTTGCAGTAGTGTATAAAACATATATTGATCTTATTTTCAAATTATTGGGTGCTCTCAAGTAGCCAAGCAGTTATTTGCAATATAATCTTGAGTGCCTCTTTTCAGAATCCAGCTTGAACATCAGGCATTTCTTGCTCCATAGAAGGTACAACACCTTGTTACAACACCTTGAACATCACTTTGCTTGTATTGGAAATTAGAGCAGTGATCCTATGGTTACTGCACTCCTTGACATTTCCTTTCTTGGGGAACGGAATGTATATTCAATATTTCTAGTCTGTGGGCTATTGTTTTGTTTTCCATTTGTGCTGGCATATTCTTGTTAGGATTTTTGACAAATTCATTTACTGTGGTTTAAAATAGTTTAACCGGTATTTCATCAACCGATGGTGATTTGTCTTGGTGCATGATCAATTTCCTGTTGGATACTTGTGTAAAAAGCTTTCAATTTCATCTTCTTCGGCATCTGTAGTTGGAAAATAGATTTGAATGATGGTGTTGATAGGTTTTCCATTCCATCTGATTACTTTGTCAGACCTTGCATTATAGCCCCTAATTGCCTGTGCTACATCTTGCCTCAGTATTAGAGCCACTCCATTTCTTCTGAATTTGTCATTTCCAGAGTAGAACACATTCCAGTCCACTTTAGTTCACTGACAATGGGCTTAAGTTATAGGAAGCCAGATTTCAGTTGAATATCAGGAAAAACTTCCTAACTATTACAGCAGTAGAGCAATGGAATCAATTACCCCGAGAGGTGGTGAGTGTTCCAACACTGGAGGCATTCAAGAGAAATTTAGACAACCACCTGGCAGGTATCCTTTGATTTGTATTCCTGCATCAAACAGGGAGTTGGACTCAATGGCCTTATAGGCCCCTTCCAACTTCATTATTCTATGATTCTATGACACCAAGCACTGCAATGTTTATACATTCCATTTCTTGCTTGCTTGTTTCCAGTTTACCTTGATGCGTACTTCTCACGTTCCATGTTCCAATTGTATGTGTTGTACAGCATCGGGCATTCCTTTCACCTCTGTGCACATCAGCCACTAGATGACTTTTCGGTTTTAATCTAGTTGCGTCATTAAAGTAAGAACGATTCATACATGTCCTTTGCTCTTCCCCAGTAGCTGATTGACTGCTTTTCGAGTCTCATGTTCCAGCACTATCTCTTGTTTCATTTTGGACTATCCCATCATAGGGTGTTCATTATAAGGAAAGTTCAGCAGGGGTTGACCATTGCCTTTTTCTGTGCAGTAGTAACAAGAGTTAGCTGGAGTGTCACAATCACTGCCATCTCCACCAGTGTCACCTTAGCTACCACTGCTGCCCAGTCACTGCCTTGAAGAGGGTGGAGGCATCTCAACTGGTGTCTCAGCTGTGACTGTTCCACCTTGGATGGCCCTGCTGGGAGTTCGGGCTCGTAATGAAGTCTGGCCTCCAGACGGCACTGCTCTCAGCCTCGCTGACACACTCAGTTCCCTTCAACCATGTTAAAGTGTCCGTCCAAGAAGAGCTTGGCCATGACTAGCCAAACCTAAATGCATATGGAAATGGGATGGAGAGAGGGAACCATTACAGAGTAAGTGATACAAAAAGAAAAGGGAACTGTGAACAAGGCTGGACGCTTCAGAACGTTCATATTTTTAGCACAAGGTGCAGATATTTCTGCAAATACATTCGGAACAGATTTTCTCCCCCCCCCCTCTTTTGCAAGCAAGCTTATTCAACAGCTGATCTCCCACAGTGCAGAGAACAAATGAGTCACAACTACGATTTGAAATGAAAGCAGCACTAAGTCATCCTTCTTAAAGTAAGTCTGTTTTCTGAGAGCGAGAGAAAAAGAGAGAGCGTGTGTGTACGTGTAAATTACCTCCTTAAAAACAGAAAGTGCTGTTAAACAAAGAGTCTCAGCTGGACAGGGAACAGTCTGTCACGCGGGCATCAAGCGACAGGGATGACCAAAACTGCTTCACATCAACCAAGCCTGCAAAGGGTGACTCATCACCCTCTATCAGCAATTCCCAAATTGTGCACAGTCTCAGTCTGTTGGTGCCCAAACAGATTAACTAACGAAAGGCTGTCATCGAAGCGACCAACATGAATTTGACCCAACTCCGGGAGGCAGTGGAAGACAGGAGGGCCTGGCGTGCTCTGGTCCATGGGGTCACGAAGAGTCGGACACGACTTAACGACTAAACAAATGAAAGGCTATAAAGATGCTGTTAGGTGATACATACTGTCAGCTTATTGGCCTCCCCCACCACCAACAACACACAATTAGATTTAGGTGGGCAATTTCTTGGGATTAATGACAAACATCGACAGCGCCAGTGCTCACACACAAAACCCCCATTTCAATTTCCCATGGGGATGATGGTTATCAATAGAAAATTGCTCCTATTCCTAAAAACAGGGTGCAGTCTGTGTTGATAAAGAAAACTGCCTCTGGGAGGCTCACAGGAGCATGATACTACTTATAATGAAGAGATACAAGGAAGGTAAACCTGGTTTTGAAGGAAACCAGGTGCACCTTCACTGCAGCTCCTTTATTGCTGCAGTATATTCTAGCAGTCCCGAAACCAGCAAAATCAGGGAGCTGGACAGGGGACAGATTGTATTGGTCTTCCGTGTGGAAGGGATTGTCACTCTCGAATTGGCCTTCTTAGCCACACTAGACGCTGTTCCAAGTCCTCCATACAGAGCACGTTACCGTAGTCTCTCGAGACTGAAGGATGCCTACTCACACATATTCTAGCATAGAATTTCAAATTTTGCAGTGAAAAAGAGGAAGGGCTGCAGGAAACAGAGAGAGAGAGAGCACAAAAGAGATGGAAGGGGCTGCATGCAGTTCACCGGGAACCCACTGCAAAATTCTGCCACCTCCTCCCCTATATGATATGTACTACCATCAAAGTAGCTCAGCTTGGTCTACATCAGGATTTCCTGCCCCAGCAGTGACGGCTTAAAAAATATCATTACATGTAATAATTATTACACATTTTGTTGAGTGTTTTTAATGTTGTTACTTATTGTACTCACACTTGCATTATTATTATTTTTACCATTCGCCTGGGTCCTTTCACTGTGAGAAAAGCAGGAAATACATAAAATCCCACATTGACTCTCACATGCAAAAAGTGAATGCAATTCCTGTCCCTCTCCCATAACATTCAAATTCAGGTCATCTAATGAAACTGATTGGGAAAGTAGGTCCTAGACAGACACAGCCAAGAATACCTTTACATAGAGCACAACTAAGGTATGAAATTCACTGTCACATCATCTACTGATGACTTGCAACTGATAAGGTTTTAAAGGCACAAAGACATGTTAAGGCCAAACCCCTCTTGCTCAAGTAATGACAATGTTAGGGAAATGACACACTCGTAACCCACAGAAGCAGACTGTTGATCACTAAAAAGTTTCCACTTCGATTCTCTGTTGCTTAAATGTAATTTCATTGTGCACCCAGCATCCAAGCAGAGAATTTTTAATTAACAGCAAACGAATTCCTGCAAGAAATCAAAAGGGATTCTTACACAAGACAATTTTGGTCAAAATATTTGCATGCATATGGGAATAATCACATGTAGCACATGATGAATCATCTTTCCGACTTGTATGCTATCTGCATTTCATTACTTATTCTGCAGTCCAATCCTATACATTTAGGAGTCAACCTAGAATATAGAGAGTTGCACAGAGGGTAATGGTTTCCAGTCATGATAGATCTATAGCAAGCCTCCAAACAGCAACATAAGCAGGAGGGTGCTGTTGCACTCATGTTCTGCTTTGGGGCTTCCTAGAGGGATCTAGTGGGTCACTGTCAGAAATGGGATGCTGAACCAAACGGGCTTCGATGCACCTCTGGTGAAGGTCTCCTGCGACTGATCTTCTTTGAGTGGAGAGCTCTCAACACTTGAGAATGGCTAGAAGGGGCTGGCTGGAGGGATCGCTCTGTGACTTAGGTCTCTGGCTACAGTGCCAGAGGTTGGGAGTTTGATTCCCCACTGTGTCTCGGAGGAGGAGAGGCAGCCTGTGTAGCGTTGAGCAAGCTGCAGTCCCAGGGGACCCCCAGAAGAAGGGAGTAGTAAACCATTTCCGAGTCCTTCATACCTAAGAAACCCTGGAAAGGGTCACCCTAAGTCGGAACCAACTTGACAGCACATTCCTATTATTATGAGAAGGGGATGAAACAGGTGTGACAGCCTCAGCTATATGGTTGAAACCAGCCAGCTACAGTCTACCTCTTCCATGGGAAGAAGGATGGGGAAGCCAGATTGCCCGCTCCTTCCCTATTTCATCCGTCTGCTGCCTGCTTTCCACCTGCTCCACCCCGTGGATCACCCTTCAACCGCTTCTTCACTGCCTATTCCACTGAAGCATCTGATGTCCATGAGCTGTCTACTTCTCTCTGCTCTTGTCCACTAGAGCAGTGGTAGGCAAGGAAGGTAGACCACGCTCCAGGTATTACTGAACTCACAACATTCTCCACCATGGGCTATCCTGCCTAAGGCTGAAGGGCAATTCTACTCTGCCTTCCCCCTTCACTGGAGCATCTCCGGTCGCCATGGTGCTGGCCACCTTCCTCCTCTTACTGGTTTCATGTGGCTTCCTCCTTTCCTTTCTTCCTGCCAGCAAAATAGGCATTCTTTATGCTCTGTCACATAAATTGTGTCGCAGCGCGTGTATATGCATACACTGCACCTGAACCTGTACAACTGAGAAGGCCCATAACAGTGGCGCTCCTGACAAGATGATAAAGGGGGTCTGACTAGTATAGCAACAAAATGCAAAGCAAAAGCACTGAATATAATAGGTCACGCCTTCAAGATATCTCTAAAAATTCATCAGCTATGTTGGTCCAGATCAAGAAATTAATATAAATGTATATAAGCAAAGGTCATCATAGTTACACACCATTACTATAACTATGCAGAAATTAACGACTACTTACTATTCTGCACAAAATTGCAAACTGGGCAACCAACTTGGGACACACCATTGAGATAAAAATGGAATATAAATCAAATAAATAAATAAGCCGTGGTGTTGAAGATAATAAACAGAGGTCACCGAAGCTTTGCTAAAACATTTAGCCAGGCAATAATAAGTAATTTAAGAGGAATGGTTTGAATGGAGGTTTCAGAATGTCCACTCGTGGAACTGACCTCATATCTGAAGTTCACACAGATTTATACGCGATATCCTTCCTCTCATTCATCAGCAGTTAAATCAGCAGGTATGGTCTGTGTCTTTTCATACCAAATGTCCTCCATACCCAAACTTTCTAACTGTTAGAGCAGTACGATAGTGGAACCAGTTACCTTGGGAGTTGGTGAGTGCTTCAACACAGGAGGCATTCAAGAAAAACTTAGATAATCACCTGGCAGATTTTCTTTGATTTCTATTCCTGCCTTGAGCAGGGGGTTGGACTTGATGGCCTTGTAGGCCCTTTCCAACTTCGCTTTTCTATGACTCTATGGTTTTCCTTTAAAAATAAAGAGAGGGCTGATTAGATATGTTTTTCAATCATAGCCTCTACTTTCCCTCCTTGGCCAGGGAAACCATGGACAGCTCAGTGGTTTAGGCCTCCAACTGCGGAGCCAGAGATTGGGAGTTCGATTCCCCCATGGTGCCTCCTTGACAAGGACTGGACTCAATGATGCCTAGGGACGCTTCCAGCTCTGTCGTTGTAAGATTCCAAGTTAACAACCATAAAATCACATGTGTCTAACCAATGGGGGTGTGGCTAGGGTGGCCACTTGCCCGTCACCAAAAAGGAGGACAGCTATTCAAATGGAGGACATACAGCCATTCAACCCAACATTGGAAATTAAACGTAAAGTGAATAGAGGGAAGCTCTTTTCCCTTTCACGCAATACGAGAACCAGGGGACATCCACTCCAATGGAGTGTTGGGAGAGTGAGAACAGACCACAGAAAATACTTCTTGACCCAGCGTGTTGTTAGTCTGTGGAACCCCTTGCCACAGCGTGGTGATGGTATCTGGCCTAGATGCCTTTCAAAGGGGATTGGACAGATTTCTGGAGGAAAAGCCCATCGCAGGTGACAAGCGAGGATGGGGTGTGTCATCTCCAGGCTTCAAAGGAAGGGACCTCCAAAGGCCAGATGCAGGGGAGGGGTATCAGGAGACAGGGATCTCGTGGTCTCGTGGTCTCCCAGAGGCATCTGGTGGGGCCACAGTGAGATCCAGCGAGCTGGACGAGATGGGCCTTGGCCTGAACCAGTAGGGCTCTTCTTCTGTTGTTCTTATAAAATTTGCTGGCAACTGTTGTTGGTCCTCTCAAGCCATTTCTTTCTTTGAATACACCTGTGGAAGCCTTAAATTTCTATCTCAACACAGCAAAAAGAAAAAAAAAGGACAGAACGAATTTCGATGGGGTCCTGCTGTTCCGAACATCCGCACAAACCTCAAAGACCAGCAATGAAAACTTCCCGAGGGCACAGCGTTGCTGAGGAGAAGAAGAACCACCACCCCCACGCACAAACACACACAGAGTGAAATTCTAGGAAAACCAAAGCAAGGCCTTCTCGACAAAGCTCTTGTTCCCGATTAACGGCAAACAGAGGAGGTGGAAACAAGACACAAACAGCACGTTAGAACTCCATCAAGGCCTGTGTTGCCATGGAAACTCGTTCTCCGCAAGCGAAGTCCTCAACTGCAAAACTATCTGTGCGCTTCTTCGGTACCGTCCTGGTGTTTTCAGCAACAGGAATTTGCAAATCACGCCAGAGATACTTTCCTCATTAAATACACATAGAAACTCTCTAAGGGTTTGTTACTTGGTGGCTAAGAATATAAAAGCGGCGTGACGGGCTCAGAACCAAAGTACAATAAAGTTTGGACTGTCAAGAGAGAAAATGAGGTTCCCATCTCTCGACATCAACTGTACTATATGTAAAAGACATAACACGAAAGGAAGACAGATTAGGAAAGGGGGGGGGAAGCGAACCAGTATCAATTCGTCCTAACGAAGTTGCAGAATTCGAAAGAGTTCGTTTTCTCCCACGATCCCCTAGCCAGCAGAGAGTAAGACGTCCACAGAGTCGGACTTCCAAATAAATATGTATAGGAGGAGGATGCAGCTTCATTTATAGGAAGTAAACAGTCCTCTTTACTTCTTTAAAAAGTTAGCAATTCAATATTCGTTAAATTTTGTTTCTGATGAACTGTTCCCAGTAAAAGAGAAACCACACTGCCATCTGATATAAGTTCGTAGGGTTTTCTAGGTACAATCATCATCATGTGCTGCCAAGCCAATTCTGATTTACGGTGAACCTTTTCAGGGTTTTTTAGGTAGAGAATATTCAGAGGTGGTTTATCTTTTCTGGGGCGGCCCTGGTACTGTGCAGCTTTGCCCGAGGCCACATAGGTTGGCAATTCTGGTACGCACAGCGGGGAATTGAACTCCCAACTTCTGGCTCTGTAGTCAGATGCCTAAGTCACTGAGCGATCTGGCCAGCTTTATCATTTTTAGGTATAAAGTGCTCCAAAATAGTTTATCAGACTCACTTTCTGGGGTGCAGTTTGGACCAGCGCAGCTTGCCCAAGGCTACACAGGTAGTCCTGCAGGACTACCTGTGTAGCCTTGGGCAAGCTGCGCTGGTCCAAACTGCACCCCAGAAAGTGAGTCTGATAAACTATTTTGGAGCACTTTATACCTAAAAATGATAAAGCTGGCCAGATTTATCAGCCACACACATTCCAGATGATCTCACCTGCCCTCCTCCTAGCCCATACCTCTATAGCCAGACACTCCATACCCAATGACCTACATTAGCTACAGATATTATCTGCTCATAAGACAGTGGAATACAGCATGATCTCCCCATTTCAATACAGACATCCTGCCTCCCAGGTACCATCTAAACCCTATTGTCTTCCAAACAATGAGGGCTAAAGCAGCCCCTGTCTCCTGTCACCCCATCTATTTGAGTCTCTCCTTATCTATACAGCCCCATAATTTCATCTGCGTAGCCCTGCCCTACGTGTGGGTTATTATGTTTTTTGGTCACTCTGAAGTGTGATGGACTCGGGATATGGCTTATGAGAGACAGATGTATCTCGCCGAGCAAAGAGCACATACACAAAATGTAATGTTCCCCCACCCTAGGTATATCTTAATAACGTTTGGCAAGTGACTAATGAATACCTGTGGCGAAATGTTCATGTTCTTTTCTGGAATGACGAGGAAAACTGCAGACCTTTATTCCTAGCGATGGAACAATTTGTTTCCTGCGCACAAGTATCGCATGAGTACAAGCACAGCACGGCCTTTCATGCTCCGTACTCGTTCACCACGCACTCAAAATGCCGTGCTGGAAAATGTGCTCAAGCAGGGGAACTAACAGCCACACAAACACAACCGAGGCAGCGCACGAAGAAGCATCTCTCACTGCTGGGGGTGGAAGCACGGAGGAGTGACGTCCCAGGCAGGACAACACAACCGAAGGAAACAGAATGGGTAGTGTGGGCCAGAGAGGGACAAGGCTGGCTGGGATCTACCGGAAGGTCTCGTGCAACAGCTGGTCAAGAATTTCTAACCCTCTAATAAGCTGGCTGGATATTTCAGTGGGTTGGAGTGCCTGGCTGTAAAGCCAGGGGGTCAGGTGTTACTTTCCCTACTGCACCGTGAGCAAAGAACCAGCCTGTGCAGTCTTGGGCAAAGCGTATAATAATCACTACCAGAAAGCTACCAGAAAGAAGGACTAGTAAACTAATTCCGAGGATTTCATAATAGCTGTGAACAGGAAACAAGATCTGGTGAGCAGAGGAATGACGCTTGATGTGGTCTATAGCGATTCTGTTTGTCTAACTCAGGGGTCCCCAACCCCCAATCCGCGACCCGGCACCAGTCTGTGGCCTAGGCAGGACTGGGCCGCGGACACAGATCTCCTGCCCCCTGCATGCCCCCCGTGCAGGTGCACAACTGCACCACGTCCACCCGCGAACATGCCACGCCCCCGCATGCATGTGCATGAGAGCACCACGCACGCCCGCGAGCATGCCACGCCCACCCGTGAGCACGGACCCCACCCACCCAACCGGTCCGCGGTTGGGAGAAGGCTGGGGACCACTGGTCTAACTGGATATGCTACCCTGCAGTCTCTCAGTCTTGAATGAGTGTATCTGAAGGGGGTATGTGGAACAGAATTGGATAATGCTTCATGTATAATGCTCCAACACTGGAGGCATTCAAGAAAAACTTAGATAATCACCTGGCAGATATGCTTTGATGGTATTCCTGCATTGAGCAGGGGGTTGGACTTGATGGCCTTGTAGGCCCCTTCCAACTTCACTTTTCTATGATTTCTATGATTCTATTGTCCGTTCTATGACCCAATCTTTGTGCTCTCTAATGATGCTGGGGTGATCTCAAAGGTGGAGGTTAGTGTGCAGGAAAAATCCATCATCCACCCAGGCCCCTCTGCTGGGAGTGGCTCAGGCTTACATAGTCTCCATGCGTCTGCCCCAAATGGTATCTGGCAATACTGACCGAACATGTGCAGAATGCTCCTTTGAATCGCACGCTCTCTCTGACTCACTCTCCGGCCCCCTGCTTGTTTTTTTTAATTATTATTATTTAATACATTAGCCAGAATCCTACTGGTATTCATGTAAAGTTTGCTGCAGCTCATCACAGCTAACTGAAAAGATGATGGGGCATCTCTCTATCATGTGCTTGGTCATACACCCAGTGCGCAACTGAGATGCACCCAAGCACATAATCAGTTAACTGAATTTGGCCACGGCACATTTTGCAAATAACAGTGATATCATGACAACCATAATAGATAATGCAGAAAAAGAATAAACTAAATTATGCAGTTGGATTTTTTCCCCCTGACTTTACGCCTGCTCTGACTATGGCCCAGAAATAATAAAATTTTAGCTGGCCCTGAAAAATCTTCTTCTTTTTTTTGATACTATGGTGAAAAAAGATCCTGCACACACACACACCCCTTTTTAAAGGGATATTTGGAAGAATATGGGAATAAGCAACAAAAAAAATAGATGCTGACGTTTGTACCATATTGTAATAATCACAGCAGAAAGAATAAGAAAACATTTCCCCATTTATACCTCCTGCTTTGCAACGTGAGTTCAAAACTGTAACATTCTTCCATTGAAAATGCTAATATGCAGAATTAATTGTACAGACCGCTACTATCTGCTAGCAAGCAAGGCCACCTGTGGGAGGATTACTTGCCTCTTTCTTGATCAAGCAAAATGAAGCTGTGGTGTTACTGAAAACAGATAAAGAGCAATTCTACGAACATAAAAATTAAAATGCACAATTGAAAGCAGACTGTATCTGCCACCAGAAGCCTGCTGCCACTATGACGGCAAAGAGAAATGCAACTTTCTACATATGTTCTAAAGAAACCTGGGGGTTCCTGGAAATGCAACGGCGAAGAAGCTTCCCTGATGCTAAGCTTGCCCACCCACAACCAATCGCTACCTCTCAAAGCCTATGGCAATGTGGCACCCTCTAAGTAGAAACCTCAAAAAAGTTACTTTTCAGGGCAAGAACCCTGAACCAACATGGCCACTGCTCATGTTGGCAGTAGGATTCTATAAGATGCTGTCTTTAAAAAGGGATTTGTCCAAGCTCTCATAGAATCATAGAAAAGTGAAGTTGGAAGGGGCCTACAAGGCCATCAAGTCCAGCCCCCTGCTCAACGCAGGAATACCATCAAAGCAGATCTGACAGAGGGTTGTTCAATTTTCTTTTGAATGCCTCCAGTATTGGAGCACTCACCAACTCCTGAGGTCACTGGTTCCACTCTCGTACTTCTCTAACAGTTAGGAAGTTTTTCCTGATATTCAACCGGAATCTGGCTTCCTTTAACTTGAGCCCATGGTTGCGTGTCCTGCACTCTGGAATGATTGAGAACAGATCTTGCCCCTCCTCCGTAGGACAGCCTTTCAAATATTTGAAAAGTGCTATCATATCACCCCTCAGTCTTCTCTTCTCAAGGCTAAACGTGCCCAGTTCTTTCAGCCTTTCCTCATAGGGCTTGGTTTCCAGTCCCCTGATCATCCTTGTCGCCCTCCTCTGAACTTGCTCCAGTTTGTTAGCATCCTTCTTGAAGTGTGGTGTCCAGAACTGGACACAAGACTCAAGGTGAGGCCTAACTAGCCTTTTTTGTTGCCACATCACACTGTTGGCTCATATTTAGCTTGTGATCTACCACAATTCCAAGATCCTTCTCCCTCGTTGTTTTGCTGAGCCAGGTATCTCCCATCTTGTAACTGTGCAATTGGTTTCTTTTTCCGAGGTGCAGGACTTTGCACTTATCCCTGTTGAATTTCATTCTGTTGCTTTTGGCCCAGTGCTCCATCCTATCAAGGTCATTTTGAATTTTGTTTCTGTCTTCTAGGGTATCAGCTATTCCGCCCAATTTTGTATCATCTGCAAATTTGACAAACATTCCCTGCACTCCCTCATCCAAGTCATTAATAAAAATATTGGAAGAGCACCGGGCCCAGGACTGAGCCTTGGGGTTACATACACTGTGCAACAGACTCTGGGAGCCAAATTGGATGGAATGGGTCAGCCATGCTGGCTTACTAGAGCGCTTTTGTCCTTCTCACATAAAAAGCAGAGATGTAGATATGTCAATTTAAACATGTAAAAAGAGCAATAAAAATTGGGATGCACAAGTGAGGACAGAAGGACTTCCTTTTCCACCTCAGCTTGCCCTACAGTCTGCTAAGCCAGGCATTTTTATTTATTTATTTATTATTGTTGTTGTTATTTTTATTATTATTATTCTGATTTACTGTGAGAATTTGAGATGGAGAGCAGAAAAGGACCTCAGCAGGACTCATCTTTGGAACCTAGAAGAGCTTGGAAAATGGAAATCTGACTTGTTTGGGCTATCCTATCCAGCGTCCCCCATGCTGGCTGGGGAGGGGGGAGCTGCTGAAAGTTACAGTCCAAAAAGTAAAATTCTCGAGTTCTGGAATCTGGAAATCACCATTATATTTTCCTCACTGGGACCTTGTGCACATAACAGAGGTTGTTCCAGGCACAAGCTAAGAGCAATCCTGTTTTTAATTTTTCCAAAAAAACCCTTCCTTCCTTCCTTCCCTTGTTTATATATTTTCCTTCCTTCCTTCCTTCCTTCCTTCCTTCCTTCCTTCCTTCCTTCCTTCCTTCCTTCCTTCCTTCCAAGAGAGACTGGCATAAACCTTAAGTGAACTTGTCTTTGGAAGAATTAGACACTGACATCAGCCACGTGACTGGACAAAGCACATCAGAGAGCAACCAATACGAGAATCTAGCCTCCACCTCTACCTGCCGGGCCTGCTGCTCAAGCAGAAAAACAAGATTATTTGCCAAAAGGTGCAGCCAGAACCTTGCATGAACCAAAGTATAAACATTATTAATAATAACAAACATTACTGCGAAGACATCTCTCTAGGCCAACAGCAAACTCATTATCGGAGCATAGATCCTTCTGCAGCCAAAATGGCACCATTCACCCACACAAATACACCCAGCAGAGGGAAACAGTTTGGGGGAATCCCATGGCTTTTTTTTTTAAAGGACACACACACACAAAAACCTCTATAAAGGTGAGTGGAAAAAACTAAGGGAAGCAAACACAGAAGAGCCCAATCAGGACTGAGTACCCTCAGTGGTTATGGACTACTCAGTGGAGGGGAAACAAAGGAAAATGTCATGGGATATCCCAGAAAAAGGTGCTGATGGGTGTTTGAAACTTTGAACAGGAGGTCTCCGCACCACCACTTTTTAAAACTTCCTGTTAAGCTGTGCTCTTCATCTTTTGCTATAATGTCCCTTCTACTCTTCTTTATCATGACAACAGTGAGGGTTGGCTGTCCCGGAAATTTCTGGCATGCACAGAGTTTAAGTGTTGCATATTTAGGGGGCCTCCAGCATACAACTCTAGGTGGAAATTACCCCCTTAGCTTTGAAGAGTATCGGTGAAGAGTCCAGGAACCGCTCCACCATGCTCATTACTTTATCTCGTTTTCACTGAAGAGAACCACCACCAACAGTCTGAATTTGGTCAGGACTGACAAAAATAAACCACATCCTTTAGCCGAAATTAGCTCACTCATTTTGATGTGTAGGCTTGTTTGGTTTCAGCTTCTCTGACAGCAAGAAGGATCAGGGAAATTCCAGAGTTTTCTGAACATTATGTCCTCGAAGACACAATAAGGAAAGAGAAAACAAAAGTTGGAACAGGTCAGAGTGTGTTTGTTGACTTGTTCATTAAATAAAAAATAAATAAAAATAAAAATCTTGACTCTTTTCCTCCCAAGAGAGTTCAGGAGAAGCTAAAATTTGCACAACAGTTCCCAGAATCCCCCAGCCATCAAAAGTAACTTTTCCCAGACTCACTCTTCACATACAGGCCCCAATTCGATCCCAAATTCAACAGGACGCTTTTGTGGCTTCCCATTTACCAGCAAGAAAAAATGGAACAGCTACTGATAACATTTTTCTCAAGATCCTTGAGACTCGTATTCTGGATGCTGAGCTAGCCGTCAAGTGGATGCAATTACTGCTAATCAATGACCATAAGAATCACACTAGGTTAGGGGGCTCTGTCAATTGCTCTCATTTTGTAGCCCAGGCGAGGAAAGCACGTGGGCCCTAGCTAGGGAAGATGAACGGTGATGAGAAGTTGTTGTTTCACGGCGACACCAAGGAAGGGCGATGATCTGGTACTCAAATACATGCAAATGCCAGTTAGAAACCCACCTCTCATTCCAGCTTCCTCTAAGGGATTTCTCCTTCCCCACCCCACTTCTGAAGTGTCTTCAGACTTTTTTCTATGATAATGAAGGCACCTGTGATCTTTAAGTTACTGTAGGCGCTCTAGAAATAATACATTACATGGTTGTCAAGATCATAGGAGAGAGGGGGAGATTCTAGAGATAGAAAACAAGAAAACACAGGCTACAGCTGCACACCGACTGCTTGAGGATAGCGGCAGCCGGCAGCAACTGGAGGAGCCTTGTGCTTTCAGGCTGAGCAGAAGATGCTTTCCCCTCCTGCAGCATAAATCCTCATGACCAGAAGTCTCTTCAAATAAGGTTTGAAGAGTTCATGCACTACTCTTATCTCCAAAGGTCTAGGGAGAAACCAAGGTGTAATGAACCCAGTCCAATAATTTTCAACAAGGCCAGGAGGTCTGTGCAGGCCCTCTGCTGCTCTAGAGACCACCCTATCCAAGTTCCGTGGTCCCCAGGGGGCACTAGCAGCTACAAATAAGATGATGGCAATGTTGACAATCAGATACAAAACGATCACCCATGCCCTCAACGGACAAAGCAAGTGGGAAATATCAGTGGCTCCAGGAAGGACATGGGTCAATGTATGACAGCCAACGTATCAGATTGCTGACTGACCTGGCTTTCTGTTATCTACACCCGGGCTATGGAGCTGTAGCCTTCTAAGAAGGCTGCTGGGCTCCAGCTGCCCTCCGCCCCAGCCATCCTGTATAAAGCTAAAGTATTGTGGGAAGGACAGATCCTGAAGCTGAGGCTCCAATACTTTGGCCATCTCATGAGAAGAGAAGACTCCCTGGAAAAGACCCTGATGTTGGGAAAGTGTGAAGGCAAGAGGAGAAGGGGACGACAGAAGACGAGATGGTTGGACAGTGTCATCGAAGCGACCAACATGAATTTGACCCAACTCCGGGAGGCAGTGGAAGACAGGAGGGCCTGGCGTGCTCTGGTCCATGGGGTCACGAAGAGTCGGACACGACTTAACGACTAAACAACAAATTGTGGGTATAGTTGGTCATCAACATTTGAAGGGCTGCAGGTTCCTTGATGTAACGAGCATCCGTGTAGCTCCAGGACTGGAGGCAGGCCATCTGGAGATGCTGGAGACTGAACATTGGCCTCTCGGCATGCAAGACATATCTCTGCCACAGAGCTATGGCCCCTTCACGTGGGTATGGCCGTGGCTGTATTAACGTAGGATTGACCAACAAACGACACTTAGAAATGCACATGTGTACACATGTACAAAGCTACCAGAAAGGAATGAAGACAGCACCCCTAGCAGAATTCGGAAATGTTACTTTTTTGACTTCCTGAGTCCCTCCCCCCCCCCCCCCCAATGTAGCACTGCCGTTGGGGGTTGTATTCCAAAAATTAAAAAAAGCAACTTGCCCAAGTTCAGCCCCTAGTCAGCCGCTCACCCGCTCTTTTCAAAGGACAGAGTTTGGGAAACTCTGTGACTTTAAAGGGAAAAATGAGTCATGATCATTTACTGTCATTAATGGTTTCTTTTTTAAAAAAATCCACAAGTGTGTTTTCTCTCATTCCTAAGAGAACTATCAGAACAAGCAACTGAAGCATTTTGCTTTTTTAAAAAAAACAAACCACCAAAAACACCCAACCTTATGAAACATAAATCATGAGTTCCTTTCTTCTCGGGAGACACCATGACAGAGCAAGCCCATCTTCCAGAACGATTCATTATCCCTCTAATTGCCTGCCAAAACAGATTCAGAGAAGAACAGAGGAAAAAAGAAGAAAGGTAGAATGCACTGACCGACAACGGGAGGTTTGTCGAGTGGGAAGGCAGAGAAGAAAAACTAATGGGGGCGTTGGATTTTTCACAGAACCACAGGTGGCTTTTAATTCGGTAACAGACATGCAGTGCTGCATGTTATTCTTATCTCTCCCCCACTTCTTGCCTTATTCCTTGCCAAACCCAAGATCTGTTGCTCGCCTTCCAATCTGGAAATCGCCTCTACGTCCCTGAAGGAACAGAAGCACAGAGGAACCACGGGTCTCTCCAGTCCATTATGATCAACTCTTGATTCGCAGCAGCTCTCGAGTATTTTTTTTAAAATCCTACTTGGAGGGTCCTACCATTTCTGGTGGGACCCGCATTCCAAATTGTCTCCAAGTCCAGACTTTGACACTGCAACTTCTGAAATTAGGTGAAACTGGGTATCTTCAGGCCGATACTGTGGTATAAAAGCCATTCAGCTGCTCCTCAGCAGCACAAGAGCTTACGTGACTTGGAATTGGGTGTGTTTAGCTTAGAGAGAAGAAGACTGAAGGGAGATAGGATAGCACTTTTCAAATACTTGAAAGGCTGTCATACTGCCCGATCCAATACAATGCCCTTAGGGCTTTGATCTCCCAAGGAAAAACTGGACAGTGCTTAACTGGATTCGAGCTAACCACGGCAGGTGCCAATACTGGTAACATACTGGAGGCTGGCCGATAATTCTAATTGTGACTGTGGGCACGTCCTGCAAACTTTACATCTCGTTGCAATGAAGGTTCCTTAGCTCCCTGCAAGAATTAAATCATTTTGAGGGCACTGCCGTTCCATGGTTAAATGATTTAGCTATCCGGCCTTAGGCTTATTCGCTCTAGCAACTGCTCATACATAATTTATTTCACTAATTATGCACTATGTGTATTAGGTGTTTTTAAAATATTGTAGAATTTGTTCTTTTAAGGTTTTACATTTTATACATATTTTATATTGTCTTTGTGAAGCCTTATACAATAATGCTGTATTCTGCTACGCCATACGAGACAAAATAAATAAATACAGAAGACAGGCAGGATCTGTTCTCGATCATCCCAGAGTGCAGGACACGCAACCCAAGTTATGGGAAGCCAGATTTCGGTTGAGTATCAGGAAAAACTTCCTAACTGTTAGAGCAGTACGACGGTGGAACTCATGACCTTAGAGGGAGGTGGTCAGTGCTCCAATGCTGGAGGCCTTCAAGAGAAAATTGGACAACCATCGGTCAGATCTGCTTTGATTTGTATTGAGCAGGGGGTTGGACTCCGCAGCTTTATAGGCCCCTTCCAACTCCATGATTCGAACTGCAGACCTGAAAGGGATCTTTTGGCTTCTTGAGTCCATACTTCTTGGACATCCACCTGGAGAGTGACATTTTCCAATGACTCAACACTGCGATTGAAAAGTAACCCATTTTTGTTATTCACAACAGTGTTTAAAAAATCATGTGTATTGCTTGATGATCTTTTTCTTAATTTTTCATTACCTCTGGGCGGAGGCATTTAGGATTGCAAATTGAAAAAGGGATCTTGAAAGATTTGTGGCAAAACATCTCTAAAATGCTTTTAAAATTCTCTTTAAAAGTAACATTCAAAAGCAACTGGGAGACATTATTAATTGCACCTTAAAGTGACTTTGTTCTTTGCCACCCTGTTACTTCTGAAATGTAACTTAGTTAAATCTGTGTCCAAAGTAACTAGTTACAAGTAACTATTCTGCTGGAAATTCATTATTTCCAAGATCAGCCCAGCAGTATCCTGCCCTCCACAGTATAAATGGCATTCCTTGCCCTCTGGTTTGCTATCAGGGTTACAAATTCTATCCACACCTCTCTCTGCTTCAGGATTTTGCCTTCGAAACTTAGCAAGGAGGATAAGTGGCTTCAACATCTAGCCAGGAAAATTTTGGACATTTCTATTCTTCCACCTCCCTCCTGCTCAAGTTTTACAATGCTCAGCCTGATGGCAAGTACTACAGGGCTGTCTTACGATATTTTAACAATCCAATAAAAATATTATCCAACCCTGGCTTTGGATTTTGCCCGTGGCCAAATGTCTGTGTGTCCTTTTTGCTTAATAGATGTGAAGCAAAAAGACAGATCCGCGTATGGATTAGTAACTGGCTGAAAGCAGAAACAAGGAATTGGGTGGCGGAGGAAGTTGTCACAACAGAAGGATGTAAGCATCATGGATGTGTTACTAGGACCAGTACTTTTTTTATTTGCTCATAAAGGACTTGGAGTCAGACAAGAGCACTTAGATGGCCAAGGGTGATGATGAAACTTTTTTTTTTTTTTTTGCAGTGCTTAAAGAAAAAGAGGCAGCAAAGAACTCCAAAAATACAGCCTATATACTGGGGGAAGGGGCACTGAATTTACAAACACGGTTCATTGCAAGTTACTGTCGGGATGCAGATGGGGGCCAGCTCCTAACTACCTATTGTCATGCTGATTGGGGTCTGAGCTGGTGGAAACGGATCACGAAAGAGATCCTCAGGTTCTGATGAACAGGAAAATGAAAACATCAACACGGTGTGCAGTTGCTATGGGAAAGGCAAACTTCATACCAGGGATCATTTTAAAAGGATCTGAAAATAAACAATCAAAAGAGTAATATCCATACAGTGACCACAGTAACATACGTACTGTAAAATACAGACTGCTCGGTTACATGTCTATCCTGTCTATTGCAATAATTAATACTAATTATGTGCCCTCAGGTCAATTCTGACTTATGGTAACCTTTTCCAGCAGTTTTTAAGTACAGAGGGTTGAGAAGCAATTGACCACAGCCATCTTCTGGGGTGGAGCAGTGTGTCCAAGGTTGCACAGGCTGGCTCTTCTCTCAAGAGGCACAGCGGGGAACTGAACTCTCAACCTCTACTTAACTTGTTGAGCTATCGAGCCAGCATTACAATAACAACATGGTATCCCAATGATCCAGACGGAGCGAGCTCCCGTCGCTTGTCCCAGCGCCTGCCAACCTAGCCATTCGAAAGCATGTAAATGTGAGTCGATAAATAGGTACCACCTCGGTGGGAAGGTAACAGCGTTCCGTGTCTAGTCGCGCTGGCCACGTGGCCACGGAAACTGTCTTCGGACAAACGCTGGCTCTACGGCTTGGAAATGGAGATGAGCACTGCCCCCTAGAGTCGGACACGACTGGACTAAATGTCAAGGGGAACCTTTACCTTTACCTATCCCAATTAAGCTCTCTTCTACCATCGGACAATAAAATCTGGCTGAATGATTTACATTCAGTAGATTGTAAAGGCCCCTCACACCATAATGGGGTGAGAAGGTCTGCGTGTCAGAGAAGTCGAGAGCCATGCAGTCAGGATGCTGGTCTGCCTACAAACCTGGACTCCCAGAAGGGGCACCCGAGGTGGAAAGTTCACAGTTGAGGCACAAGACTTCAGATACATCCACCTGTCAGGAGTGGGCAGCAGTGGTAACCGAAGGTAACACTGGCACAGGATCTTTTTTACAGAGAACAAGCATGACACTCAAGCTAACTTATGTGCAGAAGAAGGCAACGGTAAACCACTGCTCTACCTTTCTTACCTTGAAAACTCTATAATGTAACAAGACATTGCACTGGAAGATGAGACTCCATCAGCTATTGGGGAAGAACAAAGGGCAAGTGTGAATATGATTAAAAAATCCACACGTCCTTGCCCTCTCTGTACAGGGGCAATAGGAGTCTGTTGTAGAGATGGTCACGAACTGCTGTTTTGGTGGTGCGTGCCAGTTTGTTTAGTGGCCAAACAGGTGGGTGGCCACTCAGAGGCATTCAGTCTGCCTTCCCTCACCGCGCTGCCTCTGAGTGGGCACCCGCCAAAGGAGGTGGGCCTTCGAAGCACCAAACATTTGTTCAGTTGCTAAAGGAACTGGCACAAACCAATGAACCAGCAGTTCATGCCCATCTTAAGTCTGTCGATCCAGGCCTCGTCCACACGCTGCAGACTGGCTTGAAGCCATTCTACAAGACCGTGAAACATCTGATGTGCAACCTGATCTTCCATCAGTTTCCACTGACTTTCCATGAACCACTTCGTCATTCTTTCCATACCGCCAGCTGACCTGTTGGCCATGGGACACTGGTTTTGGTTCTAGGGCTCTCTGTCATCCCTGCCAGCTCTTCTTCATCCCCAGCTCCTTCCTGTTGATGATCAAACTGCTGATCGACAGCACTGGAGCTCTGCACAGAGATTTCCTGGAGAACTTGAGCTGCTCTCCTCTGGGTGTCGACAAAATACCCCCTAACTGGAATTTTCCTTCGGCACTCACCCCTCCTGCCCTTTCAAAACAACAAAACATGTGACTTCTTTCATGTCCAAGAATCTCACAAAACTTCTTTCCAATACCACATACGTTCCTAAAACCGTCCACAAAACCAACAGAGGATTCTGGTATGGCAACCCGTCGCCGATCACCATGTCATGTCAGGCCACTTGGATAGCCACTCTGCCACACTACCCTTCCTTGTCTTGAGATGGGGACACTCAAGGAAGTAGCAAACGGGAGAGGGTCTAACCAGTCTGACGGGGACCCTTTTCTGCTCCTCACACGCCAGCACCCTAGTTCTGGGAGAGCCTCCAGGGAATGTAACTCAAAAATAGACAGCTACCACCCCATTAAACATTGACCAATTCTCAGAAGCTTTGCAAGATGAAACACTGCCTCTAATAACATTAATCTTCTGTACCTTAAAAGTCAACCAACAACTGGAAAGCAGTTTGTGTATTTTATTTTATTAAAAGGGGAAAAAATTATAAGGTAGTTACAGCCCTGCTTCAGGTGTTAACCTATCTCATCTTCCAAACTAGAACAAGCCTTCAGCTCACCTGCCTCCACTCCACCTCTTTCATGAGTTTCCTTGTTCTCTTCGGACTAAAAAACTATGGACTAGTTTTAGAAGAAGTAGCCATGTTGGTCTGTGCTGGCATTTCAGGCAAAAACAAAAGAGAAACAAAAAAATAAAGAAGACAAAAACATTGTGGCACCTTAAAGACTAACTGCTTTATTTGAATGTGAGCTTTCGTGGATCAAGGCCACTTCCTCAGGCAACTTGCTGTGATAACTTTCATAGGTGGAGCTCTGCCCTTGCATAAATACCGAATAGGATACAAATCCATAGTTTTATCAGGCAGAAAGAAATAGAAAATAGTTCCACCTGGGCAATCTGAGGAGATGCCAGGTGCACACAACCAGCCGTGTGTCAAAATCAGAATGACAGGTTAAATTAACTAATACTCATCAGGAGATGAGGCAGGAGAAGTGCTCAGACTTAGTCTTAATCTTCTAAACCAGGAGGATCTAAAAATGTTTTCTTGGGACTACGGCCACTGTAAGCTTAAAGGCCTTACTAATTTCCAAAATATGTAAGAAACCATGGCAGAATTTGGGAATTTTACATGTTTTTAGATCACAGCTTCCAGAATTTCACAGCTATTGTGCCTCAGAGATTCCACTGAACATGGCGCTTAGAAGATTCTGAGAACTGGGGTCCAAAAAAGCAACTTTGCTAAGCTTTGTCCTGATTTACACAATTCAAAGTGCTGGTCTTAACCTATAAAGCCCTAAACGGCTTGAGTCCAAGCTATCTAAAGCAGTGGTCCCCAATCTTGGGCCTCCAGATGTTCTTTGACTTCAACTCCCAGAAATCCTGGCCAGCAGAGGTGGTGGTGAAGGCTTCTGGGAGTTGTAGTCCAAGAACATCTGGAGGCCCAAGATTGGGGACCACTGATCTAAAGGATTGAATCTCTATCTATGAGCCTGCCAGGGCTTTAAAAGGCCTTAGGAGAGGCCTTTCTCTCGGTCCTGCCACCGTCACAGGCACATCTGATGGGGACACGGGACAGAGCCTTCTCTGTGGCTGCTCTCAGACTTTGGAACTCCCTCCCACTGTAGGACAGCCTAGTCCTGTCTTTGCTGTCCTTCCGCAAGCAGGCAAAGACCTTTCTCTTCAGGCAAGCTTTCCCTCAGTTGACTGACTGCCTGAGTGGGATTTTCAAATTGGATTGTTGTGCTCTGTTGTATTAAATGTCTTTTAGTATTGATTTTAT